>LNAC01000002.1:7059555-7235821 GCA_002007465.1 Ailurus styani | reverse complement strand
TATATATATATATATATATATATATATATATATATATATATATGTATGTATGTATGTATATTCATAGAAAACCCAAGTGAATGCTCTGTGGAGCCAGACAGCACTTTGAAAGGTTACAGTGTTTCAGAAATCGAAAGCCAGGGTAACAGACAATGGGTCTTGGTTGCCTTTTCGGTTGCCTGTGTTGAGTCATCCAGCCTGTGGTATTTTTTGGTTGGCTGAGTAATTCTGGAAGGCTTGGTGAGTTCCTCTCTTCTGCCTTAATGATGGCTCAGTTTCAAAAATGTATGTAGAGACTCCTGCATTTTTAAAAAAATGTCTATTCACATTAACAACTTAGAAATGTAAAACATTTATTATTATTATTGATTATCTTCTTATTCAAGGCTACTCCCTGTAAAAAGAGAAAGCCAAGAACTTTTTACTCATTAAAGCTTCTTGGGGAAAAGCAGAGGACAGCAGGGGAACCTCTGGGATGGATGGAGATTTCCCTCTGTAGTGGCAAACGAATGTCAGCAGATGTTCTTAATATCTGGCTGATAAATGGAAGGGCAACTCATCGTTTCAAAAATGCACAATATTGATCAGTGTTCAAGCAGTAGTGTCTGGGTGGAACACTTCGATGGATTATAGGCATGTCCTGACATTTTGCAAGTGGAAAAGGAGGTAGATTTGCGGGTATATTGAAGATTACCATTGTGGTGTGCATTTCAGCTTCTCGAGGAACAACCACATAGTTGATTCATCCTTAGCATGAATCCACAAGACACTTGTTTTTATTGAGATCATATGCAAAAGTTTTTGTTGACTTAAGTTATCCTTATTTAACTGGAGCAACTGTGGAAATGTATTTGGTTCACTCATCTAAACTTAGAGCAAACTTTTCATTAGAAATCTCATTGAGGACTGAAATTGCTCCCTTTCCCTTAAATCAGGACTTCCAATTTAATTTATTATTTTTTCTAAAGTAGGCTCTATGCCTAGGGCGGAGCCCATTGCAGGGCTTGAACTCAGGACCCCAAGATCAAGACCTGAGCTGAAATCAAGAGTCGCACCCTTAACTGACTATCCAGGGCCCCAGCACTCCCAATTTTAAATACAAATCATTAAACTGTGATTTCCAAAGCTTTAGATCTTCCATTTGTATATGTAACTCATTGTTACCCAAGGCAGTTGTCATCAGACAACAGCATATTGTTTCTTCGGACCACCAGTTAAGATGCTTACTTATAGAGGGCAACTTAATATGTCCATTCTGCCCAGTCAAGAATGTCTTGAAGCATTCCAAAATGACTTTTGTGGAGAGGTAGCTAAGTCCTACCAAATTCTGATGTAGCACTTCAGTTTGGCAGGACTGAAACCATTTACACATAGAGAAAGTTTTATAGGAAAAAAATACATTCTAATATGGCCTATGCATGTATTAAGTGGATAGGGAAAAAAAAGAGCTGACCATGTGATGTCTAAATTATTTGTTTTCAGTTCAGGCCATGAGTTCTTTGAGGACGGGGATGTCTCTTACCAGCTGATGTCTCTGACCCTCACCATTACCTGACTCAAGGAGTTCAGGTTGAACAACATTTGCAGTAATTTTGAGGGGCTTTCTGAATAACCAGTGAAGTTTTACGTCTGATTCATTACAACTTTAAAATCTAAGTTACATATTTACAGGATATGAATATAATTTTGACTGTGATGGCTATCATAACCCCTTGGGAGGAGAAAGACCTATTTTCCTCACCGTTTTTTGTAAGAGGAAAGAAACACGAGCAGAGAGGGTACATGGTAAGTTTTCACAGTTGCAACTAAGATTTACCCGTAAGATGAGGAATTCGCCATTCTGACTGACCTCATATATTTTATGAAAGAGAATGAACTTTCCAACAGTCTTTAATTATTTGGCATTACCTGTGAATTACAGGAATAGGTGAATTGTTTGGTTTGTCAATTTTAAATGCATGAAAACTTGGAAAAGGAGAGGATACTTGGGTGGCTCAGTTGGTTAAGTGTCTGCCTTCGGCTCAGGTCATGATCCCCGTGTAGTTGAGCCCCTGCATCAGGCTCCTTGCTCAGTGGGGAGTCTGCTTCTTCCTCTGTCCCTTCCCCTGCACACGCTCATGCTTTTGCTCTCTGTCAAATTTGCATTTTTCTGGGTATTTCATAAAAATGTTATCATGGAATATGTAAGTCTTTTGTGCCTGGCTTCTTTCACTTAGCATAATGTTTCTGAGGTAACACTATCAGTAATTCATTCCTATTTTATTAAATATTGCTCCGTTTTATGGATATGTCATATTCACTTATGTATGGACATTTGGATTTTTTTTGACATTGTGAATAATACTGCTATGGGCATTTGTGGACAAGTCTTGTGTGAACATGTGTTTTCATTCTTCTTAGATTCCTGGGAGTGGAATTTTTGAATAGTATGTCTGTTTCACTTTGACGAAATTGCCAATCTATTTTCCAAGGTATCTAGATTAGTTTCTAACAGAAACAGACAAATGATTCCAGTTTTTCCACATCCTCACCAGCATTTGGTATTGTCTGTCTTTGATTTTAGTCATTCCAATTGATATATAGTGGTGTTTCATTGTGCATTTAATTTGCATTCCTTAATGAATAATGATATCGATCACTTTTTCATATCCTTATTAGCCATTCTTCATCTTTGGTAAAATATCCATTGAATTGTTTTGCCAATTTTTAAAATGTTTGGTTTGTCTACTTATTATTGAGTTTTAAGAGTTCTTTATTATATTCGAGATACAAGTCCTTTGTCAGATATGATTTACAAATAATTCTTCTGTCTCTGGTTTGTCTTTTCATTTTCTTATTGGTGTCTTTGAAGTGGAAAAGTTTTTACTTGATGAATTTTTAAATTTTAGGCTTTGTGATTTTTGGAGTCAAAGTATTATTTGATACCATTATAGATTTTGAGTTCAGCATCCCTACTAATCTGTTTAGATAATTTAAAAATGAAAAATGAAACTTAATAAAATAGGGCATGAAGGATGTCCTGCAAGAAATTTTCTTTCTAAGAAATATTAAGGGAAAGAAACCTGAGCTGATGGTTACAGTACATGATTGTGAATTCTGTGTTGGCACCTGGGATTACTGGCTACCTATGAACAGTGGTGGTGCCTGAGGACTGTCCTGGCTTCTTGTAATGACTGAGTCCTTGTATTCACACTGGTTTGCATGAGAAAAATGGTAAAACCTCTGTGGGAGAAATATCCACTCTATGGAGTCACTCATCGCATTAACACTCTTATGTTCTAGCTCTATCATATACAAGCTTACTTTTATAAAGAGCAAAATATGGGGTTTTATTCCCTTGCATAGATTATTCTGGTAAGGATGTATTTCCAAGAAGTCTATGTGTTAAAAGTCTTTAGGCTTCATATTGTTTGCTTAGTTATTTAAAAAAAAAAAAAAAAGAAAGGTAAAAGATATTAATGATCCTCGAAGCTCCTTTTTGGAAGCAGAGTCTTATTTAACTTCACCTCTTGGATTTCTTACACAAAGTGACACTATACTGTGGATTTTATTTTTCTCTTGCTCTTAACCAGCACGCTGGTATTAATACCGGGATTGTCGGATTCCTGCAGCAGTCATGTTAGAGAAGCATGCTGTTACATACAGCGTGCTGTAGAGGACGCTGCTGCTGAGATATTAGCCTCAGGACAGAGGTAGTGCAGGGAAGAGAAGATCTCCCTCTTCTCATTGCATTTTCTACCTTATTCTCTTAGGCTCCCATCACAACTTGTCTAACCCCTTGGTCTTGGGGAGAGGGCTTTAAGCTAATTTTGATGATCCAGAGAACCCTTATATACAGAAATTTGAAGAAAGAAAAACGGTCATATTGGAGGTAGAACAGATAGACTAAACACTATAATGAAACTTAGTTTTTTGTTGTTTGTTTTTTTAAAGTAGGCGGGTATTGTTGATTTTCCCCTAATATCCCAGATAGGAATTCATGCATTTTTCTTCTCAAGATACGTATTTTTCTTCTCTTTATATCCTCAAAAGTAGAATCTCTAAGAAGTTTAATGGGGGAGGCGAAAAGACTCTAGTATGAAGGGAGCCTCTATCTTTGAGAGGTTTGAGCCTTCTGTAAAAGCTGCAGAGTGTTCTAAGGTTTACAGAATTCTTGTATTTAAATCATTTATTTGTACACCTGGACCCTCCAAACTTGCAAGGTCAGAAGAGCCAAGACCAGTTTTTGCTTTCTCTGAAATAACACTTCCTTTCTGATACCGAGTATGCAACATTTCTAAGCCTAAACCCGAGATTCTCTTTTCCAATTCATTATTAAAAGGTGCTAAGATGTTGCAGCTTTAACATAAAACCAAATTAAAATTCTATTATATTGCAATAGGCAAAGTTCAAACATCATTAGATAACCTAGACATGAAGTGAATAATTTCTCTTGATATTTATGTATCGTTCATTATTATAGTGAGTAATTTATTTAATTAACAGCTGCTCAAAAGATTGGTTTTTCTGTCTTTTAGATTAATTTTACTAAAAGTGTAGGAAAACTGCAAGATAAAATGACTCTGTGTTCTCATGCTTAAATTTCCTCATTTCTCTCTAACATATATTTCCCCCTCATAATTACACATCTAAATTTCTGAGCTCAAGTAAAGATTTCTCCATACTAATAGAAATAAAATCTCTCCTTTTGAATTATTGCCTCTTATTGAATATTATAAGACATTTAATTAGTTCTCATATCTACCATTAAAAATACTGCTGAGATATCTTGACAATCAAGCCATATTATGTATTAAAAATACTCCCAATTTGTATGAATTTAATGTATGTGCAAGTCTTAAGTGTTAAAATTAGTTATTGCAACATGTAATCCACATAAACAGGAGCAGACCTTATATAGGTACCACTCTGTAAATGGGGTGTATAGCTTGCTGTGGCTCCTTCAGCGGAACCCATCTCCCCCCTCGGCTAGCAGGATCAAGTCTTTGCTTATTCTCAGTGACCCATGCCAGACTATCCTTCCATTGAAAGGCTTCTTGTTTTTTGAAGGACACTTATGATATTTGATTTTTTTTGTTAATGTTTTCAATATTCAGTATTCCAGACAAAAGAACTAGGGTGTCGTGTCATATATTTCTCTTGTAATTCAGATGAGACAAAGACAGGAGAGATGTTGGCTGTTATAAGTGGAGTGATGGGCAATGTTCTTTCTTAATACCTCGTCAGCAGCAATTATAACAAATTACTTAATGCACTCATTAATATACTCAAAACATGAATAGTATTGCATGTCTCTTTAAACGCCACCTGGTGGATGTCAATAGACCACCAACAATCCATTGACTATATTTTGATAATCACTGCTTTAGAACTTCAAATGCCTTGGAAATGACACAAATAATTTAATTTTGATTTAAAGGTATTCTAATGAGCTATGTAACTGCCTGCTATATTTGCAAGTAGAATTGCTTTCTGGGATGTTTACAGAGATAGGAAGCCATTCACATTGCATGGTTGCTGCAGAATTTTACCTTTATGATATATTTATTTTTGGAGTCTGAGCACAAGTTTTTTCTAGTTTCTTCTGAATGATCCTGTGTACTTAGTTTGCTCCATTTGATCAGTCCTGTGTTGGTTAAATTCTCTTAAGTTGACTCCTGAGAAAATTCCAATGAACTAAGCATTTTAATGTGAAAAAGAAACAGAAAACTATGCAGTAAATAACATTTAGTATATAACAAAATGGCTCCAAGAGTGGCTGTAAGTGCTTTCTATTTATTTTTCCCTATGTAGCTCAGATTGAAGTAGATCAAGCTCAAGCTGAAATCACGGCTACTTTAGTCATTAATCTTCAACACGAGAATGCCACTTTATTAAATGTCCTTTCAGGAGAAGACATCCAAACAATTTTTGCACTATCAAGCAATTTTCAGACACATAAAAGAAAGAGATAGCTTGAAAATATTTTTAAGATTAAGATATTTTATTAAAAATGAACTTCATGGAGCAAATCATAACTCTACAAATTTGGATCCACAAAAAGATGATATAGGTGAATAAAATAATGTCTGATGTTGAAAACTGTCTCTGGCAAGGCAAGTCAAAACATGAAAGTCTGGGGGCGCCTGGGTGGCTCGGTCGGTTGGGCGTCTGCCTTCAGCTCGGGTCAGCACCCTGGGGTCCTGGGATTGAGCCCTGCATCAGACTCCCTGCTCCGTGGGGAGCCTGCTTCTCCCTTTCCCTCTGCCTGCTGTTCTGCCTGCTTGTATTCTCTCTCCGTCAAATAAAAAAATAAAATTTAAAAAATAAATAAATAAAAATAAAACATGGAAGTTTGGTAAGTACAACCTTTGGAGTTCCCAAAAATGTGAATCAAGAAACGACTAGGATTGTATCCAAAATGAGGTGTTTGGTTTAGTGAGCAGTTAATATTCGTCTTGCTTTTAGAAGCAGAACCACATGTTGGGATTTATGTCCTATAGTAAGATGAATTTTCTGGAAGTGATCCCTAAGTTTCTTCAAGTTGTTTGGAGGAAAATGTCAATGTTTTTCTGCAAAGAAAACACCATTTGCATAAGGATGGTACTTATTAAACATCACATCTGCAGGGTTAAGTAGGTAATCAGAATGTCAGTTCATCCAGTAAACATTGTTCTCAGGCTGTATATAGGAAGAGAAAATAAAAATCCTCCAGGCACTTAAAAGACCAGCTTAAACCCAATGTACTCCTTTCTCTTTCCCCAAAGGTGGGTTCCTACCAGTTCTAGACTTTTGCTAAGTTTTCAGGAAACTTAAAGCACATTATACTTTTCCAAAGAAACAATGCTTTCAAAAGATTTTGAGTTTCTAAACAAGTGCCAAATAGTTGTAACAAGGAGGTAATAACATTGAATTTCAACTAAAATTCACTATTGTCTAAAATACTAAAATTAGGCTTTTAAGCATGTATATTGAACTTAAAAGTACTTTATTTCTATCGTATAGGGAGTTTTAATGCAAGTTACATACTCACATGAAATTTGATATACTTAAACATGACAGGTATAGTTGTGAAATACTGGATTACCAGTAATTTCCTTGCCTGAGCATTTAGAAGAATGATCAGTGATGTGAATTGCTTTTTAAAAAATTTTTTAAAAATTGATCATTCCTATTTGGTTGCACATATTCACATTATTTGAATCTCACAACCACGTGAGGATCCATTTCACAACTCAGGAGACCCAAACTCAGAGTAATTCACTTTAAAGCGTACATGTTTTAATCAAGGTTTTTTTAAAATCCAAATTTAAAAAGCTCTCTCAATATATCATAAGAGATATTTGTTATGATACATTCTCATATACGCTGAAAGCTTGGAAATGAAGTCCATTTGGACCATATGGTGCCTGGTCTGGCATAATGGGAGCTAATTGTCTGAAGTCATTTGGTTTAAAGGTAAACCATTCACCTGTCACGAACATGGCAGCACTTTCACAGGGGCAGTAAGATGGGGTCCCTTCCAAGTCAGGGAGTGTGGGTAGGATTGGCATCTCAAAATAGAGCTGCTATAGATCAGGACCCAAATCCACACCTGGGTCTTCTCATTTCAAATGAAAGGCCTCCTTCCTGTGTACTTGTGGTAAAAGTTAAGTGATTAATTATTCATTTAAAATACTTTGAATAATTTCATGGATCCTAGAATTTTAAGTTTTGATCATCCTTTTAAATAAAATATAGGACCTAAATATTTGAACGCTTTCAAGATTTTCTGTGTGAAATTTGAATATGATTTATTTTTTCTTTGACTTGCCCTTTCCTCATAAGTAACATTAATAAAACCTAGGAACATTAAATAAAAAATGTCCAAAGGCAGCGAAACGGAGTCAGACTTCTTTGCTACAGTGTTCTGGCTGTGGAGCATGTGTGTAAGCTGGGAAGTGGTTGACAGAACCGTGGGATGCTTGTATGTTGATTAACCTCCCAAGTTTAAGCTCTGAAGGCAGCACCCCAATTTCAGCAGAGGCTACAATAAGCTGCACTAACAACCCTCATACCTTTGCACCTTATAAAAATAAAAGCTTCTTGCTCACAGAAAATTTTTGTTGTGATTCAACTGCAACACTATTCCACATTTTCTTCAATGGGTTCCTTGCCTGAAAGGCAGGAGGGTATTGCTGGTCTTGTGTCAGAGAGAAAGAGTTAATGCACAATGCACTGGTTCTTAAAGCCAGAGATGGGGTATATCACTTCTGCCTACATTTCATTGGCCAAGTCAGGTCATGTAGCTATGGCTGAGTTCAACTGGTAAATCTTTGTGCAGGGAAGGGACATCATGCGGGGCGGTGGCGGGGAGTGGGGAGAGCAGAGCAAACATGTAGGTGAACAGAAATCCAGTCTGCCACAGCCCCCTTTTAACATCTTTACTTATTTCCCGAAATCACCAGAGGCAAGGAGGACCTTCACCGAACTTTTTTGTTATGTTAGTCAAAAAGAATATATAAAAGTATATGTACTTAGGTAGTAGCATGTATATGTGTATGTATTCACATGTATATTTGCACACTATGCCTACATTTAGCAGTTACCTTTTTAGTCTTGAGATATACTTTTTTTTAACCCCTATCAGGACTTACTGCCTCTTATCAATTTTAAGTGTTTGCAGTGTATGAGGCACCATTTAGACCATAGTAGTAGACCATTTAGACTATATTATCCCTGATCTTGAGGAGTTTACATTCTAAAAGAAAAAATAAAAATAAATATATATGTACATATACATGTGTGTGTATATATGTGTGTATATATGTATATATACACATACATACGTGTATATATATGTATACACACATATATGTATATATATACATATACATACATACATTTTATTAAAGATTTATTTTAGGGAGGGAGAGAGTGTGTGTGCAAAGCTGGGGGAGGGGCAGAGGTAATGGAAGAGGGAGCCTGATATGGGGCTTAGTCCCAGGGCCCCAAGATCATGACCTGAGCCAAAACTAAGAGCTGGACACTCAACTGACTGAGCCACCCAGGCACCTACGGGGTTTTTACAGATGCTTATTTACTGTCTTTATATCTCTTTTAGTGAGGTGTCCATGAAGATCTTTGGCCCATTTTTTAATTGGGTCATTTGTTCTTATTATTTTCGAGTTTTAATAGTTATAGTCCTTTAGCAGATATATCTTGTGCAGATGTTTTCTCCCTGTCTGTGGCTTCTCTTTTTGTTTCCTGGACAGTGACTTTTCCAAGATAAAAATTTTTAACTTTAATGAAGTCCAGTTTATCAATTCTTCTCCACCCCCTCCGACCTCCCATGGATCATGCCTGTGGTGTTGTATTCTAAAAAGGCACTTGTTAAACCCTAGTTTATCTAGATTTTCTCTTATGTGATTTTTCTCTTATGTTATCTTCTAGGAGTTTTATAGTTTTGTATTTTACATTTAGGTCTGTGATCCATTTTGATTTTTGTAATGAGTATAATGTAATATCTAGATATTGATGGTGATGATGATGATTACTTTGCCTGAGGATATCCATCTATTCTGGCACAATTTTTTTGAAAAAAAAACCAAAAAACGACACTTTTAAAATGGCATTTTTGTTTGATATTTTCGGCAAAGTACTAAGGAGATATCCTGTAGGGCAAGATTCTTAGCCCCACAGTTAGAGAGAAAAGGAAGAGGAAGGATTATCGAATGGCAACTCTGTTTTAGTCATTGTACTATGTAGTCCATGTATATTATTTGTAACAACCTGGGTTAGGTATTACTCTACCCATACACTGTAAGGAATTTCAAATGTAGAGCTCAAATGCTGCTTCCAACCGGATTCACTTAGTGTTTATACTCATACACACACATGCATGCACGTGTGCATGTGCACAGCAAGCACAGGCTCTGGGAATAAGCCTGTGTTTGAATCTGAGCTTTGCCACTTTCTAGCTACATGGGCTCTGCCAGATTATGTAACTCTTTGTTTTCAGTTTCTTTGTGTAATGTGTGTAACAGCATTTTATAGCACATCCATTTTATAGGATTTTTGTAAGAATTAATGTCTGTGAAGTGTTTACTGCCAGGCTTGGTGCATAGTAATTGCTCAGTAAACTAGGTGTTAGCCTATCATTCAAACCCAAACATGTCAGTTCTTTCCATCTGATAATACTAATCTTGAGATGTGAAACAATAGCCGTGATTTAGGCCTGGTTTTATGGGCAGAAAACTGAAATTTAAGAGAAGGTGCCCATCTTATATCACAGGAAATGATACCAGGAAACTTCCACATGGAGACATAAAGTAATAATAGTGGTATAAAATGTCGTGTGACACTTTTAAAACATATGTTGCTATAATGAAATAATAAAAGAGGAAACCATGAAAGCAGCAAATGGAGGATTAAAGCTCAATGTCAACATAAGACAACATTTGTCAAGATTGTAGCCCAACTCTAATTAGCCTATTTTTCATAAATGAAAATGAACCCATATCTGCAAAGGATTGTCATCTGTTAACCACTGCAGTGGTTTTATCTGTAGTCAGTCTAGTGACCTTTAGAAATTTGTGTTCGTATGATAGTTGTGGTAGCTCATCTTTGTGGATGACTCACCAGATGCTGGGTTTATCATGTATTTACTCATTTAATCTCTTCCAGCGGGCCTATGAGGTAGGTGCTGCTGTCATACCCATTTTACAGATTATGAAATAGGTACAGAGAGGTCAAGAAACATGTCTAACATCATATACCTAATTGATTGTGATTGTGGCTGAATGGAGATTCATATCAAGGTGGTTCTGCCCCCAGAGCCTGCATTTAAGCTTTCTCTAATGGAGGATGTAAATTGTTTTCATTCTCAAAAACTCTGTGAGAAACAATGTATTTATCATTGTTACTGGTGCATAAACTATTTAAACATCCTTTAGTTTGGTCTGAAATTACACCAAATTCTTTGAAATACAGGGTCTAAGGGGGAAATTAAGAAGTGTGAAGATTTTGGTGAGGAAGGAGGAGATGAGATTAATATTTGCAGGGGGAGTTAGGAAATGAGGTGCACATGGACTGCACTCCATCTGTACACGTTTGTTTCCTTTTAACATTATTTTTTAAAAAACTTCAAGTCTGGTTACACATAGTCAAGATAGGCGCTTAGCTTCCCAGCTCAGTTCTTCCTTGTTGAGTGTGTGGTCCCCCTAGCCTGAAGAGAGGCTCAAGTTAGTTTCCCAAAATCTTTGCTGCTGTTAGTATTTCATTGAAAATAGTACAGCATTGGGCGCCTGGGTGGCTCAGTGGGTTAAAGCCTCTGCTTTCGGCTCAGGTCATGATCTCAGGGTCCTGGGATGGAGGCCCGCATCGGGCTCTCTGCTCAGCAGAGAGCCTGCTTCCTCCTCTCCCTGTCTCTCTGCCTGCCTCTCTGCCTACTTATAATCTCTCTCTCTGTGTCAAATAAATAAATAAAATCTTAAAAAAAAAAGAAAATAGTACAGCATTTATTTTGTCCTATTTTTCTTTTACTGAACTTTTTGAGACAATAGGACTTTAAATACTATATGTAATATTTGGTCCTTGAGATTAGGAAGTTGTGCTCACTGTACCTCTTTTGCATGTAGTGTGATGAGCCAATTATTATCTTGACCAGTTAATCTATTCACTAATAGTTGCTTGTGGGTTCTATAAAGAAAGATGCCCTATGAAGGGGTGCTAGAATTCTAAGGATTGAAGTTGGACAATTAATTCTTACCTTCTTTTGAGGAAATGCCCCTGCTACACCTTGTTCATCACCAAAGTAATTTAGTAGAATGTAAATACAGGACTAAAATTTATAAATAAAAATTTATAGAATTTGTAAATACAATACAAATAAAATTTATAATACATATTTATAAATATATAATTTATAAATACAAAAAAGGTGTTTACCATTACATTTTTCTTTGATTTTTTAAACTTTTTTTGCATATGCTTTGAGTTCTATGTAAAAGTCAAGAGACTTGGACAGCATTTCATCACCAAGCATTTTGAACATTGTTGTCCATTGATGTTATCACATCCTGGGGGAGGTAAGACTCTAGATGTTTAGACAAAATATTTCATTCCCACAAATTCAGTACATAAAGAAGTTGCTGAAAAGCTTGAATTTTTTTTTAAAGATTTTATTTATTTATGTGACAGAGAGAGATTACAAGTAGGCAGAGAGAGAGGAGGAAGCAGGCTCCCTGCTGAGCAGAGAGCCCGATGCGGGCCTCGATCCCAGGACCCTGAGATCATGACCTGAGCCGAAGGCAGAGGCTTTAACCCACTGAGCCACCCAGGCGCCTGAAAAGCTTGAATTTTGAGTACAGTGTAAGATAATAATTGTTTCTTTGGTACCCTATTTAAGCTTCAACTTTATTGTAGAAATGTTGCTAAATAGCCTCACGGAAGATGTATTTTCAGAAAAGAGGTTGAGAAGTCAATACCAAACAGTTTTGGTTACAAAGAAATTTTAAAAGTCAGTCCTATAGTATGTTTTCATATGAGTCTTCAGCTGAATGAGGTGGTATCAGGATGGCATTTGGGGTGCAGTTGAGAGGCAGCATGGGATGAAAGGTACAGACTCTGGGCTCACATTTCCTGAAACTGAATCCTGGCTTGGCTACTTCCTTGCTGTTAGTTTGTGTACCTTAGTTTCTTCACCTGTCCAATGAAGATAATACAGCACCTCTCCTCATGCAGTTGTAGTGAAGTTTACCTGAGTTAATTTATGCAATTTGCTTTGAACCATACCAGGCACTCGCTTATTAAGAAGGTATGAGTGTTAGCCTTTATCATGAATGTTATTCTCATTGAGAACATCCTTGTTCTTTAATACCAGAACAACAGTAACAACACTACAAGTATCCATACAATAGAAAATAATTCATTCTTAAACTCCTCATACTGAGAGAGTCATTAGAGAAATAATCTCTGCAGTCTGTTAGAAGGCATTTGTATTTACAAGCCCTAGTTATTTATGAAGTTCAAGCATTTTCATGTTGTAGTCAAGGTTTTTGAAGATATTAGCGTTCCTATCTATCATATTCAAGGAATACTTACCTGTACAAGTACTCTGAATGGTATAGAACTGGATTGAGTCATCTTTTTAGTTTTTCTTTCTTTTTTTTTTTTAAAGATTTTATTTATTTATTTGACACAGAGAGAGAAATTACAAGTAGGCAGAGAGGCAGGCAGAGACACAGGGAGAGGAGGAAGCAGGCTCCCTGCTGAGCAGAGAGCCCGATGCGGGCCTCGATCCCAGGACCTTGAGATCATGACCTGAGCTGAAAGCAGAGGCTTTAACCCACTGAGCCACCCAGGCACCCTCTTTTTAGTTTTTCTACCCTAATTAGCTTTTCAGAAGTAAAATTTGATGGCAGAGTAAGTCTATTATTGTTTTGATAAATGAAGGAAGAATGAATGTAAAGGTTTTCATACCACACATGTCCTGGAGCATGCTACATTGGTTGTTCCACGTTGACACAAAGGGCTGGGGTCCTCGCCAAGAGCTGAGAGTAGGTCCAAAAAGAGTGAAACCATTACAAATTTTCCAGGTGCTCGCTTTTAAATGGTAATCGTTGCCTAAAGTTCACAGCAGGCCAAGTGATTGAATTATCAGACAAAACCTCAGATTTGGGATGTTAAGATGCTGAGAAGGGTATGTGATTTCTGAGGATTGACAATAGTCCCCGAGGATTGACCACAGTCATGACACATTTACACAAACTCCTTAGCTTCCTGTGTCACTGTAATTGCTTCTGGGCCACAACAATGCACTGTAGCTTGCTCTGGTGAAGAACTCTAAATTAACCATTTACTTTGGGTGGGAGGAATCCATGAGTCTGTTTTTCTCTGGCCCAGGAGAAAATGGCTGGGGTGCTGTTGAATAAGATAGAAATAGAGAGTAAGTGGGAGTTTTCTGACTTGTGTACTCAATGAGGGAAGGAGAAGAGTTCAGGTAGAAGTTAATTTTTCTCTGGTTCTTCCATAGCAAAAATCTAAGCAGTCTGCCTAGTAGGGGGGAAAACGTAGGATCTCTATTTTCACCACCTCTTCAGCAGCTTGTAGACTCCTTATAGAAACAAGGTGCTCATTAAAATTATATTTATTATCCTCAGCACTCATTCCCCACTTGTCCCATTTGGATGGAAGAGGTGAGAAAAGCCAGGAAAGTCATGAAAATAACCACTATTAAGTTGGCTTAAATCTTACATCAATATACATTTAAAATAAACCTAGAATGTTCTTTTCCTATTGATCCCTACTGTTGTAATTCTCTGTGATGGCCTATTAACATTTGTTTCAAGTATATATTTTGATACCTTTTTAAAAAGATTTTATTTATTCAAGAGAGAGAGTACAAGCAAGGGAGAGGGACAGAGGGAGAGGGACAGAGGGAGAGGCAAAGTAGACTCCCCCGCTCTGGGATCATGACCCAAGCCAAAGGCAGACGCTCAATCGATTGAGCCACCCAGGTGTGCCAGATTTTTTTCGTATCTTAATATATTTGTGTGGGGTCTTGTAAATTGCAGATAGGTCAGTGTAAACTTTCACAACTTTGCATTACTCTTCCAAAGTAGAAACTGGGTTTTTTTTTTTTTTTTAAAGAGTAGTTGCTAGTTGGACTGCAGTTATTACCTGTGAGCTTATTCCTTAATTATTTCTGGCCTTGTTTGTTCTTGCATTTAGCAGGGTATTTGGAATAAATTTTGTTAACATCCTGTGTGGTCCATAATATGCCTTTTAACTTCTATTTCATTCCCCACAATACCTGATACTATTGGACGCTTAGTAGGTATTCAGTAAGTACATCAGTTATACTTTCTGACTTTTCCAAAGAGGAGTTAGGGATAGCTGTTACTTAGACTTAACTCCCAGAGAACTGTTTCTTACGTACCCCCTGGCGAATGGGGTTGCCATCTACATTCGTTGTTTGGGTATAAACCTTTTGCTTGTGATTACTAGCCTTTTCTAATTTAGCGAGAATTGGACTCTGTTCTTTCCTTATGGTTATACAGTTACTTGTTTTCACAGAGGCAGTGTACACTAGTGGCTAAGCCTGCTTCTGCCATTTATTAGCCGTGGGACCTTGGAGGACTTAATAGCACTTAACCTGTTTGGAGATTCAAAGAGGTGTAAATAACTTAGAAAAGAGCCTGGGTAATGGATTTATTCATGTTAACTTTGATTAGTAGCTTTTAAAATGTGAGTTTGTGACAGTCATTTGCTTTCCTAAACTATGGAAATATTCAGAATTGGACAAGCTTTCTGGAAATGCAAGTGCTTATTTTATTTACACTAGTTTGAGCCTTTTGCATTAGGTTTATTTCCCTTGACCTTGGGTTACTTTCTTCATCAGAAGCCTTTTCCTTTAAAGATTTTGCTCCCAGGAAAGACAATAATCTTTATGTCTAGAGGAGACAGGATAAATTACAGACAGAATATTCCTTATGTTCACCAGGTTTTTTTTTTAGAACTCTGTTGAATATAGGTAATCTCTAATGGGTTGATATGACCCTTGATAATACTAGTATGTAGCCAGTTTAGACTTGAAGATTATAATTTTGTTTGGATGAAAAGGGAGTTTAACGTTTTTCTTTTTAGCTAAAATAATTTATTTTATATAAGAAGAGCCTGCAACTTGCTCTTTTCTTTCTTAAGCACTTTTAGACCATTAGATCTTTATTAATTCTTGATATTGAGGCATCATAAAGCATTCTTATGGCTTAATGAATGTGATAACATTGAGCCAAGCACTATGGAAAGCCATTGAATATTACCTTTTAAGAGTCTATATAGACCATTAGATGAGTATTTTAAAAATTGATCTTAAAGGGTTAAAAAATGTCCTTTTCCCCCTCATTGGATCTATACAGATTTCAATGACTTAGTTTTCATATCCTGATATTTTGGAAATGAATTTGTTCAAATCCATTATGGGTTTGAATGGCCTCTCTCTTTAACTCCAGGGAAATTGGCCTAACTTTACAACTCATCTACAATGCCAAGTTATCAATTAGCTGTCAAGTTTGCTGCTTTAGAAATCAAACAGCCTCTAAAATCCAACTCTAAATCTCAATAGATTTCTTTCTAACCACATCTGAATCATGGTCCACTATTCTAAAGTGCTGAATTAAATCAACCACTGACTCTACTCTTCACTGTCAACATGAAACTTCTAGTGGATCAATTAGGAAACATTGATTTTTTAAAAAGGCTCTTATCCTAGATAGAACTTATAAGCCACAAGAGTATCTCTATATATTTATGTACATACTCGATCTGTAACTCAGACGGTTTCCCAGTTTTTGCCAGTATGATGCTGGAGTACAGTTTGCAGTGAACTATGGTCTGTTTTTTAAATGGGCACCCATAAGTATTCACTGCTTAATGCAAGCAGGAAATAGAATCACGGTATTTAGAGTGCACATATATTTCTGAAAGATACATTTCAGGATTAGAGATAGTAAAGATTTTTAAATAAATCCACTTTGCTTATTTACAATCTGTATTGGTTACTGTCTATTTTGAGTAAATTAATTCATTAGGAATTTCAGGTTACTCGTAGTCCAAATTAGAAAAAAAAATCTATGTGATAGTATTTACTAAAAGCTCCTTCAAAAACATGAATGATCCAATTGTATTTGTGTTTTACTTAAAATACAACTTATTGGGCGCCTGGGTGGCTCAGTGGGTTAAAGCCTCTGCCTTCGGCTCAGGTCATGATCCCAGGGTCCTGGGATCGAGGCCCGCATCGGGCTCCCTACTCAGTGGGGAGCCTGCTTCCTCCTCTCTCTCTCTCTGCCTACTTGTGATCTGCTCTCTCTCTCTCTCTGTGTCAAATAAACAAATAAAATCTTTAAAAAAAAAATACAACTTATTGAGAGATAAACTTATATGTAAAATGCAGAACACAGTTGGATTGATTCCATATCATTTTATTTATATTTCAAAGGCAATGCTTATAAGTAGTAGTTCCTTTTTTCTATGTGAGCACTGGTTTTTATGTACTATAATTACTTTTACAATGAAGTATCAAAAATCATACAAATGAATATGGCTGTAAAATTATCACATGGAAGGTCACATAATTTTTCAACAAATGTTGCCACTATCTCAAACTTTTTTTTTTTTTTTTGTATGTGAGAGAGTGAGTGTGTGCACTGTGAGTGCTTGGGGGTGGGGGAAGGGGGAGAGGGAGAGAATCTCAAGTAGACTATGCTGAGCTAGGAGCCTGAAGCTAGGCTTGATTTCATGACTCTGAGATCCTGACCTGAGCCAAAACCAAGAGTCAGATTCTTTTTTTTTTTTTTAAAGATTTTATTTATTTGACACAGAGATAGAGATCACAAGTAGGCAGAGAGGCAGGCAGAGAGAGAGAGAGGAGGAAGCAGGCTTTCCGCTGAGCGGAGAGCCTGATGCGGGCCTCGATCCCAGGACCCTGAGATCATGACCTGAGCCGAAGGCAGAGGCATTAACCCACTGAGTCACCCAGGCGCCCTCAAGAGTCGGATTCTTAACCGACTATGCCACCCAGTTGCCCCTCGAACATCTTTTTGTCATTATTTTGGAATGTTACGTACGGAGTTTTAGTCATACCAGTTAACTTTATAGAGCCAATTAACTTCTACTAAGCGCAGTGGTACCAACTTCATTCATGGACTTTTGTCTGAATGATTTGGGTGTAACCAAATTTTAAATCCATTTTCAAATAATGAAAATACTTATGTGACAGTGATAGGGATTCTATAGATAGTTCAGCTTTGGAGCCATAATTATTGATGACTTTGGAGGCTTTTAAAAATAGAAACACTTTACCACTGTCAAAGGAGGAAAGGGTGCAAGTTTGCTGTTTGCTGGATGGGATAGAAGAGGGGGAGAGTGAATTAGCACTTACCTACCTCATCCCCATCCTGATTATTTTCACTGTCCTTTCTTCTTTCAAATATATCTTAATGCTGTTTCCTAAATTCTCAGAATTGGTTGCAGATCTCCTAACAAAATACCAGATCGGTTTTATTTTGGGGAGTGGGGGAGGAATGATGGAATAGTCAAAACAGTCTTTTGTATCAAACGGAAATTTTTCAGGTGTAATTGATGACCATAGGAAGATATGGAATCTAAAAGTAAATTACCTTCTCCTGCAATGGGTGTGATTAAGGAAGTAAACTAATTAAACAAAAAATATTTACTGTGTGCCAGATTGTCCTGGTTATTGTTGAAAACTCAAAATCTGGGAATCCTCTTTGACTTCACATAATGAAGGTGCAATAGGGTTGTGAACATGTAAATCGCAATCCCAGAGCTAAATAACAAGAGTGAAAGAGCAGAAGGCATTTTATGATTTATTGATAGTACCTTACATTTCTTTCATGTTTTATCATTGTCAAAGTACTTCCATGTATATCATCTCATTTGCTTCTTAAAATTACCAGGTACACAGGCTAGATATCATCCTCATTAAATTGTGATAAACGGCCTAGAGATTAAGGAGGCTTACATGAAGACATAATTAACTAAATGTACTACAGGGGTCAAATGAAGATCTTTAAAAAATGAATGCCAGCATTCGTCTGGCATGTTCAGAAAAAACTTCTAGAAATGGGAATACAAGGTAGATCTTGAAGAAGATACAGGTAGGATACTCTGGCAAAGTACCAAAGCGAGAAAGTCCAAGCAATAGTCTAGAATATACAACTGAGATTTGAGATAGATCAGAGGCTTTTTGTGGGGGGCCTTTTGGGAGGAAGATTCCTGGGAAGGTGATTTGTCGCTAGGTCAGTGATTTTTTTCATGGGGGGTGAAATTTAGCAATGTCTGGAGATTTTTTTGTTGTTGTTGTAATTGGAGGGGTAAGGTGGGGCCGCTGGCATCTAGTTGGTGGGGGCTGAAAGATGCTCCTAAATTTTGTATAATCCATAGGATACCCCCATATAATAAGTAATCTTCCAGCTCCAGACATCAGTAGTGAGGTTGAGAAACCCTGAGCTAGATTGTGGAGGGCCAAAATGTCCATTCAAGGAGTTAGAACTTAGCCCTGTGTGGATCCAGGGGCCACTAAATTTTTCATTTGGTTTTAAGGAGGGAGTGGCTATACCCAATGGAAGTAGGTCAGAGATGGTGATCTATAAAATAGGTTCGATTTTTCCAAGTCCTTTGACAAAAATGAAACTCCAGACTTCTACCTCATGCATACAGGACTAGAAAAGAGACTAGAGAATTATTTTGTGATAACGTTTTTCAGGAGCTCCTTGCAGGGAAGAGGTGGGTCTTGAAAGGTACCAGAATCTTACAGGCAAATCCTTTCTATGTGTGTGAGATAATGAGAATTCAGCTCACAGAAAGATGGGATTGAACAGCCAATGTAAGTTTCTTTCGCCGAAATGACTCGGGAGGCTCCTGTCGCGCCCAGCAGAGCTGAAAGGGCACCATCAGGCTGCCGATGCCTATAAATCACCGAGATGGTTTATAGCAAGGGCAGACAGTGCTGACATGATCGATGCTCTCCACACCATCAACGGGACATTCCTCGCCTTGATGAGATGTGAGTGCTGCCAGGGGTCATGAGAATCTTGGATTTATCCGACCATCCTGGATTCTGAATAGCTTCATCAAGTGAGCGTTGTCATGGTCCAGCCCCCATTTTTAACCTTCAGCTGCATGAGATTTCAAGTCTATCAGCTACAACATGAAGAAATTTAGAGGCGAGTGTCTGTGACTTCTGTAATCATCTTCCAATTGCTTCTCCAGCGTTTTACTTTTCACTTACATAATGCTAGTTCTCATTCTGTCATTGAGCTTCATACCATAAAAAGCTGGTTCCTCTCTCCTTTGCTGTTACATGCATTTCTCTGTAGGACATTCTCATGTGAAAAAATTATATACTAACAATGTAAGGTGTCTGTTGCTTTAATGGGGGAGAGAGAAGTGAAAGATAAGTGCCAGGTTATTGTTTGATGCTGGGCTCGATACCAGGATTAATGAATGTGTTGCTATACCTAAGCAACTCTATTTGGGCCTGCTCTCTGGAAGACAGTGATTAATGTGATGCAAACTTCTCCCAATCTAAAATGGGTACGTTTTTACTTATCTGAAATAGGCTACCATTTGCTTTAAGCAAAAGTGCACATTTGGTATCGCTGTAAACTACCTTAAGGGCCCAGAAAATATCAAACCTTATAGATTGCTTCAAACTAATTCAATCCAAGAAAAAGGTCATTCTGCAAAAATTTAATTTTCATTTCTCTAAATCAGAAGGTAGAGAATGTCGGTGTCCTGAGGCATATGCATTAACTCCAGGGCTTATGTGTGTGTGTGTGTGGGGGTCATCATCTTTTATTAATATTCTTGGTTTTCAGTGGCTCTCTTGTAAGTCTGGTCAGTTTCATCCTCTGGAGCGATGCTCATTTGCAGGGGTATGTAAATCTATTTTGGGCAGTTGCCTTTACACAGTCTTTAAGTGAAAAGAACATGACCATTACTCAGGAAGATATTTTAAACCTTTTAGGTTGGTGTTTTCCTCAGGAAAAATCACAAATGCTGGTGGAAAATGACTTAGATGGCATGGAATGAGGTAGGTGACTCATTTGGTTGGTTAGGTGCATCAACTCAGAAGAAATATATTATAAATGCCAAACATTAACTGTGATAATGCAGGGTTAACACAAATTCAGCTATTAGAATGAAGCTGCTTTCTGGATTTTATCAACTATTCTCCTTTATTGAATACATAGCTATAGTAACTAAATATCCTTTGAATGTAAATATATGTTGCTAGTTGAATATTGTTCTTAATATTATGGGCATGACATTTCCCTCATATTCTGAATATGTATTAATATATTTTAACACATACACCCAGCATTTTATGGTTAGGTTTAAATTTTCTATTTTGATTTTTTAACTTTTTATTTCAATAAGTTTAAGTTAATGGCTTAGATTTAAAAATTGTAACTAATTAAAAATTTACAGGCACATACTACTTGGCAAGCTTAAGAAAGGAGGGCTATACATTGCATAGCCGGTTTTGGGAAGACAATTCCTATTTTGAATATGCTTGAAAAAGACCAATTTGATTTGGAAAGTGTAGGTTTGCTATAAGGGAATTTATAACTTTACAAGAAAGTAAAAGATGCCTAGGAAAAGTCCAACAAATTCTTAAGAGGCCTGACATGATTTTTATGATATTTTAAAAAATATTGCTACAGAGTCCTTTATGAATTTTATGACACTACACTTGAGAAATAATAGAAACTCTAGCTATATAGCACTCAGGTCATATTAAGTAATATATAATATGACTGGTTACTGAATATTTTTACTTCTGTGAACTCTGAAAATTCCTGTGCCTCTACTGAAAATGGATAAATACTGTCATTTCTATGAAAAGGTGTTTGAACCTTGAACATGAGTACAGTCTCCAATTATAAAGTAATACTCATTTTGCTTAACTGATATTTACAGTCTCTTCTTCAGAAAAACGATTAGCTAAAGGAGTATAAACAATGTATTTTTCCTTTTTCTTTTGGTTTTGGGTGCTAAGATCTAGCATCCAAGGAGAGATCTGTATTCCTAAACTCTGTTGGCTTGTTTGATTTAAACTGTAAGAAGACGAGCCAGGCCTATTAGATAATGAGATAATTATCAATACAATCCTCTATGTGTCTTTTAAAATTCACTAAATGAAAGTAAAATGTTAGGCAATTTGTGCTTGTTGAGACATAATTTCGTTATGCATTGAACTCCAAATTATTGTCAACATCTCATTTAAATAGCATTCATCTTTCATAAATAATATACTTACATATCTAATCACTTGCTAAGTGACACTTGAATGTTTGGTGAAGTGTAAGTCAGTTTGAATGACAACTTTGCCTTTGTATTACACAGTTTTACCTTTGATACATACATATATGCATGCTTTTCCCTGGGAGATTTTTCTCCCCATTTATTCAGTTTTACAAATCTGTGTGAAAGAACCATCACATTGTAATTCCTATTGATGTTAATAGTATAGGTATTAGAAAAGTGGAGCTTTGACTTTGAATAATAAAAATAATCATTTATATATAAATTTTAGTGTACTACCTGCCAGCATGTAATAGACAATGAAAAAAAATGTTTTGGTATATTTCTTTCTTTCTTTCTTTCTTTATTAAAGATTTTATTTATTTATTTGACACAGAGAGAGAGATCACAAGTAGGCAGAGAGGCAGGCAGAGAGACAAGGAGAGGAGGAAGCAGGCTCCCTGCTGAGCAGAGAGCCCGACGCGGGCCTCGATCCCAGGATGCTGAGATCATGACCTGAGCCGAAAGCAGAGGCTTTAACCCACTGAGCCACCCAGGCGCCCGTTTTGGTATATTTAAATTGTGCTTTACTCTGGCCAGATTTATTCATCCCAGTTGCTTTCTTCTGTTTAACTTCTCCGTGAGCTCCCACATGTGACGGCCCTCTCTCTATGGACAACCACCAACTGGAGTCGGCCAGCGTTGTTTTCCACAGGGATGGCTGTATTAGTTTTCTTTTGCTGCCGTAACTAATTACCACAGATTTCGTGGCTTAAAACAACACACATTTATTATCTCACAGTTTGGTGGGACAGAAAGCTGGTTACAGTATGGCTCAGCTGGCTTCTTTGCTTTCAGTCTCACAAGACTGATGAGTCAGGGTGTTAGGTGGGCTATATTCCTTTCTGGGGATGGGTCCACTTACAAACTCATTCTTGCTCTTAGCTGAATTCAGTTTCTCACAGTTGTAGGACAGAGGTCCTTGTTTCCTCGCGGGCCGTCAGCCCGGAGCCAGTCTTTGCTGCTGGAGTCCGGCAGCATTCTTTCAAATGCTTTCTGCGTTCTGTGTTCTCCCCTCCGCCCTCAGCAGCAGTGGGTCGAATGTCTCTGACTCTAGCTGGAGCAAGTTCCCTGTTTTAAAGAGCTCGTATTAATAGATTTGGCTCACCTGGATAATACAGGCTGATGTCTCTCTTTTAAAGTTTGTAACCTTAACCACATCTGCGAAGTTCCCTTTGCCATGTAACATATTCCCAGGTTCCAGGGATTACGGTTTTTGGACATCCATTGGATGTCATTCTGCCTACTAGGGTGGCAATAAAAACAAACCGAAGAATAGCTCAAATTTTCTTTAGTGTCTCCCTCACTAGCCAGGTGTATGATCTTGATTTTTCAGTTTGCTTATGGCTATGTTGGGCCATGAACTCTTAAAAGTCCCTTCTAGCTGTTTATACCATGAAAGCATAGACCTATCTCTTCATTTGGTTTCTTTCTTTATTCTTCTTTTCTCCCTCCTATCATTTAATTTTTGCTCAGACCTTTTTATTTTTTCTGTTATATTTGTTTTCACTTTTCTTTGTCTTTTTTTTTTCCTTCAGTGTTTACATGCAATTCAAGGGACTCTTGACTGGTGTAAAAGGGTACCTCCCAGGGGTACAGGCCTGTGAATCATCAGGCTTACATCTTTCACAGCATTCACCAGAAGATTTGTTTTTCATATCTCATTTAATTGTAATATTTAACCTGAATGGATGTGAGGCTATTAATAGTCTCTATTCCAGTTAATGTATTTTTTTTCTAGAGGTGGGGGGCAAGAGCTTGGGGGTTAGGGGTAGAGGGAAAGGGAGAGAGAAACTCAAGTAGACTCCATGCTGAGTGCAGAGCTTGATGTAGGGCTCGATCTCATGACCCTGAGATCACTACTTGAGCTGAAACCAAGAGTCACTCTTAACCAACTGTACCACCCAAGTGCCCCTTTTTATGTCTTACTATAGGATATTAATGTGTTTGATTTTAGCTTGCTGCTCTAACCCCTATCCCCACACACACAGAGTTGTGTAATAGAATATTCCTATATTACCTTCCTAATATCTGAAACATTTTGAGTTCTGAAACAATCTGATCTCAATCATTTTGGATAGTGACAGCTTATTGGATGTTGTAGTCCTATGTTCCTACAGTATGCCATATGGTTGTATGACTTTCTTTCCCTCTTCAGGATGCCAGGTGTCAAATATTTGTTTAAAGTTAAACTGAATCATATTTTACTGTTTTGTTTAAGGTATTTTTGAAAATTGCCCACCCATTGTGCTAATAATACATATTGCTTTTGAGAACTGGTGTCACAGAGCCAGGCAAAAGAAATACTCCAAGAATCTGTTGCCAAAACTATTGAGACGCAAAATGTGCGTCAACCACAGAGGGAGGAGACCTCTATCTATCAGGGATATGCTTGGTTTTCAGTTAACAAAAAATTCTGGGCATTGTTCCAGAATTTAAATTTACAGTGTTGCTATCAACACATGAATCTGAGAGTTGGAAGATTGTGCTAATCATGGTGGATTCCCATAAGATGCACTGGACCTGTCCTATGCTAGATATAAATTGTGCTGGGAAAATGTACTGTGTATATCTAGCAGCCTTGCTAATTTACTAATTTGTTTAATTTACGATGCTAAAAATATGCTTTTCTTTAGCTTATTCTTTTGTATTTAGCTACTGCTAACATTTCATCAACTTAATTTCTTCACTTGATTTTTAAAAGACTAAAAGAAAGCTCATGCAAAAATCTATGGCTGACTTTTAGATTGTTAATTTGCAGAAAAGTAATTGCACTCATTTTCTGGCAGTGTTATGCAATTAATATTTAAACCAAGAATCTTGTATGTTGGAGCTGTTGATGTAGAGTTAAATTTCTCCCAGAGGAAGGGGCCACCGTTCTGTGAAAATTCCCTGCCCCCACCCTGTCTCTTCAGGAGTTTTATCAGATAAGCTCCAGGTTAGTTAGGTAAGACTTTGGCTCTTGTATTTCTATCAGGAGATATTAGGATCTGGCCCTGAGAAGGTTGCTCTGGTACCGTGAGTTGTAAGCTAAAAGGATGAAATTGGACTGGGAACTTGTAGCTGTTCCTTATTTATGATTCTCCATGATTGCTGTGTTTCACTAACGTTTCTCCCTGTACTCCCCCCCGAGAGTACCAAGGAAGGGAATAGTGGGGTGGTCACTATTGTTTCTATTTTTCATATACTCTCACTGACTGATTTCTGGACTGAAATAACCTTATTTAGATATCTCAATACTCCTTTAAATGATATCTTCTATGGCAAATGAGTATTGTCGAAAACATGACTAGTCATAAAATTCTATAACGGCATTGCAAATAATTCTGTATTTTGATTTTCTTTTTCTTGGATGATTTTTCTCTTCCATAGAAAGTAAATAGTAGGTAAAATGAAGAAATAAATACTTTTTTTTACTTGTCCAGAACATGTTCACTTTTTTTGGGTACAGAACATTTATGGGGATTGAAATGTTACTCTATTCTCTTAGCCATCATGAATCACCTATTAGTATTTTTTCTCACCTGTTAGTATTTCAAAGTCCTTTGAATCAAAATTATCTAATTCCTTAAAAAATGTTTATTTTTTCACATTCTGTTTTTTCAAGCTTGAATTTGTCATCTAGTGATAGAAGTAGGCCTTCCTTGTTTTTGTCCAAAAATTTTTTATCTTTTAAGCTTCAAGATGAGTGTGTGGCACAGGTAGAAATTATAGTTTTGGTGTTCTATAATTTGAGTAGTCAGATAACTAGATAATTTTTAGACCGTTTTTAATGTAACATTATACTTTTGATCAGATAATTCTTCTTCAGCTTTTGAGCGTAAAGAAACCCTTCCTTGACCAGTGGTTCTCATACTTTGGTCTGAGGACCCCTGGAGGTCCCCTAAGTCTTAATGAGGTTCACAAAATTTCCCTTTTGCAACTATTTATTTACGTGATGTTAGATTATCTTTATATACTTCAACCAAAACAATATATCTCAACAGCATCTACTGGTTTTTATCAAGCCAAACAGTAAAAAGATTTACAAAAATGGAGAACAAAGCTACTCTTGTCATTAATTATTTTTGTTTCAGAAAACATACTTATTTTTTCCACAAAGGTATGTATTTATGTTCAAACATGCCATAGGCATAATATTGTTATTTAAAATGCATTCACAAATATTTAATGCTTCCTACTTTTAATTCTTATAGGTAAATGTTGATAGATACAACCTATAGAAATAAAAGATCACAGTGGTTCTAAATAAATTTTAAGGGTTTACAAGCCTTCTGAGCCCCCAAATTTGAAAAGAACCTGCCTTGTACACTTTTTATAAGGCCTCCTAAACCTGAATTTCCTTGAACTCTTTTCTTTGAGTTCCAGCACCTGGATATAGGGGGCTATATAAATATTTTCTCTTTAGTGCCTGATACTTTTTTTTTTTTAAGATTTTATTTATTTATTTGACACAGAGAAAGAGATCACAAGTAGGCAGAGAGACAGGGAGAGGAGGAAGCAGGCTCCCTGCTGAGCAGAGAGCCCGATGTGGGCCTCGATCCCAGGATGCTGAGATCATGACCTGAGCCGAAAGCAGAGGCTTTAACCCACTGAGCCACCCAGGTGCCCTAGTGTTTGATACTTTTATGTAGTTTTCTGATCTNTGAGATCATGACCTGAGCCGAAAGCAGAGGCTTTAACCCACTGAGCCACCCGGGCGCCCTAGTGTTTGATACTTTTATGTAGTTTTCTGATCTAAAAAAAGATCAGAAAAGCAATGCTTTGTTTTCTGATAGATCTCCAGGAACATTTGACTGGTTTAAGGAGGGGTGGTCTGGGGAGGGGAATTTGCAGCAGAATATTGGGTCTGAAACTCTTGAAGTCAGCAATGAGTAAAGGAAAGGGAATGTCATAATTTTGCATACTCACTGCTCAACTTCACGAATCTAAACATTTTGTTGTATTTGTTATCTGACTGTTCTACTTCCTTNGCAGCAGAATATTGGGTCTGAAACTCTTGAAGTCAGCAATGAGTAAAGGAAAGGGAATGTCACAATTTTGCATACTCACTGCTCAACTTCACGAATCTAAACATTTTGTTGTATTTGCTATCTGACTGTTCTACTTTCTTATTTGGACCCTTGTAATTACACTGAGTCCATCTGGATAATCTCCGCATCTCAAATCCTTAATCAAATCTGGAAAATCTCTTTTACCATATAATGTAATATATTCACAGGTTTCAGGGATTTGGAGGTGGGTATCACTGGGGGAGCCATTATTCTGCCAATCACGGGAATATATATGTTTAACTTTACTAGGTGTTAGCACATTGGTCTCCAAAATTGTTTTGCCAAGTTTTTTTCTATTAGTAGTGAAAAAATTGGTCAGCTTCCTTGAGGATACCTGATATTATCAGACTGTAATATTTTTATTACTTTTTGCTATAAAAGACTTTGTTTTCCTTATTGTTGGTGATGTTGACCATCTTCATTTGTGTATTGTCCTTTTATACAATGATTCTCTTCTTATGTCACTGTCATACAAGCATAGTTTGGGTTATTTTGGCTAAGAATGTTTGCTCACATTTCTTTGCACTCACAGAACCTTGTGCAATCTTTTTGCTAGTTATTTCTGTGACTGACACTTTACTAGCCAGAAATAGCATAATCTGCAAACTGTAAGACATTTATCAAGATGAAAAAAAAATCTCAGGTTCAATGATAATTGAAATTAATCCAGAGATTTACCAGAAAGCTATTTGTGTATAATGCTGTTCCTTGTCAGTGTATCCTTGATGATTTAAAATGTATGTATATTCATAGACCTATTATGGTCATACACAAGATTATGGCAAGGACATTGTTGCCTACTGGTTTTATTCAGCAGGAATTCTTTGTATGCTGCCTGACGTAGCATGCTGTCTTGTATCTTTCGTAGCCTGGGCTTTTCCCATAGTCTCTTACCTGATTTCCCTTTCCTTAGTGTTATGTGCTGTCTGCCCAATCTATATACTGTCCCAAAACCAGACTCATCTCTCCAAAGCATACCTGCTGATAAATCCCCCTACAGATACTCCCAACAGATTTCGTAACATTCCTTAATTCATGGACCCCTTTTAGAATTTAAAGACAGCTGTAGATCATTTCCCAGTGTACACACACACACACCCCTGCCCGCACATTGTAATTATAGTCTCAGAGTGTTCAGAGACTACATCTATAGTCTGTGTGTCCCCAGTTAAAACATCTGACTTGAAGGATAAAGACGGAACTGATTTAGCCCTCAATCGTATCAGGATCTGTTCCCTAGGTACCTGCCTTTCCACATTAATTTCCTACCACTCTATCCTGCATGGACATTTTACTACTTGAAATTCCTCAAACACTGTATATTCTTATCAATTGAAGTTAACTCTGAGATTTGCTTATAGGATCCTGATAGGTATTTCTGGATGTCTGATGAGCATATTAATAGCTAGTAGACTGTTTATGCCTTTGTCAAATACTTTAGATAGCTTTCAGTGATTTTTGTTTTGTCCTTTGTTCTTAATAGTTATTTACCAGTGTATCAGATTTGAATCATTTTCATGCCACTGGCCTTGGACAATGGAAGACTATTTCTTTTATAACTTGTAAAAAAAAAATCGAGATAATTATTTATTGCTTATTGTCTGTCTTTCTCTTTCTCTCTTTCTTTCCCTCCCTCCCTTCCCATTTCTTGATTTCTTGTACTATTTCACAAGTTGAAGCTTTCTGGGTGCTGGGCCGTGGTAAAAGCGAGAGCCAGTATAAATTTAGTGTTTATGAAGATGTGTTCTAAAGCCAGATGGACATATGAATCAGCATCCTAACAGTTCGCAAGTTTCAGAAAATGCATTGCAGATTGTTTTAATTAAGGGCTTTTTTTCCCTCCTGTAATCAGAAGTCCAGTAATATGTTCTCAGGTAGATTTGATCTCAGCTCCAGAACCATTTATCTGTAATTATCTGTGTCTTTATTTTTGAGTTGTCTTTTCTTTGGAATACTTTGTCTTACAGGAAGATGCCTGGCCTAGCTCTAGGCCTCATACCCTGTATCACTCCATCTGAAAATGTAGAAAATGTTCTTTCTCAACCATAGAATGGGAGCCTTAGGATTTATTTCATTTGGAACAATGTAGGCCACATGCTAACCCCTGTGGTTAAGGAAATCTCATGTACTAGTTGGCTGATAAAGGGGTTAGTGCTCATCAATAAAGCATTTGTCCTTGAATAAATAAGTGAATTTGACATATTTAACAATGAGTGTCTGGAGAAGAAGATCTGAAGTCATGCCTAGGGCACAGATTACCCATGCATCACACCTGGATGCATAACTAAAATAGTTTGATCAATCAAAAAGTTAAATGAATAGTTTAACTATTTGACTTGGTAGAACCACATCAGAAAAATGCCTACCTCAGATGGTTATGACTGTCAAGAAATGGGAACAGTCTGAGATTTTACTGTCATTGGCAAGCTAATAAGCTAGTCCACAGTCCATGTTTGCTGGCCAAAGGCATAAGACTTCTGATTCAGATACAAAGGGCTTTCTTACGATGATAGCAGTGGAGGAGTTTTCACACTTGTGCTGGTCCCCTCAGCCCCTGTTCCCACAGGGCAATGTGAAGAGGGCCAGATGAGGTCTGTACATGCAGTGGGTTGCATTATAAGAAAGGGGCACCCAACCAAGATTAGGGAGACTGAATCTTTTATAATGTCCTCTAAGCAAATCTGCCTGACCTTTGCCTTGGACAGAGTCATTATCTTTATTAGAGTGGGCAGTAAATGAGCTTGCCTTTTGCTCCAGAGAGAGTTTGTCTTCTAAGGCTGTTTTCTACACAAGCATCCTTGAAAAGATGGTCTAGAACCAAAGCTCTTAGTGCCCCTACTTGCAAGATGTATATAAATACAAGGGACCTGTGGAAAATTGTTTCCCAATAATATCTATTCCACATTTCTTCTCCTTCTTGGCTTCTGGAGACTTGTCCCATAAATATGCCACACCATGGGCTATTCTACTCTGGCCAACAGAAACTGCATTGAATCTGTTTAACTCGTCACAAAGACTATTTAATTAAGACTACTATCAACAGCATTCCAAGCAGTGTGGTGAGGCCAGTCTCCTCTTCCAGGGGCCCAACCTTACTCTCCAGGGTCCCAAACCTAGCTAACTGAGCAAATCCCATAAAACACCAGGGTCAATGAAAACCTGGTGGCTTTCTCCTCAAGTTTCTGTATTGACCTTTCCACTGGGTTTAGCAGGAATCCAGGTGTAGCAGGATGTATTGGTGATTGTATCTACACTGCCTCAGCCCAAGAGGAGTAAGTCTAGGGCAGCTCTGCCATCCATAACAGCCTTGGCCAGTGAGCCGAAGCTGACCGAAATGCTTTCCAGGGCCAACCCGGTATCACTGATCACTTCAGCCCAAGTCCGAGATCCATTTCGCAGCACTTTTTCTAATTAGATGGCTCCTGTTGTAGGAAAAACTGCCCACAGGGTGTGCATAAAAAGTCAGTCATGCCTCTGGGTAGCTCCCCCAGGTCATAAGGGTAACCTCATTTTATATGGATTTCAGCAGTTTTCTGATAGCTGTGTGATCTCGTGGTATATTTCTAGAGACCATTGTAGGGCAACTGAAAACCTCTGTGTCTCCCAATATGTGACAGACGCTTTGAATCCCTGTGTGATCTGGCCTTTGGCCACCTTACCAACTATATTATCATAGATTTCCCCTCACTCTCTGCATTCTCTCATTCCCTTATGTTTGCCATGCTCGCTCTTAATACACAGCCCTGCACAAGCTGGGCACTCAGGGTAAAATGCTTTTCCCGCCAGCCTTGGCCTAATCAGTTTCTACTTACCCTTTGTCGTCTCTGTCCTCTCCTCTACTCCTTGTCCTGTTGTACTAGATCTTGTGCCTTTGAGGTGTTGGGTATGTAATGCTTCATAGTACTTGTCACAATTTCAGTTTGCATATGTTTGAATTGTTTCATTAGTGTCTATTCATTGTCAAACTATATGTTCTATGATGGCTGGGAATGCATGTGTCATTGCTTATCTTTGTGTTCCACAACTTCCTTGCACAGTGTCTGGGGAGTAGTCAGTAGTCAGTAAATATCTATTAAATTAATTAATATTTTCATGTATTGAAAATCAAGCCCTTGTGCTGTAATGCATCAGACATGGCTCTTCATAGTTGGCTGTAGCTTTATTGACCAGGAAAGGAGATCCAAGTGTAAGACACCAAGTTAAGTACAGGATGGTGTGATTAGCAAAGAGAGCAGCGATTAAGGTGAGCCAAAGAGATTTTGCAGCACTTAGGGAAACACAGTTTGAGCCCGAAGAGTGTGAGGTTTGTTTCCTTGAACTTAGCAACAGTCTATCAAATGGGCAGGCTGCCATTAATCGGGAGGTGACTTAATGGGATGCCTGGTTGATGCAGTTGGTTAAGTGTCCGACTCTCAGTTTCTGCTCAGGTAGTGATCTTAGGGTCATGAGATCAAGCCCGGTGTCGGGCTTCACACTCAGTGGAGAGTCTGCTTGAGTTTCTCTCTTCTTCTCCCTCTACCCTTCCCACTTGTGCCCTATCTCTCTCTAAAAATAAATACATATATATTTAAAAAGAGGTAACTTAACAGGTGACTAAATCCCAGTCTTAATGGAGAGTCTTAATGAAGAAGTCCTTCAAAGACCTGTCCTGCCAAGGTACAGGAGATGGATGTCAGATGATCCCATTCCTCAGCCCGTTCCTTAAGAGGTTCAGGGAAGGGAAGGCCTGAAGGTGGTGCTTAGGAGTTGGATCTGTTTGTTCAAATGAAGAATAGTGATTGTGTTCACATGAAGCTGTCATTCTAGATTTATCTGGAAGTTCTTTTTATTTTACTTGCACTTTCAGTTTTTTTATGAAGTAGTTAATTATTAGGGAATTGATTAGGAGAGTGAAAACAGTCAAAATGTTTATTTCAGTTCTTTGTCCACTTTGCTATAAGCTGCTTAAAGTCAGGCACTCATTGTCTATGTCTGGGTTACCTGGGATAGTGCTCAGCATGTGCTGAGTAGTGACTCCGTGGAGTTTTGTTCTGTATGCTCCCGAAGGAGATTGCCTAGTTTCAACCAAGCTCTACTTCTTGCTGTGTAACCATGGTTTGCTGAATCTTGCTAGCTTCAGTTTCCTCGTGGACATAATATAGCCTAGAGGATTCTTGTGAGAACTGAATGACATAACATATAGGAAACACTTAGGAGTTGCCTGGCACATATTTAATGCTCGATGAACATTAGCTTTCATTTTTAGGAGCACAACCTCACACTCTCCCTACATTTTAGTCAGAGTTTGGAAATCTTAAAATCAGTTGGAATATTAATGGCTGTGTTAGTGCAGGCAATTAGTAGTGATTGCAAGCTGACAGGCTCACCTGGGCTGTTGTTCTTCAAGTGGTGACTCAGGGATCCAGAATTCTCCTCTTGTGTTTCTGTCTGTGCTCTGGAGGCTCCTTGGAAATCCAACTGCATCCCCCTATCCAGCTGGCTCATGAGTAAAGAGCAAGAGTATGTCAGGTCAAGCAGGCAGATTTAGGGGCCAAGTGTAGCAGTGGTATAATTCTCTTCTACCCATGTTCTTATTGGCTAGAATTCAGTTACATAGTCCCATAGAAATGCAAGAAGACTGGAGAATGTAGTCTTGTGTGCCTAGGAAATGCTCTGAGAGATTTGTAGTCTTGTGTGCCTCGGAAATGCTCTGAGAGATGTCTGTAAGATTTTATTAATGATCACCAAATATCCATAATCAGCTTGAAATAATATCATTTTCACTGAATTGAATCTGGCTTTGTTGACGTTGCTCTTGTTGTTTTCATTCCATTTGTTTGCACAGATTGCCTGGTGTGGCCATCTCCTGCCTATGGGTAGGTTCAGTCTGACAGCTGGAAGAACAGTAGGAAAGACAGAAAAAACAGAGGACCTGCCTCCAAACAGGCACCGTGAAATTGTCGAAGCTGTTTTATGTCTTGGAAATCATAAGAACTGCAGAGATAGATCTTTACGATGTCTATTGATTTCTCATTAAATTCTCCTTTGATTTAATTGTAGTTTTACATAGATCCCATTTTAGACATTAATACGCTCTAGCAGTTTCATATTTGACTTTGAGATTCTAGTTAATCTAAAGCTTTATCTGGTAGGAATATATATATATAGTATATATATATATATAGTATATCTTATTTTTTAGCTATATGATATGCTTTTAGCAGTTACTTTTCAAGAGACGTCTGCTCCATAGGTCAGATATTAATCTCCATTCCACCAAGCAGAGGTACCTGGTTCTTAGACTCAGTCAATTGACCATGTCAGTTTGACATCCCCTGGTTCTTTGGCATTATTTTTAGTCATTCTTTATTCTCTGTATTCTTAATTCATTTGATGAAGAGCGTTTTGGATTCCCCAAGCTAAGAAACAAAAGTGGCCGAGTGTCCTCCTTATTGCTTTTAAACCTGAGGGATTATCAGATCCATAAAGCTCAAGGCAATTTAATAACTTGCACACTCCAAATCATAAGAACATATAAAACAACTAGGACAGTAACAGCTTAAGTAGGACATTTTCTTTCTAAACAGTGAGAAGCAGCAGCATTAGACTGAGTCATAATGGAACTAAAACTCTACGACCTAGACCCTGAACCTTTGCAGCCACTGAAACTATTTGTAGCAATTGGCTAGTTTACCTTTGAGTCTTACCAAGTGCTTTTCTTATATACCATCAAAAGTATATGTGATACGTTGATGATTAGAGTTCTATCTGGGTAACTCAGATCTGGGTCATAAGGTTATGTTAATACTTCCGCCTTTTGGGGATACAGGCTTTTATCAATATAATCCCTTGTCGCGGGCCCTCAGCTCTGGAAACACGAGGTACACAAGAATTGGGTGCAAGACTTAAGGTTTCTCCTCCTTGATTTTAGAGAGCTCTAAATTGAGATCATAGAGCTGCAGCATGCCTGGTGAGTATTCTTGTGTTAGGATTCATAATGTTAGGATTAAAGGCTCACATGATTGAATACATTTCCCTCTAAACCATATTCTTTCATATTTTCTGTCCCAAGAACTCCAAAAAAAGCCGGGGAGGCTAAAGTTGAAGTTCAAATCTAGTAGCTTTTTTATCCATGGTATCCAAGTGGCTCTTTATTCAGCTTTATTTGGTGACCAAATCTAGGAGCTGTTTCAACCAACTATGTGTAACTAAGATTGTCTTAAAGGAGTTTGTTTGTCAGCATGAAACTTCTACTCTTCAGGAAGATGTCAAGGCTGTATTTTTGTTGGTAGGACCTCTTCTGGACCTTGCCTGGAAACTGAGGATTCAAAAGAATAGCAACGCTGTTTTTCTTTGATTTATTTTTTTCTCGACTATTGCATTTTTGTGTTTTATGTGTGCTTAGCAACTCTGTGCACAGTTTTATTGACTTCTAAACTAAGCAAATAGAACAAACTCTGGTGGTATAAAGTGCTAAGTGAGTGAGCTGCAGGGAGCACATTATATCAAGGCTCTTCACTCACTCAGCTCTGGCTGCCAATTTGCTTTCAAGCGCAATTCAGGAAGCCTGTTATGGTCTATCAAGCCCTAAATAATCTAGGTCTTGTTCACCTCAGAAATTAGCTGCTGCTTTTTATACCGTCACCACAATTAATCATGGCCCATCTTGCTCATGTCACATGTGGGAAGGATCTGCAAATATTTCATTTGATGAACTCTTCCTACAACCTGTCCCCTTTGCTATAATGAGAGGTAGTGTAGAGGAGTATTAGGAGTTGGACTTTTTGAGACTGGGCTCCGGCTCAAAATTCAGTTCTGCTATATAATAGCTGTGGGATGTTGATCAAAATACTGTAACCATTGCTATTGTTAATTATAAGAGCAAACACACAACACTGTGTGTCGATACCATTGTGAGTTTTACAAATATTAATTCTTTAAATTATCGCTCCTAACCCTATTCTGTAGATTTTATTGTTTTCCCCAATATATAGGTGAGGAAACAAAAAAAAATATTGAAACTCCGATTCTCAGATTCCCCAACGGGAAAATGAGAATGATAGTACTAATGTAATAGTTTTTTTTTTGTTGTTGTTTTTTTGTTTTTAGTACTAATGTAATAGTAATGTGGTAAGGATTATGTGAGATTTTGTACGTAATAGTGTCTTTCACTAAATATGTGCTCAGGAAGTATTACCTATTAATATTATGGTCACAGTTTTGTTAGGGTTCTCCAGAGAAAGAGAACCAACAGGATACATTAAGATACGTACATACAGTATAATTAGGATTTATTATAACTGATTAATATAATTAAAAATATATATGAAGTAAATAAATATATGTATGTATATGTAAATTTATTGCAAGGAGTCAGCTCATGTTGTTATGGAGGCTGGGAAGTCTAACATCTTCAAGGGTGGGCTGGTAGTGTGGGAGACTTGGGGAAAGCCAGTGTTCCAGTTCTACTGCTGTCATGCAGTAATAATCATTGTTGCAGATGAAGTTGGAAGGCTATTAGCTAATAGCTAGTAATAATTCTGTCTTACCTGGAGGAGGGTCAGTCCACAGTCTATTCAGACCTTCAGCTGATTGGATGAGGCCCAGCCATGTTATAGAAGGCAATCTAATTTACTGATTAAAATGTTAATCTCATGTTAAGGTCTTCCTATTTAAATGTTACTCTCACCCAAGAACACCCTCGTAGAAACACCCAGAATAGCATTTGACCAAATATCTGGGCACCTCATGGCCCAATCAAGTTGACACTTAAAATTAACCACAATCACAATAGTTTCTCTGATATAATAATCAACTCATTGAAAGCATTTTCCCCACTACACATAATCTTCTTAAGAGAATGACCATGTCTAATGTATTTTTGATATTTTAAGGCTCTATTTGATATTTTAAGGTTTTATTTTCACCCTAGATAATGTCATAAAAGACTATGGATGTGCGCGTGCGTGTGTGTGTGTGTGTGTGTGAGTGAGTGTATTTTGTTTTGAATCTAAAATTGTCCATTTCATCCATGCAGACAAGGACATTATTGTTTTGTTTTGTTTTGTTTTTCTCTGCTTACTTGAGGGAAGAATTATCTTTCTTAACTCTGGATTTCAGGGAATATGTAGGTATCCTTGAGGGATTGTAAGCAATGACTCTATTTTGTTCTAGATGTGACTATTTTCAGACAAGGGTATGCCTGTCATTAGCATGAAGGTTCTATGGCTGAGACCCAACAGAGCACTCTCATATCAAAAATATACTTGACCAGGAGGTGGTTTTATAAGTTCACCTTGATATTTGGAAGAACTCAGTTGACCACACTTTTAATACTCTAGTGCAGTTGAGTTCCCCTATTTTAGTTATTTTCTTAAAAAGGAGAGGAAATGATCCTTTCTGTTTGTCAAGTTCTTCATGTTTTATGATGCTCTTGTCCCCGGAATAGTGTCTAGTTATTTCAAGGCCTTGAAATGGACCCTCGAAGATGTAATTTAACTGGCTTTGTGTACAAACATGTAGCAACCATAATGAAAATGATATTTTGTCTGGTTCTCTCTAATCACATGGTAACATGTATCTTTGTATGCAATTGGAGTAAATTCAAACAAAACACCACTTAATCGGAAGACCTTTGATAATTAATCATTTCCTATATTTACATTTTCCCCTCTAGACTTGTTTTCAAAAGTCAGGCTTCCAAACATTGACTCTAACTCCCTTTGGTTTGTGGTTTTATAGTACCTTTTCAAAGCCGAAGTGACTCTTTGACTTAATCTTTCATGTAATAACTGTTAATATTTTTCACAAGCTTTTTTGGACCTTCAGAACCATAGTAATACTGAGAATGTGGATTGTAAGAGAAGAGTCAGAAGCAGGGATGAAATATTGAAAATTTGACTCCATTTAGCAGGTGGAACCTCTGTATTAAAAATAACAATGGGAGGGTCTCCTGGGTGGCTTGGTGGGTTTAAGCGTCTGACTCTTGATATCACCTCAAGTCTTGACCTCAGGGTCATGAGTTTAAGCCCACGGTTGGACTCCATGCTGGGCATGGAACCTACTAAATAAATAAATAAATAAATAAATAAATAAATAAATAAATAAATAACAATAGGATGTGATGAGTGTTACTATTGTACATGGAAGAAGCCAGGGTAGAAAAATTACAAAGAGAAACAGTAAAAATAAAACACCACAAAATCTTAAACGGTTAGTGACCTTGCAGTTCTGTCAGTCTCTCTTTTATGCAAAGTAAGTCATCGTCCTTAAAAATCCTTTCAGTAGAGAGCTGTAGAAAGGGAAAACCTTTCTCAAAAGACAAAAAGAAGACAGTGATACTACAAGTTTCCCACTAGCATTTATAATGCCCAGTCTCTCTCTCTCTTAGAAGCAATATGGTGCCTATTGTGACATCTCTGTGCTATGCGAGTCAGGTGTAAGGATTCCCGGTTGATTCTACTTTGTCAGTGTTAAGTAAGATTCCCAGTTCATTCTGCTTTGTTGGTCAAAAAGAACATTGCTTTCTTCCTCTGAGACTGGTGAGGTGCACATTTAGATACAGTGCCTGCTGACTCCTGAGATGGTGCATCTGGTAGTTCTATATGCTGGCAGTCATTCTGAAAAGAAAGTTTTTAGAGTTTATCAGTGGCTTATTGTGATTCCTTGATGATGGGGACCCTCTGCTGTTCAGGTCCATAGTCTTGAGTAAGGACTAATCTACTTGGTTAAAAATGAGCAGGGAAGTGGGGAAAAGAAGAGCCAAAGGGTAGATAGAGTAGAACCTCTATCTGTTGATTAGGGTTTGTTTTGTGTTTTTTGTTTTACAACTGTGTCCAGATAGAGTGACCCTGCAAATAATTTATCAAGGGTGACTTCTGGTTTTGACCTCAGAAATCTTCCTGATATCCATCTCTAACAATTGACTTTGGGGAAAACGTAATAGTTTCTGCCCCATTATCTGCTGGATAAAGTCCCAGAATAATAATTTCCTAAATTAAAGTATTATGGGTACATACCATGATGAGAAGAAAAACAACATATTAACTATCGTCAAGGTAAGATTGTTGTGGACGTTTGGGTAGAATAAACAAACACGGTGGTCCATTTTGCACACTCCACCGCAATAAAGAATGTCTGTGTGAAGGGACGGAGGTTCTCGACTGAGACTCCTGGCTCAGCATACAGCAACAAGAGGCAGAAACCTCGCCCTGAAGATTCATGCTGCATATGAACAAAACCAGTTTCTATTGGTACCTACTCCCCTGTTAGGATAATTCTGGGAGAGAAGCTCTTGCAAAGGTCCCTGGAGCTCCTTTCTGCCTTAGGGCCTCTGAACTTAATATTCTCTTCCCCGGAAGCTGCTGACCCAGATCTTTTCTAGGCTGGTAGCTCTCTGCTGTGTGGAAATCAAATATTTACTTTTCAGACTTCTTTCCTCAACCCAAACTAAAGCAGCCCTCTCTGTCACTCATTCACCTTGGCTTTATTTTTTACAAAGCTTTACGTTAAAACATAACATGTTTTAGCAGACTGCTGTCTCTGTTTGCTTGTGTATCTATTGTTTGTCATTCTCCATTCCACCACTAGAATGAAAGATCCAGGAGAAGGAGGGAGCTTGCCTTTCTATTTGCTGCTGGAGTCCCTATATATTTGTATCATCGGTGCTTTAAAAATATTTGTTGAATGCATCGTTGACACACAGAAAATAGAGCCACCTTAGAGTTTTCATTTGCAGCTTTTAAAAATATTTTATTTTAAAATAATTTCTACACCCAGCTTGGGGCTCGAACCCACAACCCCGAGATCAAGTTGCATGCTCCACCCACTGAGCCAGCCAGGCACCTCTCATTTGCAGCTTTTTATGAGTAACATGAAGAGCACTAGCAACAACACTCTCTAACTTATCTTGGGAGCAGTGGGCCAGCCACTGTCTCAGCACAGTGCCTGACGTACTTTGTTATAGCAACCTCAAAGTGACCTTAAAATTTAGACACTGTCACTGTCCCTATTTTGTAGAAGCAGAAACTGAGGTACAGAAAGGTTCCTACCACTTGGCAAAGGTCCTGTAGCTGCTAAGTGGCAAAGCTCGGATCTGGTTAAATCTTTGCAGCTAACTACATATTTCAGTTCCCGAGGCATTTTTCTCTGGAACATGACACAGTTTATGAGCTTTGCTTTTACATGAATAATTAAGAATATTTGATGCTCGGCAGTGTGATGTGCTATGATAGTTTCGGGATTCCATTCTGAGTTATACTGAATGATAGAGTCTCTGAAGGTAGCTCTTTTTTCTCATGCAGACTCTACAATCCACATTCTTAACCTTTTGTAGACTGTGCAAATGGTAATTTTTATTGTTTGAGCCATATTATGAAGCACATATTTTCTGTCTTCTTGTCTATTAGCAAAATTTTTCTGTTCACATATATCAATTGTTTGTACAAGAAGATTCTCTCTTTCTTTTCGAGGGCTGTGGTAGTCTCATTGGTTAGAAGCTGCTTTTTAGTTGTTATCACAGTCAAATTTGGTTCAGTTGAGAGTTTTAGGAAGGGTTTTCCTGTGATCTTTATATATAACCAAACCAAAGGTAATATATTGTGTTGAAAATCCCTCAAACCTCAATGTTGAGACATTTGCCAGGTTTGTGTCAATGTAAGTCATAGCACCCTAGTGTCCATAAGAATGATACTGTGAAATGAAAAATGTACTTTCATTTGACCCATAAAATCACTGCCCTAATCTTCTGTGAAGGTAGGATGGTAAGAGGGCTTAACATGGCAAGTATTTGATAGACTCAGGAAAATATCAGAGTCGAGAGCTATTGGGAGTCACCTTCCATAAACTTAAGGGTAGTGAAGATACTGCACTTCTTCATATTCTATAATTAACAGAATTCCAATTTGTGGAATGCAATGGTGGGGTGGGAAATTCAAGCTCATTTAAAAATTTCATGGGCTCTCCTTCCATAGTTTTGCAGAGTTCCAAGGTTATGCACTCTAGCAAGACAATGGTGTGGGCCCTCTTGTCACTGATGATTACTCCAGGGGTAGTGATTCGAGGGATACCCATGTTTTTAGACCAGATGTTTCCTTGTGGTCATCTCTCCATTAATTCCATACTTCAGTTCGGGCCCAGGGATCTTTTTTTTTTTTTTTTTTTTCCCCAGGCCCAGGGATCTTAAGCAAAGTTAATAATCCAGGAGCCATGGTAACTATTTCCTCCTCACCTTTTGTGTCCCACACATCAGTTTCCCTACTTGGCCCAGACACCTCCTTAGTGGAGAACAAGTTGCCAGTCCCCAGACCTCTGTCCCCATCCTAGTCTCAGGAAATCCTCCTACCCAGGTCTTCTCAAAATTACTTTCAGTGGGCCAGTCCAAATCTCCCAATAAGGAATTACAAGAGAAGACGTATAATTTAGTATTTCAGCAAATTATTTTTGTCATAGTAAGTGGAGCACCTTTTAGAAAATGAATCCCAGAAAGCAGTGTGACTTAGGTCCATTTACTTTGTATAACAAAAGAGCTATTTTGAAAAGAGAGTCCAGGTGTAGGTGATATCCAGAAAGGAGGTTGTAGTAGTTTATCCCAAATTGTTAAGAGCAGGGATCAGGATGCTCTCTTGAAAAAATGCTGTTGACATAAGAGCCCTGTTCTCATCATGAGGAAAGTTATTATATTGGTTAGAATTAAAATGCAAATAAACCAGAAAAGCGTGTTTCTTTTACCAGGACGGCCTTTGTGGCTCCCATATACCTTTGGTTGATTCTTCTTTTCATGAATTAGATAACTAAAGAATTCAAAATGGTTAACATTCTGCAGTAATACTGAATCACAGAACTTGATGACACGTTATCACAGAGCAGCTGGGTGGTGTGATGGAGGGGAGAGCCCCACAGCACCCCTTCTGGTCTCCGCAGGAATAGCATTCCTTGGAGGAGCAGTTTCTTTCATTTGGGGGATTGAAGAGGCAAGGCGTAAGGTATTTGACCATTATAATAGAATAAACACCAGCTGGCTATAGACTAATATGAGACAGACCTAGAAAGAGGGATTTTTTTTGGATTTATGTACAATTGATTAGAAAAATGTCTCCTTCCCCCTTTTTATTACCATCATTCCAAATATTCTCACATGTGTTTGGCATTTGGTTAAGAATTAGTATCATTCACATTGTTTACTTGTGACTGTTCTCTTGTCTTGCTTCCACTGTTATTTAAGCCTTATTTCGAATTTCACTTTGAAAAGCACATGGTAATGGAATTAATTTTGCTTTGATCTGGGGCCTTCTCTGATGAGTGAATACTGTAATTTACCCAATGCATTGACTTTGATATGTTTTTCTTGGTTAAGCTTACATAGGTATTACATGTCACAACTGGTGGGGCTGTAATAATTTTGCTGTTCACTGAATGTCAAATTAAAAATGTATATGAGATAGCTAAGGATCCTATTCCATTAATTATTCTCTTAGGATTTCTGAAATTCTGTGTTAATGAGCTGTAACATTCTGAAGACCAAATGCCTGAATGTATTAAAAGGGAGAGTGAGAAAACCTGCAACCTAAAAAATACACATGAAGGAGAATAAGATAAAAATAAATGTGCTATCATTTTACTATTTTTTTAAACGAGAAAGTTGGTCACTTTGGCGATGAAGATCACTCTTGCTATTAATAAGTATCTGAGTGTCAGTGACTGTAAAGTCACGTGCGTTGCTCTAGCCTTCCTGTAAAAACAGACCTATGCTCTTCATTAGAATTCAGTGCATGGTACCGACGAGTGAATGAATGAATGAGTGAGTAGTAAGTCAGTAGGTTTTTTATTCTGTTGTCCTCCTTGTTCTAAAACTGGGACAAGTTATTTGCTTCTCTGAACCATTTTTTCCTCATTTATATTTAAAAAAAAAAAGATTCCTGTTTCCTGGTGTTTGAAGCCTGAGTAGGTTGATCCACATGTAATTGTTACATACATTCTGAAGTGTTTTTGTAATATTGTTTTTTTTTTAACCTTCTCATTAGTGTTTGAATACTGTTAAAATTTCCAGCAGTCCCTGGCCATTCTGATTCAAGCGAAGGAGCTTGTGCTCTGAAGTATATGTTTGTGCTCTGTGTTGGTTATTACTCTAGTTCATGGAAGGACAATCTGATCATCGCTTTTCTATTTTTGTAAAGGAATAGTTTATTGGGAAGTGTAGCTTTAACAGTTTATTTTGGGGGATGTCATAAGGATCCCAAAGACATTATGGAAAGTTTGAGCTCAGTAGTCATGGTGATAAGATTTTGCTGTAAGCAGCCAGGTGGTCCCATATGGCAAAGGACCTAGTCTAAATGAAAGCTTTATTTTTGAAACTAAAGAATCTTCATTTTCAATCTTCCATTCATTTTCTCATGTAAGTCCCGAAAGCTTTACTCAGAAATTTGTAGATGGTTACACTTGGCTGGATTTTTAAATTATACAGAATTATGATCTATGTCTTTATTCTGAGAGTAAATATTGCAAAAGAGTTACCTGATGTAAGCCTGTATTTACTGTTGGAAGAGCAATGAAGATTTTCTTTTATCTCATTTTGTTTTAATGAACTCTGAAAACTAAGTAAATGTGAAAGGATGGTGGAAAAGTTACATGGGCTAGGCATGATGAGGAGCATCGGGTATAAGCTGACAGAATCTTGATACCTATGCTTTCTTTAATGAGTCTTTAAATGAGACATTAAAGAATTAGACATTAAAGACATTTAAACTTGAAGACACTTTGTGCATAATCTAAATTACTTGGAAAGAGAAGCGAGCACTTAGAGTTCTTTTATGTTTTGAATATCTAATAGAGAGTACATTCTGCAGATGTACGAGCATGGACTGCCTTTCAATGACATGATGCTACACTTTTAGCTTCATTCTTGCCTCTCTGGCATCCCTACCCCCTCACCTCTTTTAGTTCATGTTACATTGTATGCCAAGCTTGGCCCTCTAAACCTTCATCTTAACTGGAATATACCTGTGGTTGCCATGCAGTTTCTTTTCTTCCATTTCTTAAAATATGTTTGAAAAAGTTTCCATGTTCTTTCCTTCCACTAAAACTGTACATCCATTTGAAGGCAGATTTTTTCGTGAAACTACCAAAGCCAACATCAAGGCCCCTCATTTGTATGAGCCTTTTCCTAGGCTGCTATAAGGGGCCTGTGCAATTTTGTATTCATAATATTTTTCTTTCAAAGAGAGCTCTAAAATTGGTTTAATTTTTATGTCCCACAAAATCTGAATATGCCCCAAGTTCTGTTGCCAAATACTACTGAAATGTTGTTGCTAGAATGATCAGTAACTGCAGCATTTAAGGTTTTGCCTGGACTTCCTTGTACATTACACTCTTAATCTCTTCCATGAAAAGCTTTTTGCTTTGGTTTGTATTTTTCACAGTTACTGTGGTTTTTGAAAGTTCCTCATCATCTGAGTTGTAGACTGTTTTCTTATCTCTATTGGCATTATCCAGGGTTCCAGTTCTAGTCCTCCCTTCTTATTCAGTTTACACTCTCCATGTAACACACACATTTTCAAGTCTTCAACCACCCCCGTTCTGCAGTGCACAATACAGTAGCCACTAGTCACATATGGCTACTTAGCAGTTGAAATATAACTAGTGCCATATGCTGAAAAAATATTTTGGATACGTTGGTAAAATAAAATATAACTTTATTTGTTATCAATATGTTATAACTTTTAAAAAATGTAGCTAGTAGAAAATTTTAAATTGCATATGTGAAATGCATCATGTTTCTATTTGAGAGTACAAGATGCTGATGGCTGCCAAATCTCTGTCTCCAGCCCAGACCCCTCACTGGAATTTCAAGCATGAAAATCCTGCTGGAAATCCTTCTGGGCATCTTACGAGGCCTCAGACTGAACCCATCATCATCTTCGTCAAATTCACCCAAACTAGAGATCTCATATCATACTTGATTCCACCTTCTTGCTCATGCCCACAATGAATCAATCACAAATCTTTGTCAATTAGATCTCATAATTATATTTCATATGTATCTTTTTAATCCTCACCGCATCTAACCTTTTTAAGCACTCACATTTTTTAGGCAAACTATTGTGACAATCTTGCAAGTATTTTTCTCATTGGATACCTCTTAGATATATTCTCTGGTGACTGATGGTTTGTATAGGAGAGGAAATATAGGCAGATGATTGAAAAAACCAAAAACATGAGGCTTATCAAGAGGAGTTGTCATATCTTTATGAGTGGAGAAGTGCACTATTCTAATATAAAGCAGGGGCTTTATATATATGCAGTGGATTTTCCTGTATCAAAACTTACTCTCTAGCCTCAAATTGCCAGTGCAATCAGAACATATGCACGTTTCTCAAATTTCAGTAAAGTGACTCTGATTGCATTTTCCTTCCTTATAACATAACTTAAAAACGTTTTTCCCAAGACTTTGCTCTTCATTCTGGCATGCTCACAATACGTAGGCAGCTGCTTATGTATACTACAACCATTGTTTTAAAACCTGTCTGTTGCTATTCTTCTCTGTCTGCTTTGGTGGCTGTTTTAGATTATAAGTGCCTAGAATCAAGAAAGTGAATTGCTGAAACAAGCTGGTGCATGTTGGAAATTAATAAATTTATTTTAATTATGATAATGTCCTATTAATATTTATTAAGGCAAACTCTAAGGAAAGTGAACATTAATCTTCAAATAATAGAAGATTCTTGGTGAAGAAAATTGAAAAACAAGCTAACCAAGTATTTTCTAACTGTTAATTGTTACATTAATATTCTCTTTTTCTTTTCTTTTCTTTTTTTTTTTTTTGGCAGTGGGTAAGTTCATCAGTACCTTGGCTGATTTTTTTTCTCTCTTGAGGACCTGTACATTTTACCAATTAAAATTGGTACCTGGCTTCTAGTGATTCAAACTTCTCTGGGGTAGAAATACGACAATTCTACACTGCCTTTACCTGACTTGGAGAAGAAGGATAGTTTTATTCATAGAAAATGCTCAGCATAGAAAAACATAAGAAAGGAGCAGTTATCTTTAGATGTGGAAATAAATGATCGTTGTTATATATCATGAATGCAGTGGTACACGGTTGTAATCATACTTTGTCTTTCGAAGGTATAAAGGATCTCTGTTCTCCAGTGATAACCCTCTACTTTGGTGTGATCCATTTCAATTTAAAATTTGTATCAAATATGCATTCAATTATTTAGATTTCAATACAACTTAATAAGTATTCTTATTAACGTTCTCCATCGTGAACCCTTCAATTTTACTTCTGTGCTAAACCAGGCTTGCTGGGATGATTACATTAATAATACATCTCTATCCAAAATTGAAGTGCCGAGTAGAGAACATGCTAATGGGTTTCATTGATTTCAACTTGGAAATGGGTGCAGGCAATCAGAAAGCAGGTGCAAACCTGACTAGCAGTGAACTACTGGGAGAATATTGAGCCAGGATCAGTGGCAAGATTCATAGCTGTGATTTGAGTTAGAAAAATGTTAAACATAATGAAGTTAAAGCGATTAAAGCCTTCTGAGAGAAATGTGAATGCTTCATTATGCTTTTCAGATGGTGGCTTTGAGTGATAAGAGTTCTAAATTCTGTCTTAGTAACTTTATTAGTTTTCTACTATTTTTTTTCCCCTGGAGTTAGCTGCAACTAGATTCACTCTTATTTTAGTTTTCTAAAAACTTCAAAGATGAGGTTAAGGACACAGCTGAAAACATTCAAACATCATACTACCCATGCACTTTTCTTTAAAATTAATTTGGATTAGATTTCAATATTTGCAAACGTGCTGTCTCATTAAGGCTAATTCTGTGCTTGAGTATGGACTCCTTTATATTTATTCCTTTATTTCTGGCCGTCAAAATTTGAAAAGAATAGATGATACTGTCCATAAAAAGTGATTTTAGATTTAGTTGGAGCAAAGGGTTTCTTAAAATGCAAGGTGGAAGCAGTAGTCATACTCCTAAGTTCTCTTCTGTTTTCTTCCATCTTAGGTTTTCTTCTTTTTTTTTTTTTTTTTAAAGATTTTATTTATTATTTGACAGAGAGAGAGAGATTACAAGTAGGCAGAGAGGCAGGCAGAGAGACAGGGAGAGGAGGAAGCAGGCTCCCTGCTGAGCAGAGAGCCCCATGCGGGCCTCGATCCCAGGACCCTGAGATCATGACCTGAGCCGAAAGCAGAGGCTTTAACCCACTGAGCCACCCAGGCGCCCAGGTTTTCTTCTTTTGAAGTATGTCCCTTCTGCTTGATAGGCACACTTTCACGTACTGTACTTCTATGTGGTTTTGCACAGGTAATAATTGAAGTGATTATCATTAGAAACCCTCAGTAACATAGAAATTGACTCATTCCCTGGAAATTTAAGAGGTTCATTTGGTTTCTTCAAACAACTTATGATAGGTGATGGAAGGAATAGGTAATAAGGATTAGGCCTCTGTGTTCTATCCTGGAAATACCACGTATGACGAAGGGGCTGCTCTAGGGTACATGGTCTTCGTAATTTGGAGCACATGCCGAAAATTCAGGCTGCCTGAGAATTAATCCCTGCTCCATCTATCTGCTGGCTCTGTGGCTTCGTGTCTCACTTAAGAAATGTGGCTGAAAAAAAAAAAAGAAAAAAAAAAAGAAATGTGGCTGATACTGATTCCTACCTATAGAGCTGTTGTGACAATTAAATGAGTCAATTCACTTAAATCTGTCAGAGCAAAGCCTGGCACAGGGTAAGTACCCTATAAATGTGAACGTGTAGTAGTTGTTGCTGCTGTTATTGCTGTATTATTATAATAATAGTAATAATAATGATTTTTACAAAATCCCTGTACCTCCTTTCCCAAAAGTGGCCGTATAGCAAGTGTTGTTCTGTCCTGACACAGGACACTGTCCTTCATTCTGGCTAACTCTATTTCTTTTGCATTCCTGCTGAAATACTTTACTACATCTAGATTTCTTTTCATTCCTGAGAAATTTGAATTTGATGCAATCTACCAAATCCTTACGAGTGGGTATTGATAATGCCAGGTAATGCATTTTATTTGCTTTATTGAATGAGAAGATTGCTCTTGTTTTGAGCAAGGACCAAATCTATTCCAATGACTGCTTGTTAATCTGGAATGTTGAAAGAATGTAAAAAAGAATAGTTTGGTCACATAGAGGATTCTCATTCCTGAGGCTGCCTTCCTAAATCTTCTCAGCTATTATTTTACTGGTATAATTTTAACTTCTGATGGTTTTTTATGCATCTAAAGAATAGGAGAGATCTTTCTGGTTGCTCATGCCACTTAAAGTGTATGTGGTTTTAATCAGGTAACTTAACCTCTCTAACGCTGTTTTCTAACCTAAAATAAGGATAAAAATAGTATCTACTTTGTAGGATTATAGGTAAGTTTACTGATTCAGTGGATGCGCTGTCCCTAATAGATTATGTGATCCTAATAAGTTGTTGCTCATCTTTATTAACCCAGAAAGAAACATCCTTCATAGTTAGATTCTTGGCAAGGTTCTGACAAGTCCTTCAGGCTATAGCTCTGCTTCTGATTGGAGCGCTTGCTGAAGGGGCCTTAGAGCCACACACGGGAAATCCATGAGGCTAGTTGCAGGCCGATGTGGGTGCACAGCCTATATTTTGTGGACTACACCTTCTGTTCTGCCAGCCATCCATGGCCGAGATTAGTCCCGATCCCTTCTGCTTCCTTCACCCTTGATGATGAATATTCATTTGTTAATCTATCCGACTGTAAGCCTTGGTCTTGGGGAGCCAGTGCTCAATCTTGGCTTTCTTCAGAGAATGGTAGTAATATTTTAATATGTAATAAATAGAGCAAGAAGAATGTGAAGAGTAGTCAAAAGTGAAGAGGTAAAAGGTGAGCATGAGACATGATTGCCAGTTACTTTTTTTATCTGTCTCACAACAAAAAGAGTAGAGAAGCAGATTCTCACAGATCCTCGTTCTTGATTAATGTCCAGTGAAAGCCTAAAGCCATCCTGGTGAAACATTTGATGTGGCTCTTCTTCCACTGAAAACTAAATAAAAATGAAGAAATTTAGGCCCATTTTCCTGTGTAAAACTGTCACTATAGCAAGGGCAAACCCAGAAATTCAGCCATTAGTTCATCGTACTCAAATTATTCCCTGGTGAATTCTGTCTTCCGTACTGGAAAGTTCTTAGTGTCGTTATTAAGCATCTGAAGAAACCTTGTATCCTTGTTACTTAATTCACTTGATTGTAATGTTCATTGGAGAGCTTGTGAGGTGTAAATGACAGGTGAAATTATCAGTGGTTAAACTGCCAATACATATTCTATGACTTTCAATTATGTAATAATTTCTCCAATTATTCATTTTAATTTCTAAAGGAAGGGTCACAAGAACACATTTTCCTTGAATGAATAAGCACTAGGGAAATCATTTGAGGCTACTGCATTAAACAGTAATTGTCCATTTTTTCTACAAGTGTAGAGAACCCAAGAACCTCTGGGAAATAATGGTTTCATTTTGTTACAGATATCTGAAGGAAAAGAAAAGCTTGCAAAGAGTTGTCACATATTTCTTTAGCTACATTTGGGAAAGAGATTCAAATGGGTCAGCTATGGATACATATACTCTTCAAAAATATTGTTCTTCTTTAATCAATTAGATATTTGTAGACATATTCTTAATTTTGTAATGCCACAGTAGATTAAAGGAAATTGAAGAGAATACCTTAGTAAATCTATTAGAAGAAAGATTACATGACCATATACATATTTACAATTTTACTCTTCTTGCCATGAATGTGTGTATGTATGTGTGCACGCACGTGTATGTGTGTGTATTTGTGCTATCTCAGTCATTTTGTCTTGGATTTCCCTCAACCACAATTCACTTGAGGGAGGGGAGAATCTTTTTCTTATTGATACTAGACTGTATTTTTCTATTTCTGCGACCTCACTGGTGTTTGTAGTATATCTAGAGGTATCATATGCTAGATTTGTTTTCCTTCCAAATCATTAAATTAAAAATATCAAACAACAGACCCAAAGCTGATTTGCCAGTGAGCCAACCATTGCTATAGGAGACAGATATTACCAAATTGATTTGATGAATATTCCACCCTCCCAGCTTCCACCCCCCACCCCCGGTCCTTTGTCACCCATTGATCTTCAATTAAGAGTATATTTTGGGAAATTTTTCTGTCTCTTTGTCTATGGGGAAAGGAACCAGTGAGAATCTATAGCACAATTAATTCATAGTTGTCAATAAACACTATTTGAAGAAAAATCTAGGATTCCGTACTTGGGCATTTATCATTTATTCATTCCTTCACTGGCTCAATAAAAAATTACTGAATACCTGTGTGTCATGTAGATATAACATAGATAAAATTGTGTTTATGGAGTGTGGCTACTTGAAATGCTGTGTCCATTCTAGATTTAATTTGTGTGCAACACAGTAAACATGCTTTCGGGCCTATTCTGCTATATAAAAAATACAGGAGTTAGAACATAGAATCAAACATAGAATATCGAAAAACATAGAATTCATGCATATAGTAACAAGTAATATGGTACTCTCCCATTTTCTTGTTCAACAGATTTTTAATATGTACATACAGGGTATTGTACAAATTTCCCATTTGTAGCCTTCAAAAATGAAGTAATTTATTATGTACTTTTATTTTTCTCTGTCATGTTTTTATTTATCTTGCAGTGTCAAGAGTTTTTTGTTGTTGCTTTTATTTCAGTTCCTTTGCTATGAGTGTGTGTCTCCTGACAACTGCTGTTTCATTCCTGAGTACAAGATAGAGATCCTATGCAGACTCTTGCGGGTACTTCAGAACGAATATAGTGAAACTAGGAGATGATGTGTGAAATGCTGCAGCAGTATCGATTGCCCAGCCACACGAACAGGAATAAACTGAATTACTGCTATTATGCAGGCCTTTTATAATTACAGGCAAAGGCCAAGGTTAAGCTGGAAAGTGAATTGCATTCAGAATGCTATATGACATATGGATTTTTCAGAAAGGATGGAGATTGAAGACTTGGAGAGATTGGGATCTTTGCCCTGTTACATGGAGCATGTTTGTTTGACCGAGATTAAAAATCGGTTTTAACAGGCAGACACACCTCCTTGTTAAATGCTATCCTTTGAATTGTAAACAAGGTGGTTGAAAAATCATTACGTAAAAAAAAAGGAAAAATCACATAGTGGGTGATCAATACATGTTACTGACAGAAGTCTGTGGACCGACGTAAGTTGACCAACTTTAAGATACACCAAACAATATACTGGGAAAATAATATTTCATCTACTTAGGTCCATAGCAGTTTGAACTGTGGCTTGCAGCCTTCTAAATAACAAATAATAAATTTCCAGTTTTCTGCTTTAAAGCTTCCTCAGAATTCTTTTAAGTTCTCAGGGACCTGAATTCTTCATACATAAACAGTGCATGAATTTGCTTTCAAGCAAATAAAATCTTGAGTTTGTATGTGATTATACGATATCTGAGATGATATTCAGGTCCTTGCTTCTAGTCATCAAAATGTTAAAGTCAGTCAAATATTTTTCTTTTATTTTCCTGTAGGCCAACACTCCCCTCCCTCCTCCTTTTTTTTTTTTTTTCACATTTTAGTCACATGCTTTGGAACAGTACAGAGATAACCTTGTTGATTCTGTTCAACAGAGTTCTAGCAATGACATTTAAGATGGAAACTTGATAGGCAATAATTTATACTATTTTTTTAAAAGAAATCATTATGATCTGTAGTTGTGGTCCAGCCCACAAATGTCACCATTTGATTGCTTTCTTCTTTGAAATTTGATCTTAGTGTTTTATATTTGAATGTCTTACCTCATATATGGTGGTAAACCTCTTCAGGGCAGGGATCATAGAAAATCCCAAGAATTACCAGCTTTTTTGAGGCCAGTGCTGAATAATACAAACTGTGTCATGCTGAGAGGAAATAAGAGAGGAAATGAGAGAATGAATATGAAGTTCAGCAATGTTTTAAAAAACCACGTGGCCCAGGATTGAAGGGGCTGTGGGGGTAGGAATATTCCAGTCTTCTAGTGCTGGACAGTAGTGGCAGGGGCAATGATGGAAGAAAAGATGACCCGGATCAGAAAGGCAGAAGGGACAGCATTAGTAGTAGTGATGGAGGAGGAAGGAGACAAGGCAGTGAGTAATAGTGGTTTTTCACATCCGTATATCGGAAATGCACAATAAGTCAGGTATGTATTGCCTGTAGGTGAAAGATGATGACAATCCAGTTCTGCAGGATTAGGTATATAATGAATAGCTATTGATTTACATGATCTAGACCAGCACGTCCAGGAGAAATAGAATACAAGCTTCAGATCTAATTTAAAATTTTCTAGTAGTAGGGCGCCTGGGTGGCTTAGTTGTTTAAGCGTTTGCCTTTGGCTCTGGTCTTGATCCCTTGGTCCTGGGATTGAGCCCCACACTGGGGCTCCCTGCTCGAGGACAGTCTGCTTCTCCCTCTGCCTCTGCTCCTCCCCCAACCCCCGCTCATGCTCATTCACGCTCTCACGCTCTCTGTCAAATCTTAAAAAAAATTTTTTTTCCTAATAGCTACATCTTAAAAGCAAAAAGAAACAGAGGAAACAGTTTTACCCATATAATTTACTTTACCCACTATTTCCAAAATACCATTTCTTCAGGCAATCAAATGAAAATGAGTGAACTACTTTATATATATTTTTAGTACTAAGTTTTAAAAATCTGGTCAATTGGGCGCCTGGGTGGCTCAGTGGGCTAAAGCCTCTGCTTTCGGCTCAGGTCATGATCTCAGCGTCCTGGGATCGAGGCCGGCATCGGGCTCTCTGCTCAGCAGGGAGCCTGCTTCCTCCTCTCCCTGTCTCTCTGCCTGCCTCTCTGCCTACTTGTAATCTCTCTCTCTCTGTCAAATAAATAAATAAAATCTTTAAAAAAATAAAATAAAATAAAAATCTGGTCAATTAACAACGTACATCTCCACTTAGACTAGTCATATTTCTAGTGCTCATTATCTCCACATGGCTAGTAGCGATTTTATTGGACAGTGAAGANGTTTTTTTTTTTTTTTTGTTTTTTTTTTTTTTTTTTTTTTTTTACATAAAAAGTGTTCTTTCCTGTCTTCTAAAAATGGAAGTGTATATGGTTTCTGGGTATTTTTCACATTTGTATGTTGCCATTTATAATCTTAAAAGATGTGTGGAAGGCTGTTTAGAAATTTTAACAGAACAGTCACAGTGTTATTGAGGTCCCACTGTGTCCTTGGTGTCTTTCCCTGGCCATGCATGATTAGGAGCTCTGAGGAATCCCTGAAATTAGAGCTAAACTTCTTCGTGTGGGTCTATGATGTTGTATTCATGCACAGGCTCCCACATTCCTCTCTGGGTGGAGAGTCCACGCCTTCTGTCCAGTTCTCAGAGGGCTTATGACACTCCCACCACCCCACCAAAAAGAGGCTAAGAACTTTTATTGGAGTTTAGTTTCTTTAGGTAAAGAGACCAAGTATGAAATTAAAATGAAGTTGGTGAAGTGAAAATCGGGACTGTAGTTAATATTGGTTAGAAAGCTTATCATGATGACTAATATACACATTATAGTAAACACCTAATTAGGAATTTGTGGGTCTGGTGCACAGAATGAATTAAATATCTACAATATTGTATTCATTATTAAAATTTGACAAGTAATTGTTTAATCCTTTACAGTTTTTAGTAAGGTATTTACATAACTTGCAAATGACACGTTAATTAACATAACTTGTCTGAGGGCTCCACAGTTTTGTTCTTTAATGGCATATTTCTGGCAAGACTACTTATTCAGAGTGTGATGAAAATAACTTCAGCTCATCCAGGATATTTCATTTCTGCTTTAGCATATGCTGTATGCTTTCAATCTAGCTTTCCTGTGGGAGAAAAATGTTAATTCTCTAGTTCTATGATCTATGTTCTAAAATCTATTATTTTGTTTTCAAAGGGGATATTTTGTTGATTTAAAGGGGTCAGAATTACAGTACAGTCCCCCCTTGATGGACTGTGGGGTGATGAGAAGTCTATATTTCATTATTTGTGTGCAAGAGGTGTCAGGTGATAAAGCTTTTTCCTCTTACTTCCCTTTTCCTTTTCTAAGTAATTCCCCATTAAAAGTGCATTTGAATTGCAGAGACTGGAAAACATTTTTAGCAATCTGTAATTATTAATTGATTACCTTTATATTACACAAGCTCCTTAGTGACTTGGCTAGAGACAACTGTGATAAATCCCAGCATTAACATAAATTAATCATGAAAGAAAATAGGAGATATGTGAAGAGCTGAGAATGAGATTAGAAGTAACTTTTTTTTTTCTAGAGAATACAAAACAGAGCAAAGATTTTAGGGAGAATAAAAATAGATAACCTCACATGCAAAGAAAAATGAGAAGCAAAGCCCAAAGACTGGGTAACATGAATGCACAGATTTGGTAGAGAAAGGTCCAGATTGTATGGACAGGCTGCCAAGGGGTTGGAGGACAGTGAAAAGCCAGTCAACAGATCTAAAGATGAGATGTGACATCTAATACAAAGCCATTTTGGAAGGATTAAAATGTAGTAAAGATAATTGTAGTACAGAAGAAAGGAGGAAATTACACGGGTTAAAAAAAAAAAAAGGAAAAATTCAAGAAATAGGACCTAAAGCACCACAAGCTGGCAGAGCTGACAAGGAGCTCTGTCAGGAGGCATTGATGGGCTCTCTGCAAGTGGGCCGTGTCTCCAAACCTCCAAGGGACAGAGGCTGCTGTCATGGTCTCAATGACATGAAATGAGTTTGGAACAGTAATTGTATCTTAGTCCATTTGGGCTGCTATAACAGAATACCATAGATTGGATGCCTTATTAAAAAAAGTTTATTACTTACAGTTCTGAAGGCTGGGAAGTCCAGGATCAAGGTGCCAGCAGATACCATGTCTGTTGAGGGTCCATGTCTTGGTTCATAGCTAGCTGTCTTCTCATCGTCTCTTTGCATGATGGGAGGGATGAGAGTGTTCTCTGGAGTCTCTTTTATTTATTTTTATTTTTTAAATTTTTTAAATATTTTTTTTTTTTTTAGAGAGGAGGGATGGGGGATGGGAGGAAAGAGAGAGAAAGGGAGAGAATCTTAAGCAGATGCCACACCCAGCACAGGACCCGGCACAGGGCTTGATTTCACAACCCTGAGATTATGACCTGAGTCAAAAATCAAGAGTTGGATGCTTAACTGACTGAGCCACCCAGGCACCCCTGGACTCTCTTTTGTAAGGGCACGAATCCCATGCGTGAGGATTCTGCCCTCATGACCTGATCACCTCCAAAACGTCCCACCTCCTAATATGACAGCAGAGATTAGGTTTCAACATAGGAGTTGGGGGGAGGCACAGACATTCATTCTATAGCAATTTGCTTTTTTTTTCCTCTCCTGTAGTTCTACAGAAGAGGTTGTTTGCAAATCATGATGAACGTGTGGATGCACCCTCACATGCACAAGCACTGAAATCTTCTAGGGTTGAATGGATTTGAAGTGTACATCACCTTGGCAGTGCTGTCATGCCAAAATCTGACAGATTTTAAAGGAGTGAAAGCCAATGTGGCAAGGCCTGTCTGGGAACACAAGCAGATTGGTTTATGGAATGTGGACTATAGATAAGAATTTAGCTTTAAGGTGGTCAGATCATTACAAGGAGATAGGGTTTGTTGATAATTTAAACATCATTAACATCATCAGTATCTTATTCCTGCTGACCCTTCCTTCCTCGAGTGCATGCGTGCGTGCGTGCGTGCGTGCGTGCGTGCGTGTGTGTGTATGTAGAAAAAATCATGTCCCAGAAAGGGGAATGAGTAGCTACATTTGAACTAAACCAACATTTAAGCAGACATATGGACAGTCTGCCTGAGTGTTGATGTATTAGGAGGAGTTTAACAGGTCAGATGCTCATATTTTTATAGCAAATATTGATGTATTAGAATTACAGCCAGAGAAGTCTGAATCCAGACAGTTCCTGCAAGAGCAGGCAGAAACTGGTGCTTTCTGCTCCAGAGTAGGCAGAAGGGAAGGCTGCTGTCAAAAGCTTCATAGTACTGTGCTTGCCTTTTCCTTACCCCACATACACTGGTGTGCTTCGTGTTGATAGAAGAATCCACCCAGGATCTCAATAAATTGTTCTGAAGCTCTCTACTGAAAGTTCTCAATGAACCTGAGTTAACTTCTTGCCCTCTGCTACAAGCATGAAATTCTTCTCTAGCAAGGAGTACCTCTAAGACCAATGCAGGAAGGTTCTGGGAGACAAATAGGTAGATAACCTGTTACAGCTCCTCTTTTTTTTTTTTTTTTTTTAGCATGAATTGACCTGACTTCTTATGCGCAGAACTTCCTAGAGACATCTGCAGATGCTAAGTTTTAGAGTAGAACATCTCTAAATTTTGGTTCTTTTTTTTTCCCTTTTCAGCTTAATTGAGGTACAGTTGATACATAACATTGTATAAGTTTAAGTTATACAATAATATGACTTGATTCTGGGTTATTTCTTTGGTCATTTGTTTATGTATTTTTTCAAAATGCAATTTTTTTTTGACATATAGACTCTGCATATTCTGGAAGATGGAGGAATGTTGAATTGCCTAATAAAACATGCATCTGTCGATCATTCCACCCACCATTTATATATTTGAGTTAACATCCCAGGGGGTTGGTAAAGCTATGTGTTATTTTTAGCTACTATCTGGCCTTTCAAGAAGGAAAATATATGCCGATGAAGTCTACACTTTCTAAGAACATTATAACAAAGTAAGTAAACAAGTTCATACTCTGGCACACAGGAATAACTGACCTTTGACATAGCAGAAACTCTGTTTTCTCCCCTGGTCCCAAAGCTTGATATCAGCAGGTAAAGTGCATAAACTTAAGCGGTGATCTAAGCCATAAAATGCAAAACCTGTCTAGGAACTCTGTACTGTCAAAGATACTAAGTCAATGCAATGGGGATTTGTTTGCTTTTTCTTTTAACTAGAAAATGGAATCTTAGTAGAATATAAAGCAGTCTTAATATGTAAGATTAATGGAAGTTGGTAATCAATGTATCCTATTCTGGATAATAAAGTTTACCAATAAAAAAATTTCTCTCTAGTAATCTTGTCAAAGTAATGTTTATTAATCTTCCTCATACACATGGTTGTATTCTGTGAGAAAGGATTTTCTGCTCAATATTTCAATAGATTACATATTTTCTCAGCATGTGGTATATTTTAAGAAAATATTGGTTTTGCTATTTTAAAATATAGTATGTCTAGAAACAATATAATGCTCCAACTTGAGCCAAAATATTTGCATTTGAGAAATAGCCCGTTTTTTTAATTTATTGTCTTCTATTTCTTCCTGACTATTTTTGGTTACTCACAAGCCCAGTAAAAAAATATTAATGATGCTAAGGTCTTGGATGTGGAATACTCAAGCCAGTTGGATTTGTGTGCATTTTATAGTGCTTTAGACATAATGTTTTTGCATCTCCAAATGTAGATAAAGGGCTGAAAAGAATTTTAAGGATAGCATCATTTTTCTTCTAATTGAGACAAAAAACTGTGCGATCACTTGTCTGATCTCCTTTTCACTGAGTAAGGGAAAAACATTGATTGTACTCAAGGTCTGAACAGGTGTTCATCAGAAAAAAGTAAAATCACATTTTCCTCTGTGTTTCCAGATTTTTTATGCACTGTAGTATATTAACAATTGTACTCACTGATTTAAATTTAGAGACACTTACCTGAAATGTTTTCTAGGAGTTGAAACGAAATGCATTGAGTGTATTATACTTTAACATGTAACTAATGAACTATTTAAAAAAAAAAGTTTTTCCCGTGTTTCCCAACTCTTCCGACACCTTGTACCTGTATACAACTATGTTTCTCGACACTGCAAAGTTGGAAGATACAAAACAAACTGAGGGTTACGGGGGGGTGGGAGGGTAGGGATAGGGTGGATGGGTTATGGACATTGGGGAGGGTTTGTGCTTTGGTGAGTGCTGTGAAAGATGTAAGCCTGATGATTCACAGACCTGTACCCCTTGGGCAAAGAATAAAAATAAAATTAAAAAAAAAAAAAAGAAACATACAACCAAATGCTACTGACTTAGGTAATATGTGAGTGGTAAATACAGATTTTTTTTTAAAGATTTTATTTATTTATTGGACACAAAGAGAGAGACAGCAAGAGAGGGAACACCAGCAGGGCAAGTGGGAGAGGGAGGAGCAGACTTTCCCACAGAGCAGGGAGCCCTATTGGGGGCTTGATCCCAGGACCTTGGGATCATGACCTGAGCCGAAGGCAGATGTTTAACAACAGCCACCCAGTCACCCAGGTAAATACAGATTTAAAAACAGGTCCAGCGAGGTTGTGGATTAGCAGACAGAATGTGTTCATGAGAATTAAAGTTTAGCCTGAACCTAAGTTATGCAAAGTTGGGATAGAATCTAAAGAAGTGTTTCTTTTACATCTAACCTCTCGTATACTTGCATCCGTATTTCCTGTGTGTTCTACTGAAAACCATGCAACTCCCTACAGTGGGATATTTCCACATACCCCCAGCTCTGCTTACTAGTGAAACTCCACTGGTCTATCTATATATGCACATGGAACACTTGACAGAAGACATCCAGCCAGGTAGCTTTTACGGAGCCAGAGAGAATTCAGAAGAAGTATAATCAGAAATTAAAGGAACAGCTTGCCCATTGGGCATGGCTCTAAATTCTAGGCGGGGAGAAGGTCACTTTTCTATGATATACCCAAAGGAAATGAAATGAGTACCTTGAGGGGACACCTTCACTCCCATGTTTACCGTGTCATTATTCACAATAGCCAACTTATAAAAACAACCTAAGTGTGTTCTGTTGGATAATGGATAAAGAAATTGTGATACATCTATTATGTCTATTTATGTATCTGACATATTTATATATGTCTATATAGAATATACATATCTATATAAATATAGAATATTATTATAGATATGTTGATAAATATCTATATAGATATGTGTATGAATAAATATACTAGGGAACATTATTTAACCTTAAAAAAGAGATCCTAACCTTTGCAGCAACTTAGATAAACTTAGACGACATAATGCTAAGTGAGATAAGACAGACACAGAAAGGAAAATACTGCATGTTCTCACTTACGTGGAATCTAAAAAAAAAAAAGTTGAAATTACAAAATCGGACATTAGAAGGATGGTTGCCAATGGGGAGATATTGGTCAAAGGGTACAAAATTGCAGTTATGTAGGATGAAAAACTCTAGAGATATAATGTACAGTGTGGTAAGTATAGTTAATAATACTATATTGAATACTGGAAATTAGTTGAGAGTAGATTTAGGTGCTCTCACCACATGCATAAAAGGTAACTACTGAGTTGGAGCAGATGGATATGTTAATGAGCTTGACTATAGTCATCTTTCACTATGTCCATGTATATCAAAACATAATGTTGGGCACCTGGGTGGCTCAGTGGGTTAAAGCCTCTGCCTTCGGCTCAGGTCATGGTCCCAGGATCTTGGGATCAAGGCCCACATCCGGCTCTCTGCTCAGCGGAGAGCCTGCTTCCTCCTCTCTCCTCTCTCTCTGCCTGCCTCTCTGCCTACTTGTAATCTCTCTCTCTGTGTCAAATAAATAAATAAAATCTTAAAAGAAACCCATAATGTTGTACACCTTGAATATATACATTTTAACTTTTTTTAGAGTGCAGTCTTTCATTCTTACCAAATTAAAATTAAAAGAAAAAAATTACAAGAAAAAAACCCCCAACAAACTTGGGAGTTCACCAGAGGTCGATGAAGGTAAATTGCAAACAATGGCAAACTATACAAATTGCAACTCCAGCCACAAGGCAAGAGACCACCCATCTGTGCCTGTCTTGTAGATGTGGCTGGGCCATATAAGAGATTCTTGGACTTTACTATGTTCTTTTAACAAATGGCATCATTTCCAATAGAATATAACTTAGGGTTTGAAAAGAAGATTTTTTTCCCCCAGTATTTTCCATATTTGTCATTTTTATTTATTTTTTAAAAAATTTATTTATTTGACACACAGAGAGAGATCACAAGTAGGCAGAGAGGCAGGCAGAGAGAGAGGAGGAAGCAGGCTCCCCACTGAGGGGGGAGCCTGATGTGGGGCTTGACCCCAGGACCCTGAGATCATGACCTGAATTGAAGGCAGAGGCTTAACTCACTGAGCCACCCATGTGCCCCTCTACTGTCATTTTTAGATAATAAAGATATTTCCTCAAGTAGGATATAGAATATTTTCATGTCTTTCCAATTATCCTACTGGGAGCCCACTTAAGTAAAGACTAATGTTAAAATCAGCAGCCTGGAAGTCAACTGGAGCTTTATAGAGAAATATGAATACAGTTTGCCCAACAAAGAAATGTGGAAGAGGGAATGTAAGACTTGAGCCCACAGCCCTCCTATTAGGTCAGTGCATTTGATCTGCCAGCCAGGTAAAGAGCAAATGCTGCCACTAAGTTAAAGGCGTATGTCATGTAGGATAAGCTCCAGGACTTCTTTGCTCCCTTCAGAAGAAGAAAATGCAGACTTTCTTGCTGAGGTTCAGTTGAAGATGTGTAGGATGGTACCCTTTGGGATCATTCTTGATTGAAACCAGAATTTGCAAACTTGAAGCCAAGAGTCCCAGTTTGTCTTATGGTCATGTTGGAAAACCTGGAGATGTTTAGGGGAAAAGTAAGCTGACAGTTACAAATTAGAGGTTTTAATTTAAATACTTCAGTAAAACTCGAAGGAGCATAAGAATCTCTGTCTAAGCAGTTGTATTGGACCCAGCTCTGTGCCTCACCAGGCCTGGGTAACTTGCTTAATGGAAGGCCTCACCACGTTGTCACTGCTTTATTTCACAGTTCATCCTCTGCTGGGGTGAGGCCTGGCCACAGCAGCCCTGACACCCAGGTCCAGCCTCTAGGTCCAGATTAACAAGACTTATGGAGGGTCCTCTTAAAACTTCCAGGCTTGGAAGAGGTCCTATCCAAACAGTTCATAGGGTCTGGCTTCTGTCCCAGCAGTTATGCAGGGGGCAGGATAAAGAAAGTGGGAAGTACTAGAGGGTTATTATGACTTGGGGCTGACTCTGACCAATGAGAGAAAAGTGGCTGGAAGAACTGTGTAGACAGTTTAGTTCCCTTGGAACTGTACCTTTCATTTGAGGCTGATTGTGAAATATTTGCCTCAGACATGGATTTTTAAAGAATTAAATATTTAATTTTTAATTCCAGTATATTAACATACAGTGTTATATTAGTTTCAAGTGTACAATTTAGTGATTCCATAATTCTGTACATTACTGAGTGCTCATTGTGATAAGTGTACTCTTAACCCCCTTCATTTATTTCACCTGCCCCCCTACTCACCTCACTGATAACCATTGCTTTTCTTTGTAAAGAGTCTATTTTTCTGGTTTATCTCTTTTTTTCTTTGTTCATTTGTTTTGTTTCTTAAATTCCACATATGAGCAAAATCATGTAATATTTATCTTCTCTGACTGACTTAGTTTCACTTAGCATAACACACTCTAGCTCCATCCATGTTGTTGCAAATTGCAAGATTTTTTTCTTTTTTATGGCCGAGTAACATTCCCTTGCACGTATGTGTCATCTTCTTTATCCATTCATCTTTCGATGGACACTTGGGTTGCTTCCATTCTTTGGCTATTGTAAATAACGCTGCAGTCGACATAGGGATTCGTGTATTTTTTCCAGGGTTTTTGTATTCTTTGGGTAAATACCACGTAGTGGAATTACTAGATCATATTGTAGTTTTATTTTATTTTATTCTTTCTGAGGAAACTCTGTACTCTTTCCACAGTGGCTGCACCAGTTTGCTTTCCCACCAGCAGTGCACCAAGTGTTCCTTTTTGTCCACATTCTCGCCAACTTGTCGTTTCTTGTGTTTCTTGTGTTTTCTTGTGTTTCTTGTGTTTTTGACTTTTGGCCATTCTGACAGGTGTGAGGTGGTAGCTCATTTTGGTTTTGATTTGTATTTCCTTGATGATGAGTGATGTTGAGCATCTTTTCATGTATCTGTTGGCTATCTGCATGTCTTCTTTGGAGAAATGTCTGTGTTTTCTGCCCATTTTTAAATTGGATTACTTGTGTTTTTTGGTGTTGAGTTGTATAAGTTCTTTATACATTTTGGGTACTAGCCCTTTATGGGGTATATCATTTGCAAATACAAAGAATCACATTGAAAAGAGACTAGTATCTTTGAGGATTAAGATACTAATCTATTATTCAAACAGGAATTCTAACAGATGGCCTGGTGACTTCTACTTGAGTATTTATTGTATTCTAAAAACTAGTGTAATTGTTAAGTCAGGATTTCAAAAAGTATACAGAATAAATGTAATTCCTATTTCACATGTATTTAAAGATAAATATTGCAAAAATTGTTAAGAGTAGAGACTATTGGAATCAGGGACCCCTGAGATCAAATGCTCTTTCTTTCTTTTCTTTTCTTTTTTTTTAAGATTTTATTTATTTATTTGATAGAGAGAGATTACAAGTAGGCAGAGAGGCAGGCAGAGAGAGGAGGAAGCAGGATTCCTACTGAGCAGGGAGCCCGACGCGGGCCTCCATCCCAGGACCCTGAGATCATGACCTGAGCCGAAGGCAGAGGCTTTTAACCCACTGAGCCACACAGGCGCCCCCAAATGCTCTTTCTAGTACTTGCTAGGCATCTGATTGTGGGCAAAGGTACTCTCTCCAAGCTTCAGTGTTCTTAAAACATAGGTCTATGACAGTTTGACTCTTCATCCGTGGGTGTTGAGGGACTTGGCCATTGAGTGAAAAGGAGGGAAGGGACTGGGGTTGGTTGGTGAATGTGTGGTCCCTCTTATTACTTTGCACTGTGCCAGTCAAATGGGTTCAAGTGGGGAGATTATCGGACAATAGAATCTCTAGTGAAGACTGGAGTTAAAAAGACTACAATCAAAACGAGAAACCGCAGTTGTGCTCCTCAGCTTGTCAGCTGAAAACCAAATAAGAGGTTAGTAAAGGGCATCCAGGAATGTAAGATAAGATTAAATGTGACAGCTTTGCCAGGAGGTCTTCCTGGGGCTGGGGGAAAAGCAGAAGTGGAAAAACACATTTTGGTTTCTCTCCTCTCTCTTTTAGGCATAGCCTGGGGAAAGCCTGTAAGTTGGAGACATCACCTTGAATATTGTTTTCTATTTCTTCCAGGCAATTTAGTAGTCACTGTTTTTCATTTTGAATTACTAAATATTTCATTTAGAAATATCCCAAATTCTAAGAGGAGGAAAGAAGAGTGGAGAGCGAGAGAGAGAGGAAGAAAGAGAGAGAGAAACCATCTTCAGCATAAATTTCTGGCTAGCTGATGTCTGTTAAGGGGAACTTTTTGTTTGTGAAAAACTACCCATTACTATATTTTACAGTATTTTATAAAGTTTTATAAGATAATTAAACATTATGAAATCGGAACTTTGTGACAAAATACATTGGAGGTTAAAAATGGGTTTCAGAAAATCTTTATCTGTGTAGTACTTAGATATGATAATCCATAATCCATGCTATATAATTTTTTTAGCTCTTGTTATAGCTCTTTTGAGATTCTTATTCATGTATATATGATGTTTTTAATTTATCAGGACTTTATATGAAGTCGTAATGACTTACTGTTGGTGAAATATATCTAGTGGACAGGTTTGTTAAACTGAGCTTTTAAATGAAGATGATAGAGTGCCGTAGACTTTTAACTCTCTACATTGCAATATTTTGGAAACCAAAAGTTTCTTCTCCTATTGCACCACAGAAGCTCAGTCTTCATTTTGCATAAACCCTAGAAGATTCCATGTTGGTTACTCTCAGGCATTCTTGTAAAACAAAGGGCACTTGCCTCCATGGGTGGGAATATGAATAAGACCTGGAGTTAAACACCTGTGTGTGTCTGCTTTGGTCTTTATGAGTTTAGAAATACTGGTTTACTCTAAGTTATTTGTTTTTTTTAAAAGATTTATTTATTTATTTATTTGACAGAGAGAGACACACACACAGAGAGGGAACACAAACAGGGGGAGTGGGAGAGGGAGAAGCAGGCTTCCTACTGAGCAGGGAGCCTGATGCGGGGCTCAATCCCAGGACTCTGGGATCATGCTCTGAGCCGAAGGCAGCCGCCTAACGACTGAGCCACCCAGGTGCCCTGCTCTAAGTTCTTAATTACATCTGCAGTGATTGGGAAAGGAGATGATAGAGCAGATTGAAAAGTCCTTAATCATTCATGCGTTCATTCGTCCATCAACAATTTATCAAGCAGCTAGTATTTGGAAGCCATTGTTCTAGTGATGACCTTTAGAGTTGAATTGAAAAACAAAACAAAACAACGTTGTAGGATTGAAATACTCACATACGTATCATACATACCTTGATGTTCAAAGACAAGAGTCAAGTAAAACACTTAACACGAAAATAAGTGGCTAAATGGCTTTGCCCAACCTTACTCGGTGGAAAGGAAAAGGAAAACATAATCTGAGGGGCACTAATAGTTACTGAGAGTCTGTTTTGGGTTGAGTTCTTTACTAGTTATTTTTTTAGACATTGTTTCATTTAATCTATAGACCATTAGAGGTAGGTGTGCTGTATGATGCACACTGGTGGGACAAAGCTGATGAACCGGCCACTGCCCTTGTCCTCAAGGGATTTATCTAGTGGGGGCAGGCATGAATAATTTTAATGGAACATCTAAATCCTCCAAGAATATTAATCCATACCTATTAATCTACATGAAGTGAAGGAGGCCACATGGTAGACACCTGATTCAGCCAGGGCCAAGTTAGAATGGATGTGTGTGGGGCTAAGTAATTTGTCTGAAGTCAATGTCCTCAGGGATGTTCTGTTCTTTGGGTCCTGCAGAATGAGAAAATTGGGGGCCGCAGATACAAGTGTGTTATTCAGTATCTGAAGAAGAGCTAACAGTGAAGGATCTGTGTCAGTCAGGGCATGCCCTGTGGCCTTGGAACAATGACCATATTGGGATATACTCCCAGTTCAGTGGGAGTTAGTAAGAGTTATAATGGGGGTATCTATCTGCCGTATCTTTCGGACTTAAAACTAATGAGTAGGCACTCGACGACACAGAAATAAAGTGACCCAACAAAATTTACACACCGTGAAGAGGAGGACCAGCGTTACTCTTGAGTTTCTGCTCTTAGCTATGATAGAAACTGTCCACTCAGTCACCAGAGTCATCTTATACCCATTTCATAGGAAGAGGAAACTGAGGTTTACGAAGATTAAGTATGATTCCTTGCTTGAGGTCATACAGCTCTTAAGTGTCAGAACACACTGGGCTTAAATCCGTATTGATTTTGTTCTAAAGCCACGCCACGCTTGGGTTAATTATTGTCAGGAAAAACATTTTTTACTTCAACTATGCCAAGTGTAGGTTATTTTTCCTGGCATATAAATTGCCCAAATTCACATGGACAAGATTGAATGATTCTTTTCTATACTGCAGCTGGGAAGACAACTTGAGTATCACTTCTGTGGTTAATTCGTTCTGGCAGGCCTTTCAAGAGGTGGTCTTGTGTGCTAGAGAAGCGATAATAAAGGATGTTAACATTTTCCTGGCCCAACTCAATGTTCGTTTGTGTTCTCTGGGACAGGACTGTGTAGGCTCAGCTTAGTACTGGGCCCATCCCTCGAGCAACTCACACTTTTATTCCTTTAGAAAAACTCTGGCCTTCTTTCTTAAGGCATCTCGACAGCCTCTTGAGAGCTGAAGTGACATCTGGGTAGAGTCAGATGGCAGAGTTTTCACGTAAAATGCCTGCCTATTTCTGAAGGTTTTCCTTCTCTTTCCAGTGGGCAGTTTTATGTTTGTACTTTGGGTACTCACTAGAAACTGAATCCTGAGCTTACTGGTAGGTTGCTTTGAAACATACATGATTCCCACGGTAGGGCTTTATTGCTGAGGGCAGACCCCTATGAGACTTCACAGGCCACTTATCCATGAAGCTGACCATGATTTTAGAAAACAGTATGGAGATTCCTCAAGATGTTAAAAATAGAGCTACCCTATGGCCCAGCAATTGCACTACTAGGTATTTACCCCGAAGATACAAATGTAGTGATGTGAAGGGGCATCTGCACCCCAGTGGTCATAGCAGCAATGTCCACAATAGCCAAACTATGGAAGGAGCCAAGATGCCCTTCAAAGGTGAATGGATAAAGAGGATGTGGTCCATATATACAATGGAATATTATTCAGCCATCAGAAAGGATGAATACCCACCATTTGCATCGACATGGATGGAACTGGAGGGGATTATGCTAAGTGAAGTAAGTCAATCAGAGAAAGACAATTATCATATGATTTCACTCATATGTGGAACATAAGCAGTAGCACGGAGGACCAGAGGGGAAGGGAGGGAAATCTGAAGGGGGAGAAGTCAGAGAGGGAGATGAACCATGAGAGACTATGGATGCATGAAACAAATAGAGGGTTTCAGAGGGGAGGGGCGTGAGGGAGAGGGTGACAGGGTGATGGGTATTAAGGAGGGCACGTGTTGTGATGAGCGCTTCATCAAAAACTAATGATACAGTGACTAACTGACCGTAATAAAAAAAAGAAAAAAAAGAAAAATTATCTGAGGCACTGATCCCCAAATGCCTGTGTTCTGGTGCTACTCTGTAGCAAAACTTTTACTGGTTGTGGCAAATAAGAAGAACAGGTTAGAACTATGTAGTGATCTACCAAACATTTCATAAAATTTACAAAATGACTAACCCTTTAACTTAATATTCCTACTTTTTTTCTTTTGCTATTCAAATAGTCTTTCTTTTTTAATGATCATGATAGACATAAAAAATATCTATCTCTGTCAAAAGTAACACTTGGTAACCCCTTCCAGTTTTGTTCTTTTCTCCTCCCATATCCAATTTTACTCAGTAGAAATTCTTAATGTCTTAGAACCACAGGTCAAAAGTACCTAAAGAGAATATTTCATTTCTTTTCCTAAATTCTTCATCAGGTTCTATCTTCAGGAAAGCAACGTATTATTTAAGCTTCATGAAATTACTTGCTGTTTTGTCTTTAGTCTCCTTCAAACATTGTTATAAGAAATAGCCAAAAAAGATAGTTTTGTAATACCGTATTCAAAAGTTATTTTTCATCTCATTTTCAACAACTCCCTTACATATAAGGATCCACAAAATGCAGTCTTCCTAGGACTCAGTGCCAACAAAATCTGCCTCTCAAATGAACTTGCTTGCAAAGAGTACTGTGAAATCCACCACAGAATTTTAGCTGGGTGCTACATTTGATCTCCAATTGCAGCACTGTCATACCATTTTCCCAGTATCTTTCTTCCCTTCCTTTAAATGGTTTCTTATCTCTCTTTCAGAAATCTGTATCTTAACTGCCCTTATTTCATTTTCAATGTTCTTATTGTAAAATTTTTCAAATCTATTTTTAAGCTTTAGGTTGACTTAGGTAAATAGTCAAAAATAATAGATACTGAGTGACAAGAGCTATGAGTGTAGAGAAACATTTTGATGAGCTTGTAGAGCTTAGGTAATACTCAAATCAAAGTTACACGCTTTTTCTTCCTGACACCTTCTGTATCTGCCTCATTAGCATTTTTCTCATATGATTGTGCCAAGTGGTAGTAATAGAAGGAAGACGAGGATGACTTAGCTTCTTGGAGTATGTGTCAATTCCAGGTTCTGAGACATTGACAATGAGGCTGTCAGTCTTTTCCCTCAGGTTTGTAGTCAGTGTGAAGTATTCATTCTTTCTTCTCTGGAATTTAAGCTGCTTCTCCCAAATTGCAATTTCAAATATAAAGAGTATTCCTGAGTTCAGCTTGAAAATGCATCGGCAAAAATTGATGTGTCTTGAGAATAGTGCAGAAGGGAGTCCCCAGTTAGCCTGCTGTTACCTCACCTACCTGTATCTTAAACATCCAGCTGTCAAATGTTTCCTTTTTTAATAGATGACTTACAGTTAAATAAAAATCTGGTAAGCGGTACTCTCTCATCTTAAGAGAAGTTGATGTACATTTTTGCTTTAATTTTCATGGTGGATTGCAGTGTGATATCCATTATGAAATACTGTAGAATGGTGGGTCTACTTTTCAAAAGAGAGGGAAATGACTTCATTGAGTATCCCACTGGAACTACGTGTCAAGAGTTAGCCATACATTATTTTATTTAATTTTCATAACTTCATGAAAATATATTATCTCCATTTTTTTGTGTGTTGTAAAATGAGGCTCAGAGAAATAAGTTGCCTGATGTGACACAGCTAGTAATTTGTAGAAGTAGGTGTTTGTAGATTTGTCTGATTTCATCTGATCCCTGACACTGCACACTTATCCCTTAGAGTAAAGTTGTAACCCAGTGGAGTATCTGAGGTCTTTAGGCAGCATGCAGGGAGGAAGTTGATGATGATGGCTATTGTATTACAGATCTGTTGTCACCAAGCCATACTTCACTGTACAAAGACTCACCTGAGCCAGCCCATTCTCTTGTTAGAACTTTCAGAGCTCTTTGGAAACTATACTTATCACCTTCGGGAAAAACAAAGTAAGGAAGCCTTGGATTTGAGAGAAGTCATCTTTCTCCTGATGGTCTGCAGCTGTGACATCTCATGCGTTCATTTGGGAAAATAAATTAAAAAAAAGAAAAAAAATCCTACTATGTGCAGAGTACTGTGCAGTATAGTATCTTTTTGATCCTGTAATAAGTAAGTGCCTGGCCACATTTCTCATGGAATTCATTGTTTATTGGGATAAACAACAAGGTGATAATCATACAAATAATTCATTAACTAAAAATGTGACAAATGCTACAGTGGAGAAGGACAGGATATTATGAGTGTGTAAGTAAAAGAGGAGAACGACCAAGTCTGAACTGAGTAGTGGTCAACTGAATGAAGGGGCCGGGATAGGCTGAGCTTTCCAGGCAGAGGGTCCAGATAAATTATAGAAGAGTCACCTGGAAATAAGCAACACATATGCTCGATTGCAAGAGGCCAGAATAAGCAGATCATGGTTACCAGGGCCATCAGACACTTTTAGTTAATATTTGTGGAAGCTCTGAATTCCATCCTTGCCCAAAATAGTTTTGTAGCACATAGTATAATCTGGCAAGTGCTTGCATATCGTAAGGGTCCCATGTGTTTTTCCTGAATTTTCATTATCTGTTGTTGTGTAATAAATCATTACCAACCTTAGTAACAAATAACTAACCATTTACTAATTATCTGTCATGGTTATGTGAGTTGACTGGCCTCAGCTGGATGGTTCCAGAAAGTCCAGGTAGATGCTCCAAGGATTTTTCTCTGGTCTTACAAGTCCCAGGACTTCACTTCTGCCCTATTCTTTTAGTCAGAAAAATGATGAAGCCCTGCTCAGATTGAAGGGAAGGGGTAATGGACTTCACCTGCTGGTTTAAGAGTGCGTAGGTCACATTGCAGAAGAACATGTCAGAAGGAAGATACTGTTGCCACTCTCTTTGAAAAACATAGTCTGCCATGCTGAATAAAAGAATTGGATGCTAGTCAGGACTGAGATAAGCTCAGGAGGCTGGTTTGTCTGCTCCTTATGGTCTCGAGTTTCTGATTTGATTCATATTTTAGGAACTGCCAAGATTAGATATGTCTCCCTTCTTTTAATCAGACCCTACTCTGATTCATTTAATCCCTATGAGATGGCATTACAGAATACAACCTTGCCAAGTATTTTTGGTCAACTTATATTATTTCTCTAAGTTTTAAAAAAGATTCTAGTAGAATCTAGGCTGTAAAAGCTTCCTTATGTGCTACATTAGATTGTAGTAAGGTTGCCAGCGATTTACTCATTTGTTCCACAAACACCAACAGCAAAGGCTTAGGGTGCTTACTACAAGTCTGAAGCTATTCCACTAGTCTAAGAACTATATATTCAGTAGCCTTTAATAACAGGACTGAGGGCCAACTGTGTGCCAGGGAGCATGTTCTGTTCTAGGCATGTAAATATTAACAGAAAAAGGTGCAGCACTGCCCTTGTGAGTTTCTAGTGTAAGGGAGGGGTTAGACTAGTTAAATGTTCACACAAATGTGAACTTACATGTCATACACAAATGCATGTAATGAGAATAACAGCTTAATAAAGATATATAAGTACCTACTCTGTGCCAGGTCTAGCATAATTTAAATTAGTAGATGATAGTTTCTACTATGGATGATGTGTAAAGGTCATTATGTGTTTTGGGGAATTTGGGGATGATCTGAATAATTGTAAGATTCCAGCTCAGTAAACTTAGGAAAGAAGCTAAAATATGGATTTGATGATGACATTTTTTGAATGCTTTGGAAGAATTTGCTCCTTATATTGCATGGACAGCTATGACCGAAGCATGATGGAAATTGCTTTAAAATGGTGTTTCTTAGCAAGTTCTGTCATTTTTATGACAAGTCTACCCACTTTCCCTCTTAGGAAAAAAAAAGGAAAAGAAAATAAAGTTGTCTGTCTGGTCCCATAATTTAGAGAGACTTGTTTCTATCCCATAGAATAAGGAAAGATATTTCTCTGGCCCTTTTTGCTAGAAAAATAGGAATACTCTTTAACAGGTACAGTGGTACTATTTAGAAAACTAAAACCTTTATGTTTGGAACCAAGAAAATCTGGCTTTGAATTTCATCTCTACCTTTTCCTAACCAAACATCCTTCTAAGGATGGGCTTCTAAGCCTTGATTTCCACTATTTGTAAAGTCAGGTCATAGTATCTTATTTTAATATAAACTGCACAACACTATGTAAAGCATTACATATCATATAATTATCATTTAATACAATTTGGCAGCAATTGGGACTGTAGAATATTATGTTGTTAGCTGAGACAAAATCCTTCGTATCTCATATATGTTCTCTTTTATTTTAAGGTCAATAATTGATTTCAAAACAGTAGTATTGGACCTTGAGATGAATTGCTGTTAGAGCTGGTGGCTATTTTGTATGAGAGATCACCTTTAATACGGTCTTCTGAGTAATATATTAATTTGGTCATCTGTGGTTTTAGTGACTAATCAGCTTATTTTTCTCTACCACCATAATTTCAAAGCAATACACAGAGTGCTTGTTATTCATATATAAGGTGGGGTAGAGAGCAAAAATTGCTTTAACATTAAGCTCTTTACTGATAATTATCTCAAAAAGTAGTCTCCATTCAGACATCTCTTATGCTTAATGATGCCATCTTTACCTACACCTGGTATCAAATTCTACAATGGGTAGTTACTTGCTGAAATATAATGCAAATTCAGTGTGAATCCTTGGAAATTGAAAAGACCACTTTTTGAGTGAATTAAAAATAAATAATGTAAAAGTTTTCACGCAATTTTGTCTGAAAAATTATGCCTCTGAAATTTATATCTGATTTGTTTTTGGTCAGTTTAAAAATATGTAACTTATTTTCCTCATTTTTGTTTTTTTTGTTCAGTTTTTATGTCATTATATATTGATTTATGTATATTAATTGACTGCTTTTGATAGCATTATCCTATAATACAGAGCATTTATTTTAGACCCTGGTATCCAGTTTATGAGATAATGTGGCAGAGAGATGATAGAGATCAAGAAAATAAATTATTTTTGAGGGATAAGGTTATTTTCAGGAAGTTTAAAAAATGGTTTTCCATTTCTTCTTTGTGTTTGTTTATTTATACTTACTATAGTTTATTTATAGTTTATTTAAAACACATGCCAAAAAGTAAGGCAGCTTCTTAAAAATAGTTATTAGTTTACTATGAATTTTTGTAAGTGAATTTGGATTGTTAGTTTAGTCATTAGTACTCTTAGGTCAAGACCCAAATTCGAAGAAGACCCAGAGAGGATTGGACAAAATATAACTTCTGATTTTTCTTCTAATTAACTTGACTTTCTTATATCTTGCCATTGTTGCAAACATTTCAGTTTAAATTATACTCAGTATTTACTCTGACCAGCGGTTCGCAAAAAAGTTTACAAACTTCAGAATCACCCGGGGAACTTGATAAAAGTGCCAATTCCCAGACCCAACCCAGTCCAATTAAATCGGAATTTCAGGGGCTGTAAGGCCCAGGCCTGGCTATTTTTAAGACTTGTCCAAGCGACTCTGATGTATGACCACGGTTGAGAACTACTGACTCAGCAGATCCTGACACATCAGTCCCTCACAAGGGGCCCTGGGATGGCAGTTAGCAACCCTCCATCTCTTGGAACCCATTGGTTCAAAAACGTCTTCACCATTATTCTGTTCTGTACTCTGAGCTGTTCTTCCCCTTGCTCCCATATAGGAGACGTTAAGTGTCATTATTTAGAGCACAACTGGCCCCAGGATGCAGGTTTAGCAAGATTCCAGCTTGGCTGCCATTATTGACTGGAATTACTTTCTATAGAGCCAAGCCATTTCTCTTTCGAACAACTTTAAACTTAGTATCATCATAGATTGGGGAGGGTGAAACAGCTGCCTAGTTTTCTCTGTACCCCCAGACCCTGGTGTAGCTTTTTAGCTATTATATGTCACCCTTGAAATGGACTCCTCTGAGGTCATGCTGGGAATTTTGCTGGTTTTATACCAAGGAGCCGTCCAGACAGGCTGTGAAGTGAAAAGACCCAGCTGCTGAGAACGATGAAGCTGCCAGTAACAGCTTTGGTTCTGAAGCCTGGAACCTTTTCTGTCTTGTTCACCGTGGGGTCCCTGGCTCCTAGAACAGTATCAACCACAGAGTGGGCACATGATGAAAACTTGTTGAATGAAGGCACGAAGCATGAAAAGCCTAAGTGCTTAATGGCTTTGGAAAAGGCTTTAAAACACTATCCATCATCCTCCCCTCAACCCCATACTTCTGAATGATTATAATAATTGTTATTACTGAGTGCTTTATGAACACCAGACAATGTACCACCTCACATGTACACCTGCATACATGAGCACACGGACACAGAAATACACATATGTTATTTCCTGTTAACGGCTCTTAATGATCCTATAAAGTAATTATTATTACCTATTATTATCCTCCTGTCATAATTGGGGAAACTGAGACTTGCGAGGCCAAATGACACAACCAATTAAAAGCAGAATTGACATTGAATTTCACATCTTCTGATTCCAAGACTACATGATAAGATCACTATTTGATGCTAATAATCTGTCTGTAGCTTCAGTTTCCTTAAACATTTCCACAAGCATCATCCCATCCCTTCATAGCAGTTACCACTGTTAGAAGTTGTGTTATTCCTGCATCTGTTCACTTGCCTGCCTCTATTAGCATCTAAGTTCCACCCGAGAAAGGTTGGTTTTCTTGTTCACCACATTAGTGCCTGGAGAGTGGTTAAGTGCTTGCTGGATGCATGGATAAATGAACCTACTCTCATCTATGGTCCTCGTTTGATTGATAAGCCCCACCATCCCAGTTGCTCAGTCAGGACAGCGGGGCATTATCGTCGCTCGGTCAGGTTGTGTTTACTTCTCAAATGTTATTCAAATCTGTGTTTTTCCCTCCATTCCCCATGCTACTGCATTAATTCTGGCACCTATTCCTATTTTGTGGTAGCATCCTAATCTTTGTCCCTGACCTGAGTTATCCTCTGATTCATAAAATTTCGTGTAGTGGTTCTCAACTGGGAGAAATTTTGCTTTCCAGGTGAAATTTGGCAATGCCTGGAGACATATTTGGTTATCACTATTGGGGGTCGATACTGGCATCTAGTTGGGAGAGGGTAGAGATGTTGCCAAACATCCCAGAAAGCTCAAGACCACCCCCCCCTCAAATGAGGAATTACCTGGCCAAAGGGTCAACAGTGTAGATATTGAAAAACACTGTTCAGAGAAAGCTTACTAAAACTTCATTCTTTTTTTTTTTTTTTTAAGATTTTATTTATTTGGGCGCCTGGGTGGCTCAGCAGGTTAAAACCGCTGCCTTCGGCTCAGGTCATGATCCCAGGGTCCTGGGATCGAGGCCCACATTGGGCTGTCTGCTCAGCAGGGAGCCTGCTTCCTCCTCTCTCCTCTCTCTCTGCCTGCCTCTCTGCCTACTTGTAATCTCTCTCTGTGTCAAATGAATAAATAAAATCTTAAAAAAAAAAGATTTTATTTATTTGTTTGAGAGAGACAGAGAGAATGAGAGCGAGCATGAGAAGGAGGATAGTCAGAGGGAGAAGCAGACTCCCCACTGAGCTGGAAGCCTGATGCAGGACTTGATCCTGGAACTCCAGGATCATGACCTGAGCTGAAGGCCGTCGCTTAACCAAAACCACCCAGACGCCCTAAAACTTCATTCTAATTTATGTGTAGTCAGACCCTTTCAATGACTGGACTCTGCCAATAGGGTAAAATACAAAGTTCATAGCACATAGAGTATAATTATGATTCACTTCCTCCTTACTACTTTGGCTACATCTCATTCTTCTACCAAATGTGCATGAAGTCCCAGTTACTTTAAGCAATTTGCATGTTCTTGAAAGCTTCCTGGTATTTCTTATTGTTGACTTGTTAAAACTCTCAGGGAAACTTCTGAGATGCTCTCTTAGTCTGGCCTAGATACACTCATTCAGTAAATCCTAAGTGCTCAGGCTGTGGACACTGTTTGGCACTGAGGATAACGAAGTGAATAAAATAAAGGAGGTCTCCTCCCTTTTAGAGCTTCGCATCTTTACTGTAGTTAGCTGAGAGCTATATAGCACTTACAGCTATCACTTGATCATTATTAGATCACAAAATACAATTCATTTGTTCCTTCAGATAAAATGAGCAATATTTAAGTCATTCTCAGTTCATAGGAAATTCACATTTATTTATCTAAAAAAATGTGTGTTTTAAGCAGTTGGTTTCTTCAAATCAGGTTCCAAACGAGATCCGTTCATTGTATTAGGTAATGTCCTTTGTCTGTGTTGTCTTTTGGGTTCTTTTAATCTAAAAATCAACTTCTTCTCTCCCATCTTTTTCTCCCCTTCCTTCCATCTTTCTTTCCTTCATTCCTTCTTCATCCCTCTTTCCTTCTCCTCACTCCTTCTCTTTCTCCCATTCTGTTGTTTTGTGGAAGCAGTGAGTTGTCCCGTAGAAAGTCCTACATTTTGGAGCCTAGATTTCTGACTTCTTCTTTGTCCAGGTATTTAAATTATTCCTCTGTTCTTCGTGTTCCCTTACAGACTGGAAATTAGATAGGAAGGTTTAATCAGACATACGTANAAAGATTTTATTTATTCATTTGACACAGAGAGAGAGATTACAAGTAGGCAGAGAGGCAGGCAGAGAGAGAGGAGAGAGGAGGAAGCAGGCTCCCCGCTGAGCAGAGAGCCCGATGTGGGCCTCGATCCCAGGACCCTGGGATCATGACCTGAGCCGAAGGCAGCGGCTTTAACCCACTGAGCCACCCAGGCGCCCAGACATACGTACTTTTTTTGCAATAATAATTCATAAGTAAGTGGTGCTGTGTATTTCATATATCATCATATAGGTGGTAAACAATGTGTGGTTGTTTGACTTTTAATGATGCTTAGATTGGGTTCAGATGGTGACAGGTGACGACCCAGTATCTTCGTTATAAACTTTCCTATCAGCTTTGCACCTAATGGTTTTAGCATTCATTGAGGACTATTGCATGAATCAGTTAATTAGATATTTAAAAGTGGTGGCAGTCTAATTCCTCCATTCTGTTTGCATTTAGGAGGTAGAATTCCTCCATGTAGAACTTGCATCATGGTTGCCATGAGATATAATTTAAACAAGAACAGCAGCATAAATTTTAATTTTCTTCTCTAATCATTAATTTTCAGAGAAATAATTTGGTATCTTAACATTCTCTGGTGGCATTCAATTAACTTTAATTTGTTTTTCTCTTTATCCTTCTTCTTTATTTTCTTCTCTAAGTATTATTATGAACTAATAGCCTCTTTATGCCTCTTACCTCTTTTTAAATGCGTGAGGCTCTAAAATTCAGTATAAACTTTGTACAGGCAGTATCTGAGCAGTGGATATTTGTGCCTTTTTTTCTGAAAATTAAAGAAATAATCTTTGTTTTAGAAGTTGGGAAAATTTTTATTAGAGAATGAAATGAGATAGATAGTAGATACTGTGCCTGATTTCTTACCTTAGTAGACACAGTCTGACACCTACTAGACAATAGGCTAGATGATGTTTCTGTTGCAAATTTACTTTTGGTCATAGTATCTATGAATTATTTACAATCAAACACCATTAGAATATGCAACTTGCTAGATAATCTAGAGATGTCTCAGATATTATACCCTTGGTAGGAACCCTGAGAATGATTATGGGTCACTGTGGAATCTCTCTAAAATTATTTAATTCCCTTGTGTGAACAAGCATTTAGAGGGCCTTGGTCAGTGACATTTTCTAAATGAGCTGATTAGAAAGGACTTAGCCAAGTTAAAACAGGACCATGAACTCAGAGTAGTTTGAATTTTTTGTTTTGCCCTTGATTTCCTAGACATTTTTTTAAAAGAATTTATTTATTTATTTGACAGAGAGCGAAAGATCACAAGTAGGCAAAGAGGCAGGCAGAGAGAGAGGGGGAAGCAGGCTCCCTGCCAAGTAGGGAGCCTGATGTGGGACTCAATCCCAGGACCCTGAGATCATGACCTGAGCCAAAGGCAGAGGCTTAACCCACTGAGCCACCCAGGCGCCCTCCTAGACATTCTTGATCAAATCTTTTGATCTCCATTTTTCCTGATGGCTTCACATTTAACAAATAATGTCTATGTCAGTCTACTTATCTTCCGAGATATGGTAGAGTTTAATGAGTATTATAAAAAATGCATGAATAATAATTGAGTTTTCAATATCCTATTCCTGTATGTGTTTTGCTGCTAAATAATTTTAGTTGACTGGTGCATACTTAGAGTCTTTCTGTGCTGTTAGTGAACTGTTAACATAGTTGACTACAGCTTAAATTACCTTTTGTTATTGGCAACTGGAACACAAAGAATGATGTAGCTTTTTTTACTTGTCACATCTCAATTTGAAAAATTATAATATAGTTATGTGAACTAGCAGTAATGTTGGAATCATTGAATGGCTTGTCTTTGATTGCTTACACCAGTGATGTTTTCATTTGTACCAATTATTTTCTCTTGATTAAAACTGACTATATCTTTAGATTATCTGCTTTAAAATATTGTAAGAGTTTTACAATTATTTAAATAAAAATAAGCTCGGCTTAATTGATTGTTTACTATATTCTTGATCCTAGGATATTGTATTTAATTTTTAAAATATGCTTTATAATTATTTAATTTTTTAAAACAACCCAGTGGGTTTCCAGAAGAAAGTTGAGTCTTAAAGAGGTTGAATAATTTTCCTAGTGCACCGTATATAATTAGAAGTAGAGACTATCTAAATTCAGCTTGACTCTGAAGTTTATGCTGTTTTATTTTTTATTTTTTAAATTAACATATAATGTATTATTTGCTTCAGGGGTACACATCTGTGAATCATCAGTCTTACACAATTCACAGTACTCACCATAGTACATACCCTCCACAGTGTCCATCACTCAGCCCCCCTATCCTCCCCGCCCCCCCCCCCACCCTCAGAAACCCTCAGTTTGTTTCCTGAGATTAAGAGTCTCTTATGGTTTGTCTCCCTCCCTGGTCCCATCTTGTTTCATTTTTTCCCTCCCTACCCCCAAAACCCCCCACATTGCCTCACAAATTCCTCTTATTAGAGAGATCATATGATAATTTTCTTTCTCTGATTGACTTATTTTGCTTAGCATAATATCCTCTAGTTCTGTTGCAACGTCATCACAAATGTCAAGATTTCAGGGTTTTTTGATGGTTGTATGGTATTCACATATATACCACATCTTCTTTATCCATTCATCTGTTGGTGGACATCTAGGTTCTTTCCATAGTTTGGCTATTGTGGACACTGCTGCTATAAAAACACTTGGGTGCATGTGCCCCTTCAGATCATTACATTTTTATCTTTAGGGTAAATACCCAGTGGTGCAATTGCTGGGTCATAGGATAGCTCTATTTTCAACTTTTTGAGGAACCTCCATACTCTTTTCCAGAGTGGCTGCTTGAGCTTGCATTCCCACCAACAGTGTAGGAGGGTTCCTCTTTCTCCGCATCCTCACCAACAACTGTCTTTTCCTGACTTGTAATTTTAGCCATTCTGACTGGTGTGAGGTGGTGTCTCACCGTGGTTTTGATTTGTATTTCCCTGATGCTGAGTGATGTTGAGCACTTTTTCATGTGTCTGTTGGCCATTTGGATGTCTTTGCAGAAATGTCTGTTCATGTCTTCTGCCCATTTCTTGACTGGATTATTTGTTCTTTGGGTGTTGAATTTGAGAAGTTCTTTATTGATTTTGGATACTAGCCCTTTATCTGTTATGTCATTTGCAAATATCTTCTCCCATTCTGTCAGTTGTCTTTTGGTTTTGTTGACTGTTTCCTTTGCTGTGCAAAAACTTTTGATCTTGATGAAGTCCCAATAGTTCATTTTGCCCTTTCTTCCCTTGCCTGTGGCGATGTTTCTAGGAAGAAGTTGCTGTGGCTGACGTCAGAGAGGCTGTTGCCTATGTTCTCCTCAAGGATTTTGTTGGATTCCTGTCTCACATTGAGGTCTTTCATCCATTTGGAGTCTATTTTTGTGTGTGGTGTAAGGAAATGATCCAGTTTCATTCTTCTGCATGTGGCTGTCCAATTTTCCCAACACCACTTGTTGAAGAGACTGTCTTTTTCCCATTGGACATTCTCTCCTGCTTTGTCAAAGATTAGTTGACCATAGACTTGAGGGTCCATTTCTGGGCTCTCTCTTCTGCTCCATTGTTCTATGTGTCTGTTTTTATGCCGGTACCATACTTTCTTGATGATTACAGTTTTGTAATAGAGCTTGAAGCCTGGAATTGTGATGCCGCCAGTTTTCGTTTTCTTTTTCAACATTCCTCTGACTATTCAGGTTTATTCTGTTTCCATATAAATTTTAGGATTATTTGTTCCATTTCTTTGAAAAAAACTTGCTGGTATTTTGATGGGGATTGTATTAAATGTGTAGATTGCTCTAGGTAGCATAGACATTTTCACAATATTTGTTCTTCCAATCCATGAGCATGGAACGTTTTTCCATTTCTTTGTGTCTTCCTCAATTTCTGTCATTTGCAGATGTTGAACCAACCTTGTAGCCTGGGAATAAATCCCACTTGGTCATGGTGAATAATCCTTTCAATGTACTGTTGGATCCTGTTGACTAGTATTTTGGTGAGAATTTTTGCATGCATGTTCATCAGGGATGTTGGACTGTAACTCTCCTTTTTGATGGAGTCTTTGTCTCATTTTGGGATCAAGGTAATGCTAGCCTCATAAAATGAGTTTGGAAGTTTTCCTTCAATTTCTATTTTTTTGAACAGTTTCAGGAGAGTAAATATTAATTCTTCTTTAAATGTTTAGTAGAATTCCCTTGGGAAGCCGTCTGGCCCTGGGCTCTTATTTGTTTGGAGATTTTTGATGACTGCTTCAATCTCCTTACTGGTTATGGGTCTGTTCAGGTTTCCTATTTCTTCCTGGTTCAGTTTTGGTAGTTTATATGTCTCTAGGAATGCATCCATTTCTTCCAGATTGTTGTATTTGCTGGTGTATAGTTGTTCATAATATGTTCTTAAAATTGTTTGTATTTCTTTGGTATTGGTTGTGATCTCTCCTCTTTCATTCATGATTTTATTATACTGTGCCCTTTCTCTTTTCTTTTTTGATAAGTAGGCCAGGGGCTTATCCATCTTATTAATTCTTTCAAAGAACAAGCTCCTAGTTTCGTTAATCTGTTCTACTGTTCTTTTGGTTTCTATTTCTTTGATTTCTGCTCTGATCTTTATAATTTCTCTTCTCCTGCTGTGTTTAGGCTTTCTTTGCTGTTCTTTCTCCAGCTACTTTAGGTGTAGGGTTAGGTGGTGTATTTAAGACCTTTCTTGTTTCTTGAGAAAGGATTGTATTGCTGTATACTTTCCTCTTAGGATGATCTTTGCTGTATCCCAAAGATTTTGGAAAGTTGTGCTTTCATTTTTATTTGTTTCCATGAATATTTTTAATTCTTTAATTTCCTGGTTAACCCATTCATTCTTTAGTAGGATGCTCTTTGTCCTCTATGTATTTGAGTTCTTTCCAACTTTCCTCTTGTGGTTGAGTTCTAGTTTCAAAGCATTGTGGTCTGAAAATATGCAGAGAATGATCCCAGTCTTTTGGTTCTGGTTGAGACCTGGGTTGGGATCCAGGATGTGATCTTTTATGGAGAATGTTTCATGTGCACTAGAGAAGAATGTGTATTCTGTTGCTTTGGGATGGAATGTTCTGAATATACCCGTGATGTCCATCTGGTCCAGTGTGTCATTTAAAGCTTTTATTTCTTTGTTGCTCTCTTGCCTAAATGATTTGTCCACTTCAGTGAGGGGGCATGTTAAAGTCCCCTATTATTATTGTATTATTGTCTATGTGTTTCTTTGATTTTGTTATTAATTGGTTCATATAATTGGCTGCTTCCTTGTTAGGGGCATAGATATTTAAAATTGTTAGATCTTTTTGTTGGACAGACCCTTTAAGTATGATACAGTGTCCTTCCCCATCTCTATTATAGTCTTTGGATTAAAATCTAATTTATCTGATATAAGGGTTACCACCCCAGCTTTCTTTTGATGTCCATTAGCATGGTAAATTGTTTTCCACCCCCTCACTTTAAATCTGGAGGTGTCTTTTGGTCTAACATGAGTTTCTTGCAGGCAGCATATCAATGGGTCTTGTTTGTTTGTTTGTTTGTTTGTTTATTTATTTATTTATTTATAATCCATTCTGGTACTCTGTGTGTTTGGATTGGGGCATTTAGCCCATTTACATTCAGGGTAACTTTTGAAAGATATGAATTTAGTGCCATTGTATTGCCTGTAAGGTGACTGTTAACTGTATATTGTCTCTGTTCCTTTCTGGTGCATGTTACTTTAGGCTCTCTCTTTGCTTAGAGGACCCCTTTCAATATTTACTGTAGGGCTGGTTTGGTGTTTGCAAATTCTTTTAGTTTTTGTTTGTCCTAGAAACTTTATCTCTTCTTCTATTTTCAGTGACAGCCTAGCTGGATATAGTATTCTTGGCTGCCTATTTTTCTTGTTTAGTGCTCTGAATATTATCACGCCAGTCCTTTCTGGCTTGCCATATCTCTGTGGATAGGTCTGCTGCCAGTCTAATATTTGTACTGTTGTATGTTACAGACCTCTTGTCCCAAGCTACTTTCAGGATTTTCTCTTTGTCACTGAGACCTGCAAGTTTTACTATCAGATGATCAGGTGTTGACCTATTTTTATTGATTTTGAGGGGGATTCTCTGTGTTGGATTTTGATGCTTGTTTCCTTCCCCAAATTAGGGAAATTCTCTGCTATAATTTGTTCCAATATACCTTCTGCTCCTCTCTCTCTTTCTTCTTCTTCTGGGATTCTAATTGTTCTAATATTGTTTCATCCTCTGGTATCACATCTCTTGAATTCTCCCCTTGAGGTCCAGTAGTTATTTATCTCTCTTTTGCTCAGCTTCTTTATTCTCTATCATTTTGGTCTTCTATATCATTAATTCTCTTTTCTGCCTCATTTATCCTAGCAGTAAGAGCCTCCATTTTTAATTGTACCTCATTAATAGCTTTTTTGATTTCAACTTGGTTAGATTTTAGTTCTTTTATTTCTCCAGAAAGGGATTTTATTTCTCCAGAAGGGAATTCTCTGGTATCTTCCATGCTTTTTTCAATCCAGCTAGTACCTTGATAATTGTCATTCTGAACTCTAGTTCTGACATCTTACTAATGTCCGTATTGATTAGGTCCCTAGGTTTTGGTACTTCCTCTTGTTTTTTGTGAGGTGAGTTTTTCCACCTTGTCATTATCCAGATAAGAATGGATGAATGAGAGAACAAAATACTAAAAGGGTAACAACAGCCCCAGAATAATATACACTAACCAAATCAGAAGAGACCCGAAATTGGGGGGAGAAGAAAGGAGAGGGGGAAAAAGAATATGTGTGTGTTGGTGTGTGTGTGTGTATTATAATGTATAAAAAATATAAAAATATATATTATATGTTAATCTATTAATATTATAGATTATATTATATATAATCTACAATATTAGCAGACAAATATATAACTAATATATAAAATATATATTATACTATATATAATATTATGTATATGTATATATATGTATATTAGACTGGTAAATAGAACAGAGCTACACACTTGATTTGGGGTGTATTTTGGTCTGTTAGAAGAAACTGCCTCCCAAAATTTTAAAGGAAGAAAATCTTATATGTATATAAAGAAATAAGGGTATAAACACAATGGAGGTATGGACTATGACTATAATGATGAAAAGTAAAAAGATTCTAAAAGAGGAATTGATACGGTAAGAAATTGTTTGAAAAAAGAAAAGAAAAAAAAAGAGGAAAGAATGTGCTCAGGCTGGAGACTAGAACAAAACCATGCACTAGACTTAGGGTATATTTTGATCTGTTAGATGAAACTGTATGTCAAAATTTTAAAGAAAGAAAACACCTATATGTATACAACAAATAAGGTTGAATACAATGAAGGGGTAGAATATGAGTATAACAATGATAATTAAAAAAGATTTTAAAAAGGTATTGATAAGATGTTGGTTAAAGTAGGAAAGAGGAAAAATAAAAAAAAATAGAAAAAGAAAATTTTAAAAATTTAACTTTGAAAGAATAAAGGATCATGGGGAGAAAAGCCACGAATTCTAGTGTTGCTTTCCCCTAGCACTGGAGTTCTGCAGCTCTCATTGATCAGTGAACTTGGTCTTGGCTGGATGTTCTTGCTGATCTTCTGGGTGGGTGGGCCTGTTGCAGTGATTCTTAAATGCCTTTGCCCAAGGTGGAACTACACCACCCCTACCAGGGGCCAGGCTAAGTAATCTGCTTGGGTTTGCTCTTGGGAGCTTCTGTTCCCTGGATGCTTTCCATACAGCTTTGGAGGACGGGAATGAAAATGGCTGCCTCCCAGTATCCAGCCCATAGTAGCTGAGAGTTCAGGCCCCACTCCTCAGTGTGCCCTCAGAGAAAAGCAGTCAGTCCCTCCTGTCTCCCTGGTCTCTGACCACACTCTGTGCTCACCTGGCCTGTGCCCGAGTGTTTCTATCTCTGGTGCACAGCCCCGTTTGGAGTCACCAAACCCAGCAGATTCCTGCAGTATGCTCCCATGCCACTCCTCCCAGAGGAGGAAGGAAGGGGTCTTTCCCGATCTGCCACTTGTGGGGTTCCCTATTCGAAGAGCAGTGGCCTGACTGTGCCTTGGATCATGGTTTAAGGTAACCCTGAGCTGAGAACCCCTTTCTGGGCTCCATGTCTGCAGCCAGCTTCCCCACTCTCATATCTGGGAGCTCTGCCACACTCAGACACCCTGGTCTTTCTGTGATCCCCACGTGTGCCCCCCCCCCCCCACTTAGCTTCTGGAGTGACGTCCCTCAGTGGAGCAGACTCCTAAAAGTTCCAATTTTGGCTCTGCTGCTCTACTGCTTGTTGGGAGCCTGCCTCTCCTCCCACAGTCTGTCTTCCCATATTGCCTCAGATTCACTTCTCCACATGTCCTACCTTCCAGAAAGTGGTTGCTTTTCTGTTTCTAGAATTGCTACTATTCTTTTTTTTAATCTCCTGATGAGTTTATAGGTGTTCAGAATGGTTTGGTAATCTGGCTGAACTCCTGGGACCCGATGATATTTAGGTCTCCTACTCCTCTGCCATTTTGCTCCTCCCTCTTCTGAAGTTTATGCTCTTAAATATAAGCTGCTGTCATCTTTGAAAAAGACAATTTCTTTTTCCATAGAGAGCTGTTAAGTCATCTTTTCCAATCATAATAAATTGTTGCTTACATAAGTGAACCTGTTTTTGTCAGTATGCATATATTAGATGGCCCTTAATAACCTAGAAACTCATACTTGGTATCAGAGCAGCATGGTATGAAGCATAGTGTGTAGCCCAAAATAATTAAAAATATATTCTACTCTTCACTTGCTCTGATATTCAACAGACATTAAAAGAACCTGAAGACATAACTCACAACCAACATTTGTTCAACTTCCCTTTTCTTTTACAGCTCTTTTCTCCAAATTCCCCAAATTCCTTTTTACAACACACTTTTTAAAAATACTCCCTTTACGGTTTCAAGTCTTTCAGCTTGCGAAAGAATTTCTTCTTTTTAGGGAAGAGGTAAGGGAAAATCAAACTTGTGATTTCAGCAGTGGCTTTCAAACTTTCTTGACCACATACAGTAAGTGGAAAGTGTCAGAAAATAATGCAGTGACCTTTAACATTTCTGTGTTATTCCATTCCATTCTGCTCTGCTCTACCCCTTCACTTTGTGCCTATTCACTTCTCCTATTCTACTTATGGATTTCAGTTATGACCCATCCAGTCAATTTTATGATTCATCAGTGTGTTATGAGTGGCAGTAAGAAACTAAGTTACACAATTATCTTCTATTGGAGAGAGAGTGGGCTATGAACATGGCTACATTGCTGATTTTGCTTCTGTCATCCATATAAATGCATGTCACATTAATTGCTTTGCTAAGAAATATTTCAGTGGGAATTTATATTTTGAAAAGTCCTATTAAAGTAATTATTAATGAAAGAAAAAAGGGTAATGATTAAGTCAGAGGGGAATGAAGTAAAACACTTAGAAAATAATAGGATTAAGATGGATTATGGATTTAGTGTATTTTGTTTCATTTGAAATTTGTTTTGTAGTGATGTTTGACAATACAGGAGGGTTCGTGGAAAGGAGGGTAAAACAAAGAAACAATTTTAATAGGGAGTAAAATGACTAAGAGAAATGATAAGGATTAATATGCATGTTTTGTGACAGACAATGAGAAGTGTTGGTGAGAACAAATTGGAAACCTCATATATTGCTGAAAGGAATGTAAAATAGTGCGGCCACTTTGGAAAACAGTTTAGTTCTTCTTCAAAATGTTTAACAGTTAACTTTGGTGCAGCAAATCATCTCCCAGATATATAGCTGAGAGCAATGAAAATATATGTCCACACAAAAACTTGTTCAGAAATGCATGTCCATAGCAGCATTATTCATGATAGCTAAAAATTGGAACTAACCCAAATGTCCATCAAATGATAAATTGTAGTATATTCACTCAATGGAGTATTATTTGGCTGTAAAAAGAAAAGTACTGATATATGCTACAAGGTGGTTGAATCTTGAAAGGATTATGTCAGCTGAAAGAAGTCAGTCACAAAGGATCGCATGTCCTGTGATTTCCTTCTCACAGAATGCCCAGAATAGGCAGATATACAGAGATAGAAAGTGGATCAACGGTTGCCAGGCTGAGGGTAGGGTGGGGCAGGAGAAGTGGCTGCTAAGGGTTATGAGGTTTCTGTTTTGGATGACAAAAGTGTTCTGAAATTAGATCATGGTGATCATTGTGCAACTTTAGTAATATACCCAAACCCACTAAATTGTAAATTTTAAATGTTTGAATTTTATAATATATGAATTATATCTCAATAAGGTTGTTGAAAAGGAAATAAATATTTTAGAGTCGAGTGAAAGTATTAAATAAATACTGTTGTTTGAGGAATCAAGTGATAGTCTATATGTTTTGGATATCATTTACATGTTTATTTTTCATATTGGAGTTCTTGCTCAAAGTGTCTTCACATTCTAAAGAGCACAACTAGCTAGCAATTTGGCTCAAGTTTGTAGAAAATCTGCATCTATAAGAAGAGAGTCAGTTAATAATGATATTTTGGGAAAGACGTTTAAAACTAAGACCAATAAAATTGCAAAAATAGCTTAAGAACAGGGGGAAAGAAACTACAAACAGTAGGTTTTTAATGTAGACAGTAGATTTCATGTTTCTAATTTTGATTCAAGATTTTTATAACTATACTTCAAAATTAACCTTTTATTTTGTTCTCATAATTTAACTGGGGACTGATTGCTTCTGTTTTGGCCATAGTTTAATTGCAATCTGAGGTAATTCAGAAGAAGAAATCAGGGTTTTCAGATAATTAAAAAATAAGTTTAATTTTAAATAGACTTTGTGTTTTTGGAGTAATTTTATATTGATATGAAAGTTGTGAAGAGAGTAGGCCATTTCCTTAAACCCTCACTGATGTCCCTAAAGGTTTGCCATGGTATAAATACTGGTCAAAACTAGGAAATTAGTATTAGTATTGATATTAACTAAACTCCAGAATTGATTTGGAATTCACGGTTTTCCCCACTGATGTCCTTTTTTCTGTCCATTGATCCAGTCCAGGCTACCACATTACATATAATCATCCTGTCTTCTTAGTCTCCTCTGATGTGTGACAATTTTTTGGTATTTCCTTGTCTTTTGCATGACCTTGACATTTTTCAGGGGTCCTGGTCAGTTATGTTTTGGAATATTCCTTAATTTATAAAAACAGAGAGAGAGGCAAACCATAAGAGACTCCTAACTAGGGAACTGAGGATTGCTGGAGGGGAGACAGGGGAGGGATGGGGTAATTGGGTGATGGGCATTAAAGAGGGCACTTGTTGTAATGAGCACTGGGTGTTGTATGCAATTATGATTCACTAAATTCTATCCCTGAGACTAATAATACACTATATGTTAACGAACCTGAATTAAAAAAAAAAGTAATATTTCTTAATTTAGTTTTCTTTGATACGAATTTTTTATCATCATTAGATCTGAGTGTCAAGGGTTGGGGACGAATATCACAGAGGCGAAGGTCCCTCCTGCTTATCTTGTGTCTGGAGATGCATGGCATCAACATGATTTATTTCTGGTGATATTGATCTTGATCACTTGTATAAGGCAGTGTTTGCTTGGGTTTCACCATTGAAAAGTTGCTGTTGTCCCTATCTGTATCTTATTCTTTGGAAGCGAGGAACATATTTTTATATGAAAAAAGGACTGCTTCATTTTTATTTCTGTTTTTATTTAGGCCCAAATACATCTTTTGAATGTGTGCAGTAGGGAGGTTTTTTTTTTTTAATCTTTAATTAAAACATACTTACTATGACAAGTTATAATGCTTTTTTTTTTTTTAAAGGTTGTGTTTATTTATTTGACACAGAGAGAGATTACAAGTAGGCAGAGAGGCAGGCAGAGAGAGAGAGGAGGAAGCAGGCTTCCCACCGAGCAGGGAGCCCCATGTGGGGCTCGATCCCAGGACCCTGATATCATGACCTGAGCTGAAGGCAGAGGCTTTAAGCCACTGAGCCACCCAGGCGCCCCAGTTAGAATGCTTCTTAAGCAAATTTTGTTTTTCATAACAGACTGAAGATTCCACTATAAGTTAGGTAGGTTTTTTTGTTTGTTTGTTTTTTGTTTTTTTGTTTTTACTAGTGACAATGAAGCTGTTAATGGAAGATGAAAATTGTCTTACCAAAGGGAATATATTTTTAAGGCAATCTAATAAAAAAGCTTTTTCATGAGGGTTGTTTCATACAAACAATAAGGGAAAAATACTAGACTATAAATGGCATTTTGCATTGTGTCTGGAAAGATATGTAACTCTACTTTTCATGTACATTTTTCAGTCCATGTATGGAGTGTTCTTCACAATACGAGTATTTTAGTTTTACTTACTCCATACACTTTATAATATTATAAAGTCCTATTCAAAAATTGTGTTTTTTTCCCCCACAGACATTATGCTTTAATAACCTTCGAGACCTCACCTATAGAACGCTAATTCCTCTTGGTCCACTTCCTTTTTTCTCCAAGAACAGATTCCTTCAATTAATTCCTCTTTTTACTTAGTTTTCCACCCCTCCTGCATTTTGGGCTTCTTCACTGAGACTAGAAACAAGCTGTCTGGCTCAGCTTTAAAATGAGCATGTGTGCACACACGCTCGCATGCACACACACATGTTCTTGCACTCTCGGGCAAACACACATGCTTTCTTTGTCTTTGGTTGTATGTGTAGGTTTTTCAGTTCTTCTGAATCTCTTAAGAGATTACAGTTTTACTTAATGTCACTTAATTGTACAATTAAAGTGGATTAAGATGGTAAATTTGGTTGTATTGTATCACATTAAAAATGGAAACGAACAATAGGTTACATTTATCTCTTTTGTGTCCCCGTTTGCTGTCTTTAACCCAATTTCATTGCGAATTTTCCTGTTCTCTCTCTCTGCTGAAACCATTTTGTTTGTGCCACCAGTCACCTCTAATTTTCAAATAAAATGGACTTTCTCCTTCTGGAGTTGGACAGTCACTGACACACAGCGTGTATTTATAAAATATCAGTTGATTAAATGTTGAAGGAGCTTCTAATTCTCCATAAAAATGTTGGTATATATAAGAATACCTCTCACAAGTATGCTTTCCTAATTTGCTTAATTTGCAATGAGTGCTCCCTCCCATGTCTGTGTGGTACCTACTCATGCATGCGAATGAAACAGGAATATCTGGTTTAGTCAAACAGTGTTATTAGAGCTTTCGCAAGGTAGATTTGATTACTGTGTATTTTTAGTTTGTGCTCCACTGATAGTTTTAGTAACTGGTTTGGGGCCTGTTTGGTCAATCCCCAACAACAATATCACTTTCTGCTTTCCTCTTTGGGTCCTAAAAGGCAAATCTCTGGTTTTTGTGGGCAATAGAAAATTGAACCAAGAGGTGTATGCCTCTTCCAGAATAGGCTCCTTGTTCTCTTTTCTGAAAAAGATCAACTGGTCACCTAAACTGAGACCTAAATACTTAAAAATGAGGCAATAGTTGTATCCTAGGTCATAGGAGATAGGAGTGGAGATAAGGTAAGGTAGGTCACAGAGGCAGAATGAGTGACTAGCCACAGTGGAGTAGGGTTTTTAAGCAATGTTAGAGTCTTTTATCTGGTCAACCCTTAACCTGAGAAAAATTTTCTCAGCCGCAAATAAGGACCCTCAATAGGAAACTTCTGGATCTTTAGTATAAAAAGAAGCGGCTTTTCACATTAGAGTTGTATCTATGTAGAGTCCTAGTGGGTCTGCTCAGTGGTTACCAAACTTTGTTCTCTCATAATTATATCCCCCTTTAAACTTGTTTTATTTCTTTTTTTTTTTAAAGATTTTATTTATTCATTTGACACAGAGAGAGAGATTACAAGTAGGCAGAGAGGCAGGCAGAGAGAGAGGAGAGAGGAGGAAGCAGGCTCCCCACTGAGCAGAGAGCCCGATGTGGGCCTCGATCCCAGGACCCTGGGATCATGACCTGAGCCGAAGGCAGCGGCTTTAACCCACTGAGCCACCCAGGTGCCCTAAACTTGTTTTATTTCAAGAGACACTGTAGAGAGAGATGGAATTATATATTCCTGCTGGAGGGAGGTGCCTAGCTTTAAGCTTAGTATTATTAACATTCTTGGCTGGGCCAAGAATAATACTAATATATATCAATAATAATAACAGCATTAACACCCATTTACTGAGCCCAGATTCTGTTCTTATGAAGTCACCCAGGCATTTTGCAAATGGGCCATGTCCATTTTATCCCCACCTTTGGTAGAGTCACTGGGACATAGAAGGCACATAGAAGGCAAGAATTTTTCTCATCTTCAGAACAATCCTGAACAGATCTATTCTAATTTCTCTTCTACGGATGGAGAAACTGAAGCTTACAAATAAATAACTTGTACAAGGCTATTCGCTTAGTAACTACAGTGGCAGATTCGAGCTCAAGTTTATATAGCTTCAAGGCCAGATATGTTTGCACTGTACCGTGGTGGCAAGTAGGTAGACAGGTAAAATAATAAAAGAGTGAGTGAATGAATGAATTGCTGTAGTCTTATTTATTTGTATTTATTACTCAGCTATCCCTAGGCTGCCTTTGGTTAGAATAATGGAATTGTTCTTGCCATGGTAGAGATGGCTTTGGTTTCTGCTTGCCTGTTCTTAAGATCCAAAGCATCTGTAGAGGTCCAAAAACAAACAAAACAAAACAGAAGAAAACAAGCAGTGGCATCACTGGAGTCCAAGGATGCACTCACACAATGGAGGCCAGTCTTCTTATATAGCTGCAGGTCTCTTAGGCTTCCCCGTGAGATAGGAAAGCATGTCTCAGAGGGGCTCAGCAATATTCTGTCACCAAGGAACTGGGCAGGGGTGGTGGTGGAGGGGTGTGAATGAATGGTCATTCTGTCAGGTGCCCATATCCCTCTTTGTGTCTTGTGAGTTCAAGTTCCAAATATGTTGTACTTAAGTAATTCTGCCCTTTGCTTTGTCTGGCCCAGAATTCGGTTAACTCTCTAAACGTGGGGAGCTCACAAATCAAAACAATCAATTTCCAAGAAGAATGTCCTATTTAAATTCAATTCCAAGAAGGTACTGGAATCAGGGGTATATAATAGGGCAGGTCAGAACGAAAGACTGAGATGGGCAAGGACAGGAGACGGGCATTTCAGGCAGGGAATAATGTGTTTATTATTACACTTGAGTAACTTTAAATTTTGATCTTTTTATTTTCCCTTTCTACTTTTTCTCCAGAAATTGCTAAGGAAATTGGACAGAAAGTAGAAGAAGAGAAAAGGCCATAAACCTTCTACAAGTTTAATAATTCTTATTTAAGTCTGAAAATTTGTTTAATTGAGATAATTAGATATTTAGGTGAAATCAAATATAGAAGCAAAACTAAAGTAACCAACACAAAAGAGCATATTAGAATGACTTGTTGAACAGCAGAAAGGTTTTTGTGTCTTTCAGAATCTTTTGCAAATTTGTAGCCAAAGAGCATTCTGGTGGGAGCAGGGTTTGTCTAATATTACTTCCCATTTGTTAGAGAGTTGTAGTTGGTTAGCTGGAAATACAGTATTTCAGTTGCTAGGCAAAATGTATCTGTTGTAAGCAGTAATGCTTTTACATAAATCTATCTGAAATTTTGGAAGCAATTAAATTCAGCCTGTCCTCATTTACATCTCTAATGCATGCCTTTTGACTGTGTTGATTCTAAAACATTGGTTATGACTCTGTTATATTGTTAATTTATATGGTAGTTCACTGTTGATAGGCCACTGGCTTCTGGGATTTGAGGCAGTTTGAAGAACATGCTGCTACTCTTTCTATAAACCTCTTGTGGGGTTTTTTTTTTGATATATAAATTAGTTCATTTAATTCTTTTTTTTTTTTTTACAAATAAAAGTTTTTATTTTCCCACTGAAATTTCCTTTCGATGATGGTGAATATCAGCCGTAATAGAGAACAGGTAGCATCTGTATTTTCAATGTCCCAAGAATGTTCTGCCCCGTATTACAGAGGCATTCTATAATATCTTGTTTAAAACAGTAAATATTTGAGATTTCTGAAGTAGGATTTTTTGAAGATCATTGAATGTCCTTTATTTTATATTAAATAATGGGCACTTCATGTCTGTCTTTATACGTAATAGCAAACACTTTGGGAAAAATGTATTCTCCAAAATTTTCTTTGGTATCAGTTTTGTGTCTATTCAACTTAATAACTTTATAAAAACAAAATAAATCTATTTTTTTAAAAAAAACTATTTATTTATTTTAGAGAGAAGGAGAGAGTGCAACTTGGAGGAGGGGCAGAGGGAGTGAGACAAACAGACTCCCCACAGAGCAGAGAGCCCTATGCAACAGCGGGGCTCAATCCGAAACCCCTGAGATCATGACCTGAGCCGAAATCAGTAGTCGGATGCTACCAATTGAGCCACCCAGGTGCTCCGAAATCTATTTATTTATGGGCATAAAGTCCTCATTAATAGTGTTTTAGAAGTGGTTAAAAGTACATTCTGAAGATGGACTTCCAGGATTCTCCTATTATCATCATTTACTAGGTGTGTGCCTTTTCAACACCTTAAACACCTCTCTGTGCCTTAGGTTTTTCAATCTTAACTGGAGATTAAAATAATACTTACTTGCTAGTATTTTTCTGAGGGTTAAATGAGATAGGTTTGATAACGTTCTTACTTAGAACAGTATCTGGCAAATAGTAAACACTATTTCTAGAATAACTTATATCTTTGAAGTTTTATAACTTCTGTTTAGTTTTGATTGATAATTATATTTCTAGGAATCAGAGTATTTGAATTAGACTTTCTGATTCTTGATCAAGCAGGTTTTCAGTTACTGTGGTTACTTTAGATCTTATTTCAATAATTTGGAAAGAATATTTTTTGAGAGAACCCAAAAATATTATGCATGAGAATCTAATATAAATATATATACATGCACATATATGAAATAATTTAGTCATGTTGCATTAATTTGAAAGGTGAGACTATTTCAACCTATTTCAAACCTATTTGTTTGCAAGGTTTTCAGGTTAAAGTGCTTCCCTATTTTGAAAATTCTTATGAAAATTGTGTGCTGTATGCTATTTTCTTATTTTCCTTGTTAATCTTAGCCATGCCCTTAATAGATGGGCAGTTAGCAATTATAAAATCACTGAACTAGAATCATTAATCTTTCATTTTGGTAATTTGTGTTTTCATATTTGTGCCCCTTCTTTAGAGAAATATTGGGAAAGCAAGTTGTATGTTTGAAATTTATAGAGTCTAGTTTTATTTTATTTTAATAAGGCATAGGATGCAGGCGCCTGGGTGGCTCAGTGGGTTAAAGCCTCTGCCTTCGGTTCAGGTCATGATCTCAAGGTCCTGGGATCAAGGCCCGCATCAGGCTCCCTGCTTCCTCCTCTCTCTCTGCCTGCCTCTCTGCCTACTTGTGATCTTTCTCTATCTGTCAAATAAATAAAATCTTTTTAAAAAATGCAAAGCTCTGAGATGTGGTAATACCTTGAGTTTCTGACATGTTGTGAGGAAATGATATATTCTAGATAAATGCGTTTTTTAAGGTGATCACCCCCCCCTCCCCCGCATAATGTGTTATTTTTTTCCTTGTCTCCTGAAGCAGTGCATAGTGAACATAAATTTTTCTTCACAATACAGGGTCATCATTAGGAATTTTAATTATACTGCCCAGTGACACAACATTGTCCTCAGGATATATTAAGATAAGTAGCCCTCTTTGACCGTGTACTAAATGAGTCCAGACAGCTGTCTTTCTGTGAATTCTTGTGTCTACTGTTATTCCTTACCATTGGCAATGTGCCAGCTTCTAGAAAGCCAATACCCTTTATTTGTTGATTCTGACTAAAAGCCATGCTCCCTGGAATTGTGTCTAAAATAACACTAGGATAGAGCTTGAGTAAGGACTTGATGTTTTCTCCTCAAGTGCAATTCATGGGATAAGGTGTTAGTGTGTATAGATGAGATATTGACTCCCTTAGAGAGCTCTGCTGGAGGAACTAGTTTTGATGTCTGTACACAATTCCAGTATACCATCAAAGGGCCTATTTATATTTTAAGTAGACTGCTAAGTGAAGAACTTGAGTATAAATGTGAATGCTATACAGATATTATTGAGTAGATTTGCTACATCTGTAAGCAGGAGAAAAAGAATTCTGAATTTGTAAATTAGACATCTTAAATATAATGCTGGTAAAAATGGAACAGGATATAATACATGTCATGAGGAGTCCCCATCCCTAGATATGTTTCTCAGTATAACTCGAGAATGACTATCAACTGTTTTTAGTTAATGTTTTGGTAGTAGAGGATTTATGGGCCAGTAAAACATTTGAAAACTTTTCGGCTCTGCCTTTGTCCTCTACTTCAGATATTGATGGATTGATTAATTCAATGATTATTTATGAGTTTATTTACTCCATTAAAGGTACTGCAGGAGGTACTAGAGAGGTAACTAAAAGATATATGGCCCTTGCCCTCCTGAAAAGAGGAGTAAAATAATCATGCAAAAGCATCCATATTTATCAGTTATGATAAATCTTATGAAAGTATTGGGTGCTCTGAGTTTACATATTAGCAAGAAAGGTAATATAGGGCACCTGGGTGGCTCAGTGGGTTAAAGCCTCTGCCTTCGGCTCAGGTCATGATCTCAGGGTCCTGGGATCGAGGCTTGCATCGGGCTCTGCTCTGCAGGGAGCCTGCTTCCTCCTCTCTCTGCCTGCCTCTCTGCCTACTTGTAATCTCTCTCTCTCTGTCAAATAAATAAATAAAATCTTTAAAAAAAATAAATAAAAGAAAGGTAATATAGACTGGGAATTTCTAGATGAGTTGATGAGCAAGTTGAGATCTGACAGATGAAGAAAAACTAGAAAAAACAATGCTCCTAATAGAGGAAGCTGTGTGGGAAAATTTTTAGAGATGGGAAGGAAATTGGCACATTGTAAGAACCAAAAGAAGGCCCAGTTAACTGGAATGCAGTGAGTAAGGAAGAGTATCCTTATGTGCTGGAGATGGACACGTGTGTAAGTGATAGTTCATGAAGGACTTTGGAGGACACTGTAAGGGTTTTCAACATTTTTCCAAGTGTAAAGACATTGAAGAGTTGTAAGTAAGGGGATGGCATCATCAGAGTTTAAAAATATATGTATTTTCTTCTCAGCTATTCACTAATTAATGGAAATTGGGGACGATATGAGCAAGTGCAGAGACTGGAAGAGAGATTATTGAAGCAACAGAGGGGTGGTGAAAGTGATGAAGGGCAGAGGTGGATAGAGCCAAGATACACAGACCAAGCCCTCAGTTCCATTATCTGTAAAATGGGGATAGGTGCTGTGTTTGGTACAGGGTTCCAGGTTCAGTAATTATTAGCTATTATCATTTGTGTTATCCAGTGGAATTTGTAGTAGTTGATTAGTTCATTGCAAAAGTGGGTTAAAGAAGGGAAATAGTAAGTAATATATAGGCTTGTCCTAAAACATATAAACCCTCATTTCTAATCTTCTAATGCAGTGTTGGGATCATTTGTGCAATATGAATCTGTGAATTGTAGTTCTCAATTGATTTTTTTGGATTCAGTTTTGTATGACCCATACCCATAGATGTATCCTCTGATTTATAGTTGTGGTTCTTTTAAAGTCCAGCAGGAAATTAAAGACATCTTTAGATGTCTTTATAAGACAAGGGTGAGGATGAGAACAGAGAAATTTCTATTTTTTCCCCCAGTTTTTCCCAGTGTGTGATTTAAAAACAATTCATAAAACAATTTTTTTGGGGGCGGCACCTGGGTGGCACAGTCAGTTAAGCGTCCGACTTTTGGTTTTGGCTCAGGTTGTGACCTCATGGTCATGAGATAGAGCCCTGCATTGAGCTCTGTGTTCAGTGCAGAGTCTGCTTGAGATTCACTCCCTCTCCCTCTGCCCTTTCCTCTCATGTTCTCTCGCTCTCATTCTCTAAAATAAATACATAAATCTTAAAAAAATTTTTTCTTGGAAGTTTTAAAAAATAGTTTACGTAGTTTTGTAGAACTAAATTTTTTAAAATTCAAATTTTACCAGTTTATTTAATATTTAATTAAAATACATAATTTCACTAATAAGTACATACTGATATAAACAGGTTTGGAAAACAAATACAACTGAGTTCTGGCATGGATGTCCTTTGACTGGAGGGAGTTCTTATAGAGGGTGATACTAGAAATTAACTTTGTACTGGTGTAAACATTCAGTGTGCAGTGGCCATAAATTGGTGTCTTTTTCAGAAGTAATGGAGGCTATCAGTAAACCTCACAGGTAACTGGAGAATAGGTAAGAGGGTTTTACCGGGTTTTGTAAGTAGAATTGACAGGACAGGCCTTGACAGGGGTGAGAGAATGGAGAGTTCCAAGCATGTCTCCCATATTCCTGGTGTAAGCAACCATTTGGAAGAAGGAATTATTTATCAAGATGGGTGGGAAGTTGGGGGATAGGGTCCAAATCTAGTTTTCAGCTTAAGATGCCTGGAAGACATTCAAGTAGCATATTAAATAGGCCTTTGGCAATTCAGCTGTAGAGTTTAGAGACATCTTGGCTGGCTTTGCTTTAGGAGCTGATGGGGAAGTGTAATGAAGGCTTGAACCAAGACAGAGTGGCCCATGTTCCAGGCTGGATTGCACGGAATGTGGAATCATGGTGGCTGGAGGCCAAGTGGTGAGAGGGAGGTTCTGAATCGTCCTTGTGTGGGGAGGCAGAGTGATGTCGCTGCAGGAATGGAGCTGATTGCCAGGTACCAGGGTCAAAGTGGACCTCCAAGTGCAGAAACTAATCAGAAAATCACAGATCTACAGAATTAGGAGATAAGGAACTAGGGCAAGAAACAAATTAAACGCTTCAGTAGTAAGGCTGAAGACTACTAAGTGTTAGAATACCATTTTTGTGTTGTGGTTACTGATTAGTGTGTGGGCCAACATGAGATCTTTTCACACGAGGTCACCAGCCATAAACGTTAATTTGATTTCCTATAAGTGTCAATGGACTTTTCATAGTGCAGCCTTGATGCAAGGGTGCTCTTATAATCAGTGGTATCCATTTATGAACATATTAGCCTCTGAGGGGGGGCTAGACTCCCGAAAGTGATTCTGAATTCCCTAAAAAGGGACTAAGCTCTTAACCTTGGCCTTGTTAACATTATTCTGTAACAACGTAAACAAGCAGATCCTACCAATTTATTATCTGCATGCACAGCAATATAGACATTTGTTCTCACCAGTGCCCTAGATTCATATTGACGTGCGAATCATTCCATTGTGTTGGAATTCATATGGAAAACGCAACATATTTAGAAACTGGTGGAAATTATAATTAGATCTGAAAGTATTCTGTCAATCAAAATGAATATTATGTTGTTTTACCCAGCTGAGTTAAGTAGCAAATTGTGGTAGGGAAGGAAGTGTTTATTTTTAGTCGATGAGTATAGCTAATCTGGCCTCTCAGTATAGGGGTGTTGTGCTGTGATAGGAGAGATAATTTGGCTCACTGGCCACATGATGGCTTATTAAATAATTTCAGACATGCCGGATTGAAGATTCTCATTGATTTCCCATTTCCTGAAAGACTAGAGAGCTGAATCTGGGTATCTTTTCTTTTTGAAGAGGCAGTCTCTTAAAAGATATTTTTTCCTTCTAACGTGAATAATTACGTATTGAATATTAAAACTGTAAATAGGCACCATTGATTTTTTTTTTGCAGGACTTGACACCTTACCCACATAGTGATTTCTTAAATGTTTTAATCTTCACAAATATTTGATGTTTATTAATTTTTTTGAAGTATCTATTTTTTAAAAAAATCCCTGAAGAACTGCCGGGTGCGGTGGCGCGCGCCTGTAGTCCCAGCTCCTCGGGAGGCTGAGGCAGGAGGATCGCTTGAGCCCAGGAGTTCTGGGCTGTAGTGTGCTATGCCGATCGGGTGTCCGCACTAAGTTCGGCATCAATTTGGTGACTTCCCAGGAGCGGGGGACCACCAGGTTGCCTAAGGAGGGGTGAACCGGCCCAGGTCAGAAAAATCCCTGAAGAACTATTCTTACATATGAGAAATTTGTCAGTATCTTGTGTTTATAATATAGTTTTTTTTCTTTGTTTTATACTTAGAAGGAGCCACACGTCTTGTATGATTTACTGTATTCTCTTACCAGCTGTTCTTGATTCTCTTTCTCAGGGTCTGGTCATTCAGTCCCTTGCCCAAGGTGGAAAACTGGGTTTCTTGCTTGACTCTTACTTTTCTCTTTCTTCTGTGTTTAATTCATTCTACAGTCTGCTCAGGACTCTGTCTTCGTAGCCCCTGCTTACTTCAGTCCTTTGTCTCTGCCCTACATAGTTGCAGTGGTTTTCTGCATTCTTTCTACCTTTCAACCCATTCTTTCTCCTTCAGTCAGCATGATGTATAATCATGCCATCTCACTGCTTAAAACATCAGCAGTACTGACCTTAGGATAAAACACAAACTACTTAGCATGTTGTATAAATGTTTGGAGGCCTGACATCCTCCTATTTCTAAAGCTTCAGACTTCCTTCTTCCCTCACATTCTAAGCTCCAGGCATACAGAAGCTTAATTTCAGTTCTCAAATGTCACATGGCTATCTGGCAACTCCACTCTTCATGCATGATATTCCTTTGGCTTAACTGTCTTCCTACCTTACTGTCTTCAATTTAGATGTCACAGCACAGACGAGGTTAGGTGTTCATGTTACACATACACAATGCAACCATTTCATCCATATGGTGGCACTTTTTATTCATCATTGCTGTGGCTTACTTACTTGTTTGTACCTCCCAGTAGACTGAGAGATGAGATCGTATGTATTGTTCGGGTTATCGATTGCCTCATGTTTTAGTTTTGTTATGGTGGCACCCCACTTCCAGGAACCCAAATCTGTTCCAGTTACTATTAAAACAAACAAGCCTTCAAAACTTAATGGTATAAAACAGCCATCATTTTGATTTTTTAAATTAACATTAATGTATTATTTGTTTTAGGGGTAAAGGTTTGTGATTCATTAGTCTTCCACAATTCACAGTGTTCACCATAGCACATAGCCTCCCCAGTGTCCATCACCCAGCCACCCTATCCCTACCATCCCTCTCCCCTCCAGCAACTGTTAGTTTGTTTCCTGAGATTAAGAATCTCTTACGGTTTGCCTCCCTCTTTGGTTTTGTCTTGTTTCATTTTTCCCTCCCTTCCCCCATGATCCTGTCTTGTTTCCTCAAGTTCGTCATAGCAGTGAGATCATATGATAATTGTCTTTCTCTGACTTATTTCGCTTAGCATAATACCCTCTAGTTCTATCCATGTTGTTGCAAATGGCAAGATTTCTTTTTTGATGGCTGCATAGTATTCCTGTGTGTGTGTGTGTGTGTGTGTGTGTGTGTGTGTGTGTGTATATATATATATATATATATATATATATATATATATATAGTTCATTTTTGCCCTTGCTTCCCTTGCCTTTGGTGATGTTTCTAGGTATTCCATTGTGTCTAGTATTCCATTGTGTCTAGTATTCCATTGTGTGTGTGTGTGTGTGTGTGTGTGTGTGTGTAATAGTTCATTTTTGCCCTTGCTTCCCTTGCCTTTGGTGATGTTTCTAGGTATTCCATTTTGTCTAGTATTCCATTGTGTCTAGTATTCCATTGTGTGTGTGTGTGTGTGTGTGTGTGTGTGTGTGTGTAATAGTTCATTTTTGCCCTTGCTTCCCTTGCCTTTGGTGATGTTTCTAGGAAGAAGTTGCTGCGTCTGAGGCCGAAGAGGTTGCTGCCTGTGTTCTCCTCAAGGATTTTGTTGGATTCCTGTCTTACTTTGAGGTCTTTCATCCATTTTGTGTCTGTTTTTGTGTGTCATAAAAAGAAACGGTCCAGTTTCATCCTTCTGTATGTGGAACAGCCATCATTTTCTATGTTCATGGCCTACATGGGTCAGAAACTTGGACAAGGCACAGTCCAAATATGGGGATGAATTGTCTCTGCTCCATGGTGTCTGAGGCATTAACTAGAAAGACTAGAAGGGCAAGGGATATAGGATGGAATTGTCTGAAGGCTTTGTAACTCATGTGTCTGGTACCCAGACCAAGAAAGCTTGAAGAACTGATTCAGCTGGGGTTGTGCACAGAGTGGCTACCTGTGGCCTGTGTTCTGGTTGTCTTCAGAGTATGGTAGATTCAGAATGCCAGATTTCTTACATGGCATCTCAGGGCCCCAGGACCAAGTCAGAAGAAAGCAGAAGCTGCACGCCAATCTCAAGGTCAGCTGATGGTCGTCCTTAATTTTAGCAACTTCAGTTCCCTCTTGCTATAGAACATAATATATTTACATGTTTTGGCAATTAGAATGTTCACATCTTTGGGGTCTATTACAGCCAGTCCCACTCAGATTCTAGGTGACTCTTGGCAACAGGGATGAGGTTGTAAGACTTGGCATTGACAGAAAGTCCTTACATACATTGCCCCAAAGTCCTTGCTTACACAGAGATTCAATCATCACACAAAAAGACCAGAGCCCCAGCTGTATTCTCACCACCACTGGGTAAGGCAAGAGGACATAGACTTACTTCCTATGATAGAAGAAGTTTGAAGTAATTTGTAGCCGTATTTTTACATCACCATATTTGTCTCACTCATCACCAGTCTGCTTCATTGTTTGACAAATAATAAGCACTTAATGAATTCAAGGTACTTAATGTTTGTATCATGATTGAATTGAATAATGTCAACTCATAGGGAGGAACATCAGAAAAAAATGAGTGATGAAGACTAGTCACAAGTTTGTGCATCTAAGGAAATACAGATTTTCAGTCATTAGCTCTTTACATAAACAGATATGCTCAGTGATTACTAATGAGAAGCAATGATGTGTCAGGGTTATTATTGTGAACACCCCAGGAAGTCATGCTCATTTATGTGTTGTCATGTCTCTGGTCTATAAAAAGCTGAAGAACAGAAGTTGTAGAGGGAATGTATGATAAATATGTAACAAGTGTAAGTTTATGGAAAAGATTAAAAGAGAGAGGAACCAGAATGAACATAAACCCTGTGGAAGTTTTAAAATGGTATTATGGTGGGGCACTTGGGAAGCTCAGAAGGTTAAGCAGCCAAATCTCGATTTCATCTCAGGTTATGATCTTGGGGTCCTGGGATCAAGCCCACAGCTCACTAGGGAGTATTCTTGAGGATTCTCTCTCTCTCTGTCTCCCCCTGTCCCCGCTCATGCCTGCTTGCTTGTCTCAAATAAGTAAGTCTTCTAAAAAAAAATAAAATTGTGTTATGGACTGAATTGTCTTCCCCACCCCCATTCATATGTTGAAGCACTAGCCCCCAGTGTGACTGTATTTGGAGATAGGGCCTTTGAGGGAGTAATTATGGGTAAGTAAGGTGTTAGGGATGACCCTAATCTGATAGAACTGGTGTGATTGTTTCTTTTTCTTTGCCAGAAATGTAGCCTTAGGAAGTAAGGAATTTGCATCATGAATGCCATTGAGATTCTTATTCTTATGGCACTAGGTCACTTCATCAGGTTAATGTATAGTTCCCACATAGTGAGCCTCCATCCATCATGTTTGGACAGAAAAAAAAAATTCATCAATTTTTCTTATCTTCAAATTGAAGAAACATGCCGATACTCATTTCCCCCCCTGGTTTTGGTATCCCCCACGAATTAATATTCCATTGAAAAGTGCTGGGAAAGCAGCTTGGCTGACTTCAGTCAAAACTATCTAAGGGCACCTGGGGGGCTCAGTGGGTTAAAGCCTCTGTCTTCAGCTCAGGTCATGATCTCAGGGTCCTGGGATCGAGGCCTGCATTGGGCTCCCTGCTCGGTAGGGGGCCTGCTTCCTCCTCTCTCTCTGCCTGCCTCTCAGCCTACTTGTGATCTCTCTGTGTCAAATAAATAAATAAAATCTTAAAAAAAAAAAGCAAAACTAAGAAATGTGTACATGTACAGAGTTCTCTGTATCCAATGGGATGGCATTTCCGAGATAAAGAGACAAATTATGATATTAAATGATATTAGAAACCAACTGCTTGAACAAGCTCATTAAATTAAGTCATTGTGTAATTTGTGTTGACGCAGCTATTAGACTCTCTAAGAAAGATTATCAGTTTTCATTCATGGTGAAATCATACTAGAAAACAAGATTGCAATCTCTGGTGACACCTTTGGAATTGAATATATAAATTAGGGTTCCCCCCCACCAAGCAGTGCATTACTATGGTTAGCTTAAGTAAATAAATGCATGTATTTGAAGCTTAGGGTATAGTTCTCAGTATTCAAAGTGATACTATAAACCAGGCTTGGGATGGAACAAGGCATACTCACATGGCTCTTGGGAATAGGAAAGTTTTAACCGTCTTTCTCTGGCATCTTCATGGGATATGTGAACTTAAAATACTCTGCCCTTGCATTCCCTTACTTGGATTTCTAAGAGCCAGAATCTTAGGTTGTCCCACACCTTACCTGTATATGGATGGCTAGAGGAAAGAATCAATGATGAGACCTTCAGGCACTCCTTGGAGGTCTATAGTGGAGGAGTGGATTATGTTGATTTACTCCACCGAGATGTCGCATAGGGAGGGGAAGTCGTTTCCTAAAATGAAACTGGATACTATTAGCAGATATCCATTAGGCAGCTTCAAGGCAAGAGCTACCCACTGTAGTAGGTTTGTTTTGTTAACTTTATTTAAGGGCTGAAAAGCAGTCTGGCTTTGCGTAAGTAGTCCTGCTTTTGCTCATAGATATCTTTAAAAGAGTGAGCAACCATAGTACAGCTTATAACTAAAGGAATATATGTGTTTTGGAACTTCTTAGTGTTGTTGTAAAGAGTCATATTATGCTTAGGACATTACCTAGCAAATAAAGATTAGATTTTAAAACAGGCATTGCCTTTGAAATGAAAATTGCTTGGGGGTTACTACCAGTTTAAACAGAGGGCTTGCGGATAGAACCACCAGAAAAGCTTATAAAAATGAAGTATAACTTTAAAAATATTTCATAAAATAATTAGAAAATTCAGTTACATTGTCAACAGCTATACATTTGCCTCTGAGAAGGCACGGAGTGTTTAATAATGGTGTCAAGATAACTCAGTGAGGAAAGAAGAGTCTTTTCAACAAATGGTATTGGGACAACTGGATATCTGCAAGTAAAAGAATGAATTTGGACCTTCTATACCATATACAAATATCAACTCAGAATGTATCGTTAGGTATACATGTAAAAGTGAAAACTATAGAACTATTAAAGTGTAGGAGTATATTTCCATGATTTTGGGTTAGGCAATGGTTTCTTAGGTATGACACCAAAAGTATACGTAACAAAAGGAAAAATGGATAAATTTGATTTGATGAAAATTTAAAATTGTTATGCTTTAAAGCACGACACCATCAAGAAAGTGGATCAACAACCTACAGTGGATTTTGTCTGTGTTTTCTCCGGCAGAATGGGAGAAAATACTTGCAATTCATGTATTTGATAAGAGATTTGTATCTATGCTATATAAAGAATTATTTCAATTCAACAATAAGATAATCCAGCTGAAGATAGGCAAAATATCTGAATAGGTATTTTTCTAAAGATATACACACGTCCTCTAAACACCTGTACATGTTATTTGTCATCAGAGAAATGCAACTCAAAACAACAATCAGATACTACTTCATACTCATTATGATGGCTAAAATCAGAAAGATAGACAATAACAAGTGTTTTGAGGAGGTAGAGATATTAGAACCTTCATACATTGCTGCTGGGATTGTAACATGGTGCAGTCACTTGGAAAAACAGGTTAGCAGTGCCTCAAAATGTTAAGCGTAGAGTTACCATGTGACCTAGAAATTCCAATTCTAGGTATATACCCAAGAGGACTTTTTTCCATACAAAGACCTATACCTGAATGTTCATGGCAGCATTACTCATAGTAGCCAAGAAGTGGAAACAACCCAAACATCCATCAGCTGATGAATGGATGAACAAAATATGATGTAAATCATACAATGGAAATTTATTTGGCATTAAGAAGGAATGAATTAGTGATATGTACTACAATACAAATTAACCTGAAAACATGCTAAGTGAAAGAAGACAGCTATAAAAGGTAACATATTGTTTGATTACTTATACAAAACGTTCACTTTAGAAGAATGCCCAGAAACAAAAAGTAGATTAGTAGTTGCCAGAGACTGGAATGATGAGGAAATGGGGAATGGCTGCCTATGGGTACAAGGTGTTTTGTGTTTGTTTGTTTTCTTAAGTGATAAAAATGTTCTGAATTATGTAGTGGTGATGGTTGTACAATTCCATGAATCTTCTAAAAACCACTGAGTTGTATGCTTTAAAAGAGTGAATTTGGGGGCACCTGGGTGACTCAGTTGGTTGAGCTGCAGGCTCTTGGTTTCATCTCAGGTCATGATCTCAGGGTTCTGGGATCCAGCCTTGCAAATCTCCTGCTCAGTTGGGAGTAAGCTTGAGGATTCTTTCTCTTTCCCTCCTCTCCATCCCCCTCTTTCCCCCACTCATGCATGCTTGCTTGCTGTCTCTCTCAAATAAATTTTTTAAAAATTGAATTTTATGGGATGTGAAATACATGCTAATGAAAGGTGTTGTTGGAAAAAAAAAGACAAGATTGTCATCAGGATCTGGACTTGTTTTGCTACTTCATTATGAGAGGAGGGCACCTATGGCCTTGATTTTCAAGAGTGAGTCTGGTTTCCTGGTATGTCTTGTGATTTTGGCTTTGTGCTGGCTGTAGGCATAGTGCATGAATATGTGGGCCTTCTTTATCCTCTGAGAGCTGTGACCAAAAGAAGGAAGTACAGAACATCATTTGGTAAACATTTGCGTGTGGTTCAAGTCAACAAGCATTTACTGGGCACCTCGTGTATGACAGCCTGTGTGTTAGACAAAAGATGCACAGGTAACTGTGATTTATTTTCATTATTTTATTTTTTTAAATTTTTTTTTAAACCTTTTTTTTTTTTAAGATTTTATTTATTTATTTCACAGAGGGAGAGAGATCACAAGGAGGCAGAGAGGCAGGCAGAGAGAGAGAGGGGGAAGCAGGCTCCCCGCTGAGCAGGGAGCCCGATGCGGGCCTCGATCCCAGGACCCTGAGATCATGACCTGAGCTGAAAGCAGAGGCATTAACCCACTGAGTCACCCAGGTGCCCTATTTTCATTATTTTAGAAAGTCACTTGCTTAGAACCTGAGTTCATACCTCCTTTGACAAAATTGCTAGAGGTCAGAGCAGGGAAGGGAGCATTTCTTTTCTGAACTGAAATTTGATGTAATTTCAACAGAGATACTAACATGCATAAAAAACAGCCATTAATTATCATATTAAGAATAACTTTATTCACTTCATTTGAATATTTAATGCTATAATTGGCTTATTTGCTATTAAGAGTAATGCAAGAATAGCAAAGAGTATTTTTTTTGCCTACTGTATTTTGTACATTATACTTTTTAATAATTTTTCTAGATATTTAAATAATATCAAGAGTTACATGTTTTAGTCTGTATGTTTGGTATACTTCAAAGATAATTCTATATTTTGAATAAAGTTTTAACATTCTGTTATATTATACTTGGGAGTAATTAACATCGTCTTATGTTGTAACTTAATATAGCGAAAAGCAGAAAATTTATGTTCTTCATGTAGATGTTTGCTTCCTACTCTCATTTCCTGTTTTTGGGAAAAACATGTACACTATTGTCCATATACAAAGATATAAAGAATGAGATGAGTAGATTATTTTGACACATGTATTCAGTAAAAGAAATAGAGTTGTCAGGAAAAGGACTTACAGCAAGCAGTGTGAATGAGTTCAGTGACAATGTAGGAAGAATGAGTTTAGATAAATGTCAAAGAATAGGTTTGGGGCACTTTTTGAGGCATGTTTTCATCTCCTCAGTTGCTTTCAGTCACTCTTTCTGCTAACAGAATTTGATAGTTTTCAATTTTACGATCTGTGCTATTCAGTAACTTTTTGGTAAAGGCAAAACATTATGTATATTCTTTAATGTGTTTTGATAAAAGCCACTACATGTATTTAGATAGTTATTAAATATAATGGCTTATATTATATGTATTTAATGAGAAAATATATAAAACCCTAGAGTATAATCACTTAGTATAATCACTTGTCTGATTCTTCAGAAAAAAAAAAGTTGATGAATTTTTGCAAATCTGTTCTTTAAGGTGACTAGGCTTTATTTTATTTATCCTACTAATTTGGTTGATCAAAAATATAATCATGCCCAAAGATGCAAAATCAGCTTTTCTGTAAATATACTAATTACTCAGTTTATACTAGTATAAGAAAATTGTCATATTTTCATCTTTCTAATGAGGCATAAGATTCCTTAGAGATTATCTGGTGAGACTGTTAGAAAAAAAAATCTCAGTATTATTTTCCTATTCATGCTAAGTGTCCACAGCTCCACGATTTACAACAAATGTTATGAAATGCATACATAACAGATTCTCCATCCTAGATAATTTGACAGTTACCACATGTTTATTAGATACACCAAAACATACTTAAGGATTTTTTTAAAAATCTGTTTTTGGGGCACCTGGGTGGCTCAGTTGGTTAAGTGTCTGAATCTTGATTTCAGCTTGGGTCACGATCTCAAGGTCGTGAGATGGAGCCCCATGTTGGGCTCTGTGCTCAGCAAGGAGTCTGCTTGAGATTTCTCTCTCCCTTTCCTTCTGCTCCTACACCCCCAGTGTGCCCCTGCCCCCACTTGCATGTGTGTTCTCTCTCTCTTTCTCTCTATCAAATAGATAAGAAAATCTTTCAAAAAAATCTGTTTTTAACATTGTGGCATTTTCCTGGTGCACTTGTTAAGGATATTATATAAAGAGTGAGTTTAGCCAGTAAAAAGGCTCTGTGCTTGATATTCTTTTCAAAAAGAGTTTGAATGCAGACATATTTGAATATTTTGAGAAGGATGTAAATGTCATTCTAGTATTTTTAATTCATCTGTTGTATAATTTTTTGGATTCAGATCATAGTAAGTATCACAGAATGTTATAGTGTAACATTGTGTGTCAACTCTACTTGAATTTAAAAATGTTACAGTGAGTAGTTAGGCTCAAAAGTATACTTAATGTTTTTCAACATCAGTGTACATGTATATGAGTGAAAGGATGGGGAAGCAGAGATAGAAGGAGAAGAAGGAGAAAGACTGATTTTGCTAATAAATCTGCATTTGAGTTTAATAAGTGCCTACATGAGGCTATAAGAAACTTATTATAATTTTTAATATAATGTTTAAGCCAAAAAATTTAGTCCAACCAACTATGTTCAGCCATATTTATGTTCAGTAGATACTCAATATAAAAATGAAAGAGGAGGCAGGTGTAGTCCTGTTTTTGTATTTGCTTTATCAAGAAACTGGAAGATTATTAGTAGGAAAAAGAAGACACTGTGACCCTATTTAACTGCATGATATAAAGAAAAATCTTATGATTACTGCATGTCTGTGCCATAATTTGCATGCTATTTTCAGTTAAAAATATGGATATCGTAAAATTTATGATTATTGAACAGTATATTACCAAATTGTCATTTATGTACTCAAGATTTACTGTATGTACAAAAGAACTAAAAACAGGATTTTGAAGAGACATTGGTGTACCTGTGCTCATTGCAGCATTATTTACAGTGTCCAAGACGTGTCCACCAGTGGGTGAATTGAGAAAGAAAATGTGGTATACACATACATTGGATTATTAGAAGGAAGCCTTTTTATATGCTGAAATACGAATGACCCTGGAGGACTAAGTGGAATGAGTTAGTCATGGGAGGACAGATACTGCATGATTCCACTTATATGAGATATCCAAAGTAGTCAAACTCAAAGAAATAGGAAGTAGAGCGTGGTTACCAAGGACTGAGAGAGAAGCAGAAATTGGATGTTGTTCAATGGGCATCGTTTGTTTTGCAAGATGAAAAAGCTCTAGAAATCTGTTACACAACAATATGCATATAGTTAACATTAGTGTATTGTACACTTAAAAAAATGGTTAGGGTGGTTAATTTTATGTTTCTTTACCGCAAAAGAATTTCTAAGATATGTACATATGGAACATACTGAAAAGGTATGACATTGTATTTAGACTTTTTCCCAGCAGTGGATAGTAGAGATGGTTTCTCCAGAAACTTGGATAAAATGAGATACTTCACAGGTAAACAATAAAAATGATACATGAGCCAAACCTTCATTATGAAAATTTAGAACTACAAGAGCACCTGGGTGGCTCAGTCAGTTGGTTGGCTGTCTTCAGCTCAAGTCATGATCTTAGGGTCCTGGGATCTAGCCCTGCTCACTGCTTCTCTCTTTCCATCCACCCTCCTCCCAGCCCCATGATCCCTCACAGTCTTTCTATCAAATGGATGGATAAGGGCCTTAAAAAAAAATTAGAACTGCAAATTTTGAGCTGGAAAACTTTCATGTTATAGAAAAATGACCAAAAAGTAAAGTTGCTATGCTTATTCATTCAGGAAATTTTCTATTAGGAGAATCTGATCAATAAATAATACCTTTATTTAAAAAAAAAAACATTGGATATGGATGGATAGGCAGAATTCCAGACTGACCGTGTCTTGGGTAATTCACCATCTAGTGTGTGAAACAGATGCCTAAATAAATAATAATAATGACAGTCAGTGTGTGGAGAGCTCAGACAGATGCAGAGCCCAGAGAAGCTGCAGAGGCTGGCTCTGGCAAGGGCACTGGCAAAGGAGTCTTTATGGTAGAGCGGGGAGTGGAAGGCTGAGCAGTCGCTTCCATGGGAGAGAAGAATAAATGCCGTTAGGTAATGATAGAGCATGAGAAAAGCCCTGGAGCTGTCGAAATAGAGGATGACTTGAGGATGATGAGAGGTGTAGCATGCTTACAGTTTGAGGGGCGCAAATGAGAACGTTGGGAGCCAGGTGATAGTGCCCCCCAACGGCCCACCCTGTGCACTTTATAACTCATTAAAAATTTTTTTTAATTTTATAAAATTTTTAATTTTTTAAAAAGATTTTTTTTTACTTATTTGATACAGAGAGAGAGAGAGAAAGTGAGTGAGTGAGCAAGAAGGCATAAGCAGGGGGAGCAGCCGAGGGAGAGAGAGACGCAAGCTCTCTGCTGAGCAGTGAGCCCAGTGTAGTGCTTGATCCCAGGACCCTAGGATCATGAATGGAGCTGAAGGCAGCTGCTTAACCAACTGAGCCACCTAGGCTCCCCACTTTATAATTCATTCTTCAGGTATTGTGACACTGCTATCAGTGATTATAATAGCTACCATTTACTGAGGGCTAACCATGGGCGACAAATTAAGTTATTTGCACGTATTATCTTATTCGCATTTGGTAGACCAGGAAATTAAGGCTCCAAGAGGCTAAGTAACTTAACTAAGGTCACATAACAGATAATTGGCAGAACCGTGTTTGGAGCCACCTAGAGTCAAATTCCAAAGATTTTGCTCCTAATAATAGAAGACTTCGCAGGCTGCTATGCCAGTATTTAAGGAGGGGGAATAGAGGCCCATGTGAGATGTGTCTTAGGGAAGATATTGCAGTAATAATGTAGAGGAAGCCCCTGGAAGGAAGGTAGGTTACAGCAGTAGCACAGGTGGAAAACCATGAGTCAGAATAAAAAGCATTGGTGGGAAGTTGTTGAATCTAAAACTGTACAGATCTGAGATGTGACTCTACTTAGCAGCGAAGAGGCTTGCCTGTGAGGTAATGTGTGCTTATACATGCTAACAGAAACAGCAGACTCTGGATTAGAGAACAGACCATTTATTCACAGAGCATTTTAGCAGCACTGATTCTAATGCTGCAGTTCTCCATGGGGCCAGGCAATGCAGACTAGATGTATCGGTGCATGCGGGGACTGCACCCAAGGAGAGGAGCCCCCAAATGATGAGGCTCAGAGCTTATGTAGGGCAGCAAACGCAGCCCTTACTCCCCCACAGAGAGAGAAGTCCTGTCTGGGGAGGGTGTAGAAAGGTCTCTAGATTTTTATTACCCTTAAAATGTACACAAGTAGTGTTGAGGGAGATAAGCCCTTAAATCTCTCTAGAAAAATTTATCTCTAACTTCCAATGTGTGGTTACCATTCAATCATCCTTTAACCCAGGGTGCCAGCAATTTACTTGAAAAGTCCTGAATGTGCAGAAATGTGAAAATATTCGTGGAACATAGTTTCGTGACAGTGGTATGAGCAACCTATTGAAAGTAGATAAAATTTTTATACCTTTAATAAGATGCTCCCACAAGCTTTAAACACATCATCTTGATTATTCAAATGATAGTCCTTGTATGTCTCTTCTTACTTGGAGTGCCAATAAATTATGTTTGAAAAGAATCCTATTTCTTCTATACTTGGAAAATTGCTGAAGCAATATTGATTAGTGGTCAACAGAAGGACCAAGGAACCCTGCTTTTATTCAGAAACCCAGACACTTATCACAATTTTGGGAACACAGCAACATAAATCAGGAATAAGTTATATAAAATTAAGAGTTTCCCTATTTTAGCTGATAACGTGTATCTTAAACTCTTTTCTAGAACACATAGTGGCACTCACTTTTGTTTTCCTTAAAAAATGAAAAAATGTAAAGGTGAGTTCTTGTTTCATAGAGATTGTCTGGCCAGGTATCAAAAAGAAGTAATTCAACAACAGCATTAAATCAAGAGCCCATTGATCCACGCTGAGTCTGACATATTGAGAGTTAGGAAAAAATTGTTATCAGTTTCTAGTATAATACAATGGCCTTTCATTTCCGACTTTTTTCTTTTGTGTGTATGTGTGGGTGAGGGAGGTTGGTCTAGGAATAGATAGAAGGGAGGAAATAAGGATGGAAATGGGGAACAAGCAGGAAATAAAGGTGAGACTTCCAGGGATTTTCCAGTGCTGGTTTGACAGCAAGTAACTTTTCCAATGTATTACACACAAAATGAAACCGTTAGGTTTTTTTGTTTGTTTTCATGTTCCTCCCGCCTTCCCTCATTGCCAGAGATGATATTAGCCTTGATCCTATCACTTACATGCTAGAGAAGAGATGACGCCAGTACTCCAAACCAAGAAGTACACTTTGGTTGAAGACCAGGCTTCAATGTGTAGCTCTTTTTACTTTCTGTACTTTTAAAATGGAACGATGATACAATAGCAATATGTTTTTTAAAATAAAAAGTTGCACTGTTATGCCACAGTCAATTTGCTTTTCTATATTAACTTGTATTTTAGATACACCCCCCACCCCCCACCACATGCACAGCAAAGTTTTGGTAGATAGTAAGTACTTAATACATCTTTCCTATTGGCATTATATTTGTTTATTCAGGGAGGCACAAAAAGCTCAAAATTGAACACTAAAAATACAATTCAGGTGTAGTGAGTCTTTTTAAGTCGGCCAGAGTAACCCTAGGCTAGCGTTACTCTTCCTAGTGAAAGGGTAAAGTAGCAAGAGGCAAAAAATGGTCTCTTGTCACCACTGTTAGGCAAGATGAAAGTGCCAATTTCACATTTTTATGTTGCTAACCTCATAAGACTAATTTCATAAGATCCATTTGTAAGCTTGACTGTTGCTTCATCAGAATCATTTAGAATTCCTTTAAATTATCCATTATTTTTACATAGATATTCATACATTCATAATAATTGGAAGAGAAATGATTTTGACAGATAAGTCAAAAGCACCTAGATCTGTTAAAAGCATGCATATCTCTCATATATCAAGGCAAGTCTCATATTTCGTTGTAAATCTAGGAATGCTGCTTTAAAATGGAAGTTCTTTCCTATCTCTGAAGAATCTAGTTCAGAAAGTCTAATGTGGGGCCTCCTCAATTTGTCTTTTTTCAGTGTGTCCCCTGGTTTTGATGCATGTGGTTGTTGGACCACACTGAGGAAATATCAGCTTAGTTTGTTTTTTCTAGCACTTACTTAACAGATAAGAAAACTGTGGACCAGGCGCCTGGGTGGCTTAGTGGTTAAGCCTCTGCCTTCAGCTCAGGTCATAATCTCAGGGTCCTGGGATCAAGGCCGGGATCCGGCTCCCTGCTCAACGGGGAGCCTGCTTCCTCCTCTCTCTGCCTGCCTCTCTGCCTACTTGTAATCTCTCTCTCTCTCTCTGTCAAATAAATAAATAAAATCTTAAAAAAGAAAAAAAAAAAAAAGAAAACTGTGGACCAGGGAGAGTGAGAGGCAGGCTGCAGGGAGCAAAAACACACCCCCACTGGGTTAAATAGTAAGAAATTTTACCGTCTCATGAGAGAGAAATTCAAAGTGAGCTTCTGGTGCAGATCAACTAGGGCCCCAGACCTGAATCTTTTGGGTCACTGAGATTTTGTGTTATGTCACCATGCTTACTTCTCGCGGAGTGGGATGGTGCAGTGGCCGTTGGAAGTGCTGGATTTCTCATATTCAGCACTCACTTCCTTTGATACCTCTAACCCTCTCTGAAGCCTCCCATCTCATTGGCTAAAACTGGGTCACAGGTCTATCTCTCAATTACTGATGGAGGAAGATGGTATTAGCAGGATTGATACACACTAATTCTTTCTTAGACTTGGAGCTACAATCAGCTCCATGATCTCTGCCTTACCTACTACTCAGTGGGGAAAGGTGGAATAACTGTGGTGAAATTTAAGGCTGTGATGCCTTGTTTAAGAAAAGGAAGAATTCTCTTGAATTTAATTTTTGGCTGGAATTGTGCAAATAGCTGTCTCCATTCTCTAAACCTTTTCTGTTACCATTTTTTCGTTTTCCAAACATTATGCTTCATAACTTCATTCTAGGATAACACTGTAAACTTCAAAGTGTTTTCAATATGTAAGAAAGAGAGTTTTAATTGTATTTAATGAAATTTCTATTAGGAAATTCAATTAATATGTCACATTGGCTTGCTATTTCCAGTGAGTTTCATTATTGACTATATTGCTCTGGTAGTGGCCATGTCACTGCTAAGACTGTGGTGAACCCAGATGGACAAATCCTTGGGCCTATGGTGTGTGCTTTCCAGCTGTGGATTCACACATGTATACTGGTGATTACAATGTCATCTCAGTTCAGGCTGTTATAACAACGCAGACTTGGTGGCTTAAATAGCACGTATTTCCGTTCTAGAGTCTGGAAGTCTGTGATCAAGTTGCCATGGTCAGGTCTTGGTGAAAGTCCTTATCCTGTAATTTAGGAAGTAATTTAGTAATTTAAGAAGAGAGGGCCTTGCAGGATTAATGCACCTGGTTATATCCTCATAAAGTCTTTCCTTGGTGCATGCACTGAAAGAGAAATCTTGTCTTTTAATATTTTTATAAGGGCATGAATCCCACCACGGAGGTTCTGCCTTCATGTCTTCATCTAAACCTAATTACTTCCCAAAGGCCCCACCTCAAAAAACCATTCCATTGAGAGTTGGGACCTCATATGAATTTGAAGGATGGAGACACAAACAATCAGTCCATATCAAATACAGGGTAATAAGTGCTATGATAGGAGGAAGCATCAGGTGCTGTGGAGGTTGGGTTAGGAGGAGCACCTGACCAAGAGTGAGAGGTCAGTGTCAAAAACCCAGAGGGGATAACATTTGAGCCAAGGTCTGAACTTTGAATAGAATTTAGGTAAAAAGGGATAAGAAAGGGAGTTACCAGGAAAAAAAAAAGGCAAAGATGAACACAGTTTGGTTATGGGAACCTGGCATTCAACATTTCAGTATGTTTGGAGTAGAGATGGGGTAGGGGGGTACAGAGTAACCAGTGATGTGGGTGGAAAGAGCCTCAGTGCCAGATTCTTAAGAACCTTTGTAAGTTACACTGCAGAGTTGGGGCTTCTTTGGGGCAAATAGGAAGCCAGTGAATGCCATTTCAGGAGGCAAGTGCCATAATGGGATCTGTATTTTCAAAGGATGACTCTTTGAGCCCAGATGTCCATCAACAGATGGATGGATAAAAAAAGATGTGGTATGTATGTGTGTGTGTGTGTGTGTGTGTGTGTGCAATGGAATATTACTCAGCCATCAGAAATGAAATCTTGCCATTTGTAATGATGTGGATGGAGCTAGAGGACAGTATGCTAAGCGAAATAAGTCAATCTGAGAAAGACAATTGTCATATGATCTCACTGATAGGTGGAATTTAAGAAACAAAACAGAGGATCATAGGGGAAGAGAGGAAAAAATAAGATGAAACCAGAGAGGGAGGCAAACCAAAAGATATTCTTAATCATAGGAGGAAACTGAGGATTGCTGGAAGGGAGAGGTGTAGGGGGTTAGGGTAACTGGGTGATAGACATTAAGGAGCGCAAGCGATGTGATGAGCACTGGGAATTATGTAAGACCGAGAAATCACAGACCTGTACCTCTGAGACAAATAATACATTTTATGTTAATTAATTGAATTTAAATTTAAAAAATGCTTTGGCATAAGAAAAAAGGGATGACTCTTTGTGTGAATAGTGGATTTCAGAAGGGTAAGGTGAACCTTTCAGAAGCAAAGTCCTTAGTGATCCCTGTGAGGAATGAAGGAGGCTTAAGGTCAGTCTGAGGCAGCAGAGCTTTAAAGAAGTTAGGTTGAAGAGGAATTTAAGAGATCAAATCAGCAAGCCTTTGTGATTAAGAGAATATAGTAATTTAGGAAGAGAGGGACTTGCAGAATTAATGCATGGGTGTCTGGGAAAACTGTCTAGTTGGTGGTACCAGCCACTGTGATAGCCATAAATTGAGCAATGGTCATGGACCTTTTTCAGCCCAATAGTATCTTTAAAAAAAAAAAAAAGATTTATGAGAGAGAGAGAGAGAGAATGAGCAGGGGGAGGGGCAGAGAGAGAGGGAGGAGCAGACTCCCTGCTGAACAGGGATCCCAATGTGGGGCTCGATCCCAGGACCCTGAGATCATGACCTCAGCGAAGCCAGACACCCAAATGACTGAACCACCCAGGTGCCCCAACCCAATAGTATCTTTAGGACTTGAAGATAAACATGGTTGAATGGGAAAGTGATACATTTTTGAATTTTCAACTCTTTTGTTCTTAAGTTTCCTGTTTTATGTCAATATTGCTAATAGACATATAAGCATTTTAAAAATTGTACATATTTTTTCAGTTCTTCCTTGAAGCCCTTCTGATTTCTGTCATCAAAATAACAATTATTAACTTTTTCTTTGGTACTTATGCATGTATTACCATACAGCGACATCAGTTTTGAATTGTGTTGGGATTGGGCGCCTGGGTGGCTCAGTGGGTTAAAGCCTCTGCCTTCGGCTCAGGTCATGATCCCAGGGTCCTGGGATCGAGGCCCGCATCGGGCTCTCTGCTCAGCGGAGAGCCTGCCTCCTCCTCTCTCTCTGCCTGCCTCTCTGCCTACTTGTGATCTCTCTCTCTGTGTCAAATAAAAATTAAAAAAAAAAAAAGAATTGTTTTGGGATTTTGCTTTTATTTTCTTGTGTCTTTATTTTTGATTTGTCCTCATTAGCTTCATTATTAAGCCCTTGGGAGTACCTTACCTTCTGTTCCTCTGTATCTTACTAAGGTACCCAATTGTGTTGATTTAATAAAGGTTTGACTGATTGAGATGTCCGTAACATAGAATATAAATGTGGATTCTGGCAAGAATAAACATTATGTAAAGTTAAAACAAACTTACTCTCTAGGCCTGGGAGGTTAGATATGCTGGAAATTATTTCTATTCTCATTAATGTATAACAAAGCTATCAGAAAAGTATTGCATATGTATTTTTTGTTATATACTGACTCTATGTGGAGGACCAGTAAATGGATGAAGTATTTGTTGATAAAAATCTTCTGCACAGTAATTATTTCCTCATTACTGTGACAGAACTTTCTGAAATAAAATATAATCAAGTCTCTATCAATAAATCCAAACCAGTCAGACTCCTCTCCCTCATTTCTTATCGCTGACAGCAATCTTGAAATTCCATGTCAGCTGCAAAAAATTCTACTGTAGCTTCAAGAAAAACTATATGAAGAAAATGAAATGTATGATAATTTTTTTCAATTTTCTAAGTTGAGCGTAAATGTTGACAGAGCTGACAGTCCTACATACACACACACTTACATGCGAAGCATGTCTGATTTAGTATTCAAATACTCAGACTCTTTTTATTCTCTCAAGTTTTGCAATCCTTTTTCCATAAAGGATCTCTTTTTTGTTCATGTTTTTATAGGGTAACTGGGATGCCACTTTAGTTTATGGTCTTGAAAATTTTTGACAAAAAAATAAAAAGAAAGCAACTAAACTCTTGCTTTCCTATAAATCCTATGAATATTTTCATTTTTAGAGAAACTTGAATTATGAATACTGTTTGGCTGAGTGCTTAAAATTCTGAGCCACAAGGCCATATTTGGTACCCCTCTTATTTCTTACCTTTTGAATGTATTATCTCCGAGCAAATGTCTATGGATTGATTTCTTTTTCTTTGCGTGTATCTATTGGAACGATTCCTTAATCCAATTCAGCCCCATTATTCTATCTTTTAGGATTGACTTGTATGTGCAGAGTCATTTTAACTGATCCTATAGGGCTTTATTGAGCTCTATTTTAAAACATGTTGGGTTATTATATTTGTTCTATTTGTTTTAGTTTCTTCATCAAGAAAATAATGAATCTGTCATCTGTATGATAAAAATCCATACCTTTAATTTTACCATTAACTCTCTTGTAGTCAACTTTTGTATTTTTCCTTTAGGCTTTTGGGAAGTTTGTAAAATTTGACCAATAATTCTTGATTTGAATTTTACATTGTTTATTGCTTACCTTCTCTAATGTCCTTTTGAATTCCACTATGGCTTTGTAAATGACCTATCATTCTCTTATATAGCTCCATTAGTAAATTATTTTGCCATGTTAGCATTTCTACTACTTAGGATAGACTAGCCTATGCAGCAGGAATAAATAACCAAACCTGAAATCTATTTAGCTCAATGAAAAAAAGTGTATTTTCTTTTCATGCTGCGTATTCATCTGAAGGTGATGGTGTGCTCTGCTTCTCACAACCACTTGGTGACCCAAGCTGACGGAACCCCACTGTTGCTTACCAGCACCATCTGGGACATGTTACATTTTCAGTCACGGCACTGTGACTGAGTTTTTATGTCTCATTGGCTGCAAGCAGTCACTTAGCCCAGCAAAGTGTATGGACATGGAAGAAGAGGAGAATCAGATATGAATAGCACTAGACATCTCTATCACAGCATTTATGAAATCAGTGGTTATTTTAAAATTGAATGAATTGTTCTGAGTGNAGTCACTTAGCCCAGCAAAGTGTATGGACATGGAAGAAGAGGAGAATCAGATATGAATAGCAGTAGACATCTCTATCACAGCATTTATGAAATCAGTGGTTATTTTAAAATTGAATTGAATTGTTCTGAGTATATAAAGCAGATACTGTTTAAACTTTACCTGTGTTTTTGATGGTGAAACTTTTTTAGAGTTAAAACTGTCCTCTCCTTTGCTTTGGCAGAATCTAGAACACAGAGTGTGAAACTATCGTGTTTTAATTAATGTATTTTAATATACTAAAAGAATATTTATATCATATAAGACATTTACAGCCGTCTTAAATTGCTTTCCCAAATTGAGTACTGGGAAAGTGGTTGGCCTCTGTACCACTTACTAGGTTAGTTTTTCTCATCACTGATTTAAATTGAATGATCATCTTTGTATACAAAATGCTCACGTTTTTTAAGCACCTGGTAGGAAAAAGCATTATGTTTTTTTCCCCTGAGCTTTTCTTATTATTTGTATATATTTAACCTTCAAGTGAATTTTATTTTTATTTTTTTTATAAAGGTTTTTATTTATTTATTTGACAGAGAGAGAGAGATCACAAGTAGGCAGTGAGGCAGACAGAGGGAGAGGGAGAAGCAGGCTCCCTGCTGAGCAGAGAGCCCAATGTGGGCCTCGATCCCAGGACCCTGAAATCATGACCTGAGCCGAAGGCAGAGACTTTAACCCACTGAGGCACCCAGGCGCCCTCAAGTGAATTTTAGAATCATATTCTCAGCCTAAAATTTCTGAGAAGATGCAGGAAGTGGTTGTACCTCATCAGTATTACGCACGATTAGTAGAAAGTCTTAGAACTCTTTCATGGAGTCAGATTCCTGAGTTCTAATCTCAGCTTTGCCACATAACAGCCATTCAACCTTGGGAAAATACTAGACTCTGTATCTCAGTTTCCTCATCTGTGAAATGTGGATGATAATATCCACCTTATAGGGATATTATAAAGGTGAAGGGTTAGTATTTGTAAAGCTCTTAAGACAATGTTTGATATTTTCTGTTAGTGGTTTTTTGAACGTAAATGAAGTAAATTAAAAATATAATGCTGAACTACACTAGAAATACATGAGGTTTTTGAGAATACTCTGCAAGAAGAAATATATTTGCTCACCTGGGAGGAAAAAGACATCATGTGTATATGTGGGCAGCTTTGTTCTTCTTGGTGTTGGTTTTCAGGGCAGATGGACTATCATTGTACCTGATGTGATGTGTGAGGTCATCTGAGATTAGAACACTTGATATTCCCGAAGAAACATTAAAATTCCTATCAGGAGTCTCATACATTTTAGGGGTAAGGCTACCCAACTCTCCTCAAAACATTGTTCTTCAGAGTAAAGCTTGCTTCTAGAGTCCCTTAAGTATCCATCTTCAGCAGAAATAAAGTTGTAGGTTGTGAATTTTTTAAATCAAAGGTAGCAGTTTATTAAAAAAATTGTGTGCAGGCAATCATATATATTATTCTGAATGTTTTACTTTTATGTCTGTTGGGATACGCTAGAAGTTTTATGTGATTGTAATATTGTTTAAGTGTAGGGTTTTTAAAAATCAGACTTTATATTTGAAGATTAATGATATCTGCAAAGGCATAGCAAGAGCTGACTAATGTCCATTATAAATTAATACTAAAATACGGAGATGTATGAACTGAAATATGAATACATTGCCAACTGAAACATCATATGAATCCTCTCATTTTAAAATGTTAGGAATCCTTGGCCTCCCATTGCAATAGCAAGAAGTATAGGAGATGAACTACTTATTGCTGTGCTAGCACAGAGCAATATACCTTTTTTATTACAGAATCAGGGAACAGTCCTCTGAGATTCTTACTGAAGTAGAATGGAGTGAAATTTTATTGATTTGTTATTTCATTTAAGGCATCATTTTGCCCTCTTGCTCTCTTGTAGTATGAGTGTTCAATAAATAAAACATTCTCTCTTGTACATGTTGCCATCAAAGAATTTGTTTGCCTCAAAATGAGCCAGGTGTTTCTACAGCCCAGTGTTCTGGCTCCTCTGTTGCTTTGCACACCTGGCTTGGTCTTCTTAATGGTTTTGTGTGATAGGAATTCAGGTAGTGAGATCGAAGGTGGTCTGGGGTCAGCTGCTGCGGGTCCTGTGCTTGATGGCCGGGTTATGGACACGTCCCTGGTTGATGTGTGGTCATGGTGACTGGCCTCTGTGTGTTGTGCCTCCTGGTAACTGACCGACGGAATCCACCTCGGTCGGAATGATGTTCGCTAGCCGGGCCTGACAGCAACCAGATGTAGAAGCAGCTTTGCTGGTGAGAAACTCGTTTTGTGGTCTGGTTCGGCAGGGAGCATGGCTGTGACACGAGCCGTAGTTTTGTGATCCAGAAAACAAGTGACAAGACAGGTCTTTTCAGAGAGAGTTATTTATATATTTCAGCGATGGTTCCTTTTGGTCTTAATTAGAAGTACTAGCAACGTCAGTTTTAGATCGTTCTAGTAGGCCTGAAAAAGAAGGCAAGAGGAGACAGTTTTAAAATAGTATGTAGTAGGATTTCAGTCAGTATTTCATGGAAGTCAGGATTAAATTAGAAAGCATTTTTGGTTATTTCCTGAAGTCCATTCCTCTGTGAAACTGCTGTGCTCCACACCAGAACTGTCTGATGAAAATGCATTCAAGTGGGAGGAACCACACTTTTCCCCTGTCAGGTCTGACGTTGCCCCATTTCAGGCCTTTCTTCAGGTAAGGCGTACGGATTGTGCAGAAGGGTATGTGATGTTTACTACGTGGACTGCATTAAACCTCAGGTCAGATTTTTGTTGTTAGCTCACAAATTTTTGGACAGAACATGTTTGTTTTTATTCTTGGCATCCCATTTCATCCTTCCCTCTCTCATTAGAACCTTGCTTTACTATATTCTGTACTAGACCCCTAACAGAGCTTGGCCCAAGTTGGAAGAATATGAGTATAGTGAGTGCCCTTCTCTTCAAAGATGATTTGTAATGATGGGCCACCCTGGGACTTTACAGGTGGTCAGTACTGGATTTAGGTAGTAGTTTTAAATGAAAGGTCATTTTGCTTTCTACTTTAGATTTCAAATTTAAGATGATTCTTAAAAGGGCCATGGCATTATACCCTTTATAAAATAATGCATATTTCAATTACCAAAAAACACTTTTGAACAAAACATACATTTTGAAGATAAACTGTGAATTGTTCGTGATTTTCATTGGGCTTTAAATACATAAATACCAGGCGCCTGGGTGGCTCAGTGGGTTAAAGCCTCTGCCTTCGGCTCAGGTCATGATCTCAGGGTCCTGGGATCGAGGCCCGCATTGGGCTCTCTGCTCGGCAGGGAGCCTGCTTCCTCCTCTCTCTCTGCCTGCCTCTCTGCCCACTCGTGATCTCTCTCTCTGTGTCAAATAAATAAATAAAATCTTTAAAAAAAATAAATATATAAATACCTTAGGTCATGACTCCTTCAACATTTGAATTCTTTTTGGATTGCACAAAGGACATGCAAATGTTGCTAGCACATGCATGGTGACACAAGATGGAGAAAACAGAGAAGGCAGAGGAAAATCTACAGCCAGGTATTGAGGAAGAAATCAGTATTTTGATCCTTATTTCATGTGTTTGTGTTGTTTATTGTCAGTTTAAAGGCCTGCACATTCTCCCAAACTGAAAACAGTAAGAGGTAAAAAGATAATTGAAATAAGAAATGTTAGTAAGAGGTCTCTCATGCCAAGTCAATAAGCGTTATAATCATGAAGTGTGTTCCTTATTAATATTGGTTTACAACTTACATTTACTTGTTAATGGTCTCTTGATACTTTCTTGAATTCTATATTTTTAATTTGATAGCATTTATTGGTTTTTTTTCTAATATAAAAGAAATTGTCATGTTAAAAACTTTGGAATATATGTTCATNGTGATCTCTCTCCCTCTGTGAAATAAATAAATAAAATCTTAAAAAAAAAAAAAAGAAATGTTAGTAAGAGATCTCTCATGCCAAGTCAATAAGCGTTATAATCATGAAGTGTATTCCTTATTAATATTGGTTTACAATTTACATTTACTTGTTAATGGTCTCTTGATACTTTCTTGAATTCTATATTTTTAATTTGATAGCATTTATTGGTTTTTTTTTCTAATATAAAAGAAATCGTCATGTTAAAAACTTTGGAATATATATTCAGTCAGTAAAAATTTAATGAAAAGCATTTGTAGGAAGATGACATATGATGAGATTTGCTTCAAAATAATTTTAAATGAGAAAAGAAGTAGGATCTAGCTGAAGCTGTAGTGGCTGTGATAAGTTTTGGGTACCCAGATTCATTATATTGTTTGCTTTACCTCTCTATCCTTTGAATATTTCTCTAAGTAAAAGTAAAAACACCTCTAGTCCCACTTCTCAGCGATAACTGTTTCTTCTTCTGCACATACACATATTCATAAAAACACACACATACTCACACTCTTCAATTTAAACAAAATTGGCTCCCCCACAGGTGGTAGATCCAATAGACTCCAGTAGAGACTCTTGGGTCTGGTAGAAACCAGGTTGCTCTTCTTAAATGTCCTTGGCAGTGTCATGTGCAAAGCACCCACTTCAAGTTTGTTGACTTATCATTGAGTGGTCAGATTTGAGGAAGTGACTTCTGTACTCAATTATGGGGGTTCAGTTCCAAAACACAATGAATTGCTACGTACATTGACAGTAAACTGTGAATAAAACTTAGAATTTGCCTGTGTTTTGTCCTGTGTTTGCATATCTTTCATAGGATATGTGGGAAAAAGTAGAAAAAGCAGGGAGCCTACCTCATTCTCATCCTCTCTTCCTTTGTACTGTCTACTTTCTCTTCCTCTGAAAGAAACAGAGGGAAAACTGAGTAAGAACCTTTAAGTAAGTAAGAATGTTTAACTCCGAGAGCGTGGACTGAAAACACTGGACTGTCACTTGCTCCCCCTTTCCCCAGCCCCTCTGGTGTCCTCAACCCCAAGCCCTAGCATGTGTCAATTTCATATGTACAAGTTCTTTTCCAATATCCAGGCAATAAAAAAGTATTTTCTGAAACAAAATTTCTAGGACAGATCTTTAGGTAACATGACTCAAAGGATCCTTTAGGGGCTAAGTGTTCCAGAATGATAATCCCTATAAAGACATTTAATTATAAATCTCTTATTTCCTTCAAAGGTATCCAAAGTATCTTTTCACCTTGGTTCTTAGAAGAAATTCATATGCTTTCAGTTTTGCGCGGATGACTTTATATTCTGGCGGTATGTGAGAAGCCTTCTTAGTACTACACTAATTTTCAGAACATTGGAAGTAGGTATATGTCCAGGTGTGGAAAAGAATCACATTGATTATGGGAAATTCATTTCCAGTCATGAAGAAAATGGCTACATACTTTTAAAACCCTTTTCTCAGTATGGCTCATGCTCTTAGGACTAGTCTTCCTTTGCATGGGTAGTTGTTCTTGAATATTTTTTTCAGTACATTAGGCAAATACAGAGTTCTCTCCATGCTGAGTATAGCATTCCAGATACCATGAATTCCATTCATGCCTATTTATTTTAAACATTTATCTTTATTAACATTTGTGTGTTATTGTATTCTTTCTACACTGTGATAATAAAATTTTATGTAGTACTTGTGAAGCAGTTCTGGGCACTGAGCTCTGGTGGCGAGACACAAGAGAAAAGGGAAATATGATGCTAAGGAAACAGTCTATACTGCAAAAGCTTCAGTGAGTTGCATTGTAGAATTTTGGAGCAAACAGGATTTGTGTGTATTCGACAGTCAGTGACCTGTCTTTGTTCATGGTTTAGGGCAGGAATTAAGAATATTTTAAAGCCTAAAATGGGCCTTTAAAGCCCTATATTTTTAGATTAGGATTTATTATGAATTGTACTCTCAGGTTAGTTGCCAGCTTGGTTTGTGGCTGGGACATGAGATCAATGCACAAAACTTATGATTAGTTATTTTTTTCATTAATGTCTACTTTAAAAATCTGTGCTTGGTTGACTACAATTAAAAATTGAGTGATAATTTAGTTTTAGTATTGTTATATCTATCATCTTTTATATTAACTTCTGCTGTAATTCCATAGGTGTTCTTCCAATATCAGAAGATATGTCAACATTTTGTAAAAATCTTAATATTTCCTCCAAATATGTCATTTTGTAATTGTTTGTCTACTTGTATTTTAATTTCCCAACTTAGGCCCTGTACGAAATTAGTAAAATTATCATGTATTTTAAATTTTCAGTTGTTATATGATAACTACATTTCTGTTGAAAATTTTCACTTGTTCCTGGACCCAAGTAAAAGTAGAAAAATATTTTTGAAACATATTGCCAAACCAAAGTGAGACACTCTTTTGGCTAGCTCTTGTGAGGTCAACAGACCCAGACTGTTCCCCACATTAAATTAGTAGCTTGTTAAACATAAATGTTTGAATTAATCCTTGGAAATAAGGAATTTCCTTTATTTCAAAAAGATTGATTTTTTTCTCAACGTTTTTATTTAAATTCCAGGTGGTTAACATACAGTGTAATATTAGTTTCAGGTGTAGAATTTAGTGATTCACCACTCAGATACAACACCTAGTGTTCATCACAAGTGTCCTCCTTAATGCTCATCACCCATATAACCCATCCCCTGCCCACCTCCCTCCATCAACCCTCAGTTTGTTCTTTATAGTTAAGAGCCTGTTTCATGGTTTGCCAGACCCATCCCCCCACACCATGTTCCTCTCTTCTGTTAAATTCCACATATGAGTGAAATCATACAGTATTTGTCTGTCTCTGACTGACTTATTTTGCTTAGCATAATACTCTCCATCCATGTTGTCAAAAATGGCAAAATTTCATTCTTTTTTATGGTTGAGTAATATTCCTCTGTGTGTGTGTGTGTGTGTGTGTGTGTGTGTTTGTGTATGTGTGTGTGTGTGTGTACGTACACAACATCTTCTTATCCATTCATCAGCTGATGGGCATTTGGACTCTTTCTATAGTTTGGCTGTTGTTGACAGTGCTGCTGTAAATATCAGGGTGTATGTTTCACTTTGAATCAGTATTTTTGTATCCTTTGGATAAACACCTAGGAGTGCAGTGGCTGGATTGTAGGATAGTTCTATTTTTAACTTTTTGAGGAACCTCCATACTATTTTCCAGAGTGGCTACAACAGTCTGCATTCCCACCAGCAGTGTAGAAGGTTTCTCCTTTCTCCACATCCTCGCCAACATCTGTTGTTTCCTGTGTTGTTGATTTTAACCATTCTGACAGATGCAAGGTGATAGGTCATTGTGGTTTTGATTTGTATTACCCTGATGATGAGTGACGTTGAGTATCTTTTCATGTGTCTGTTGGCCAGCTGTATGTCTTCTTTGGAAAAATGACTGTTCATGTCTTCTGACTATTTTTTAACTGGATTATTTGTTTTTTGGGTGTTCAGTTCTATAAGTTCTTTATATATTTTGGGTACTCGCCCTTTATCAGCTATGCCATTTGCAAATATCTTCTCCCATTCACTTGGTTGCCTTTTAGTTTTGTTGACTGTTTCCTTTGCTGTACAGAAGCTTTTTATTTTGATGAAGTCCCAATAGTTTATTTTTGCTTTGTTTATTTTTGCCTCAGGAGACATATCTAGAAAACTTTTGCTGTGGCCAGTGTCAGAGAGATTACTACCTGTGTTCTCCTTTAGGATTTTGATTGTTTCCTGTCTCATATTTAGGTCTTTCATCCATTTTGAATTTATTTATGTGTATGTTGTAAGAAAGTGGTCCAGTTTCATTTTTCTGCCTATTGCTCTTCAGTTTTTCTAATACTGTTTGTTGAAGAGACTTTTTTTCCATTGGATATTCTTTCCTGCTTTGTCAAAGATTAGTTGACCATAGAGTTGTGGGTCCAAATTTGGGTTTTCTGTTCTGTTCCATTGATCAACGTGTCTATTTCTGTGCCAGAACCATACTGTCTAGATCAATGCAGCTTTGTAATATAACTTGAAGTCTGGAATTGTGACTTCTGACTTTTTTTTTCTTTTTCAAGATCTCTTTGGCTATTGGGGCTCTTTTGTGGTTCCATACAAATTTTAGGATTGTTTTTTCTAACTCTGTGAAAAATACTGTTGGTAATTTGATAGGGATTCCATTAAATGTGTAGATTGCTTTGGGTAGTACAGATGATTTAACAGTATCTGTTCTTCCAATGCATGAGCATGGACTGTTTTTCCACTTCTTTGTGTCATCTTCAATTTCTTTTATCAGTCTTTTATAGTTTTCAGAGTATAGATCTTCTACCTCTTCGGTTAGTTTTATTTCTAGGTATCTTATTATTTTTGGTGGAATTGTAAATGAGATTGATTCCTTGATTTCTCTTTATGCTGCTTCATTATAGGTGTATAGAAATGTAACAGATTTCTGCATGTTAATTTTATATTCTATAACTTTACTGAATTCGAGTATCAGTTCTAGCAATTTTTTGGTGGAATCCTTTGGGTTTTCTGTATAGAGTATCATGTCATCTACAAATAGTGAAAGTTTAACTTCTTCCTTGTTGACTTGTATGTGGACATTCCTGTCTTGTTCCTGACCATACAGGAAAAGCTCTCAGTTTTTCCCCATTGAGAATGACACTAGCTTTGGGTTTTTTTGTATATGGCCTTAATGATTTTAAGATATGTTCCCTCTATCCCTACTTTGTTGAGGGTTTTTATCATGAATGGATGTTGTACTTCTTCAGGTGCTTTTTCTGATCTATTGAAGGATCATATGGTATTTATCCTTTCTTTTATTAATGTGGTGTATCACGGTAATTGATTTGCAAATATTGAACCACCCTTGCAGCCCAGGGACAAATCCCACTTGATTGTGGTGAGCAAATCTTTCAGTATATTGTTGGATTTGATTTGCTAGTATTTTGTTGAGAATTTTTACACCCACGTTCATCAAGGTATTGGCCTGTAGTTGTCTCTTTTTAGAGGAGTCTCTCTGGTTTTGGAATCGGAGTAATGCTGGCTTCATAAAATATTTGGAAGTTTCCCTTTTCTATTTTTTGGAATAGTTTGAGAAGAATAGGTATTAACTCTTTGTTTGGTAGAATTTCCTTGGGAAGCCATCTGGTGCTGGACTTTTGTTTGCTGGGAGATTTTTGATTACTGATTCAATTTTTTTGCTGGTTGTCAGTCTCTTCCAGTTTTCTATTTCTTCCTGTTTCAGTTTTGGTAGTTATTGTTTCTAGGAATTTATCCATTTCTTCCAGATTGTCCAATTTGTTAACATATAATTTTTCAAAATACTCTCTTATTTGTATTTCTATGGTGTCGGTTGTTACTTCTCTCTCATTTGTGATTTTATTTATTTGGGTCCTTTTTCCTTTTTGATAAGTCTGGCTAGGGATTTATAGATTTTATTTTTTTTCAGAGAACCAGCTCTTGGTTTCATTGATCTGTTCCACTGGTTTTTTGTTTGTTTGTTTGTTTTGTTTTTTAGTTTCTGTATCATTTATTTCTGCTCTGATATTTATTATTTCCCTTCTTTTCCTGGCTTTAGTCTTTGTTTGTTCTTTTTCTAGTTTATTTAGGTGTACAGTTAGGTTGTTTATTTGAGATTTTTCTTCTTATGGTAGGCCTGTATTGCTATATAATTACCTCTCATGACTGGTTTTCCTGTATCCAAAGGTTTTGGACCATTGAGTTTTCATTTTCATGTGTTTCCATATATTTTTAAAATTTATTCCTTAATTTCCTGATTGACCTATTCATTCTTTAGTAACATGTTGTTTGACCTCCATGTATTTGAGGTCCTCCCAGATTTTTTTCTTGTGGTTGACTTCAAGTTTTATAGTATGGTCAGAAAATATGCATGGTATGATCTCAATCTTTTTTTACTTGTGGAGTCTTGATTTATGACCTAGCATGTGATCTATTCTGGAGAATGTCCCATGTGCACTTGAACAGAATGTGTATTCTGCTGCTTTGGGATGAACAATGAAGTAGACAGTGTTTGGACCGTGGCCAGAGTATAGCAAGTTTTAACTGGGTGTGCTCTGGTCTGCTTGTTAAATGAGACCTGATGTCACTTCTACTAGAACCGAAGCCTTGCAGAACTCTATGGTCCATAGACAAGGTTTATGTAGTGAGTTCGTTCTGGTCTCTGGGGAAGGGGCCCGCTGCACTGATCCTTAGACACCCTTGCTTAAGAAAAAAAGACACCCTTGCTTAAGAAAAACAGTACCAGCAGAGTGCACAGGGGCAGGATTAGTGTAAGCAGGTTAGGCAACCATTGTTGGTGCTGTGCTGTTTACTGAAGTTGGTTTATGTTGAGTGACAGGGAAGGGAAATGGCATTAGCCAGCTCCTTTGTCCCCAGAAAGGGGACTCCGTGCTTGCTGCTCTCAAATAAACACTCCCACAAGAGTGAATAGTTTCCCCTTGTGTATCCCAAGCATTTTTCAGAACACTGTTTTCACACTGTCCATCTCCAGGTTGGTTGTCTGCCTGGAGCAGTGCTGTGCACTTTGGGCTCTATCCCAACCAGGCTTGCCGACTTTTACAACTCCATACTTTAGGGGCTTGGTGTGGTGGGGACCTGTGCTGGTCTTTTGGGGGAGGGTCTCACTGTGCCAGGATGGATTCAGGTTTGACTGAGAAGGGCAGTTGTGCCAAAGCACAGGGCCATGGAATTTGGAGCAGTGCAGGCTAAATAGCCAGTGTTCAGGTTAGCTGCCCTCAGCAGGTGTCTCTGTTCCTGTGTTGAGGGGTGGGGGAGGGTAATGACACCCATGGGTTCCTTTATCCCCAGAGAGGCCTCTCTGTGAATGCCACCTCTTACAGATGCATGGAGAGTGAACATTCTGTCTCTGTGCACCTTAGGCTATCCTCAGATGGCACTGTCTGCTGAGGGGTTGTCTGCCTTCTCTCCAGGAGTAGGGCAGTGTCCTTAGAGCTTTGTCCCATACAAGCCTGCTGACCTCTAAAACTCTCGTCTTTGAGCCCTGCTGATTGCAATAACTCAGGAAAATCAGCACCTCTTATTTTTCCAGCCAACAGCTTTGGGGGAATTGTTCTCCTTGTACGTATTCCTCTGTCCTCCACTTGCTCGCACCTTTCTCCATGACCAAGCCTCCCTCCCCTCTGCTGCACCTGCAACCTACTTTTTTTTTTTAATTAATTAATTTTTTTTAATTCTTTGCCCCAGGGGTACAGGTCTGTGAATCATCCGGCTTACATCTGTCACAGCATTTACCAAAGCACAAACCCTCCCCAATGTCCATAACCCATCCACCCTATCCCTACCCTCCCACCCCCCAGTAACCCTCAGTTTGTTTTGTGAGATTAGGTCTCCTCCAAGCTACATTTCCCCATTCCTACCTTCCTCGATATGGCATAGTCTCACCTTCTAGTTGTGCAGTTTGTTCTGTCAGTCCTCAGGCTACATTTACATATACGCCACACAATGGGGAGAGGAAAGTTCAGGTGAGCCTATAACCATTTCTTCTAAGAACAGTGGCACATAACAGCTTTTCTAGGTTCCATTAGCCAGAAATCTGTCGTAAGGTCACACCTAGATGCAAGGGAGGCCAGGAAGTGTCTCTGGCTATACAGTTGTTTGCCTATTTAATTTGTAACTTTTAATTTGTGATTTCTGCTATTTAAGGAAGAAGGGGATGATGAATATTCATGAAGAACCAGTGGTCTCTTCCAGAGATATTGTGTGTGCTAATCAGTCAGTGCTTTGGCTGAATCTAAGCCACTGGTTCTGATACTCACTGGGCCTGAGGAATATCATTTTATCATCTATCATAATTGGCAGATGCAGAAAGATTGCATTCAAGAAAGTGACTGGGTATCATCTTAAAATGTTGACATGGGCTATGTGGGGGATTACAGCAAGATCAGTCAAACCACTAAGTTGTGAGTTTCTTGAGAGTAGAGGCTGTTGCTTTTTACTCATTTTTCTATTCCAAAATTTAAGGTGGTTCCTAGCTTATATGTATGACTAATAAATACTAAATGAATAGATGAAAACATATCCATTAAGAGGGTAAGAAAGAAGGATACCATATAAGGATAAGATGACAAGTGCTTAAATTATTTAATTCATTGTGTTTTTTTAAAAAGTTATCTTATGTTTTTGTTTTCTCATTTTTACATTTGACTTTCTTTTAATATTTGAAATTGGTGGTCCAAGACACATACTTTCTCTCTGAACCTTGTGTGAGACTAAAATATATAATGAATCATGGAAAGTACACCATTTTTCTATCCAAACATAAATGTAACTTAAACTATACATCTGAATGTAACCTAAATATTTTCAACTCTGACATTGATAAATTTGAAACCATTCTGCAGATAATAGGAGCACTCTGTATTTTTATTTTAATACTGTATGTGATGATAAAGTTGACTATTATATATTGAAAACAAATTTTGGGATTTGTCAAGCTTTCACAGTGCAAGGATATAATTCTTAGATTATATTGTATGAATTCATTTTTGTTTTCAATCACATCTTCCAATAGTACTTCAGTAAACAGTATTATGTTAAAAATTGATTAGTCTACATAATTAATTGCCATTTGTGATACCCAGGTGTCTTTCTATCCTCAAACGTATGTTAAAACATGTGCATACACACCCACACTTTGTGTATGTGTTTATAAATGTTTCCTGTTAGGGAAGTATAAGCCAAATTGCCTTACTGCGAAATAGATCTTTTAAACCTTAAAATATAAAGGACTTATTTAGTTTGTTTTGTTCTGGCATGCAAATGAACTAGACAGCTCCACTAAGCAACACATAAATGGGTAAGGTAATCTGTAGAAAAGTTTAAACATACTCAATTTGCCTTAATTATAGTCACAGCAGGAAAGTATTCCATACTATATTTCATACAAATATGTTACAATTTTGCAGATATGTAATTAATTGTACATTTTTTATAATCTCTCTCTTCTTTGATATGAATAGAAATTGTCTGTAGATAATTCATTTAAATAATATATTTTGAACTTCTTGCATGCCCCTGACAATATGTGATATACTTATATACGCATCATATTTTTTATCACTCTTGATATGAAAGGTGATGTTATTTTTTCTCATTTTATAGATGAAGACACTGAGTTCTTAGGTGGGATATAAACCTAGTTCTGATCACAAGACTCCTGTTTATTGCAGTTCACTCCGTTTATCCTCCCCCCCTTTTTGATGCTTCCCCATTTTTACCTTGTATTTGTCTGTATTTTTATGTATTTACTAAACTGTGAGCTCCTTGTAAACAGGAACTGAATTACAAGGAAAAAAAATGTTTCTCACATGCCAGCTATTAAAGCAAGTAGCGTTTTTATACTAAAATGTAAAGATGCTCATTTTGACTTGGAAAATTTACTGAGACTGAGAATGTATGCTATATTACCTTTTAACCAGCAACTACGCTTTTAGAACTCTCCCCTGTAAATACATCTATAGCAGTATGGAAATACCTATACATGGATGGGACTGGAGGAGATTATGCTGAGTGAAATAAGTCAAGCAGAGAAAGTCAATTATCACATGGTTTCACTTACTTGTGGAACATAAGGAATAAAATGGAGGACTCTAGGGGAAGGAAAGGAAAAGTGAATTGGGGTAAATCAGAGGGGGAGATGAACCATGAGAGACTGTGGACTCTGAGAAACAAGCTGCGGGTTATTGGGGGGGTGAAGGGGGGATGGGTGAGCCTGGTGGTGGGTATTAGGAGTGCACATATTGCATGGAGCACTGGGTGTGGTACATAAAGAATCGTGGAACACTGAAATAATTAAAATTAAATTAAGATGTTTAAAAATAAAAAAACTGGTTAAATCTAAAAAAACAGTTTCAAAGAAGAAATTAAAAGGTAAATCTGAAAATATTTAGGGACAAATGAAAACACAACATACCAAAGTTTATGGAATACATCAGAATTTCTAAGAGGAAAATTTATAACTATAAATGCATACATTAAAAAATAAGAAATATCTCAAACCAACAATCTAATTTTACAAAATAAGGATATATAAAAAAGAACAAACTAAACTCAAAACTAGCAGAAGGAATGAAATAATTATGATTGGAAAGAGATATAGAGAGAATAGAAAAATGAAAAATCAATGAAACAAAAAGTTGATTCTTTGAAAAGATCAACAAAATTGACATTTAGCTAGATGGGACTAAGGGGAAAAAAAGAAAACTCAAGTTACTAAAGTCAGAAATATAAGTGGGGACATTACTACCAATTCTACAGATATATAAAGAAAGGATTATAAGAAAGTGCTATGAGCAGTTGTACAGAAATAAGTTGGATAATCTTGATGAAATGGGCAAATACCTAGAAACATAAAAGCCTACCAAGATTAAATCACAAAGAAATGGAAAATCTAAATAGACTTATGACGAGTAAGGAAATTGAGTAAGTAAGTAATCAGAAGTTCCCCAACAAAGAAAAGCTGTGGGCCTGATGACTTCACTGGGAATTCTTCTAAGCATTTAAAGAAGAAATAATACAATTCCTTCTCAAACTTCAAATAATTGAAGAGGAGGAAACACTTCTTCACTCAATCTGTGAGGGCAGCATTGCCCTGATATCAAAACCAGACAAAGATACTACAGAACTGCAGACCAATGTCACAATGTCACATGTTGCATGAACATTCATGCAAAAATCTGAAAAAAACAAAAAACAAAAAACCCCAAAATAACCCTCAAATTCCCCAAACACTTAGCAAACAGGATTCAGTGTATTAAAAAAGGACCATAAACCATGACTAAGTGGGATTTATTCCTGGAATGGAAGAATGCTTCAACATGAAAGTTGGTCAATGTAACATGCCACATCAGCAGAAGGAAGGATAAAATCTACATGATGATCTCAAGTGATGCAGAAAAAAGCATTTGTAAAATCTCAACAAACTAGGAATAGAAGGAAACTACCTCCAATAATAAAAGTCATCTATGAAAAACCCATAGCTGACATCATACTCGATGGTGAAAGACTGAAAATTTGCTCTAAGATCAGGAACAAAGTAATGATGCCATTTTTATCACTTTAAATATACTACTGGAAAATCTAGTCAGAGCAAATAAGCAAGAAAAATACATAAAAAGCACTGAAATTGGAAAGGAAGAAGTAAAACTATCTGTTTACAGATGATATGATCTTATATGTAGAAAACTCTAAAGATTCCCCCCCCCACAAGTGTTAGAACTAAGTGAATTCAGCAAAGTAGTAGGATATGAAACACACAAAAATCTGTTGTACTTATGTTCATGAACAATCTGAAAAGGAAATCACAAAATTCCATTTATAACAGTATTAAAAAGAATAAAGTACTTATGGAATAACTTAATCAAATTGATGAAAGACTTGCACAAAGAAAACTATAAATCATTGCTGAAAGAAATTAAAGATGATATAAATGAAGGATCTCATGTTCATGGTTTGGATAACTTAATTTTTTAAAAAAGATTTATTTATTTGAGGGGAGGCAAGGGGGGAGGGATAAAGAGAGAGAGAATCTTAAGCAGATTCGACACTGAGCACCAAGCCTGGCATGGTGTTCAATCTCAGGACCCTAACTAAGGTCATGGTCATGATCTGAGCCAAAACCAAGAGTCAGATGTTCAACCGACTGCACCACCCAGGCTCCCTGGACAACTTAATGTTGTTAAAGTGTTAATACTAACAATAGCAATATACAGATCTAGTGCAATCTGTATCAAAATCCCAATGATTTTTTTTCCCCCCTAGAAAATCCATCCTAAAATTCATACAGAATCCCAAGGGACTCTAGCCAAAATAATCTTCAAAAAGAACAAAATTGAAGGATTTCTACTTCTTGATTTCAATACTTTTCAAAGCTACAGTAATCAAAACTGTGATATTAACATATAGAGACCAAAGGAATAAAACAGAGTCCAGAAATAAATTCTCACATATATGTCCAAATGATTTGTGAAAATGTGCCAAGACCATTCAACAGAGAAAGGACACTGTTTTTAACAGATGGTGCTGGGAAGTGGATATCCACATGCAAAACTATGAAATTGGACTTTTATCTAACACCATATACAAAAATTAATTCAAAAAGGACCAAGAGTCTAAATGTAAGAAGTAAAATGAGAAAATCTTAGAAGAAAACACAGGGCAAAAGCTTTATAATGTTGGATATGATAATGATTTTTGGATATGACACCAAAGGCACCGGTTACTAAAGAAAAAGTAGACAAATTGGACTTCATGAAAAATGTCAAACATTTCAAAAGACACTCTAAACAGTAAAAAGGCAATTCACAGAATAGGTTAAAATAGTTGTAAATCAGATATCTGTTAAGAGATTAATATCTAGAATATATAGACAATTTATAAACCTTAACAACAAAATAAGCATAAAAGATGAGCAAAGAACTTGATTAGACATATCTCCAAAGAAGATACAGAAGTGGCCAATAAGCACATGAAAAGATGCTCAACATCATTAATCATTTAGGGAAATGCAAATCAAAACACAATGAGATACCACTTTTACACCCATTAGCATGACTGCTATTAAAAACTAACAGAAGACAGATAGATGTTGGTGAGGATGTGGAAAAATTGGAACTTCTGCATGCCCTCGATGGGAATGTAAAATGGCATAGCTGCTGTGGAAAACAGTGTGGAGGTTCCTCAAAAAATGAAAAAGTTAACACGTGATCTTGCAATTCTACTTCTGGCTCTACACCCAAAATAACTGAAAGCAAGATCTCGAAGAGGTTTTCTGTACAGTCATATTCATAGCATCATTCACTATAGCTAAAACAGAAACAACCCAAGTGTTCATTAACAGATGAATGGATAAAGAAAATGTGTCATATACATATAATGGCATATTATTTAGCCTTTAAAAGGAAATATGCACCAGTCTATTACCTGGATAAACCTTGAGGATATTATCTTAAGGGAAATAAATCAGTCACAAAAAGGCAATTACCGTATGATTCTAAACTTATATGAAGTACTTAGAGTAATTAAAATCATAAAGACAGAAAACATAAAGGGTGTTACCAGGGCCTGGGGGCAAACGGAAAATAGTGAATTATTTAATAGGTACAGAGTTTCAATTTTACAGGTGAAAGAGCCATGGGAATGGATGATTGTAATTGTTGCACAATAAAACAACTTGATTAAAAAGTGGACAAAAGACTTGAATAGAACATTTTTTTAATCGCAATGCAAACAGAACTGATGGAGAAGCTTAAAAGTACACGGGCGCCAACTTGAAGGAGCTTCTAGTTCAAACTAGGACCAATTTGAACAAGACAATAAATAATGAGAATGTTGGAGTATAAATCATAGAATAAAACAAATATCCATACTGATATAAATAAATTACTGAATACATAGCTCATGGAGTAGAGACAGCTTTTCTACTAAGCCTTTTCTTAATCCCTTTAAGACCATTTTTAGGGAGGTCTGTGTATTTTTAGTGACATAGATAAAACATTTGTCTAAAAGTAGGGCAACTTGCTCAACAGGAGTCCTATATTCCAACTTTATCTGATTAAACTACCATTAAAAAATGAAATATCAAGGAAGTGTTGGCATGAGAAATTGAATGTTTAAAAAGTAACAGGTAAATCCCTCATAAATAAGACGGGAAAAAAGGATAAAGAACAAAAAGTTCATTAGCTGGAGTGGAACAGCTCAGAACTTAATAGGAAGCAAGTCTTTTTTTTAAAAGATTTTATTTATTTACTTGACAGAGAGAGAGAGATCACAAGTAGGCAGAGAGGCAGACAGAAGAGGAAGCCGGCTCCCTGCTGAGCAGTGAGCCCGATGCAGGGCTCAGTCCCAGGACCCTGAGATCATGAGCTGAGCCAAAGGCAGAGGCTTTAACCCACTGAGCCACCCAGGCACCCAGGAAGCAAGTCTTGAGGGAAGGTGTGTAACTAAGAGATTTACATGGGGAAAATTTGGGTTTAAAATTAACATGCCCTAAGTAGCTATGAGCAAATTGTTTTGAGTTAGAGAATCATAGAAATTTAGTTGTCCTTTAGGGTTCTTATTTTTCGGAGGAAGAACCTGAAAACGTGATGGAAACAACAGACTTAAATTTTAACTATTATGCTATTATATTCTTATTCATTGTGCAGCGATTTGTTGTTTGAAGAGGGTTTTCTACTGAGATAAGGGGTGGGAAAATGTCTTTGAAATTAGAACATAAAATAAATTTCAAAAATCACTTGTGCTGTGCATGAGGGTTCCTTTCCCTCGATATCCTCACCAACATTTTAATTTCTTGTGGTTTTATTTTAGCCATTGTAGCTGGTGTAAGGTGATACCTTATTGTGATTTTGGTTTGCATTTCTCTGGTGATGGATGATGTTGAGCATGTTTTTATGTGTCTATTGGCTATCTTTGGAATGTGTGTTTTCTTTGGAAAAATGTCTATTTGAGTCCTCTGCCCATTTTTAAATCAGATTATTTGGTTTTTTGGTGTTAAAATGTGTAATTTCTTTACATATTTTGAATATTAACCCCTTATCAGATATATCAGTTGAAAATATCTTCTTCCATTCAGTAGATTGCCTTTTTGTTACTATTGATGGTTTCTTTCACTGTGTAAAAGCTTTTTAACTTGGTGTAGTCCCAGTAGTTTAATTTTGCCCTATTGGTGGAATGCAAATTGGTATCTCCATTGTGGAAAACAATATGGAGATTCCTCAAAAAATAAAAAAAACCTCTGGACATCAGCTCAGGTCATGATTTCAGGGTTGTGAGATCAAGCCCTGCATTGGGCTCTGTGCCCTCTCCCTCTGCCCCTTTCCCCGCTCTCTCCCTCTGTCTAAAAAAAACCCCACAAAACCCATTTGATCCACTAATTCCACTGTTGGGTATTTACCCAAAAATAAAAACACAAATTCAAAAAGATGAATCCACCCCTTTGTTTATTGTAGCGTTGTTCACAATAGTGAAGATATGGAACCAACCCAAGTGTTTATTCATAGATGAATGGATAATGAAGATGTATATATATAAAATGGAATATTATTCAACCATAAAAGGATGAAATCTTGGTATTTACAACAACATGGATGGACCTAAAGGATATAATGCTAATTGAAAGTCAGTTGGAGAAAGAAAAATACCATATGATTTCACTCATGTGGAATTTAAGAAACTTTCAAAACAAACAAAAATAGGAAGACAAACAAAAAGAAACTCTTAGCTACAGAGAACAAAGTGATGGTTGCTAGAGGGGAAGGGTGAAATAGATAATGCAGATCAAGTGTACATTAATCTTGAGCACTGAGTAATGTATAGAATTATTGAATCATTATATCCCACTGAAATTAATATAACAGTGTATGTTAATTAGCTGCTCCCCGCCTCTCCCTAAAACAACTAAAAACAAAAAGCAATTGGTATTTTGTATCTGTGAGGTAGGTGCTATTATTACTTTCCTTTTACTCATCTAAGAAATATTCTCCAGAGGCCCACTGATCTGGAGGAAAGTAAAGTGGTTAAAGGCATACTTTTCTTTTCCCAATCTTTTTTTTTTTTAACTGAAATCTAGTTGACAGACAATGTTACAATGTTAGTCTTAGATGTATAATATAGTGATTCAATAACTCTATACTATGTTCACCACAAGTATAGCTACCTACCATCTGTCACCATACAATAAAAGCACACTATTTTAAAAGTTTTTATTTAAATTTCATTTAGTTAACATACAGTGTAATACTAGTTTCAGGTGTACAGTATAGTGATTCAACACTTCCATACATCACCCATTGCTCATCACAACTGCCCTCCTTAATCCCCATCACCTATTTCACCTGCCCTCCAAACCTCCCTTATGGTAACCGTCAGTTTGTTCTCTGTAGTTAAGAGTCTCTTTTTTGGGGTGCCTGGGTAGCTCAGTGGGTTAAAGCCTCTGCCTTCGGCTCAGGTCATGATCTCAGGGTCCTGGGATCGAGGTCCATATCGGGCTCTCTGCTCGGTGGAGAGCCTGCTTCCTCCTCTCTCTCTGCCTACTTGTTCTCTCTCTCTCTCTGTCAAATAAATAAATAAAAAATCTTTAAAAAAAAAAGTCTCTTTTTTGGTTTGTCTCTCTCTCTCTTCCTCTCCCTCCCACTCTCTTTTTTCCTCATTTGTTTTGTCCATTGAATTCCACATTTGAGTGAAATCATATGGTATCTGTCTTTCTTTTACTTATTTTACTTAGCATAATACTATCTGGCTCCATCCATGTCATTACAGATGGCAAGCTATCATTCTTTTTTATGACTAGTATTCCAGTGTGTGTGTGTGTGTATGTGTATTATGTACTATATACCTATATCTTCTTTATACATTCATCATTCAGTGGACATTGAGTTGTTTCATTAATGTGGCTATGGTAGATAATGCTGCTATAATCAGGGTGCATGTATCCCTTTGAATTAGTATTTTTGTATTCTTTGGGTAGATACCTGGTAGTGTGATTGCTGGGTTGTAGGTAGTTCTATTTTTAACTTTTTGAGGAACCTCCATACTGTTTTCCAGAGTGTCTGCACCAGTTTGCATTTCCACCAACAGTGCAAGAATGTTCCCCTTTCTCTACATCCTTGTCAACAACTGTTCTTTCTTGTGTTGTTGATTTAGCCATTCTATCAGGTATAAAGTGATCTCTCATTGTAAGTGAATGTTATTTCTTCTATTTTTTATTAGATTACTCATTTTTTTGGTTGTTGAGTTTTGTAAGTTCTTTATATATTTTGGATACTAACCCTTTATTGGATATTTCATTCGCAAATATTTTCTCCCATTCTGTAGGTTGAATAAAAGCACAGTTTTAATTCAGAATCAAGCTGCCTGCTTCCACCATTTACTATCCAGATGACCTTTGGTAGCTTATTTGACCTTCATATGCCTTCATTTCCTTGTCTGTAAAATGGAGAGAATGAAAGTCTCAAATTCACATTTCACCATTTCAATGAGATGGTAATGAACATGGGTTATCGAAAATGCTGTGTATTTAAGCTATTATAATCTGTAGTCCATTTGAAAGAAGAGCATAAGGCTGAAGAGTAACTCCACCACTGATAGCAACAGTACATATAGGATCATCATTGAAGATGAGTTTCAATCCAATAGAATTCATGTTTCTTCCTTAGAGCTCACTATGTGTTTTTAGGTCCTGGAAGAACTAGCTAGTCTTTACAAGCAAATCAAGGAATTATCCTTATTGACAGGCTAAAGAGGTTTTCTGTAGTATTGCTAAACAAATTGAGTGAGAAATTGCCTTTATGAAAGGCCAACAAAAGAAAATCTATGTAGCACCTTAATGTAGCCATTTTTTTAAATCAAAAATGGTACTCTACCATGTGAACTAATGTTGCTGAAATCATTTATGTAAATAGAATATATATTTGTATGTGTGTTTTTGTGTGTGTATACATATTTTTTTAAAGTAAGCTCTATGCCCAGAGGGACTTGAACTCATGACCCCGAGATCAAGAGTCATATGCTCTACTGACTGAGCCAGCCAGCCACCCCTCATATTTATATTTTAATGCAGAACCAGGCAGATATTTCTGCAGGATATCCTGTTTGGAATTTAATTGAATAAGACATGCTATCCATTGGAACCAGTATTTTCCTCCAGAGAGTAGCATCTAGGTCACCTGTTTTTGTTGTTCTTTTAAAATTTTGTTTTGTTTTAAAATTGTATCATGCGGGCACCTGGGTGGCTCAGTGGGTTAAAGCCTCTGCCTTCAGCTCAGATCATGATCTCAGGGTCCTGGGATCGAGGCCCGCATTGGGCTCCCTGCTCGGCAAGGAGCCTGCTTCCTCCTCTCTCTCTGCCTACTTGTGATCTGATCTCTCTCTCTGTGTCAAATAAATAAATAAAATCTTAAAAAAAAATTGTATCATGCTAGCTACTTTTTATAATTTGACTGCGAGGTTAAAGCTCTGCCATTTAATAAGGAAAGTGATGGGTTCATTCCTTATGAGTGGTAGATCTAAGGTGGTTTTTTTTTCTTTCTTAAGATTAATGTATGAATTTAGAGTGTGGGAGAGAGCATGCATGGAAGCAGGGGAAGGGGCAAAGGGAGAGGGAGAGAATCCCAAGCAGTACCTAGCCTGAGCTAATTACACATATGGGAGATGAGCTTGGGTAGAAAAGGTGAGGAATGCTCCCTTCCCTTGGGGGGAACCATGTAGATAACTACCTCCCACAGCAAGAAAACTAGAAAACATTTTAAAGCTTTATTTTTTTTTTTTTAGCTCAGCCAGTTCTCAGTATATTTACTTTTATGATTATCTAGAAAAAAATTGTCTATTTGCTGTTATAACAAGAAACAGCCATATGTTCCACATCTCCCTTACAGGAGCCTGTATTCTGTAAATGACCAAGTCCATGTACAGACTAAATGTAAAAACCTGATCAAATAAAACATGTGATTAAAATTGCTAATAAGGCACTGAATTTTTGTAAGTATGCATCATAAGTTTATGCACATAATGTGTGCCTTGTCATCTGGGTTGTGCCCTGAATTATTGGAATTTTTGTGTACGTACGTGTGTGTTCCCCCCTTCTCTTCAGGGCTTAGAAACTCCTTGTCAGAACTATTACTGAAGACTGAATTGAAGTCAGCCAGGAAACAGTAATTTCCTGTCACTTGGCCTTGAATTAATACATTGAGTTTTCAGATAATAAATGAATTTAGCTAAAAGACACAAGTTTTTTTTTTCCTACTTATCATTTATACCTAAGAATATGAATGTTTTATACTGTTCCATCTCCATTACACATACGTTTATTGGCTCGGAATGATATTCATCCCTCCTTGTATACTTTTATCTTGAACTAATCAAGTCCAAACTTCCTGCTGAAAACCCATGCATGTTCTTTTAAATGTGGGCTGCAGAGCCTATTTATCTGATAAAGCAAATAACCTACCATTTTCAGTGCAGCAATGAAGCAGAGCAGCCATGTTGCAAGGAACGTAATGTTTTCCCCTGCTGTTTTTATTGGTTCTGAATATCTCAAGTGAGAAAGATGGAATTTTACAAGAACTTAGTTGGTGAAGGACGATTCAAGGCAGTTCACTTTTCTTTAAGTACTTTCCCTGAATACTTGGTATACAAGAAAGAAGCTTGTTTTGTCTTACATAATTGGGTTGCAGTTTCCTGCAAACTAAGCCACAAAATTTGTGTTCTATTAGCCTTGACTTTCTGGTTGACAGTTTCACTATGATGTCACAAAAAGGGATTAATTTATTTGTGGGGGCATTTATGGGGCAACTGGTAGCACCAGGTCTCTGTTTAATTGTGTGCAGCTGAATCAAGTAGAGGAGAAAGATTTCCTTGATGGAGTCCTTGGTTGAAGGGATGAACTGGGAACTCAGCTTAGGGGTTGGGGCCAGGGTAGAACCTAATGCATCTTTTCCCTTGCTGGTCCAGGAACGATCTCTGACACATAGGAAGCTCTGGGAAAAGAAAAAAAAATGTGGTTAAGGGAAGGATACCAAAGAAGAATCCATTTTTTCATGATAAGGGACTTGAGCTAACATGATGATCAAGTCAGGCATATTCCAAGGTGTGACATATTCCATGGTGACTCTAACTGTCAGCAGGAGATCTAGGGACAATTTTTCCTTGACCAGGACTGTAACAATGCATTGAATTTAGTGATCATTCTCCCCCTTCATCCCATAAATGTCAGCAGCCATACTTGGAACAACCAAAAAGAGTCCCCAGCCCCCTGGCACATTATCAAATGCTACTTATGAGGGGTCGTAGCCCTGCAGAAACCCACTGGCTAGAGTCCCATAGTTAGTTGTTGGGTTGGTTGACTTGTCTATTATAATATTTTTACATTCTAAGACTCCTTTTTAAATGTTTATTTTTATTGTGACCTCTCTTCAGTGTTGGGAAAAGCAGAATGAATAATAATGATTAACTTCTGGGTACTCAATATCCAAATTTACCATATTTTAATATTTTGCTTTAGACATTTTGTAAAGACGTGGAATACTGCATCATTGTTAAGGGTTCCTTTGCAGTCCTCTCCAATCTTATTTCCATGTCCTCACCTCAGAAAAAACCCTGTTATCCTGATTTTGGATTCATTACTTCTTACGTGTTGTTATGCTTTTACCATACTTGCATATATTCCTGAATGGTATTTAGTACTTCTTTATATATTTTAAACTACTTACAAATGATATCACACTCTGTTCTTGCATAACTTCCTTATTTGATAAATAATTGTTTTGTTTTTTTAAAAAGATTTTATTTATTTGACACAGAGAGAGAGATCACAAGTAGGCAGAGAGGCAGGCAGAGAGAGAGGGGGAAGCAGGCTTCCGGCTGAGCAGGGAGCCCAATGCGGGCCTCGATCCCAGGACGCTGAGATCATGACCTGAGCCGAAAGCAGAGGCTTTAATCCACTGAGCCACCCAGGCGCCCTGATAAATAATTGTTATCAAGATTTGTTTATGTGGATGTGTAGGGCTTTAGTTCGTTCATTTTAAATGCTACAGACCCTGTCCTTATACAAATATATGCCACAATTTATCTAATATCTGATGCTGGATATTTGAATTACTTTAAAATTTTTTATCAATCCCAAGGAATTTATAATGAGAATTCTTACACACATCTTTTAATGTATGGAATTCTGCTTAGGAATTCAATTCATGTGTAGATAGTCTGCTGACATTTAATTTTACTAGATTTTTCGAGATTCCTGCAGAGCAGGTATACACCCACCAACAATTCATGGAAGTTGTAGAATGATCACATCCCTTCCAACAGTTGCTATCGGTAGCATTTAAAATGTTTTTTAACACTATATTAGGTGGGACATAGTGTCTTTTTTAAAAAAATTATATTTTCTCAATTCCTACTTTTAATATAATTATTGGGCATTCATATTTCCTCTTGCAGGAATTGCGTATTCATATACTTGGCTCCTTTTTCTACTGGGTCATTTGTCATTTTTGTGTTTAGTTTTTTATTAAGAATTTTGGTTTTAATTTGCACACATACTTACATGTGTATATATTGTAAGGTTTCCCGGTAGCCCTCCCAGTTTAACTGCGGATTAAGCGAGACACCAGATGGAACAGGCAGGAGGGGAACTTTAATAGAGGTGCCCTCGGGCAAGGTTCCGCGACTCCCTTGACTCTGAGAGAAGGGAGTCGGGGAAATCGCGGCCGGGGAGGATGTGCACGGGTTTTTATTGGGTTTGGGCGGAACAGAGGAACATGACCATAATTGGTAGGGGATTGGGTGGAGTTTAGCTTTTGGTTTTCCACCTAAGTTCTGGTTTTGGTGATCTTTTCAGATGCGGAAGCTGATGAGGGAGGGAGGTCCCCTGAGAAGCTCCCGGTGTAGGGCGGTAAGATGGCGGGTCGGCTGCCATTTTGTGGCTTCCTCAGTTCCCTGGACCCGTCGGCCCAACATATATATGCTGTAAATATATTGATATTTATCAAAAAATTTACACTTTTTGATTCATCATAATACTTTTTAAATATTTCAACAGTGATAGAGTCCTTTATTGTAGGCAACAGTGGAGTCTTTGGTCTGGGACACAAGTCCCAGAAAGGGGAAAAGGCAAGTGGAACTTCTGACCCCAAGATCCCTTCTCCTGGAACAACTCCTTCACCCTTTCCATTGTGCCTGGATCCATTTCTTTGCACTTTAGAAATACTGATTTAGCCATGTAAAGAATATTTAACAATTCAATATCAGAATTTAAAATGTTAGACATTGACCATTCACCTCTAAAACTTAAAATTTCTTTTTTTTTAGAAATAAAATTTCAAAAGCAATTTCCAGTAATTTTTAATGGTTTCTGGATGTGTGATTTGTTACTTTGTCAGTTGTCTTACCACGGGAACTGTTGATTATTTTGCATTCTCTTGGACTTGAATAGAGGTCACAGAGCCTGGGAAAACTATGTGAAATAAAGCGAACCTTCTTATTTTTTTATTTGTAAAAAATGAGGTGTCCAGAAAGCCTGAATTAGGATATTGAGTTCAAGATAATGAAAAATCCCACTGTTGAATTGGACTTTATTTTGGTCTGTTACATGAATTGGGATCTGTAAGCACTCCCATCCCCTCCGTAGAGCAAAAGAATGAACTATTGCTATTTACAATTACACAGATGAGTCCTCCAGATTTAATGTTAAAAAAAGAAGAAACAAATGGGTACATGGTTTATGATTACACTTAAGATATTTAAAGGACAAATAAATCTTCAGTGATAAAAGAGAGTAGTGGTTACCTATTAAGGGAGGGAGGAAGGAAGGGATCTTCTGAAATTCTGGAAATGTTCTGTGTCTTCATATAGGTGGTGATTAAGTTAGTGTATCATATACTATACGTTTAAGATTTTTGTACTTTATTGTATCCATCTGATATCTCAGTTAAAAAGAGTATGGCTAAAATAAATTCAGAAAGGGGTGCCTGGGTGGCCCAGTCGGTTAAGCGTCTTTCTGGTCCTCGGATCAAGCCCTGCATCAGGCTCCTTGCTCAGTGGGGAACCTGCTTCTCCCTCTGCCCCTCCACCTGCTCACGCTTGCACACACACTCTCTCCCTGAAATAAATAAAATCTTAAACAAATAAAATAAATTCAGAAAAGGTTTATTCTTTCTAAACAATATGTATGTTTTTTGGTAGAATGAAACAATCTTTGTATAAGCTTTTTAGGTTTATAGATTATTGGTTAGAGAGAGAGTGTGTGTGTGTGCGTGTGTGTGTGTGTACACATCTCATATATTTTTTTCAGAATCATATGAATCCTTTAATGAATGATTAACACCCTCTGGGTTTTGTGTTATAACTTGGGGATTCTAAGAAAGTGTATTGGGGCTGACAGTCCAGTGGGGTAAATATGTGTGAAAGCAAGTGGGGGGATATTTAATGCCTCCCAGAATATTGGGGAAGAAGGGCCTGACTTGTCTACAGTGGAGTTGGGGGCATAAAATGAAACCTTCTGAAGACATATCTTTGAGGGGAGGTTTTAAGGATAAGTAAAACTTTGACAAGTGGATTGATTGTGTAGCACTTATAGATATGTTAGTGCTAAAGGTGTGAGATGATATTTTACCCTCAGGGACTCTAAGGTTTTTGGTATAACTACAACAACGTGTTGTGGGAAGTGTTAATATATGAAATTAGAAAGTTAAAAAGAGTCATATCTGAAGAGGGTTGAGTGACATGCTAAAGAATTTTGATTTTGATTTTCTCTTTGGCTTTAGATGTTAGGGACCCATTATTTTAATTAAGTATTGTGATCAGGTTTGCATTTTGGAGACAATTTTGGCAGTGTTGTCAAGACAATTTGGATCTTCCCGCCGGAGTTCTTCCCTTGGTGCTTTTCTTACTTTGCGTGACTTCGGCGTATGATCTCCTTTGCAGATGGGTGATTCCTAAATCTAAATCTGTTCCAAACTCCTCTTCTGTTTCTTCAAACTTGTTAGTAGAATTAATTTATTCTCTGTCCCTGGATGCATATTTGGGTTGTTTCTTGTCACTTTAGGTGACAAAAATTTTCCATTTATAATTTAGGATATTTATTCCACGATATTTATAAATTCATTTTTATTCAAAAGCTTCTTCCTCTTCATCCAAACCAGACCTGGCTGCTAGTGCCCCTTACTACTACATTCCCATTTTTTAGAAAGAACCTCCTCCCCCAGTCAGTGGGATCTCTGTAGGGAAGATGGGGAAGAGGGGAGAGGTACAGAGGTAGAAATTTTCTTATTGGCTGTTACTATGGTAAGATGCCTTCATTCTCTAGGCCTGGGGGCTATTTAAACTGACTCTCTCATTGTTACTTTGCTTGAGATATTTGAAGATTTCACTGTGGGGTCCCTTTGATCTTGCCTCCCCTGACTTGAGTAATGGTTTTTCCTTGAACTAGACATTTCAGATCTTGCCTCAGGTCCTTACCCCAGTGGTACCTACAGCTTTCTCCTGAAGGAATTCCCTTACCTTGGTAAATTACTCTTTTAAGCAGAGTCCCTTTTATAAATGAATTCAGGCAAACATTCTTAGCACAAATTCCATATCTCGTTCCTAAGGTTTACACATCTTTTTTTTTTTTTTAAAGATTTTATTTATTCATTTGACACAGAGAGAGAGATCACAAGTAGGCAGAGAGGCAGGCAGAGAGAGAGGAGGAAGCAAGCTCCCTGCTGAGCAGAGAGCCCGATGTGGGCCTCGATCCCAGGACCCCGGGATCATGACCTGAGCCGAAGGCAGAGGCTTTAACCCACTGAGCCACCCAGGCGCCCAGATTTACACATCTTTGATCTGCAATCAGAGAAGACTGTAATTTACCGCTCAGATGATCACTTTAGCCTGACACCACAGGTCCCTTTACCTTGCTCAAGTACTGAGCTTCATGAATACATTTTCTGACATTTGACTGACCATGTAATGGTTAAAGGTTGACATTGTTCTCAGGCAAAATTCTATGCCATAATCAAACAGCTGGTCCATGACCTTAAAAAAAAAAAATGATGCCCAAAAGTAACAGATCCCACCAGACTAACTTAGATACTTATTTGTTGCTTATTGGAGAGACTATTAATGGGAATACTAAAGACAAGATGTATCTGAATTTTTTCTCAGCTTATTTTTTAATTATCACAAGACATATTAGACATCAAGAAAACTGCACAGAATGCAAACTTACAGCTCACTGAATCATTACAAAGCTAGCATCTAAGTCGTGTACACCCAAATCACAAAATGGAATATTGACGGCATTCCAGTTAAATTTCATTTAAATCACTTTCTTTCCCAAGGTGCCTAGGTGGCATAGTCATTTGAGAATCTGACTCTTTGTTTCTTCTCAGGTTGTGATCTCCAGGTGGTGGGATTGAGCCCCAAGCCCTGTGTCAACTCCTCACTGAGCTTGGAATCTGCTTGGGTTTCTTTTCTCCCTCTCCTTCTGCCCCTCCCCCCCATGCTCATGTGCATGCTTTCTCTCTCTCTCTCTCTCAAATAAATAAATAAATCCTAAAAAACAAACAAGCAAACAAAAACCTTTCTATCCCCTTCCCACCAAAGGTAACCACTGTCCTGACTTAAAACACTATAGTCCTACATATATTTTGAATTTACATAAATGGAATCATACAGTATAAGTTCTTTTAGTTTGGAATTCAGATTCTTAATATTTTTGATATTTATATTGATACGTGTCTATAGTTTGCTCATTTTATTTAATGTATATTATTTCTTATATAAATATACCACAATTTATTTACCCATTGTAATGGTGGACTTTTGTGTTGTTTCCATATTTTCGGCCATTCTAAAGGAACCATCTTGCACGTTTTTCTTGATGCACATATATATATATTTTTGAAGAGTACATACCTAAGAGTATTACTGCTGGGTCATGTAGTATGTGTAGCTTCAAACTTAGTAGGTTTGCAGATACCAATTTTTGGTAAAATGAAAAAAAAAGAAAAGAAATAAGGTAACTTTTTTGCAAAATGGTTGTATCAGTCTGTACTTTGGCCAGCATGTTCTTGTTTTCCATGACTTTGCCAACAGTTGGTATTGTCATTTGAAAAATATTTACTCAGTTTTTTATTTTAATTACAGTCTAGTTAATATACAGTGTTATATTAGTTTCAGGTGTACAATATATCATTTCACAATTCTGTACATTTCTCAGTGTTCATCATGGTAAGTGTGCTCTTCTTAATCCCCATCATTTATTTCCTATCCCTCCCGCTACCCCTTTGGTAACCATCAGTTTGTTCTCTATAGTTAAGAGTCTATTTCTTTATTTGTCCCTCTCCTCCCCTTTCTCCCTTTGTTCATTTGTTTTGTTTCCCAAATTCCACATGTGAATGAAATCATATGGCCTTTCTCTGATTGCTTTATTTCACTTAGTATTCTACTCTCTAGCTCCATCAATGTTGTTGCAAATAGCAAGATTTCATTCTTTTTTATGGCTGAATAATATTCGTGTGTGTGTGTGTGTGTGTGTGTGTGTGTGTGTGTGTGTGTGTACACCACCTCTTTATCCACTCATCTATTGATGGACACGGAGGTTGCTTTCCTATTTTGGCTTTTGTAAATAATGCTGCAATAAATATAGGGGTACATACATCTTTTTGAATTAGTGTTTTGAATTCCTTGGGTAAATAACCTGTAGTGAGATAACATCATATGGTAATTCTATTTTAATTTCTTAAGGAACTTCATTACTATTTCCCAGAGTGTCTGCACCTGTTTGCATTCCCACCATCAGTGTGCAAGCTTTCCTTTTTCTCTACCCCCTTGCCAATGCTTATTTTTTTGTGTTTTTGGTTTTAGTTATTCTGACAGGTGTGAGATGATACCTCAGTGTAATTTTGATTTGCATTTTCCTGATGATAAGTGATGTTGAACATATTTTCAGGTGTCTGTTGGCCTTCTGTTTGTCTTCTTCAGAGAAATGTCTGTTCACGTCTTCAGCCCATTTTTAATCAGATTTTTTTTGGGGGGTGTTGTATAAGTTCTTTATATATTTTGGATACTAGCCCTTCATTGGATATGTCATTTGCAAATATCTTCTCCCATTCAGTTGGTTGCCTTTTAGTTATGTTGATTGTTTCCTTCATTGTGCAGAAGATTTATATTTTGATGTAGTCCCAATACTTAATTTTTGCTTTTATTTCTCTTGCCTCAGGAGACAGATCTAGAAAGATGTTGCTGTGGCTGATGTCAGAGAAAGTACTGTCTGTGCTCTCTTGTTAGATTTTAATGGTTTCAGGTCTCACATTTAGGTCTTTAATCCATTTTGAGTTTATTTTTGTGTGTGGTGAGGGAAAGTTGTCCAGCTTTATTCTTTTGCATGTTGCGGTCCAGTTTTCCCAACACTGTTTGCTGAAGAGACTTTTTCCTGTTGTACATTCTTGCCTCTTTTTTTGTTTCTGTTTTTTTTTTTTAAGATTTTACTTATTTATTTATTTAGACAGAGATCGCAAGCTGGGGGAGGGGCAGAGGGAGAGAGAGAATCTCAAGCAGACTCCATGCCGACCGCGGAGCCCCACACAAGGGCTCAGTCTCATGACACTGAGAACATGACTTGGACCGAAACCAAGAGTGGGACCCTTAACTGAGCCATCCAGGTGCCTCGTCTTTTGTTGAAGATTAACTGACTGTATAATCATGGGTTTGTTTCTGGGTTCTCTATTCTGTTCCCTTGATCTATGTGTCTGTTTTTGGGCCAGTACCACACTGTTTTGATTACTGCAGCTTTGTAGTATATCTTGAAATCTGAAATTGTGATACTTCCAGTTTTGTTTTTCTTTTTCAAGATTATTTTGGTTATTCAGGATCTTTTGTGGTTTCAAACAAATTTAAGTATTACTTGTTTTAGTTATGTGAAAAATGCTATTAATATTTTGATATTGTATTACATGTGTAGATTGATTTGGGTAGTATGGCCATTTTACCAATATTTGTTGAGCATGGAATATCTTTCCATTTGTTTGTGTCAGTCTTCAACTTCTTTCATTAGTGTTTTACAGTTTTCAGAGTATATGTCTTTTACTTCCTTGGTTAAGTTTATTCCTAGGTATTTAATATTTTTGGTGCCATTGTAAATGGGACTGTTTTCTTAATTTTTCTTTCTGTTGTTTCATTATTAGTATATAGAAATGCAATGAATTTCTGTGTAATGGTTTTATATTCTCTGACCCTTCCAAATTCATTTATCAGTTATGGTAGTTTTTTAGTTGAGTCTTTAGGGTTTTCTATATATAGTATCATGTCAACTGCAAATAGTGAAAGTTTCATTTCTTTGTTCTCGATTTAGATGCCTTTTATTGCTTTTTGTTGTCTGACTGCTGGTGGAAGGACTTCTGGTATGAAGCTGAATATAAGTGGTGAGAATAGACATCTTCTTCCTGATCTTAGAAGGAAAGTTTTAAGTTTTTCACCATTGAGTATGATGTGGGTTTTTCATATATGGCCTTTATTATGTTGTGGTATGTTTCCTTAAGCCTACTTCATTAGGGTATTATCATTTTTTAAAATCCCCTTGGGTAGGTGAGAAATTATAAACCTTGGTTTACATTATTATTTTCTTAATGAGGGTGTTTACTTTTTTTAATGTTTGTTGGCCCTTTGTACATCCTTTTTTTCTCACTTTTTATTTTTAAATAATGTCAGATCACAAAAATTGTTGGGAAAAAAAGTATAGGGAGGTTTAATGTACCTAGTTTCTCCCCATGGTAACATTGTGTATTACTATAAGTATAATATCACAGCCAGGAAATTGACATTGGTACAATTATGAGAGTTTACTCATACTTTGCCTGCTTTATATATACTCATTTATGTGTGTGTATAATAATTTCATTGCATGTATAGATTGATGTAACCACCTCCAGAATCAAGATAGAATTATTCTATTACTACGAGGCTTCCTTACACTGAATCCTTTTAGACACACCTTTTCTCCCCATTTTTAACCCACAGCAACCACTAATCTATTTTCGATGTTATTTTTTCTTTTTTTTTTTTTTGGAGCATCTATTCAAATATTTTTATACGTTTTCTGTCTTTTCTTGGTTTTTCGGATGTAGTTATATGCATAACAGGTATCTTTTCCTAATCTGTGTGTTGCATTTATATTTTCTTAGCAGTGTAATCTGATGAATAAAAGTTCTTGATTTTAGTATTATCTTAGTTATCATCTTTTTCTTTATGTTTAGTGCTTTTGACCTCCTGTTTCCCTTCCTTCAGATTATAAAAGTATTCTCCCTGTCTTGTCACAGGTAGAGTCATAGTCCACCTGGAATTGATTATTGATGTAAAGTAGGGTCAAATTTCATTTTTTAAAAACGTACATGGATATCTAATTGAGCCAGAACTCTATTGAAAAACCTTTTTCCCGTGGCTTTGTAAATCTAACATTGTAATGAATCAAGTGATCTATATCTGTTAAGAGTTTGTTTCTGAGCTTTCTGTGTCCATGGTTAACTTGTCTATCCTTGCACCAGTTATATACCATTGTATTTATTGTTGGTTTATGTTTCTTAACATCTGGCAGAGCAAATAGTTGCAACTGGTTCTTCAAAAATGTCTTAGATTTTAATGGTATTTTGCTTTTCCATATATATTTTAGAAACATCTTCTGAAGTTATAGAAACAAAACTGGAAATTTTGTTTGATAATCCACTGAGTCTATAAATTTTTTAGGCATGAATTGGTATTTTTGCAGTATTAAATCTTACAGTTTGTGAAATAGCATAAACCTCTATTTATATTTTTATTTTTTGATGTTTTATTGCTTTATCATAAAGTTCTTACCATCTTTTATGATATCTATTCCTAGATATTTGATATTTTTAATGCCACTATAAACAGTATCTTTTTAAAGTTTCATCTTTTTGAACATTTGCTACTGTTATAAAGGAATATAATGGGATGTTGTATGTTGATTTTGTGTCCAGGAAACTTGCTAACTCAATTATTAACTCTAGTAATTTATCTCTTGATTCTTTAATATTCTGTATACATTATCATACACTTATAAATAAAAGTTATATTTCTTCCTTTCCTGTACTTATACTGCTCGCCTGCATCCCCCTCCTCCCTTCATCTCTCTCTTTCTCATATTTTCTTATATCGCTGCATGGTAAGACTTTAACTACAATATTGAATAGAATTTATATTAGCAGGTATTTATGTGCTGTTCTTCAGCAAATGGAAAGTCTAATTTTTTACCAATAAGTATAATGTTTGCTGTAGATATTTTGTGGATACACTTTATCAGATAAAGGAATGTTATGGAAGTCCTTTTCTAGTCTTCCTTTTTCAAGAGTTTGTGCGTGTGTGTATGTGTGTGTGTGATGAATCAATATTTAATTTGTCAAATTATATTTCTGCTCCAATAGAGATGACCGTATCATTTTTCTTCTGTATTTTGTTAATGTGGTGAATTAAACTGATTGATTTTCAAATCTTCAACCAATCTTTATTCCTGGCATAGCACCAATTTGGAATTCGTATATGATTCATTGTAGACACTGCTGGATTCTGTTTGTTAATGTTCCTTTAGGATTTTTTGCTTCTATGTCCATCAGTGAGATTGGCTTGTAATTTTCTGGATTTTAGCCAGCATCTTTAATTTGCTTAACAAATTCTTTTATCTTCTCCTGTCCAAAATGCTTCTCTTGTGGTGTTTGCTCCCTGTGCTCATGCACCCTTGTCTCGCACACCCACAGTCATGTCCAGTGAATTAACATTTCCATCAACTACACCTTTTAAATATCACATTACTTAGTTTTGTCATTCTTTCCATCCCATCAGCTCCTACACTAGTTTGGTTCCGGATACTCTTGTGTCTCTCTCTGATTATTTAAGCAATCCCCATAAGGTTTTTCTTTCACAAGTTTTGTTCCCTCCCATTTATCTTCCATATTGCAATTAAGATGAACTTTTAAAACCACAAATTCCATTATGCTTCATTTCTTCTTACACATTTTCCATGACTCCTCATTGGATTTCTGTGAACTCCTCATATTAGCCCTGTGTTCCCTCATGTCCAAGCCTTGGCCCATGCTGTTTTCTTTGCTGATAATATTCCCATTAGTACACAAACTAAATATAACTCTGCAGTGTATCAGAGGACTTCAAGAAAGAACATAGCTTGGCTAAATAATGGCTAGACAGGAGACAGTGTATAGAAAGGTAAAAAGGTAGATTAGGAGTTGATTTTTCAAACACTATCTACTTTATCATGTGTTTTATGCTTGGCTTGCTTGTTTTGTGGAAACTGGCAGTGATTTCTTAAAGGCAACACGTTATGTTGAACCTTCGTGCTCAGCCCTTGATAGCACAGCTTATGAGTCATGTAAAAATTGAAACCTCTTAAGTAAATAACCAGGGTAATGAGAAATTGTGGGTGCTAGAAATGGTTAACCTGGCTACGGGGATAATTGAAGAACTGTCAGATAAAAGAGGAAATTGAAAGTATTTTGGGTATATTGATGATTACAGGGGTATAAATAATTACAAATATACGGAAGTATTTAGGAGGGCAGAATTTATGTCCAAGTTAGGAAGAATTGTCTAAAGACCAGAACTGCTTTGATATGGAAGGAACTGCCTCCCAAGATACTGTTTCCTTTTGCTTAATGTATTCAAGCAGTGGCTGGTCAATTATGTTAAGGGATTTTATATATTAGGGCAGTGCTTCTAAGAATCAGGTCATATCTAGACTAATTAAATCAGAGTCTCTGGGGATGAGACACAAGAATCAATAGTTTTTGAAGCTTCCCTGTGATTCCAAAATGCAGACAAGTTTGGGAAGCCCTATAGTAGAGGGGTTTTAAAAGTTCATCTTAGTTGCAATATGGAAGATAAACGGGAGGAAACAAAACTTGTGATAGTCTTCAGGGGTTTTCTTGCATCAGGAGTGTCTTGAAGAATTAGAAAAAAAAATGCACATTTCCAAGCACTACTCTGTAGCTTCTACATTAGCTGTGTTGGGGTGTACCCAAGGAGTCTCTATGATTAAGAGTATTCCCAGATTATTCCATTTTCTAGAAGGGTTTGGAAACCACTAGATTGTATGCATTTTTTAAAAAAGAGAATGACTAAAGCATTTATAATTCAGCAAGGCACCTGACAAACTCATTTATGGGATCCTTGTGGACAAAATATATAATATGAATTGAGGCAACTATGTGGAGGACAAGGAATGGGTTTTGGATTCAAAGGTATCTGAATTCTAATTCTAGTCTTGCTACTTCTTATTTATTAAACTTACAAAATTTTACTTACCCTCTCAAACATCTTAAAATGGAATAACAATCATTTTATAAATTCATTTTAAAATTTAAGTAGTTATTTATGAAAACTATTAGTCTAGCATCATGTCTATATGTATTGGCCTCTTTTCTAAATTCTGTAGTTCTGTGAATACTGAAATTAATGAGTAGATCCACAGAGCATATGCACATGTTTGATGAGTGTATCTGTTTATTCTCTGTTGATTTGTAGCTCTGATATGTTGTGAATCCCTGGTTTTAATGCTCTGCTTTAATTCAGTTATTATATTTGGTATTTTAAAGGTCAGAGGAGTAAAGAATAATGCCTTTCACTTGCTATTGCTTTTATGTGAATTATAATCTATGCCTAAATTTTTTTCCTAAATTACACATTTTAAATAAGAAGTTTTCATTGATTGTACTATAAATGATGGGGGAGAATTAACTGTGTGCTTTTTTTTTCTTATATCACAGGTTTACAGGAACTGCGTAATTATTTATTAAAATGGAAAACTGTGAAGAAAGAAAAAGATAGCAGTTGGAGTTAAAATTCCTGGATGAATATTTTGCTCTTGAGACATCAGGATTTAAAAACAATATGGTGATTTGGAAAGTCCCAGGAGTAAATTGCAGAATTCATCTTTTCCATTCAATCAATGGACTTTTTAATCATTCCGTGGAGTCGATGAAGTTCAGAGATGGTGTTTGATGGGAAATGTGGCATGCCAGTGTTTTCCTAGTGATTGCATCTTGGATTAGTTTGCTGCTTTTTTGAAGAGATTCCATTTTGAAAAGCAAGAACCTAATGTGATGGATTTATCTTCAGAGATGAACAGACATGGGAAGAATCCAGTGAGTCACAAGCTAGAAGATCAGAAGAAGGTAAGACAAATAATTTCCTTTTGCTTTTGTTTGTTTGTTTGTTTGTTTATGCTTAGAACTTTGTAAATTGAAAATGAACGTGCTTTAGGAAATAAAACAACATTCTATTTCATGGAAGTAAATCCTACCATATAGCCAAGCGTATCTGTGGGTCTGGATTTCATTACCAGTTGGTGGTTTAGTTTCTAAAGTCTTCTGAATTTATCCATCCAATGGGTTGCCAAAGGATTCTGTGGTGTTCTCTTACTCTTGACTTTTAGAAATTCTAGTGACCTGCTGGCCTGACCTCATGGAACAGTTTTCTGAGATCCAGGGTGAGGTATGATTCATGGGGCATCGCTAGAGTAATGGAACAAGTTGGAGCTCTCCTAAAGGAGAATACCTGCCTTGCTGCCAGTGGAAGGTGCAGTTGGCGTTTGAAATTCTCCAATTTCATGTCCTTGGGGTACGTCAACGTAAGCTTTCTCGTTTTTACAGCTGGCCTGGAAAGAGTCATGAGGAAACTGTGAGCTTTGGTTTGACTCTTCATGTGTGATGTCAAAGGAGATAATGGAAAATATCAAAATAGGGCTGTGCTAATATTATTTTTTAATGGAGTTAGAGAGGTTCTGACTGAGAAACTGGGAATTGAGTCTAGAGGTTTGCACTTAAACCTCATTTTCTACTTTCTTAGACATTCTTACGTGCTAAACTGCTGTACAGTAGTGAAAACCATCCAGAGAGTACTTATCAGAAGGGTCAAAGATGGTGCCCAGGAGAGGAATCCCACTCATAATGAAATATATTATCTTTTGTAGTGCTTTCATTGACTCCATTAGTACAGGAGAGGTGTGTGGGGACCCAGTCACTAAGGCACGAAAGCAAGGAATAAAGAGGTAATAGAAAGGATATTTTTAGTCAGACCTGGATCTAAGGGGCATGATTAAAGTTTGTTTTTACATCTGTCATAGAAATTTCCTTACTAGTCGTCTTGTACTCCCATGAGACAACTAACTCTTTTGCAGTTTTGGAGGTAAGATGTTTAGAAGAGGTCATATAGACAATAGCTTGTTAATTAGCTCTGACGTTTAGACCAGGCCCACTAGGAAAGGTGCTACAGTGATCCCTTTGTATGAATCCAAGCAAAAATGGGTGGGTTATTAATGTCCAGTTTGGTTCATTCACTGGGTTTACCCGAAGTATAAGTAAATCTTGGAAATACTAAGTAGTGTAAAATCCAAGATGTCTGGAATCAGTTTTGACTTCAATGTGGTTATAAATTTCTGCACAAGTAAGTGTGTTATCAGAAATGCTATTGGTGTTTCAAATGGGTCAGCATTTTTTTTTCTTCTGCTGATACTAAGGGTGTTGATCCAAAAGAGATGGTAAGATCAGTTTTCCATCCAAAGCACACTCTGCAATTTCTTAACTACGAGGAGTGATTTAATCATTTTTCTCTATCTACATTTTTAAAATGTCCTTAACTCTGATGGATAATTTGCTTACTCTCTTGGATTGGAGACAAAGGAAGTGGATAGTAGGTAAGCAATTAATATTACAGAATTCTGATTTTTGAAGGCAGTCCTTCTGTTCTGAAAGGGAAGAAAAGTCCCTTTGCAGGTGTTATCATTTTCTTTCTGGAATAAAAGATATTTTCTGCTAACACAGAAGGGATTGCAAGCTACAGAATGGAATGAACTCTCAAAATCATTCTCAAAATTCCTTGTATGGAACTTTAAACAATGATCCATAATGAAGCTTGCTTTCCCAGGCCGGTTCACAAAGGACTTTTCAGCTCATAGAGAATAGTAATAGAGTTTAGACAAACTATGGAGAGCCATGATCCCGTGGGAAAATTAAAAAGACTAGTGTGGTGGTGTTGGATGAGAGGGTCCCCATTTCACTGTAACCTCGCCTTCTAGTTGTAGGGAGATTGGGGAGGAAGGATGATTTTCAATGAGCATTATCAAGGGGAAAATGAGATTCTAAAGATTTCCTGGCTGCCCAATTGGTGTGAGTGTTCACACTGAGTAAGCCAGAACCCCAGATATTGATCGATCAATTGATCAGTACTTCAGATTCAAATTTGCTAAGTGTCAGCAAGAATACCTAGTCTCAATGACAGTTTTGTGAGTTTGTAGTAAGGAGAAAAAGGAAATGTTAACATCATAAATCTTTGTAGACTAAGCTCTGGGCACAGCCCTGCTACCACACAATTACCAGTAGAGATTATAAGAGCATTCATGTAATTACTTCAAGTGTTTGTAGTCCTTCATGATGAATTAATTTAACAGGCACAGTGTTCCACATCAGCGAAATAAAATGCACTTATTCCAACTCATGACTCAATCCAGAGGTGAAGCATCTTTTTGGTGTTACTGAAAAATGTGTTCTTCTCACAGTGTTTGGCATATGGTAGCTATTTAAAGCAAGGTGAATTGAACTGACTTCAATACATGCTCCTGTTTTGAACAATGTACCACTGATTTTTTGTTCAGTCTACGAATAGCTCACTAGTTTTTGGTCTTGACTTAAAATATATGAATTTGTACTTTGTATGCTCTCCTTCCAAGTAGAAACTGTTAGGACACTGAGCGTATGAGTTTATGAGTATGGTTCTGCTGCATGCAGTGAGTCTGTGAATGTCAGGGAAGAGATAATTTATGGAGTGCTTACTATACCAGCCGCATGCTTGGTCCTTTCCAATTTATGAAGAAAGTATGTTTCTACAAAGATAAAAGGAAAAGGTTTTTGTTTTTTTGTTTAACCTTTTCTTTATCTCCTTAAGAGATTTGGTCTTGTAAAAATAATCAGTTCCTCAAAAATATATATACAGTAAGAAGACTATACACACACACACACACACACACACACACACACACACGCATGCACGCACGCACACCATTATTCAAAACTAAAGAGTTCAAAAGTGTGTGTGACTTCTTGGGCTTCTTCAAAATAATGCCCCATCACCTGACTGAATCTGGAAAACATACTTGAAGTTAAAAGATAACATATCTATAGGTCCTATCTGAAGTATTCTTTATTATGGATAAACCAGAGATGTGGATCTTACAGGGGTTGAGAATACTTCTAAGAATCTCAAATCGACTTGGATTAGTGTAAGGCTAGGTGAAATTCAACTCACTTTTTGATTCCTGTGATTTTTATCAGCAGAATTTTCAGTTAGGATTGCCCCATAATCCCTGCTTTTGGCATTCCGTTTCTGGAATGTCCCAGATGGGAAAATTATCATGGCATCTTAGAGCTCCTGCATGTACCTAATGAGGTATTTTATTTTTGAAAACTTAACCTTTTGACCCATGTTTGCTCATTGATGCCAGTGAGTTTGGTGTATTGCTTTCCACTAATTTCATTGCTTTGTGGGATTCTTTCTGCAAAAGCCCCTGGAACACTGAAAGCCCAATAGGTACAAATGTCACTTCGGTTTAATTAATTATGACCTTGAACTGAAAAGCAGAGCTCAGTAGATTTTACTGTCAGTCTAATTGCAGTAGTTTACAGCTCATACAGCCCTGGGACACTGCTTTATTTCTCCATGAATATTTTGTGTATTAAACCAAGCATTTGTCATAGTCCACAGTCTACTAGGTTCTGCTAAAAAGGGTAGCAGGACACACATTTTGAAATTATGACAATGAAATGCAATACATATTTAGTGACCTGTTGGAATGCTTTTGTTTCTCTGTTCTCTAAAGCAGAAAGGGATGACGGTATTACTGCATATTTGCAGAGATTGACGTTCATGGAAATGTCTAAGGTTGATGTCATCACAGGTTTTCATTGCCTAAAATCATGTCTTTTACATGCTAGTTAGTCAGCATTATTTTCACACTGCCTTGCAAGAACCTCCAGATAAATTCTAACACATTATGTCTTCCTACATGATGACAATTGTTTCAGAAGTAACACAGTCTGGGTGTAATGAGTGAGAGAGCTTGAGATGTGGAAAGCCATGTTAAATGAGAGAAACGATTGAGTTAATTAATAGAAAAGGGGGTGCTGATTTGGAGAAAACCTGCTGTTTTAAGGGCAGCCCCAGTGATATTGTGGACTTAACTTCAAGGTTAGGTCGGGGGTTAGAAAAAACATCATCTGCCAGTGACAATGAGGGCTTCCACAGTGTTTCTCCACATAGACTAGTTTGGTTCGTTTGATTTCAGACAGAAGTGTGGTCCAGCTGCATCTCTGCATACAACTATGTTAGGCTACTCCAGTAATTTTACTGAAAACCTCACTTGTGATTACCAGTGCTTGAGAGAGTAAAAATAATTAGCTTAAATCTAGCCTAATTCTTCTCTTAGTATTTTTCTTTTTAGTGTGCTGATTCTTTTAGACTACATTTGTTGCATTTTCTTGCAGTGATGGTAAAATAGCATCATGTAAGAGTCAAAAAGTATATTGGGATTATTGTCACAGGTGTTGAGAACTACTTGAAATTGTTTATGTTGGAAACTGATTAAAAATCTGTTTTCGTAAGAGAAAATATGAAGATAAATCACTCAAGAAGAGAAGGCTTAGGATAGATCCAGGCTTTTCATTATTTGATCTTCTTGAAAGATGGTCTCACTAAATGGTGCTTTTTTTATATGAATCTGCCCGACTTCTTTTTTGTTAGTGTATATGAGGTGTGGTAAAAGGACCTTAAGGGAGGATGGAGTTTCTGAAGCAAAGTTACATCATTTATTTATCATCTGATTGTGAAAACATGACTGCTAATATGAGTGATTATCTGGTGGTCTCAACAAAATTGATTAGTCATCTGGTTACTGATTATCCAAACTTTCGATTTTTGAAATACATTGAGCAGCCATTATGCAATGTTATTGTATAAATCTGGAATCCATGTATAGACACAAATATGAATGTCATGTTCACAAAGAAATGAGTACCGAAATTGTGGCATATTGAAAATGTGGCCTACCACTAAAGATTGTCCCTAATTTCTCCCTCTGCCACATCATCTCTTAGAAAAGGGTACTGCAAACAACTGTCACCAGCCACTTTACCTGGAGTTCTCTAAGGATGAATTAGATAAGGTGGGTTCTTTTTCTGCCAAGCAGTGATTCTAGAAACTTCTCTCTCAGATCTGAACTTGGATAGAACTTCTTTTAAATCTTCTTCTATCATATCATAGGTGGTCTTCAAATAGACCTCTTCTGAAAGTTTATATGGCTACTTGCCTTTTTGCTCCTGGCAGCATACATTTTCCATGTCAACAGATTTGGGCTGACAGGAAGAACTGGAAACAGATAAAAGTGAATACTGTATAGCATGCTTAATGGTTCTACTCCTTTGTTCTAAACTAGACCATGTTTCATCTCCTGATTGGTGCATTTTAGATATCAACAGATGTAATGACTGCATAATCTTCATAGAAATAAATAGATACAACAGGGAGGCCCAAACTAGATGATACTTGAGTTTTGTGATACATGTTTTATGCATTTTGAAGGCAGAATTGTATGTAAATTCTTATGATGGTTATTAGTTATCATTAATTATGATGTCAACAATAACTACAAAGCTATAAGATTCAGTAAGTTTTAATTCCTGTTTCTTCTTAAATCCTTTTTCTGTCTTGATATTAAAATGTGAGTTCTGAGTTTTATCATTCCATAAAGGAATGACTGCAACTAACTTTTTCTTCCAAAATATGTTGGAAAAATGTGACCATATGCAATGCAAAAAACTTGGAGTACATTAATACATCAGTTTTCTCTCACCTTTCTATACATACATACACCATTAGATTTCTGCATAAATATTTATAATATTTATATTTATACACACACAACTTTTTAAAGCAAATGTTATAATATTGTGCAGCCTGTTTTGAATGGCCAATCATGTCATTGTCAGTTTCTCCTTAAGATTGTCTTCCTAGGGGCGCCTGGGTGGCTCAGTGGGTTAAAGCCTCTGTCTTCCGCTCAGGTCATGATTTCAGGGTCCTGGGATCGAGGCCCGCATCGGGCTCTCTGCTCAGTGGGGAGCCTGCTTCCTCCTCTCTCTCTCTCTGCCTACTTGTGATCTGCTCTCTCTCTCTCTCTCTGTGTCAAATAAATAAATAAAATCTTAAAAAAAAAAAAACATTGTCTTCCTAAAAGGACTGGGGGTTTTCTCCCTTTGATCATATAAATATATACTTTTGAATATAACACAATCATTTTACAACAGTAATTTAACCATATCTGGTTGCCTCCATTGAGATTCCAGGTAAGTATAAAAGGGTGGACTGAGATTCCACAGTCTTTACCCTGAGGTAGCTAAGTGGACAGAACCCTGCCAATGCATGTAAAAATACCATTAAAAAATGCTGAATGTTAAAATTCAGGGGAAAAATGACTTTTGCTCATTTCCAAAGGCCAAAGACTTGAGGTTCATCACAAAATCAGAGTATACTTTGGTACTGGAATGGAATGGGAAGCAAGAACCAGATGTGTAAGCAGAGAAGAGGCGTCCGAGATGATCCCGGAGTGGGTTGACATGCCCAGTGTGTTTCTGTGTACAGCAGGGTACCTTCTGGTGAGCAGAGACATCTGATTTCATAGCCCTGGGACAGGGTAGACAGAATTTTTTGTGTTTTCCTTACACAGGGACTGACCAGATTTCTCCCAGACATGATATTCAGTGAATATGCCATGCCTGGGATAAGAATTCAATGAAAAAAAAAGCAGATTTAATGATATGTTATAAAAGCAGTGGACATAAGAAATTCTGTCAATTTTATATGCAAATTTGGAAAATTTGTATGATAAGCAGAAAACCATCAAATCTTCAAAGTGTGTTCTGAGGGGCACCAACAGTATTCTCATCAGGGAATGTGTAAGAAATGCGGGGTCTCACGCTCCACGCCAAACCTACTGAATCAGAATGTGCTTTTTCACAAGATTCCCAGGTGATTCTCATATACAGTAGTATTGGAGAAGCACTGCCCTAGAGATCATGCCTGAGAGCTCATACCTCCATCCCTCAGTGGGATGAAGCTGGTTACCCACTATAACAGGTGGTTACCCACTGTTGTGATAAGATGCCCTTAATTTTCTATCTTCTTGTTCCTGTTTCCCTTCCTGACTTCTCTCCCAGTATTTCCTGGAATCACCAGCTAAATAAACTACTCTCGCAGGAATCATTGTTTCAAGATCTACTCTGGCAGAAACCTAAACTAAGACATTCTGTATCTAGAGCTCTAAAATCCATACATTGTTTGGTGCCTGGGTGGCTCAGTGGGTTAAAGCCTCTGCTTTCGGCTTAGGTCATGATCTCAGCGTCCTGGGATCGAGGCCTGCGTCAGGCTCTCTGCTCAGCAAGGAGCCTGCTTCCTCCTCTCCCTGTCTCTCTGCCTGCCTCTCTGCCTACTTGTAATCTCTCTCTCTGTGTCAAATAAATAAATAAAATCTTTAAAATCCGTACAGTGTATTTGTTTCAATCAGCTAGTGTTGGACTCTATGTTAGCACAGGTATTGTGAATTCAAGTTTTTCAAGAATTCTTCTATCTCTTTTATTCATTCCTGTTTTATTCTTGGACTTCCCCCCTTGCACATCCAGATAATAATATCAACACTTGCTCAGTTCCACTCATTTACCAGGTGATCTGCTCCAGGGCAGCTGCTGCCACCTCCCACTGCCACCCCCGTAGTCAGTGGTCTCTGCAGCACAAATTGCAAATTGTCCCAAGAAGTTGCTGCAGGAGCTGTGAGCACCTTTTCCCATCTTTCACCTTCACCTCATTCACTAAAAATCAAACAAGACACAATTATTGAATCTGCTGTTTGGAGTGGGTTTTTATGTGAAATCTTTCCATTCATTTCTCTTTTCCTCTATCGTTCCTTGTTGGAGAAGCTCTATATACACAAAACAATGTCTAAATGGAAACGAAGGACTAGCATTATGTAAGGAGTATTCATATAAAGGCTCCTAAATTCTCCTAAAAGTAGGTCTTCTCTGAGAAGCTGTAATGCCTCAGTTCCAGAAGCCAAATCTGGGTGTTCTACTGTCCTTAAAGCTGGAATCACTGCTTCAGTGAACAGACCTGAAAATACTAACCGTGTTAGTTGTGTGGGTGAAGATGAACAGAGAACCAGCCCAAAGAGGAGGACACTCTTAGGGGATTTGATCACGAATGAGCATTAAATGTGGAAAAAAAAAATGGTGATCTTATGTTTGTTTTTTGTTTTTGTTTTTGTTTTTATTCTTTGCCCCAGGAGTACAGGTCTGTGAATCATCAGGCTTACATCTGTCACAGCATTCACCAAAGCACAAACCCTCCCCAATGTCCATAACCCATCCACCCTATCCCTACCCTCCCACCCCCCAGTAACCCTCAGTTTGTTTTGTGAGATTAGGAGTCTCTTATGGTTTGTCTCCTTCCCCATCCCATCTTGTTTCATTATTTTTCCCTCCCTACCCCCCACGACCCCCCACCCTGCCCCTCAAGTTCCTCATATCAGAGAGATCATATGATAATTGTCTTTCTCTGATTGACTTATTTCGCTCAGCATAATACCCTCCAGTTCCATCCACGTGGTTGCAGTGATCTTATGTTAAGTAGGAAGAAACACTGCCCAATAATAAAACGTGGCTCAATATTTCACTCGTGACCTCATCAGTCAGGCTAGCAATGTGTTTGGGAGGATCCAGTCAAAAAGTAGCATAGTAAATGGTTAAGAGTATAGGATCTAGAATACGACTGCCTGACTTCGATTCTTGGGTCTGGCACTTCCTCAGATTACTGAACTCCTGCCTTCTAGTTTCTCATTTGTGTTATTTTATAAAGTGGGAGTATTGAAAAAACTTATATATGAAGCATTTGGAGCAATGCCTTGTACCTAGAAAATACTCAATAACTGGTAGCTTTGGAGGGTGAACTAAAGAGTCGGGCATGGTTTCTCCTCTCTGAGCAGAGGCCAGAACGTGAACTGAAGGGCAGAAGTGCCTCCCTTCTCATTCCTCGACTTCCTATAAGATCCGGAAATGCTGGTGCTGAGTGACTTCCAGGTTAGCTCCCATCACAGCAGCTCATTTTAGACTTCTCTCTACCATGTGTGTTTAGCAACGTAAACATTCCTAAGGTGAGTCTTGCCACAGTGTGAAGGGCTTTATTTGGGACTAGGAACAACCTCCACTCCCCCATGCCGCCCATGAAAACATGGAAGTGTAACTAATCAGTCCTGGATTATCCACCCTAGCCCGAGGGTAGAGTTTCCCTGTGGGTTTGAGCATTCTTTCGTGACTTATATTAAACTTGGTGTTAGTGGTTCATCAGAGTCCAGGGCCTAACTTGCCTGTTATCTGGAGAGAGACAGAGGATAGTTGGTGCTTAGGATGTTTCATCTTGAAATATGGATATAAGTTTAACCACATGGGACTAGAGTTCAACCCTAGAGCCAGTCAGAAGAAAAGTCTGTGAGTTCAAAGACTTCCTTTATCTTCTTCTTTCTTAAAAAATTATTTATTTTTTGGAGAGAGTGAGCAAACAAGAGAGACAGTGAGAGAGTGAGCGAGCGTGAGTAGGGGAGAAGTGGAGGGGGAGGGAGAAGAGGACTCCATGCTGAGCAGGGAGCCCAATGTGGAGCTCACTGGGGGACTCCAGGACCATGACCTGAGCCAAAAGCAGACGCTTAACCAACTGAGCCACCCAGGCGCCCCAAAGAATTTATTTTTCTTAGGGTGACAAGTTTGATAAACCAAAATATTTTATGGCCATAGCATATTGATAAGTACAAAGTTATCCTTAACTCATGGCATGTTTTAAATAAAAATTGACTTTCTAAATCCTAAATATTTAGGATGAATTTTGTTTCTATTTTCAAGAGGATTGAAAGAACGGTGAACATGGGAAAAATTCTCAGTTGACACAGGCTTTATTTCTTTCATTTCCAACATGAGATTGAGAGCATAAAAATGTATATAACAGGTATTTCATGAAGCAAACATGGTAAAATATTAACTGTAGAGTCTAGTAGTAGGTATATAGGTGTTTACTGTAAAATTCTTTAAACTTTTCTGTATGTTTGAAAAATATGTATAAAACAATATGGGGGAGTATATTAATAAGAAGGGATGCTTCTTGGTATTTACATTCTAGTAGCATATCTATAATTTCTGTGCCTTACTTTCCTGAGCTTGACTCTCCTCCTCAATGTAACTTAGGGATCAAGAGAGCTTATGGGATTTTAGAGGGAGACTGACTCAGGACTGTTATTACTAGTCTTTTAGCTGCACTGGGTATTGTTCCAATTGGCCTGGGATCCTAAGCAGTGTTTCTTACATGATATATATAGGAAATATACTCACAATTTTCAACCACTGACTTAAAAATCAATGATAGGATCCATCCCCCATATGTATTGATTTTCGTTGACTTAAAAATAAATTTGGTATATTCAGTCATGTGTATATTTCAGAGAAGAACACAATTATTGTGCTTCTGCTTAAATCTGGAGATGTCAGTTCTAAGCATTAACACGATAAAAGGAAATACCTTTTTATCATTTTTGGGATCCTTTATCATGATTGGTTTTCATGTTTCATGGAACTAGCTATTCTTTGTAAATGTTTCCTGACATATCACAGTAGACAGTTAAAAATTATTAAAAATTTGCAATGTTACGTTGCCTGTTTGGAAGTAGTTTTTTTGAGTATTTTTGCATAATGGTGAAGTTGTTCCTTAGTGCCCTGTGGATGCAATTCTTAGCCAAGAATGTTCTACAGTATATACAGAAGGCTCTACGTAGTGTTTGCTATCTTCCAGTTAACTAATTAGGTTTTGATAAGCCATTGTTTCAAAGACAGAGATGGAGGTTAGTGGATTCAGGTTAGTATTGCTGCTCTTAGTTGCAGTGTATATTGCATTGTTTCATAATATTTTGTTCAAAGAGGGAAATTATCAATCTAAGAATCAAGCACAGATTTAAGAGATAGGATGTTTTGGCTGACTTCATTGTGTATTTATGTATTTATGGAGTGCCTACTAGTGATCTGTGGTACATAACAGTAATACACTTGCCCGTGTTAACAACTAATGAGTGCATCCATTTATATCCATCCCCTTGCATAACAAAGTGGGTTGGGCTTCTAGCTAATATTTGAATACCAAGCAATCTGTAGTTCACAAAGCACTTTTCCTTGCATTTCTGTCTGCCCTCACAACTCAGTCAAATTGTGGATCCGGGGCTTTTTATGTCCATTTTAGTGATGAACTTGTCCTAGACGAGAGAACTCACCAGGTTGTATCTTCTTATTTTGCTCAATTGTCTATGATTTCATTTAAAAATTTATCTACCTAGGTTTAGTATGTTTTCTATGTGCATGGGAATTGTTTCTTTCTTGACATCTAATATATTAATGTATTGTTAAAAATCTTTTTGAAAGATAAAAATCTATGCAAGACTTTCTAGTTTTTCTGTTAAACTTTTATGCTACATGAGTCTGAGTATAATATACTTTTTTAAACAAGTGGTTTTCTTTTTTCTTTTTTTTTTTTTAAGCAAATGTTTTTCAAGAGCTCCTCCCCAATGACTTTGAAAAGATGTGAAAAATATGAGCCCAGATTTGGGAACCTGCAGTTCTTTATTTGCATTCAACCTGGTTTGGTTACATTTGACTTGTCACATTTGGGAACTTACACTCAAGGTTCTCCATCTATCTTATTAAAGGTGACGGATTTCATTAAATCACATTAGGAAGCTTCATTTAATTGTTAGGAAAATATGTTGTAAGGAACACAGGTCACATTTAAATTTGATAGGCTACATGGAGAAAAATCATTGCCAGTCCACACAGGTAGGGCCACACTCCATCTCAGCTTCTCTGTTTTGCCAGCTCATCAGCCACCAGATAATCCGCAAAACTTGGCTCCCTGGTCTCCTGGCTGTGCCAGTGACACATGTGAGTACACGCAGGTATGTCAGCCACTGTGCTTTCCTGGAGGGAGTCAGGATGTTCTGTTGGACCACATTCACATTCAGAATTTGCTCACCATGGTGGAAATGAATGGGAAGTGGGGTCTGTCCTGGAAATAAGATTACTAGCCATTTTAACACATGTCCACATCATTTTTGAGGGAATATTAAAAAATAAAATAAAATGGATATGTGTCCATCATTGGACCTAATTTATAGGAGGTTTGATTGATCTAACGGAAAATGAAGGTAAGAAATGTGTTCTATATAAATAGCCCTTTTGACTTTCTACTTTAATAAATATCTTTCAGCAGTGCTCCAGTTGCAAGTATCACATTTTCCCAAGGTGTGTTTCCACACATACTAATAACTCTAAGGGATTTATTCAAATGGGCACATTTAGTTCTGAGGCAAGACTGCCCCTCCTTAAGAATGTGACTGAAAATGGGCGCCTGGGTGGCTCAGTGGGTTAAAGCCTCTGCTTTCGGCTCAGGTCATGATCTCAGCGTCCTGGGATCGAGGCCCGCATCGGGCTCTCTGCTCAGCAGGGAGCCTGCTTCCTCCTCTCCCTGTCTCTCTGCCTACTTGTAATCTCTCTCTCTGTGTCAAATAAATAAATAAAATCTTTAAAAAAAAAAAAAAAGAATGTGACTGAAAGCACATGAATTCTCCTGCTTACTTTTCACATTTTGCTGCTGGTAGCTAATTTTACACTTTGTTTTATTTATTTATTTATTTATTTATTTATTTATTTATTTATTTATTTATATTAACACTGGCTGTTCTCCTTTGAAACTCTTACTGGCTGCTTGATGAAACATCATTGTTAGGTGTGATGTAGTACTTTTACTTCATGCTGTTTCCGTAAGAAGGGCTTCTGTCTTTTAACAGTTGCTGGTATTGGCAAATCATCATGCTTACAAATAACAGATAAACAACACCTTGTAGGGACTTGTTACTCTCTAATTAACACTGGGAAAGGATTTAGGGTTAAACTTGAAAAACAACGTATTGTCTTAGTCTGCTTTGCTTTGTAAAATATTTTTATATAATCACGAACTGATGCAGTGATTTCCACATTGCTTTGGGGGAAGAGTACAAGAAAAGTTAAATAAAAATGTGCCTTCACATTTCAGTCCCACTTGCCATTTTAGAAGTGTCTTTCATATCCATTATCAGGTACCAAATTAGTGTTCCAGCTAAGTATATGATACCAAGAGGATTCATGGTTATAATAATGATTTTCTTTTTAATGCATCCAGATTTATCACTTGCCTTCTGAAAACCCTCCAATGACTTTCTAGTGCATTTTGATTATAATCTGAACTCTTAGACATGGCCCACAGGGTCTGGCATAATCTAATTCCCATTTTCTCTCCAATTTCATTTCCTGCCACATTTTCTCTCCCTCTTTTGGTACAAGGCATGTTGGTGATCCATCAGTATGTTCTTTGAACAACCAAGGGCTTTCTCACTTTCAGGTCTTTGCACTGCTCTTTCTGCCTGAAGTATCCGTTTCTCTGTTTTTTGCATGAATGACCTCTCATCATTCAGGTATAGGGTATTAATGTAATTTCCTCCAGAAAGTACTTCCCCATCCACTCCATCATTGTGTTCTGTTGATTTTCTTTCTAGTAATCCTTTCAATATGTCCTCTTACCCATGAAACTGCTAGCTTGTTTACAGTCTGCCTCTATTAGGTTAGGAACACTGTCTGTCTTGGTCAACACTGTATTGGAAACCTTGCATGTGGTGCAGACTCAAAAATTGTTGCTGTGGAACAAAGAAGAAAAATCCTTGTGAACCCATAAAAAAACCATTTATTCAGCAAAGGTTTAATGAGCACTTGCTAGATTGGGGTTACTTTTTGATGAAAAGCTAAAGAAGGAAGATATAAAAACCCATCTTGCTCCCAAGCAATTCTCAGGCTAGTAAATCATTAAGTAAGAAACTGGGAAAACTTTCACCCATGACAAGGGCTTTTTGGTTGGAGTAAATGGTTATGAGGATTCTCTGCCCAAACATACTCTTGGAGCTTTATGTCTCTCTATGAGGGAAGATTGGAATTAGAAAGAGAGTGCATAGCAGGAGAGGAGCTGAGGGAGAGGCAGAATCTCAAGCAGACTCTGTGATGAGTGCAGAGCCAGATTTGAGGATCAATCCCATGGCCCTGAGCTCATGACCTGCCCTGAAATCAAGAGTCAGATGCTTAACTGACTGCACCACCCAGGCAACCCAAGAGTGGAATTTTCAAAGCATGACTATCTGTGCAGCCTCCTTTATTTTCCACTGACTCTCTGAAGCCTTTCAGCTCTAGAAGGTGAGGTAAATAACAGGTTTAAAAGTTTAAGTACTTTCATTACAAATCATCTAGCTATTTATTTATGAATTAATCCATGATATTTCATAAGTAGAAGAGATGATACCTCTTAGAATTTAAGATTGTTGGATACTGACTGATCTAAGTATTTCTATAATATTCGGACCATTTCTGTTTAAGCAGTATCAAAAATGAAGGCTAACATTATTGAACATGTAAGGTTTGATTGTTTTTACTCACAAATATAGGGTAAAAGGATAGTCCAATTTTATTTAAGTTTTGAAATAATTATAAGTGCCCTCACCTATCATCTGAGCACAGACACTAGTATCAACTTCTTGAGTAGTATTCCAGAATTCTCATCATACAGTAGAGAGTGGAGAAGGGCAGGGTCAGTCCTACTTACATATCCAAGTAGAGATAAACCTGTCTCATGAGTCCATGCTATTGTTTTTTTGCTGCCAGATGGTACTGACAGGTGTTTCTTTATAGCCTAACTGGTAATGGCCACCTAGTGCTGGTTTAGGATGTTCTCTGACAGAATATGGTCCTGCTCCCTAGGGCTAAGCTGGACTGTATTTTTGCCACTGTACCTGCAGTATTCAGTGTTCCTTCTTTTCAGGTAAGATACATACCCATTTCCCAGGCACCAGCCAGCACCAGGGACACGGCCTCAGATCTGTTTCCAGGGTATTTATTCTTCAGGAATTTACCCCTAGACATCATTTTTGACTACCATTTTTCTTTTCTACCAACAAACACAATGTGCTTGATTATGCGCCTTTTATCTGGGCAGTTGGCTTCTCCTAAAATTTCCTTGGACCCTACAGTCTGATTCAATGACTCCAGAGTAATTTCCAGCAACTCACATGCTAGGAAAGAGAAAACACAAATATGAAAACTAAACTAATATATTCTGTAATGAGCCGTGCTACTGTATAAAGTATATTAGTCAATAGATGTGTTGATTTCCTTACCTCTGTGGTATTAAGCATGCCCATTCTCAGAAACTTTCTGTAATATTATAATTTATACTGATCACCAACTAGCTCCTTGTACATGAAGTCTTATTCTGTTACATCTGATAATATCATTTGGCCAAAAGTATTAAGATTCTTTCCTTGAAGAAAAAACTTTAGTTTTGGTAGTTAGGAGAGCACTTTCCTGGATAAGAAAATATAATTAGCCCTTTATATGCTTGTTTTATATGACTAGATTCTTTCCAATATTCAGAAAGACTGGGAGTCCATTAACACACACTGTTGTTTTATTTTTTTCTCAAAGATAATGGGCTTTTCATACTCTTGTTTACAAACATAATTAAAAATAGGCTTTTGTGGAGAGGAACTTAATTCTAATAGAATGTTGATGAACTGAAGTGTTATTTAGTTTTTTCAAAAAATCTTAGAGAGTACCTGATGTAAATTTAGGATTATTCTAAGAGAAAGTAAAGCTAGAGCAACTACTACAAAGTAGAAAACAGAGCTTAAAAAATATTCAAATGCTCTATGTGTGCTTACTGATACAGTATCCACTAGGCACTGTAGCTATTACAGTTTAATAAAAATTTTAATAAATTTTAATAAAAATTAAAGAATTCACTTCTGCAGTTTCAACAAGCATATTTCAAGTGTTCAATCTTTACATGTGACTAATGGCTACCATATTAGAAAGCACATTTATATTATTATAGCAAGTTCTATTGTACATTACTACTGAACTACAGTCCTGGTTAGAATGCAATGTAGAATGGGAAGGTAGGGGAATCAAAGTCAGAGTTAGAACAGTGAAAGTCAGAGGAACAAGAGCAGTCATGGAAGACATTTTCTCTTCTTTTCAGTACACAAAGTTGGAATGGGAAACCATCATTGTTCCATGATAAAGGGGACAATAACTTTTTTGCCTGCCACTAATTTAGTAAAATAAAGTGTTGAAAAGATGTTAAAAGTCAGACCAATTACCAAGTGAATGTTTAAAATGTTTATATTGCTTATTTTTGCTTACATGGCTAATCCAAAGCACCCTACTTTAAGAAGCAGTGTGTGCTGAGCACTGAGTGGGATAGTCAGTTTTGCATTATATATAAAGAAAAAAATTTGAATTGTCATAAGCTATTATCCATAATAAATTAGTTGATAATAAACTTTCACTACTGAACCAACATGAAGACTTTCCAGAAATGCTTACCATGGTCTCGTGGGGGAACTAAATGCTGTTTTAAATCTGAGAACATGACAAGGTTGTCAGCCAACAAATGAGTATCAGGGCAAAAGTACTGAGGTCAAAAAGAATCTTAGAATACTTGCAAAAATACATGTAATATTCCTTATCATTTTAGCAAATGATTTAACATCACGTTTATATCCATTTATATTGTAGTTCAACTTATTTGTCATATATATTTTATTGTCTCCTTGCCAAATGATAAGATCCACAAAGCCATATGTTTCCTAAGCTTCTCTTGGACAGAAATTTTACTAAAGCTAGAACAAGTAAAATATTACCCACTCGGCAAGGACATCATTAGTTAAATTTGTGCTCTAGGCGGGGTTGTTCCAAAATTGGTATTATGGAAGCCCATTTTCCATGAGGTCATATCAGATCACTTTTGATACAAAATGTAAAACCAGAGGTACCCCAGAAAAGCTTGATGAAACTATTATATTCATTAAAAATGAAAGAATATCATGGAGTTTAAATAATGATACAAATAAGATACATGAATACTTAGTTTACCAGGAACGTTAACTCTTAGCAGACTGAATTGTGTATTCCATGTGGTAGTTACAGAATAATAAAGCCAAAAAGAACCTTTGAGATTGCATAGTTCACTCTGAAGGTGAGAAATCTGAGGCCCAGGGTGGCCATGTGACTTTTTCAAGTTCATACTATTGAATGATGTCAGAATTGTGATCAAAGACACATATAAAATAGTTTTGATTCTACTAGTTGATTTTATTTTTTTGAATTGAATTTTTAGGGATTTATTTATTGATTTTAGAGAGAGAGCATGAGCAGGAGAGGGAGAGAGACTTTTAAGCAGATTCTGCACTGAACGTGGAGCCCAATGTGAAGCTCCATCTCATGACCATGAGATCATGACCTAAGCAGAAACCCGGAGCAGACACTTAACTGACTGCACCTCCCAGGTGCCCCTGATTTAATATTTTTTAAGTCAGGTTGTCCATTATAATACTTAACAGCTTATAATTCCACATTTTTAAAACATAAATTTATGTATACCAGTGATTCCCAAATTTAACACTCTCAGAGAAGCTTGTCTTAATGTTATGAGTCAATATATATGTACTGTTAGAGTTGACCAGTGATAGGATAGGAACAACCCAGTAGTGCACTTGATTGAGTTTCATTTGCCATCTCCTTGCCAATTTTAGAAACTGATATTCATACCCCACCTTGTGTTTATTTCCTCACGGATACCTTTGTTGGTGACTGCAAGTGTTCAGGCACTTTAAGTCCCAGGCCTTAAGCATCTTTGTATCTCTCTAGTCCTTAACATAAGGCCTAGTGCAGTCTCTGTGTTTGTTGAATGAATGAGTGAACTATCATAATTTTCTATCCTATAAAGATCTTATTTTGGTTAAGTACCTATAATTTACATGAAAAATACAGTCGGAAACTTAAAAATACCCCCTTTCCCTCTTTTTTAAAAGAAAAATTTTAATGTTAATGCAGCATTGTTTTTTGTTTGATGAGAAAAACAAAATTAGGTAACTTCAATTAGTTTTTTTAAAAAAGCAACTTTTCCTCCAAATTTTAAATCCCTTTTAGAATAGAATTATAGCTGGCTCTCTGGACACTGAGCAGGAGCAGATGAAGGCAGTGGGCTGTAAGGTAGCACTAGGTATAGCAAAGTAAAACCTAGGGGTGACTGGTAGGAGCAAGCTAAAGAGACTGTCCTGTTGGGGAATATCGCAGGGCTTTAAGTAAAGACAGGCCAACATCCAGGAATCTGAGTTTCTCAAGGTGGTGTAGGAGGATCAAGCCCCATCAAAGCCACGCAGCCGAGATTAACTGAAGCTGGAGATAAAGTATCTAAATACTGAAATAAAGATTACATTAGGAAGAAACTTCGTAATTTTTCCTGTAGGAAGATCTTGGTAGCATGAAATAGTAGGAAAAACACAGGCCTTGAAAAGAGGCAGACAGTAGTTCAAATTCTGGCTCCCTCACTTAATAGATTTGTGAATTTAGTTCAGTGACTTATCCATAGTGAGCCTCAGCTTTCCTCATCTGTAAAATGGGTTTGTAATGTTAGTTTCCCTTTCCAGAACATAGCCTGCTCAGAGACTACTAGTCAACAAGTATTCTCTTAGATAGGGAAAATGTGGATGCTCTTTTAAAATCACTTTTATTATCTTTATTTTATAGATGACAAAAGTAACACTACATTCCAACAAATATATTGGATATCATCTTAGCAAAAAGCTGAGAAATACACTTTCTTAAAAGAAAATTTGCAAATAATATTTGTCCATACTTGGATCAACAGAGTATATAAGTGCATATGATGTGTGTGTGCTTATTGTATTGTCCATCAAGTATGATTTATATATATGATACCTATTACACAGACACATACACACATACGCTCTGTAGATATCCAGTTGGCGATATCTGAAAATGACAGGTTAATTTATAATTGGAATGTCATATGTAACAAAACTCTACTGATTTAAGACCTGAAAGTATTATCTTATATTGGGATCATAGTTCAAAAGAAAATTAAAATTATATTCTTCTTAGAAATCATGTCCCAGTGTTCTAATGGAGAGAACCTACTTTTCTTGTTTTTGAACTCTTGTGACACTTAGTCGAATGATCTGTAGGATGGTGAGGGATTGCTGCGCTTAAGTCCTATAATTATGGAAGAGGATATTTTTCCATGGGCCACTGAAAAGGCCACAAAACCCTTGTCCCTGACAGAGTTCAGTGGACTTTGGAGAATGGAGTTTTAACATAGTTGATCAATTTGAACTTTACCATCAAAGCATATAAAGTCCCTTGCTGAAGTCTTAGCTTAAAACAATTTATTTTTTACATAAAAACAATATGAAGAACCACAAGAGAAGACATCTTAAACTGACCCAGAATTTAATCATCCACCACGTATGTTTTACAAAAAATAGACGTTAAAGTCACGGGCTTTGGAGTGGGACAGCCTGGGTCTAATCAGTTCTGCTCTTTTCTAGCTGCATCAACCTGGTCAGGTGGCTTAGTCTTGTTGTGCTTTAGTTTCCTCATCTGCAAAATAGGGACAATAATAATCTGTCTTTCTAGGCTCTTGAGAACGTTAAGGGAGATACATCACATAAGCTTGGAAAAGAGTAAGCATTTAGTAAAGATCCGATTTATTGACTACTGTAATCCCTGAATGATATAAGACTTAAACAGTCTTAAAGCCTTCCAGAGAAGAAAAAGCTGGCTAGGTATAGGGCAGTTCCTGGAATTACTGGAAGAGGTTGCGTACCCAAACCTGCATTTGGCACATTAAGTCAGGTAAAGGCAGAACATGCACAGCTGGAGGAAGGATCATGGATGGTTCTTCAGTCACGGGGGGTAGGCTCCTGGTCTTCCTTTTGTTTGGGCCCTCTGTGATTAAGATGAGAGGATTCAACAGCAGATTCCCAGCAGGAGGAATGACGATAAGATCCCACACTTGGGGTTTTAATAATTCGTATTGGTGTGCTCATTCATGGAGATTGATCATCAAGGGATTATACACAGAAGCTTATATGGAATTTGTGAATAGGCAAAGAATTTTGCAGTGATTAGCAGCATGTTGTAGAGTCCTATAGATCTGTGTATGATTGTCAGGATTACTCTATCTTTTCCTTGTGGTCAAAGCTCCTTTAGCCTCAGTTTATTCATCTGAAAGATGGGGGTCATAGCATTAGATGGTTATGATAATAAGAGTGATAAGCCATGTTAAGTCCCATTGTACAAAGCTCACTGCTCATTAAAATCACTGCCTTCTGGGGCGCCTGGGTGGCTCAGTGGGTTGGGCACCGGGCTCTCTGCTCGGCGGGGAGCCTGCTTCCCCCTCTTTCTGCCTGCCTCTCTGTCTGCTTGTGATCTCTCTCTTTCTCTCTGTCAAATAAATAAATAAAATCTTTTAAAAAAATAAAATAAAATCACTGTCTTCTTAACAAAATCCCTCAATGAATTATTTTCAATTCGAAAACTTATTTCTTAAAAGGATGATTAATTTAAAAATCTGTTACTTCTATCCATATCAAACACTTTGAGAGGTATTTGTCTATTTTATTAACTCTTGTGGACAATGGGATAAATTTTATCTGCTGGAGTTCCTTGTAGGTTTTTAGGATTATTTCCTGTGGGAAACTTTATAGCATGGGTGTGACATTCCTTATTTATTTTGTGCAAACTCCAAAGTTGAAGTTATTTCTGGAATATATAAAATATAATACAGTCAATCCTGTTAAACTCTACACAGATGGAAGAAGCTGGTGCTTGGAGAATAACTAGCTTTTTGAACCAGCCGATATAGATAACTTGAGTGATTGGGAAGCCTTATACTTGATCAGTCACATTCAGCCGTGTCAGCTGATTTCAAAACCATTTAAACATATAGCAAATTATTCTAGATTTGCATATCTAAAACTAAGTGGCTCAGGAGGCAATCCTATATAAATATAAAAATACATATATATGTATATATATGAGCTTAGATTTATGTATGCATAGTATATATGTGTTTCTGTATGTATGTGTGTGTTTATATATATCCAAATGTATTCATAGGTATATAAATATACTATCATATTTGATATTAATGTTAATTAATAAGAAAGTCTACCCAATTTTTAGTAACATATAAAGGATGTTATGAATTTCTGAGATGGTTTAGGAATTGTGAAATATATTTTTCATTCTGTTGAGGCAAGTCATCTGAAATAGGATTCAGGGATGGGTTGCTGCATTGTTGTTAGAAACCAGAAATTCTGGGCCTCTTGTTGGGCAAGCTCTGCAGGTGCTTTGCACAGTGTCTGGCTCTGAAACCAGCTTTGGATCCTGCCTAGCTCATTGGGCTTTCCTCCCAGGTTTTCTGATCAGAAAACTGAAGGCCAGCTGCTGCCTGTCATTAGGAAGCTTAGTGAAAGTCAACATGGGACTGAAAGCTGGCCGGGGGCTGGTGGGGCACTGTCCACACGCTGACTAAAGGTCACCTAGAGAAGGGCTTTCTAACGCTTCTGAGGACTTGCTGCATAATGTTCCTGCTCTGAAGCAGCCCCGGAGAGGTACTAGATCAGTTTCAGAATGTTCTGTTATGATAGACATATGTTATCTCTGGAAATTTTGATTTTATGTATATATTATAACAGCTGAATCAAGAGATTCCTTTTGTGCTACTCTGAAGCTCTCATTGAAGTAGTTCCCTGTCCGTTCCCTTTCTGACAACGGTCTTATCCTGCCCACTCCATCGCTTCTATAATACAACCTCAAGGGATGATTTATTTTCTGACCTTCCCTTAATGAAGATAATCAGATTTTGCCCTGTAGCCTAACAGTTGTTCCCGGTCTGTGGTCGGGTATCTTGGTTGGTGCTCCTGCGTATGTCGTGCTTGTTTACATATGCTAAATTGCTAAACTTCTCTAAATTCCTCTAAATATTTTGGCTGAATGATTTCCTCTGGCAGTTGATTAGCCAGGTTGCCCATGTACAGGGTATTGTGAATTTGTCCTACTTTTATCCTACTATTTTATACAGTGTTATATTTTTGTTGAGCAAAGCCCATTGAATGAAAAGAAAATGCTGACATTTGAATGGAAAGCCCAGAGGGCTTAGGAAATGCCAGAGGAATTCTACAAATATCCTTTTTCAGTGGCCTAAACAATTGGGATCTAATTCTTCTTGGGTAGCAGATGGAGGTGGTAAAAACTGAGCTTCTAAATGGCATGAGTCTCTGAGTTAAAGGGCTTGGTGCTGTGCCATGCAAACAGCCCTGCTTTTTTCCAGCCTGCAGCAAGGATGGAAGCCAGCTTTCAGGGAAGACCTCTGGGCCTCTGAGAGAAAAGAGAAACCCACATCGCCCTGGGGTGGCTAGAAATGATTCTAGTTTTAAAAATAATGGATCTGTTGACAAGGAATGCCACCGACACACCAACACTATTAACACTCATTAACTCTATGGAGAGAGAGAGAGAGAGAGAGAGAGAGAGAGAGAGTGTGTGTGTGTGTGTGTGTGTGTGTGCATGCGAGTGCTCGTGTATGTATTTTTATCCTTTAGATTTTAAATAATATAGAGCTGATTAGATCTTACTCTACCACATTAACTTCTCTCTCTCTGTCTCCCCCTTTCTCCTCCCTTCCCTCTCTACTCATCCCTTCTTCATCTCTCCTTTTCCCTCTCTTTGTCTTTTTCTCTCTCCCAAACAGCCAAAGGGTTTTATTTTTTTGTATTTTTTTCCCCCCACGGTGGGGTGGGAGGGAGGGAGTATTTTGGGCAGAAGTGAGAAAAATAAGGTGTTTATAGCTTATTAAATTGTCTAATATCTTAATGCTCTCTTCTCAATATTTAACCTTCTCCGTCGTGTCCCACAGTTGTAATCTAGAGCACATGAAATTTACATGTATACTGGTATAGCCTCTGTCACATGTTTAGTTACTAACTATTGAACAAATTCTACATAATTTTTTAAAAGATTTTATTTATTTGTTTGTCACGGAGAGAGAGAGAGAGAGAGAGAGAGAGAGAGAGAGAGANGAGAGAGAGAGAGAGAGAGAGCGCACAAGCAGGCAGAGTGGCAGGCAGAGGCAGAGAGAGAAGCAGGCTTCCCACTGAGCAAGGAGCCTGATGTCGGACTCCATCCCAGGACCCTGGGGTCATGACCTGAGCTGAAGGGATCATGACCTGAGCTGAAGGCAGTCGCTTAACTGACTGAGCCACCCAGGCATCCCAATACATAATTTTTATCTCTTCTCATTTTCAGCAGATCTACTTAATGCCAGTGACTAACAAAATCATAAAAGGAAAATCTTACTAAGTCCCCATGCTATTGGAAAAACAACAAAGACACTAGTAAATTTTGTCTTTTAGCAGAGGAATTTTGGGTATTATCTCACACATTTACAATTGCAGACACTTTTTTTAATCATTTCTATTGCCCACAGGGGAGGCGGGGGTGGGAGGTAGGTAGAGCTGGTGTACATCTATTGAAAATATTGTCACATCAAAGAGAATAGCCACACAGAATTCTATAATCATCTTCTGTAATCATCTATCCGTGTTAAGAAGAAGGAGAAAAAAACAGCTTAGCCCTTCTTCGACTGTTTAAATGAACGTGCCCAATTATTTTAACCAGTTTCCACTGACTTGTCAAAAATCCTTGTGTATAATAATGGTCTGCCGGCGGCAAGACTGGACAGAAATACTGTACAGTAATTGATTTTGTTAGTTGAACATCTGGCAGAACAGCCTGGATATTTACTTGGAAGGAATGTTCCCCAACCGGAGTAAGTTCACTGTTGGGTTTTAGGGCACTAAAGTGCCAAATCAGGCTGCTCTGGGCATAAAACACATAGACGGCAATAGGCGAGTAAGTCAGAAAAAAAAAATGAGGAGAAGATGAGAAATAAGGAGAAAGAAATGAGGAAGAGAAGAAACACTTGGCACACATGGAATAAAGGTTGAGGACATTTTTTCTAGGACTTCCTTGCTGGTTTCTAAATGGAAACCACGCAGTGATAGTAGGATAATTGTTTTACTTCAAATGATTTGTAAGTAGCTATTCTTTTGGGCGCCTGGGTGGCTCAGTGGGTTAAAGCCTCTGCTTTCGGCTCAGGTCATGATCTCAGGGTCCTGGGATCGAGGCCCGCATCGGGCT
>LNAC01000002.1:6924773-7059377 GCA_002007465.1 Ailurus styani | reverse complement strand
AGAGAGAGAGAGAGAGAGAGAGCGTACAGGCAGGGGGAGCAGCAGGCAGAGGGAAAAGCAGGCTTCCTGCTGAGCTAGGACTCTGATGTGGGGCTCAGTCCCAGGATCCTGGAATCATGACCTGAGCTGAAGGCAGATGCTTAACTGACAGAGCTACCCAGGCATCCCTGCTATTCATTTTCTTAAATAGGAGTTTTGCTTTTATAAATGCCACTAAGGAAAACCCAGTTGTGAGAAAAAAAAAATTCATTATTTTCATTATTAAAATATAGTATTTGCCAAATTGCATCTGTAACCTGAATGAAGTTCAGTACTAATGGTTATGTTTTCTAGCTAACATGTTTGGCGTGTGTATCTGTTGCGTGGTTTAGTTGATTTTCTCATGGGTGTATGATTTTGACAACAATAAAAAGTTCACAGTGTGTTCTCTCTCACCCTTACTGATTTCTCTAAGTGGGCTATAAGTTACAGATTGCACTTTGGATCATAAAACATTGCTGGGAGTATTTTTGTTGTCTATTTAATTCTGGGATCTTGTGCTAGCATATATTTTTTGTAAGACATTAAGAAAAACATGCTCCAAGGAAATGGTCACTTGTACTAAATACAAATGTTAGGATATGTTGGCAAGACCTCCTTGTTGGTATTCCTGAAATTGCAGTGGTTAATTCATTAATTCATTACTAAGATGGACTCCCCAGTAGACTGAGATTGCCTTGTGGGTAAGAATGTATCCTACCAATTTTTATACTCTAGCCCAGTTGCTGACATATGGTAGTTATTAAGTGAAAACTTATTGAACAAATCCCTCCATAATTTATATTTATTTTCAGCTCATCTTTTATCATACCAAACAAAAGTTTGTGGAAGAAATAAGCCATCATATTACAAATGTGAAGTGTATTTGCTTTGCTATGTGTATGTATAATTTGAATATTTGTCATATTCACATAGTTCTGATTGGCTCTGCGACAGCATTTGTCTGGCAGATAAGTAATAAGGAACAGGAAGGTAATGCACTGAATTTTGAAATTGTTTCAAATAGGGGGAGACTTACCTTAAGCGCACTGAAGAGTCACTGAATTTATAGTTTTTATTCAACTGTTTGGTGCATTCTGGGAGTCTTTGAGCAACGTCGTTTCAGTCATATAGTGACTAAAAGGTTGGGCTCTGGGGCCAGGCAAATCTGGGTTCAAATCTCACCGCTACAACTTTGCTGGTTGACTTTGGACTAGAGGCTTGATCTCTCTGAATCTCTTATAATCAGTGCAAATAATAATACAGTCAATGGGAATAACCAACCATGGATGATTACTAGTTAGATAAACAAGGCAATGTATTTAAGCCTTTAGCAAGTTCATAATGCATAGCAAGAACTTAAAAAAAATCATAAATTTTGATTAAGCAGATTCAAAAAAAAAAACCACCTGATTGTACTTTGTAAAGACTCTGTATTTGATAAAAATTTAGCCTTTTATCAAATCATCCTTAATATTTATTGATTGGTATATTAGTTCATAAATATTTTATGCTATAAATAATAGTAAAATAAAAATTTAAATGTAATGCTACCAAGAAGTCTTCACAGCTCAGATTTCTTAGATATCAAGTAAAATTGAATAAAATTTTATTCAGATTTATTTCTGAACATTACATGTTATTCTAGTTTCATGGGTTGTAGAATTAAGTCAGACTTTTAGCATACCTTTGTATTTGCAAATTAAAGATTAAACAATCTATTCATGAAGCAGTCATCTCCAGATGCAGCACTAGGCATTGAGAATAGAGGATATAAATGACACTTTCTTATCTTTCAGGGCACACAGAGACTAAGAGAGAAAAATGTTTTAATAGAGTAATCAATGAAACAAGACAAGCTTAAATCATGCACAGAGGTAACATTGAGGAAATAGTGATTAACTATTGAAGGCGTGGGCTTAGGTGGCTATTTTGTGGGGTGTACAAGAGACAGGTCATGGTTGTGTTGAAGGTGCAGAGACTTGAACCAGGTTGGTGTGTTTGGGCATCCATATGCAGTTTGACTTTACCAGAAAGTAAAGTTGAAAGATGGGATGGAGAGATGTGTAATAAAGTTGTTGATGAAGTGAAATCATGAAGGGTCTTCTATGTAGTGAAGACATGGCGACTTCTCTGTGCTTCGACTGATTCCATCCTCTGCATTTCAACAACATGATCACTTTTTTCAGTTCAAAGAACAATGTGCTGATAGAGATCTGTGTCCATCATTTTTCTATAATGGGCCAGCATTTAGTGGGCTCAAGATAGATGGTGAGAACTAATATGCAAGGTGAAAACCCTGAACAGTTCTTTCAAAGTGACAATTAATAAAAGCTAATGATATTTAGGGTCTAAAGTAACAACTTTCTTTAGCCTGTTCTTTGTTTTTTTTTTTTTTTCTAAGATTTTATTTATTTATTTCACAGCGGGAGAGAGATCACAAGGAGGCAGAGAGGCAGGCAGAGGTGGGGGGGGGGAAGCAGGCTCCCCGCTGAGCAGGGAGCCCGATGCGGGCCTCGATCCCAGGACCCTGAGATCATGACCTGGGCCGAAAGCAGAGGCTTTAACCCACTGAGCCACCCAGGCGCCCCTAGCCTGTTCTTTGTTGGGATGTGTTTGATACCACCAAGGTATGCTGTTGCTGACTTCTCAAATCAAATTACAGTGGCTTCTATTCAATATTGGCCGTATGATATAAAATGATTGGTTTCTATTCCAATCTCTTCCACTAAACCAGAAGTCTTGAATCTCCAGTGCACAGGGCAGGTACTCAATAAATATTCAAATTCTTCATCTTTAAGGATTAGGAATTTTCAGTGATATTATGAAAAACATCACCCTTTTAATCAATTGAATAAGATCTTGGCTAGCATGGTGATTATGTAGGTGATTAAATTTTAGAGACTCTAGTTACTCGATTTTATTTTCAAATAGGACTTTTAATAGACTTTTATTCAAAAGTCACTGAACAGATATTGGGTGTTGGGGACTGTCCTGAATGGCAGGATATAAACATGAAAATAAATGCTTTCTTGTCTCAGTTTCCAATTTCTGCCTTGTGGTAATTGCCTTCAATTGCCTTGTGATATAAACAATTAAAATACAATAAGAAAACAGGTGTGTTCAAAATGCGGTAAGATAAAGCTGCATCCAAGTCAACTTGAGATGAGCAGAAAACTTTGACAGAGATTGTAACGTTTGACCTGGTAGTAAGACACTAGTCCTCAGGTGGTTATGTGGGGAATGGATCAGGATGGAATTCGTCTTAGAAAGGAAAAAGAAAGCCTCCTTACATCTTTGACTAGATAGAAGAAGGACAAAGGGAAAAGGTGGGAACAAGACCAGTGCAGATGTGATAAATTTATGAGGAAGGCTTTCCGCCCTAAAGAAATGCATACCTGGTAACTGCTGTATTTCAGTTTTATAAAAATTCATTCCGTTTTCCTCTTAACAGCTTAAAATCATTTTGTAAGTTATATAGCTACATATGTGCATTGTGGAAAGTTAAGTCATTCTTTCCAGAATGTTGTTTTCCCTCCTTTTTTGTTAGTGGAAATTTTTTTGTTTCATTATAAAATGGTCATTTAAAAAATATCTAAGTGTTAGTCTACAATATCGTTTTAAATGGTAAATAATATTCTTTTTATGGCTATATCCCAATCTAATAACCATTTCATTATTGTTGGGAATTTGATTGTTTCAGTATTTATTTGTGGCAATTATGTATGATGTCATTGACACTTGAAATGACTATTTGCTAAATATTTCAACATATCCTTCATGTTTTAGAATAAATTTGTAGAAATGAAATTGTTGGGGGCACCTGGGTGGCTCAGTGGGTTAAGCCTCTGCCTTCGGCTGAGGTCATGATCCCAGGGTCCTGTGATCAAGCCCCGCATCGGGTTCTCTGCTCAGCGGGGAGCCTGCTTCCTCCTCTCTCTCTGCCTGCCTCTCTACCTACTTGTGATCTCTCTCTCTATCAAATAAATTAATAAAAAATCTTAATTATAAAGAAAATCTTCTCTATAGGGCGCCTGGGTGGCTCAGTGGGTTAAAGCCTCTGCCTTCGGCTCAGGTCATGATCTCAGGGTCCTGGGATCAAGGCCCGCATTGGGCTCTCTGCTCAGCGGGGAGCCTGCTTCCTCTTCTCTCTCTGCCTGCCTCTCTGCCTACTTGTGATCTGATCTCTCTCTCTGTGTCAAATAAATAAATAAAATCTTAAAAAAAAAGAAATTGTTAGATGATAATGCATATCATGTGCATATCAGATGATAGTGCAAACATATATTTGAAGGACTTTGTAGTAGTGCCTAATTATCCTTCAGAAATTGCATGACAATTTTAAGCATACCATTTTATTTATTTATTTATTTATTTATTTATAATTAGTTTTATTTCAATGTCATTTATATGTGTATACAATTTGATTATGTTGCATCTATGTGTACATCCATAAAACTATTGCCACAATCAAGGTAGTAAACATACCTCCAAATGTTTCCTCCTGCCCTTTTTTTGTTTTTGTGTTAAAAACACTTAATCTGAGATCTGCCCATTTTAGCAAATGTTTTAATTGCATAATACATCCTTAGTATCTATGGGCATAATGTTGTACATCTGATCTCTAGAACTTATACTCATCTTGCATAACTGAAATTTTATACCCACTGAACAACTTCCTTCCCACCCACCCCTGGCAATCATCATTCTTGTCTCTGCTTCTATGAGTTGAATTACTTTAGATACCTCATATAAGTGGAATTATGGAGTATTTGCTTATTTCACTTAGGATAACATCCTTGAGTTTCATCCACATTGTCACATATGGCGGGATTTTCTTCTTTTTTAATGCTGAACAGTATTCCATTGTATGTATATACCACCGTTTCTTTATCCATTCATCCATCACTGTACATTTAGTTGTTTCCTTGTCTTGGCTGTTGTGAATAATGCTGCAGTGAAGATGGAATGCAGATAATGCTTCAAGATTCTGATTTCAGTTCTTTTGGATATATATCCAGAAGTGGGATTTAAGCATGACTTGTGAATTTTCTACACTGGGACCACTTATCTGGTATATTTACTAACAATATGAATTATAAAGTCATTCTGATTCTATTTACTGAAATACAATATGCTTACCCCAAATTTTTCATTAGTCAAAAATAAAACAAAATTCTCTAACCTGAGAACCATTCCAACATAGGATACTTAATGTTTTGGTAGTAGTGATACATATTTGTTCAGGTATTTTAAAACTCTTATTTTTATCATCACTTATATCATTACTTACTGTAGTCCTCTTAACGGTTATAATTTATTGTCTCAATAGCTTTCTCAGGTTTCCTTATTTCTTTAAACATATTATTTTAAAAAAGACTCAGATCAGGTTTCTTCTCTAATAAAATGTTGTGATTTACACTTGAGAGATTATAAATTTTTAATCTGGTTAGTTTCCAGTTTATAAGCAACCAAATACAAATAAACCTTAAGGAATATAGAGCAGGAAGGCATGCTAATGATTATCTAGTTTTTAGTCCAATCCTTTTGCACTCTGAATAGAAAGTCAATCTGCAGAAATATTTTGCCATTTGGCCAGTAGAGCAGCTTTTTAATTATTAAAGAAGTCTGTCAGATCTTTGAGAAACTACGTAACATCACAGATTTTCTTCTCCTTTGTAGCCATACTTGCTGTTGGAATATATTTAGAAACATTGATGCTTAAGCAAATGTGTAATACATATGGTCAAAGTAATGCAGCATAAATATAAGTTTACCCCAGGGAATGCAAAACTAGAGTTTTGATGTTTGTGCTGAAATATTTAGTACCTAGGCCAGCTCTAGGCAGAATCGGCAAAGCGTGTCTTTGGCATTTGCATCTTCTTTCAGCCTGTTTCTGCATAGGATTACTGATGTACTGGGCCTGGCTCTCTGATCTAGTACTGATCATTGCCCAAGTACATCTCAATTCGCTCTTCGACTGAACTTTCCAACACAGGTCCTTCTGCCCTCCTGACTCTCTCTTCTCTCCAACTCATTCTGCAACCTTCAAGTCTTCCCCAAGCTTCAAATCCTGATGTGAGCTGTCTGCGTGGTAGAAGCGGTGAACCCCCTCTGCAAGCCGTCCTTTCCTTCGGGGACCCTGACTGTTGCTGGAGCTGGACTTCGGCAAAATCCAACCTATAAAGCAGAAATTTTGTAGGACAGTAGGGGCATGAGCTGTTTGGGTATGGGGGAAAGCCACAACGTAGATATAGTCTTCAGATTAGACCAGAGACGAGAGAATTTAGCAGACACACAACCAGTAAGTGTGTTATCTCAGAAGGGGGAGAAACCATCATAAATCAGGGAGTGAATATGCGAATTGGAAGCTAGAGGAAAAGCATCCATTGGATGGCAGGGCTTGAGAGAAGAGTACAGAAGTTTGGTCAGAGAGATAAGTCTGGTTCATCTCAGGACACATGGTGATGGATGACCTTTAGATAGAGATGAAGGTCTAGTTTGGGATCTATCTAGCAGATACTGAGCTCTGCCTTCCATTATCTTTACAAGTATTTTTACGTATGCTGGGCCTTAAAGTGGCAGACTTCTGCCAGGCATCCTATAACCTTGAAACTCAATAGATTATTCATCTAACAATTTTAAAACTATACCCAGTTTTAGAAATGTATCCCTACCAGATAATAATAATAAAAAATGCAAATAATTAGCCATCCCTGCTGTTTATTCAAATATCCTAAGACCTTCTTTAGCTTTCCTTTACAATTTTCTTTTTGAAATTGTAATAACAGCTAGCTCTTTTATAGTGCTTAGTGTGCAGTTTCTGTTTTAACTGTTTTATATGTAAACTTGCTATATACTTAAAACTTATTACCGAACCAAACTCACTTTGTCCTGACAAATACTATACGATTAGGAAAAGTTATTATTCTTATTTCAGATGAAGAAACTAAAGCACAAAGAGGGTGAGTGATACGCCCAGGTGAGTGGCATACAGCTGGTGAGGAGGACTGTTAGGATTTAAAACCAGGCACTGTGGCTTCGAAGTTCATGCATGCACTTTATGATATCTGGGCTACTGTCTCATCTAATGCTTTTCCCTTTTCTAACCACAAAGAAGGATTATGGTGGGAAGAGTCCAATCTAAATATAAGGCAGGGCTATCACCATTGTACATTTTTTTAAAGATTTATTTATTTATTAGAGTGAGAGCGAGCATGCAAACAGAGAGAACGATAGAAGGAGAGGGAGAGAGAGAATCTCAAGCAGACTCCCCACTGAGTATGGAGTGGGTCATGGGGCTCGATCTCATGACCCTGAGATCATGACCTGAACCAAAATCAAGAGTTAGACAATTAACTGACTGAGCCACCCAGGCACCTCCTTCAAAAGTTCAGTACATCTGCAAAGATTGATTTAATGAATGAAAAGATGCAGCCTACCAGAATAAAAATGTACAATTTTTGCAGATGTACTGAACTTTTGAAGAATTGATTTAGTTATTCAACAAATATTTATGACTGTCCAATCCATACCAGGGTGACAGAGATACAAAGATGAATAAGAAATGCTTTCTATTCTTCAGAAATTTAGAGTGAGTCAGACTTGCAAACAGGTAAATTAAAATATGATTTACTGCTGTTGTTACAAAAAATGAGCAAACTCATATAATAGAACATAGATAATAGAGCTATAATCACTACCGGGAGATTTCTAAGAATCTTCATTGAAGATATGACATTTATGATGGGACTTAAGGGTTAAATGGTGGTTTTCATGTTGAAGAAAGGGGAAGGGGGTATTTCAGCCAAAGAGACTCCATGTGCAAAGGCATAGCATTGTAAGCTGAAATAATTATGGAAATAATGGGGACTTCTGTGTGGTAGGAGCATGTGGTGTATAGTGAGGAATGGTAAGTGAGAAGGATTTAAAAAAATCTGTATATGCTAAGCTAAGTGATTAGTATTGTATTTTTGGTAGATATTGATTGGGAAGCCTTCAGAAGTATTGGTGCAGAAGAGGGATATCAGGAGATGTGTGTGATAGGAAGATTATGCTGTGGGCTATTGGAGAATAGGCTACAAAGTAAAGGGTTATCAGGTATGAGACTTAGAAAATTCTAAGCCAGAGGCTTTTACAGTTAGAGCTCAAGCAGTGTCTGTGCGCTTTGAAAAGAGGAATTGAATTTGAGATATTTTTCCTCTGAGAGAATCAAGATTTGATAAATGATGGGAGGTAGAGGATGAGGTATATTGAGCAGGACCTTTGAAATTTCTAGTCTTAATAAAGAAGGACATCCTGCCATTTGCAACCATATGGATGAACCTCAAAAACATTATGCTAAATGAAATAAGCCAGTTGCAGAAAGACAAATACTGTAAGATCTCAGCTACATGTGAAATCTAAAATATTCATGCTCCTAGAAGCAGAGACTAGAATGGTGATTGCCAGAGTTGGAAGGAAGAAAAAATGGGGCAATGTTGGTAAAGAGGTGTAGAATTTCAGTTATGCAAGATGAACTTATATACAACAATATAGTTAACAATGCTACATTATATTTTATACACAAATTTTTCTGAGAGAGTAAATCTTAAGTGTTCTCACCATACCAAAAAAGAGAGAGAGAGAGAGAGAAAAGGAACAGATAACTATATGAGGTTATAGATATGTTAATTAGCTTGATTGCGGTGACTATTTCACAATGTATACATATATCAAATTACCAAGTTGTATACCTTAAGTGTATATAATTTTAATTGTCAATTATTAGAAAAAACAACACATAAGTTTATTTTTCTTTCAGCCAAACAATCCAGGCTTAGGAGTCTTGAAATAATATGGGCTTCTGGGGTATTACAGATCCAGATATATTTTTGTTAGTTTCTCTCCCTTCCCTTAAGGTGAAAACCTCATCTATGTGGTCGAAGAGGTCTCATCAACAAGACTTCCATAGTCCATCAAATAGGAAGGAGCAAATGGGAGAAGCAGCATTACCAGGAATTCTGATCACATTCTGCTGGCCACAACTGAATCACATAACTATTTCTTGAAGTAAAGAAGGCTGGGAATTATAGTCTTTATTAGGTGGCCATGTACCCAGCTAAAAAATAGAGATTCTATTGTTGAAGAGAGGGAGAATGGATGTTGAGGTACTATTAGTAGTTTAGCTGCAGAGTGCCTGATGACCACACTAATATAAATCTGAGATGGAAAGATAGAAGAGATTTAGGGGGATATGGGGAGATAATGAGCTCCATTTGGGTATATTAAATTCTGAGGATCTATGAGACCATCTAATAGCTATGTCCAATAGGTGGTTTGAAATAAGGATTTTGATCATGACTGAAAAATTTGACAATCATCAGCAATTTGAGGCTGTGTCAAGTGAACTGAGAAGGGCATTGATAGCAAAGATTGAAGACTAAGAGCAGAATCTAAAGGACAACATGTTGGGAGGGATGTATTGGAGACAGGAGCAGAAGCCAATCTGCTGAGATGTTAAGAAAGTAGGGGTGGGGGCAAGATGGGCAGAAAAATAGGAAAGAATGATACTAGGATTCTCCTTCAAAATTTTGGTCCCCATTTCACTATTCCTGTAGCAGCAGACTGCAATATCCTTGCACAGATTACTGTGCCCGTAAAAGTGATTCTACTCTGTGCCTCTTACCTATTAGAAAACAGCTTTCAGATTCTGAGGGTCCAGTCACAGTGGTCTTCAAGGTGGGCCCCCACCTATTGCTTATTTTATTCATGAAAACAAAGGCCAGTACAACAGGGGATTCTAAGAAATTTTGAAGCACTGAGCCCTCAATTCAGAGAATTGAATGATATAATATCTTTCAGTTTCTTGCAATAATTTACCATTTAGCGTCTTCAGATTCAACCCCAGCAGGGAATGTGTACATGTTATCTTGATATTACCGTCCATTTTCTTCCTATTTATTGCCATTGAGGAAATGGTAGAAACAATATTGTGGGATCCCAGACCTTCTGATATTGTACATACTGGTTTCCAAGACTGGTAGACTTTAGAATTGACTCATTAGTGCTGGCCCTGAAGTTCACCTGTAAGTACAACAATTTGTGCTCATTGGCATGTGAAAACCAAGGATGGAGTGAAGGTTGAGAAGTAGCAAGCACTGAAGAGAGATCGAATAAGGTGAGGACTAAAACTACGGCATGGGGTATGACATTCATGAACTCTGGTGCAATGGTAGTAGTCAAAGCTGAAGGATCATCACTGGTAGAGCAAGGCACCTTGAACTGTGGATTAATGGAGATTGAGCAGTGAAAATAGAAAATTTAGGTTATGCTTTCAGAAATTTTGCCGATGAGCAGAAGCTGGAGGGATGGTCATGATGAAGGGAGCAAGAGGCATGAGAGACTCTTAGATCGAGAGCAAATCTATAATGAATCATATCCTTCTTTCTGCTTTCCTTCTTCCCTTCTTTCTTTCCACGTGGGAGTTTTAAATGTGTTTATAGGCTGACAGGAAAAAGCCAGTGCTAAGGGAGATGCTTAAAGTATAGGAAGGAGATGTTTAATGTATAGAGGAAGTCTTTCATAAGAAAGATAGGAACAAAGGGTGTAAGAAAATGGTCTATACTGGATAAGTTTACAGATGGAATTTGAGAAGATAAGTTGGGAGAGTTTCTATTTGATATTTTTTCTCCATGAATTAGAAACCGGGCTTATCAAGCAAGTATATGGGGTAGCTGGGGTGGAGGACATAGAAGAGTGATGGGCTGCAGGCGGATATGAAAAAGAGCTCCATGGGGCGCCTGGGTGGCTCAGTGGGTTAAAGCCTCTGCTTTCGGCTCAGGTCATGATCTCGGGGTCCTGGGATCGAGGCCCACGTCGGGCTCTCTGCTCAGCAGGGAGCCTGCTTCCCCCTCTCACTCTGCCTGCCTCTCTGCCTCCTTGTGATCTCTCTCCCTCTGTGAAATAAATAAATAAATAAAATCTTGAAAAAAAAGAAAGAAAGAAAGAAAAAGAACTCCATGCAGACAAAAGTGATGAGGCAGAGCAGTGCCCATGGCTCAGATGGAGTCACAAACCATCACACAACCAAACTGCATAGATGATGCTCTTCAGCAACGTTGTCAGTTGCAAGCATTCAGGACAGAACAGTTAGGTTCTCTTTCCAGGACATCTAGGCTGGTGTATATAGCAGGCTGTCTATATAGCAGAGAAAAAGTGAATCAAGAATGCTGGAAAACTTTAGGCTCCAGACTGGTGAGGAAAGTAAGTGTGGTTTGGAATGAAAATGTAAAAGTCATGGGACAGGATTAGCATTCAGAGAAAAATGAACACTTAAAACCATACCTGCTGATACCTTAATAAAACTACCACCAGAGGGGCCGATACTGAACCTAGAACAGTGCTTGGTACAGAGTAGTCACAAATAAATATTCTTTAAATAAGTGACTATTTTTTTCTCTCTGGGAATCATAAATGTATTCTTATGTAGTTTTTTGGGGGAGCATTTTGAGAACAATAACTCTTTAGAATGCATTTGAGAACCTAAATTGGACGTTGGATTATGTGTAATTTTTTCTTTGATGACGTTTCCTTCCTTTTGAATGTTTAGTTTGTGCTGTTATGGTCCTCAGTTCATTTCTGTTTCTGTTGCCCTTATTTAGATAAACAGGTTTAAACTTTGTACATAAAAGGTGCTTATTGGTAAAATTACAACTAGCTTGGGGGATATTTAAGTAGCATATTAAGAGGATTTACTCATTATCTCTCACAGAACCGGACTCTTGTATTAACACTGAACTTTGTGTAGAAATAAACTTTGTTCCATTAAACTCTAAATTTAAATATAGACTTTCTTAACTATTACAGGATGTTGCACTTAAAAAAATGGTTATTTGCTTTAGGAGTTGACCTTATGTTTCTATTCTTTATTCAACATTTATTGAGAGCCTAGTATTTAAACTATAACTTAGGGGTGCATGGGTGGCTCAGTGGGTTAAGCCTCTGCCTTCAGCTCAGGTCATGATCTCAGGGTCCTAGGATCGAGCCCCGCATTGGGCTCCCTGCTCGGCGGGGAGCCTGCTTCCCCCTCTCTCTCTGCCTGCCTCTCTGCCTACTTGTGATATTTCTCTCTTTCTCTCTCTCTCTCTCTGTCAAATGAATAAAATCTTAAAAAATAAATAAATAAGTAAAAAATAAACTATAACTTAAATTATGAAAGATGGGCTGAGGACTCAGTACTTAGGGTGCAGGAGAGAAGAGGGTAATACATCAGTAATGATGAATCATTTAAAAAAACTCAATTTTTCTTTGCTGTAGAAGTGTCCTTTAGCTATAGCAATTCTAATACTAATACAGCAATTCTAAATAATTCTAATAATTTATGAGATAAATGAGAATCCTCTCTAACAAAATGCCTGATAGTCATTCATTCAGTCAGGTATTTGAGCTTTCTTAGTCTCAGTCTCCTCATCTGTAAAATGGGAATGATCATCCCAACAAGATAGTTAATAACACCCTATGATAATTACCTCTAAATACTAGTTTTCTTGTCCCCTTTCCTGTTAAACTAGAAGATTCAGTTAGTCATTTATTTGAACTGCATTATATTACTTTCTCAATGACAAAAAATCAAGGGAACAAAGCTCTAAACCGTTTGGTTATATTTGTACAAACCCAAGTAAGACGAGTAGTATTATAGTTCTTTATCGTAGCACATTAATTTGTATCAGGACTTCTTTAACATGTTCCGTTTGTGCTCTAAGACTAAAGATACAATCTTTTTTTAGAGATAAGTGTGTGAGATAATTGTACTTCCCGCATCTCTGATTACAATAAAAGTGCATACTCTAGAAGAATGACAATAACTGGCATTTGTCTTGAGTGCTTTATAATCTTTAACTTGCTTTCATATCCTGTATTGCTTGTGACTCCGCAAGGATCATTCCAGTCATATGGAAAGGTTTTAACACCCAACTACTATTTTTCCACCTTGGCTTTTTAAAATAGCAGTTAAGGGGCACCTGGGTGGCTCAGTAGTTAATTGTCTGCCTTCGGCTCAGGTCATGATCTCAGGGTCCTGGGATTGAGCCCCTCATCAGGCTCCCTGCTCAGTGGGAAGCCTGCTTTCTTCCTCTCCCACTCCCCCTGCTTGTATTCCCTCTCTTGCTGTGTCTTTCTTTGTCAAATAAATAAATAAAATCTTTAAAAAAAATAAAATAGCAGTAATTTTTGTCTCACTGTATTTGTTGACTTTCAGGTCCCTGGAGATTACTTCTGAAACACTGCACTGGGAAAATAAATTATCTGGTAGTGGCCTAAGAGTCATTACTTTGCATTTTGTCCACTGGAATGTCCTTTCATGCCATGCAATAAATGGCAGTTTGTTTCAGGAATGAGTTGGTGATTTCAACGGGCTAATGTCATCTGAGAGTATTAATATTTAGCATTCAAGCCACAGGCATTTCACATTGAATACAAAGGAACTAGCCACACTGTTAATGGACAGATGGTTATCTATAAACCAGTGAGGGGGTTTAGTCTGGTATTTTGATGTTAACTTTTTTTTTTTTTTTTAAAGAGGGAGGAGTGGGGAGGGGCAGAAAGAGAGGAAGAGAGAAAATCCTAAGGAGGCTTCGTGCTCAGCACAGAGCCCAATGGAGGGTTCGACCTGAAGACCCCGAGATCAGACCTGTGCTAAAATCAGGAGTCGAACACTTAACCGTTCAAACTACCCAGGCGCCCCTTGACGTGAACTTTTCTAACTTGTTTTTATTGTGCCAGTCAGTGCTGGATTGGGTGTCCTTCGTTTTTAGCGTTTCATCATCCTTCATCATCCAAGTTTAACCTTCTTAATTCATTCTAACACTATTGATTTAGCCTTTTTTTAAAATCTTTTCTGCTAAAACATTAGCACCTTCAGGGCAGAGATTAGGTGTCATTCCTTGCTGCAATGCTAGAACCTAGTGCATAGCGTATGCTCAGTGAACATTTTCTGAATTCATTAGTCATACATTTTTAGTTGCAGGGAAAGGGAAAATGCCTTGAACAGTAGAATAATTTGGCTTATACTTGAGGCCTAATTTGCTCAAGACTCCCTCCACCTCTCTTTGCAGTTTAGCCCTTTACATCTCCATGTCAAAACTTCACTCTTCTGCAGGCTTTCCTCAGGGAGCAAAACAGCTGCAGCGTGTGACTTTGCATATTTAGGGCAAGACACACTCTGTGCCCTGAACCGCTAGGAACAGTCCTGAGACTCATTCCTACCAGACTCTCTTAGGTCACATGCTGACCTTGAACCAGTAACTATCACTGAATATAGAATATACTGATTGGCTTTGCCAAGATTATGTGTTCTGTCCCTGAAAACTAACTGCAGTCAGGAGACAATTGCAAACAAGTGATTAAAAAAAAAAATTCACTACAATTAATCAATGGAGTTCCAAGGCTTTAGTGCATTTTAATGAAATATAGGGAAATGAAACTTTTTTTAAAAAGTTGTTTTATCACCTTTCAGTAGTTTAAAAATACTTACACACGTGTTTACACAAGTATATTTAAGTGTGTTAGTAATAATTCTGGCAGCATAAATTTGACTGAAATCCAAGACTTACCTTAGCAAGTTATAGTAGGCAATTATCTTCATGCTGAAATCTAGGAAAAATCTTACATTGCTCCCAATTCCTCTATCATTTTATCCCCTTGAATCCATAAGGAATTGTAGTTTTCAATAAGGGGTGCCTTTTCTTTTGATAATAGGAAAGTCCCAAATAACTGGATAAGGAAAGACCCATCATGGGACAGGGAAAATGGAGGAAATCAAATTTGCAGACTCACGATTTTTCCTAGACCTACACCAGGTATTTCTGATTTCTTAAAAACTTGATAGTGTGTGAGCATTTACATTTTGAAAGGAAGTAGATGAGGGTGCCTGGGTGGCTCAGTGGGTTAAAGCCTCTGCCTTCGGCTCAGGTCATGATCTCAGGGTCCTGGGATCGAGGCCCACATCAGGCTCCCTGCTCAGCCAGGAGCTTGCTTCCTCCTCTCTCTCTGCCTGCCTCTCTGCCTACTTGTAATCTCTCTCTCTTTCTCTCTCTCTGTCAAATAAATAAAACAAAAAATCCTAAAGAAAAAAAAAAAAAGGAAAAAGGAAATAGATGAATGAATCAAGTGTCTAAGAGGGGGGACTGTAGCCAGGAAGCCAAAACCAATATGGCGTGCTAATGCTAATTTTGTATAAAACTTAAGTCATCTTCTTGTAGACTGTGTGCTTATCAAGTATTCACTTCCATGGCTGTCCACCTCTCTTCTGTTTCAACCCCATACAAATCCTATTGTCTGATCCATTTTTGTCTTATTCCCACTTGCCTTGCGATATCATGTAACTGTTTGCATTTGCATGTCTTGTCTCCCTAAACAGAATGTAAACATTCTGAGAGCAAGAAATTTGTCTTGTCTTTCTCTGGAATTAACTGGGTCATCTTGTAGAGTTGCTCCATAAATCATTGGTGCTTGTGAGAATTGGATCAAATCATTCACTTACAGTGATCTGGGCAAAGATGATCAGACCACAGTGATGAGAAAATGTTTGTCTAACATTTTTTTTTTCCACTCTGAAACTGATTAAAACTTCAGTTTGACATGCAAAGAAAAAGACCCAATAAGAAAGGAGACTATTGAAAGACTTTCAAAGGGAATAGAATCATTTGAAATTATTTTCATTGCTTTTCTGATGCCAAGTTTATAATGACTTTCAAGTAAATTGATAATAAAGGGAGACATTTTAGGGGTGTGTCACTGCTTTTATATTGCTTCTAGAAATCCATAAAAATGTGAAGATATGGACAGATGATAATATTATTCAAACATTCTTTTTAAGTAGATACAGGGGAGGGAGGAAAGATGGTACAGTATCATTATTTTTCCCATATTTGTTGTAAACAATGAAGTAGTTGTTTTTTGTGAACTGTCAACTTAGAATATTCTGCCAAAAACCTTCTAAAGCAAGTCTTTATTAGAATTAAATCACAAGTGTCAGTTGAGACAGTATTATCTTTTCTGGGTAATTTAAACAGACTGTTATGTCCTATATGCAAAACATTGGCTTTGTTTTAGATGCAGAGTTGGGCCATAACAGGATGCTAGTAAAAGAAAGCGCATCTTTGGTGTTGCTGGGTCTCAACATGCCAGGTGACTGAGGTCACACTGTCTTGTGCATTGTAAAGATATTTTCTAGGTTTCCGACCTAATCTGTCCAGGCATGTGGCATTAGTTCCACACTCCCAGGATTCCAGGGTAAACTGGGAATTCTCTATTTTATTCTCCTCATCTCATCACTGACCATGTCTCTTCAGTCCTTTCTTTGAAAATCCTAGTGGGATGCCAGGGTGGCTCAGTCTGTTGGATGTCCGACTCTTGATTTTTGGCTCAAGTCATGGTTTCAGGGTCATGGGATCAAGCCCCACATGGGGCTCTACACTCAGTAGGGAGGCTGCTTGAGGTTCTCTCTCCCCCCTCAGCCTCTCTCCCAACTTCTGCTCTCTCTCTCTCTCAAATAAATAAACAACTAAATCTTTAAAGAAAAGAAAATCCTTTTCTGGCATGCAATGTAATATATAAGGGAAATAGTCTTGTTCTGGGAGATGTGTGACCTTGGTCAAGTCATCTGAAACTTCCTGGTCTCACTTTCTCCTCTTTTAAGGTCTTCCAGCTCACATTTTTTTTAAAAAAGATTTTGTTTATTAATTTGACAGAGAGAGATTACAAGTAGTCAAAGAGAGAGGAGGAAGCAGGCTCCCTGCTGAGCAGAGAGCCCGATGCGGGCCTCGATCCCAGGATGCTGAGATCATGACCTGAGCCGAAAGCAGAGGCTTTAACCCATTGAGCCACCCAGGTGCCCAATTTTGAGTTTTTATAGAGTGAAACTTAAGTATCTCATTCACTGTGGGTAGATTTGGTAATGTCTGTAATTGTGCCTTTCTTCCGGATAGAGCTGGTTATGTGAAGGCACATGGTATGTTCTTACAGGTCAAGGACTTTGTCAGCTTCCCCTTGCTTTTGCAGTCTCTTGTCCTCTGAATTAGTGTTTCCTTACCCACTATGGAGGTGGGAGGCAGTGGGAGAAGCTGGATATCCCCTTGGTCACATTAGTATTCATTTTCCATTGTAATTTGACTTAATGAGGGAATGCGTTTATCCAAATTTATCAGTACCTGTAGATTCTGAAGGTACCCCAACAGATTTTACAAACCAGGAGATATTTTTTTTCTGATACTGCTTTATTATTTGATACAATTACCATTTTCTAGAAATATTTTTGATGACCTATTTTCTTTCTTCTCGTTTTTAATATACTACCCCTGTAATTTGAAGGAGTCTTCTTTAGCAGCAATGATCTCTCATTGACCACTGGACTTGTCTTGCCTTGAGAGCAAAATAAACTAGATCTTATTAATCTATTTATTGGCTAGTTATTTGCATATTTTGCTCAGAATAGAATTGTAAGCGGTGCAATGAGTTGATTTTATGTACATATGAGTCCTCTACTATTCTAATTTGTTCTTCGTTTAAAAGGAACTCGGCAATTTTCATTTCCCTTTACTGGTGTTTTTGGTGTGGAGGGAAGTGGATTATATTGGTGTGTAGTTAGGGAGTGCTGGGAACACTGCAGTAAGGAGGGGAGTCTGGAAAATGAAGTTAGCAGCCTGTAGCTTCAGGGAGGGCTAAGCAGTCTTTTTACATGAATGTTGTGCTTGTGCTAGGTGTCCTCTCTTCTTGAAGTCTGCCGTCTCATTTCCCATTATTCTCTTTTGCCATTGTTCGGTGTTTGCTTTACAGAAAATTGTAGAGGGAAATTCTTGGTATTCACGGCATCCTGTATCCTTCCAGTATTTTTTGCCTTCAAGCTAAAGAAGGATATTGTTCTCAGCATTTGTGGGTGAGGCTGGAAGAATAGTATGTGGAAAATAAATGGCGTTTTCACAGTATAAACCCACACACACTGTCATTTGTTTTTGCATTTCATATGGTAATTTACTGACTTTTTATGCTTCTTTGTGAGGTTGTCTTTTTGTCTGTTACGAACATCAGGATTTTTCTTCAAAGAAACCATTTATTTAACTACAAATCAAACTGATCTGATAGCTGTTTGTTGATTTGAGATGTGTTGGTATGAATGAGGGGGCCTGGCTTTTTCTTCCTCCTGCTGGCCTTCTTCTGTGTAACATTAAGTGTGTGATTGTGTAAAGGGGAGCCTTGGCTTTGGACTAGGCTCCTATAGGTCCAGGCCTTGCTACTTTATTGAACATGTGACCTCAGCAAAGCCACTTTGCCTTTCTAAGATAGGGTTCCTTTTCAGTGAAACATTGTAGAACATCGATTGGGATGTTTCTGAATGTCTTGGCCATGGCCTGAACCAAATTGTTGTATTCAGTAAATAACTTATCTTCTCATCAACCTTTGCTTCTGATGTTCTAGTGTTCTCAAAGGTCATTGTTCACCTTCCTAGAAGTCATAATTTTCCAAAACATTGATATCTTTCCTTGCCCTTTGGAACTGTGTTTTTTAACTCCTACTTAGCATTTAAATATTATGGAATTTGGAGTTAGTGGAGATTCCTTAAATATTAATAAGTATATTAAAGTTTAGGAAGAAATATATATTCAAGACTCTCTTGGTCTTTAGCACTACTGATCTCTTAGGCTGGCGATTCTCTGTCTTGGGTGGCTGTTCTCCACATTATGGGATGCTCAGCAGCATCTGTGGCTTCTACCCACTTGATGTCAGTAGCATCACCTTTCCACTTGTGACAGCCACAATGTCCACAGTGTCTCCAGTCATGATCAACTGTCTCTTTGGAAGCAAAATCACCTCTAGCTGAGAACCATCAGTCTACAGGGAAAGAAAGTCTGGACACTGATACCTCTTAAATGTGTAGCCTTTCGTAATGCAGGAGTCTTCCTTTATTGTGACATTGGGAACCTGTGTCTTCAAGAAACATTTCATCTTCAGTCTGAGTGCATTAGTATAAAGAAACTTTTTAGTAGTATTTAAAATTATTTATCACTATACTCTATTTTAAACCACTTATTTATTTTTTGAAAAATGGAGTTGAGCACCTGTATCAGTCAGGCACTGTTCTGTGTAATGAGTATTCTAATGACTGTATAGGCAGTGTTCACTTAGAAGTTAAGAGCTTAAGTTCTAGAGTCAGGCTGCCCAGAATTCGAAGACTGATTGTAGCATTTATGGCTGTATGACCTTCAACAATGAATATCTCTATTTAATCATAAAATGGTAGTAATGGTACCATTTACTTTTCATACACTTGTTGATAAAATTTAACAAAATCACAATATAAGCACTTAACACAGTGCCTGATGCATAGTGAGCGCTTAAAGCATGTTAGTTGTGGTAGATCTTTTCATTATCTGTAACGGCGGCACTAGGTCGTTTATTATCAAGGGTACTATGCTCATGAAAGAGAATAGTGCCTAATCCTGGATAGAGGAGGGTGGTAGTAAGTAACATCCTAAGTCTTTCTGGAAAAGATAAGCCCTGAGCTGTGCCCTGTAGGATGAGGTCAGCCAAAAGATAGTGAAGTGAAGAACAGGGAGAAGGGCATTCTAGCAAAAGTATTACATTTTCTTTCATGTATAATTTGTGATAAAAAAAAACAGATAAGTAATTGTTTCTTTGAAATATTTAAAAATGCAATAATTTTTTCAGCTCGTATTTCTCAGTCCACAACTCTTTATAAGTTTGTTTTGCTATTAGGAAAGTTTTAGGAAGTGTTCTTTATACCATTTTAATGAAGTATTGATTTTAAGTGAAGCTTTTATTTTTCCTTGAGAACTACATGATGGTCTTTTCTAATTTTAGGATTTCTTCTGGTCACAGACTGAGGAGAGCCTGGTTATTTCCTATTTCTGTTGGCTTCTTAACAAATAATGTTGAAGTATAAGTTTTATCTAATGGAGGTTTTTTTCCTGTCTTTCATATTCATGTTAACTACCTTATTTATATGTGAATAGGGATCTAATCATCCTTGGACAGTTTCTGATGAATGCTCAGCTGTCCTGGTGATTTGAGGGTAATATTCAAAAACAAGCCATACCCCTTCCTAACATTTATATGACATGGTGCCATCTCCAACATATGCATTCACTTCTGTGACCCATAAATAAACCAATGGAGTAGGTAAGGCAAGTTTATAGGTGAAGAAATTAGGCTCATAAATGTTACTTGTCTAGGTTGACTCAACATCAGAATTGGGCAGGAAAACCAGGTCTGCTTGATTCCAAAGCCTGTTCTTCCTACTACATACACAGTTATGATCAAGTGTAATCTCTGCAGTTATATACCTCCTTTTCAAAGATCTCTTACTAGCTACGAAGGTAGAATGATGTTCTGCAGAAGAGTTCAATGTCTCGTCTTCTATTTCTTTTGCATTTTATAATCCTAGGCTATTGCTGATAGACTTAAAGTGCTGGTTATTTGAACTTGTAACTAGTTTCACTTTTTATAGTTCAATAACATTTACATGATTCTGGATAATCAATTATCTTGCTCATTCTAGTGAGCTTCCTGAGGACATGTACAGTGACTTTTTTTTAAGAGGAATTTATTTATTTATTTTAGAAAGGGAAAGAAGGAGAGAGAGCTCAGGGGAGAGGAGTGGAGGGAGATAGAGAATTTCAAACAAACTCCCTGAGATCATGACCTGAGCCAAAATCAAGGGTTAGATGCTCAACCGACTAAGGTACCCAGGTGCCCCTGTGACTTTTTTTGGACACATTTCATAGTTTCTCTCTTTTATACTATTAACTCTTTGGAGAAATGACTGACTACTGAATTTGCCAGAGTGGATCCAATAGTTTTAAAATTTTGTCCATCTTATAAGATAGCTGATTGTGGTATCCAGTCTCCAGATGTTCCCCAATTATTCCTATTCCATGTTATTTATGCCCTTGAGCAGTTCTCTCCCATGTGGAATAGGGGTGACTTGTATAACCAATGGAATGATGCTGAAAAGACACAGCATGGCTTCCAAGGCTAGGTCATAAAACCCATTACAAAGTTCTGTCTTGCCCTTTTGGATCACTCGTTCTGGGAGAAGCCAGCTGCCATCTTAAGAGAATCTCTGTGGAGAGGAGCACATGGTAAAGAACTGAGGCCTCCTGTACAGACCTTGTACATGAGCCATTAAGGAAGTGAATCCTTTAGCCACTATCAGACAGACTTTCAGATGACTACAAACCCTGGCCTTGACTACAGTGTCAAGAAAGATGCTGAGCTAGAACTGCCCAGCTAAATTGCTACCGAATTCATGACCCACAGAAACCACAAAATAATAAGTGTTTATTGCTTTAAGACACTTGGTTTGGGGATAACTTGTCATACTGAATAATAATACTCCTTTGGCATTATTTTAAGCTTCTTCATAGATAATATTAAACACGTGAAATATTAAGCGCTCTGCATATTGTTTTGTCTTTTTGAAATGGAATATGCTTCTTGTTTATGCTCAATATTATATACAATGATTCTATAAATTGTTTTTATCATTAGTCATTAGTGTTAAATTTAAAATAAATGAGATATATGGAAAGCATTTATAAAATAGAAGTGTTATCCAGTTGTAAACTATTGATTTAAATTCATTTCTAAACTCTTGCAATGTGCTTTTACATATTTGTGTGATTTCTCTTAATATTAACAAAATAACTCAAAGAGATTCCCCCTTAATAAAAAAATGGTCATAATCCTTGAATAATACTTTTATGTTAGTATTTTATAACATTTGTTCATTAATGCCAAAGAGAAATACAGGAAGAACAAGGAGGGGAGAAAGAAAGATTTAGCAGCAAATATTATCAGTCCTTGTCTACAGATCAAGAATTGAAAGCACATCAAGTCTAAATAAACTGGTTATCCATAGCCTAGTAGAGGTACCTTCTAATATTAAAGGGTCTTCTATTTCTTTAAGTTGCATTGTCGGGATAAGCTTTGTGTTAATATAACCAAGAACTGTGGCTTTGAAATCTGAGCAACATTAATGTTGACTGAGGAGATGGTCTCACAAAATCAGAATCTTTTCACAATCATCGGAAATATATTTTTATAAATCATTTTAGTATTGTACTAAATACTCTTAACATAATCCTTTATAAGAGGATTTTACTATACTTTGCTATCTTTTGGAAAAGTGGTTTATTATATTGGCACAACATAATGATCACTGTCAACCATGACTCTTCATGTGTCCTCGGAAAATAAAACTGTCTCCTTATGCCCCCCCTTAAATTTATGAATGCTGTTAAAAGCCACATAGCTTCCTGAAATATTTAAAAATAGTGCATATCCATCAGCCATATTTTTTAGATTCCGTGCACATCTGCTGATGAAGTGTCATAAACCATGTCAGACAGATCTAGAACTCAGACTATCTTTTCTACTGGCCCTTTACTCTGACCGGATCAATTGTATGTCATTATTTCCTCTGACTTGACAATTTCCTGTTGGTAAAGTAAATAAAGCATATGTATTAAAAACCTAACTTTGAATCTTAGCTTCCATTCTTTTTTTTTTTTAATTTTATTTTTATTCTTTGCCCAAGGGGTACAGGTCTGTGAATCATCAGGCTTACATCTTTCACAGCACTCACCAAAGCACAAACCCTCCCCAATGTCCACAACCTTGTCTCAAGCTTTGATTGCAGGTGTGCTCGACCTTCTAGCAGGCATTCCCCAGTTGCTGCAGCTGGTGTGTCCTGTCAAGTTGCATTTATTTACACATGATGTATGACATTAATTGTTTTTCAACTATGAAGGAATAAATGGCTTTGCTATCACAGGGAACACGTGGGAAAGGAAAATGAATAAGTAGAGTTGTCATGGTGTGAATTACTTTCTTTAAATCACCATTTTTATTCATGTGTATCTCTTGTTTTAAAAGAAACACGAGGCATTCCATTCTCAAAATGACTTTGGAGTAGAAGAATTTTTTAAGGGAAGAAGGAAATTGCAATTTTGGCTAACAAAAACATCCTAAATCTGTCTGTCTCTCTTGTGTGCACTCTCTCTCTCTCTCTCCACATACACACACACACACTCTAACTTACTCTTTCATCTGGTTTGGATATTTACAAATTTAAACATTCCATTTGGGTCTAGAAATTTTTAAAAGGATGTNACACACACACACACACACACACACACACACACACACACACACACACACACACTCTAACTTACTCTTTCATCTGGTTTGGATGTTTACAAATTTAAACATTCCATTTGGGTCTAGAAATTTTTAAAAGGATGTGAAAGGTAGAAAATTCTGAATTAAATTTTATTGCCAAAATATAACAAAAAATTTTCACTGTAAGATTAACGATGCTTTTCATTCAGAGAGCAACTTTTAGAACAAATTATGAAAATAAGTATACATTTTGGAAATACTTCAGATGTTACAGTCACCTACCTGAAATTCAGCCCTTCCCTCCTCTGGTCCTCAGCTTTGCCACTCTCTAGCTATGAAACACTGGGCAACTTACTTTTTATCTCCCTGAGCCTTACCTTTCTTTTCCCTGTAAAGGAGTTTTATGAAGATTATGGTTGATAAAGACTGGTTATCACATGTTACATCATATACAGTAGTTGCTAAATAAATGTAGTTGTTTTTTTAATCATGATGATGTTGGCAGGTGTCACTCAGTCAAAAATGTAGATACACTGGGGCTCCTGGGTGGCTCAGTCGTTAAGTGTCTGCCTTTGGCTCAGGTCATGATTCCAGAATTCTGGGATTGCGCCCCGTGTGTGGCTCCCTGCTCAGCAGGAAGCCTGCTTCTCCTCTCCCACACCCCTCCGTGTGTTCTTTCTCTCGCTTTGTCTTTCTCTGGCAAATAAATAAATAAAAAATCTTGTAAAAATTGCAGATACACCAATGGAATCCACTTGTACAGAGGTTTACTTGTACTTGTGCCCAGTCTCCAAAATTCCACTTCTGATTTTGAACCTCCATCTTGTGAGAAAGGGACCAAAATAGCTGGCTATTGAAAGAGTACAAAAAGAAAATATTTTGGTATTTATATCAAATAATTGTATGAACAGTTGAAAATTTAGCAAATTATGAAAACTGAAAGTCATAAAATATGGGAATCTGTTAAAAGTTAAGGAACATAGGTCAGATCATGGTAAAATTTTTTTTTTTATTCATTTGACACAGAGAGAGAGATTACAAGTAGGCAGAGAGGCAGGCAAAGAGAGAGGAGAGAGGAGGAAGCAGGCTTCCCGCTGAGCAGAGAGCCCGATGTGGGCCTCGATCCCAGGACCCTGGGATCATGACCTGAGCCGAAGGCAGTGGCTTTAACCCACTGAGCCACCCAGGCACCCTTATGGTAAAATTTTGAAACAAGCATGGATGTGGCAGTATGAGGGGTAAAGTTAGAGGCAATGAGGAGTGAAACAAGTGACTCACAATTTTAGTGCTTGAGATAGCTGTTCTTGAAGAAGGATTGGTTTTTTGATGTGTTTGAGTTCATTCTGAAACTTAGTCCTTCTGTGAGATATAGTAGAAGTGATAAGCAGACAATCATGTTTATCATTCACAAGTTTATCATTTATAAAATTATTTCCCCTGTGTTTTCTAGGAATCAATTACTACAAAATCCCAGGGCATGGTTAGTTAAGAAGTCTTCCTACAGCTGTTGGGCCCTATTTTGTTGCTGTGATTATAGACAGACACATATAAGTAATGTCCTCCTACTCAACAAAGCATCCAACAATTCATAAATCTGAGCAATGAATCACTGTAGCCTCTGGGTGTAATCATCCCTTTGTTTAAGCCCAGAGAAGAAACCAGAAGTGAATGCAACATCATTGAACCCTCAAACTCTCACCATAAGCTCCATTGCATATACCACCTTTGAGCTCAAGAAGTCCTATCAAAAGAAGCAAATAACAATCACAGAATTCACATTTCACCATCCATCATTATATCATTTTATGTCTTGGAACCAGAGAAATCAGACTTGGGTGAATACAGTATAAAGCCTTTTTGATGAGGGTGGGGAATGGTAGACACATTCAAATTTAAAGTTCATGGTCTTCTAACAGTATCATTTTGGCTCCTTTGTCTTTCTAGCATAGAGCTTGCCCTAGTCATTATTATTATTTCATTATACAAAGCAGGAAATTGAATAGAGGAGGCAGGAGACCCTTGCACCCAATTCTAAGCCTTCAGTGTTTTTCCAACAAATCACATTGATCAAGGTCCATTGTGCTTTGTATGTTGCTCAACCATATGAATTTTTCATTGGAAGTTGGAGGAGAAATGATTATGCAAGCCCCAAGAAAACATGATGCATCAGCTAGTTGTAGTTGCTCCAGAATATTTAGAAAAGCAATAATGTTCTTGTATTATAGTTCCTGGCTTTGGCACGTTGTGTTATATTAATCATATTAAATTTGACGTGGGGAATTTATGAAACAAAGATGATGATGATGTGTGTGTGTGTGTGTGTGTGTGTTTATACACACATACATGTATCTATAATTTATGTAGTTTAAAAAATTTATTTTCCACCACATTATCTGGTGTTATAAACAATACTGGGATTTAGGTGCAGATGTAGCAATTTTATTATCATCTAGATAGGTACAAAAGTGCATATTTGTATGTGCCAGAGAATGTGATTTACACACAGTGATTTTTAGTCAATAATGTTTGTAAAGCAATTTCATGTTAGGCAATGTCATAATAGAAAGTGATGGATACAAAACTATATTGATAGAAGTGTGACTTGGCAAACATTGAGGCAGGGAGAGGAATGATTCATCACTGTGTCTGGTGTAGATGTCTTTGTACAGGATGGGCTTTGAGGCCAGAACACATTAGCCTGAATGTTCTTTTCAAATTAAAGTATTGTAGTTTTCTGTTACTGAAAACAGATTGGTTTTTTAATTATAAATTCTATATAAGACCAAAAACAATAAATAAGAATAAATGTAAAGACAACAAAGGTCTATTTTTACACAGTGTCTCTTAAGCGCCAGAGAGCCAGGGGATATTTTGATTAGAGGTAAACTTCAGGAGGCTAATCTGATGATAATATAGTCAATAGATTGTGAGCCTGCCAGAATCAGGTCTGACTGGAGGGAGAATATTACAGAGGGACAAGAGTGAACGTCAAGATCTTATAGTCTGTCACAGGTTCTTAGTTGGAGGTGTGGAAATGTTGGGAGATGTTTTTAGTTATTACCATGCCTGGGGAATGCCTCTGTTGTTGAGTCTGTAGAAATCTGGAAAGGAAAACATCCTACGTTATGAGAGATCTTCTGCGGAACAGAGAGTTTTCTACGCAAGTCTAGGCATAGCTTTCAAGTGAATGGTGTAAAGAGTCAGTAGGAGTTGGGGGGTGGGTATTATCTTCCCAGCAGTATAATTAGGGATGAGAAATTTCAGGAGAGCTTGCTTTTTTCTGTGTACCATTATTTAGGTCTAGTATGTTTATAGACAAAGGAATTTTTATGTATTTGTTCTCACCTTACAGAATACTCAAACGCCAAAGTTTTCCTCGAATTTTCTATTGAAAGAGAATCAGGATAATTTCTATTAGTAACATAAAGAAATATTTCAACCTTTAAATTATTGACCGTGTTTTCCATGGGAGAATTATGGATAAAAAATATCTGTAAAAAACTCAGTGTATGAGTTTAAGGATCAATTTCCTTAAAAGAAAATATAAAGACAAAGAACTAGATTCATTCCTTACTATACTAGTAAAATGATTATGAGAAATTTCGTATTTGACTTCATCTACTCTTTCAGCAACCATGTTTTCAGCATCCATTGTTTCAGGCCCTGTTCTACGATTTAAGCATCTAGCAAGTTTGCATAAGTTGCAAGCATATAGCAAATTAGGCAAACTTACCTAATAATAAGGGAGACAATAATAAATAATGTCAGGTAGTGCAGTGATGGAAAGTGTTAAATGGGTTGGCCAAGAAGGTACTGAATGGGTGACATTTTGAGTGGGAGCTAAATAAGGACAGGTACCAGCATATATGAATATGTGTGGGGGAGAAGAAGTCCAGCAGAGAGATTAAAATTCTGAGCATCACTGGTCATGATGAGGACCAATGAGGAGACTACAGAACAAGGAGAAATTTGTAGAAACAAAGTTGGAAAAGCAGACAAGTTCTAAACATGTGGGAACTCTATGATAGCCCATAAAGCAACTTTTTTTCAGAGTTACCTTAAAAGCCACTGGAAGATCCTGAGTATGAAAGAGATACAATGTGACAAATGTTTCCAAAGGATCCTTCTTCATTCTTTGTGATTTTCATGGTCTTGCAAGAGTGGACTCAGACATTATAGTCTATGAATGATGAAGGTTGTCTTGGACCACGTGGAAGTACAGAAGGTGTAAGGTGACTGTTGAAGATAGAGTTTACAGAACATGCTGGACATAATGTAGGCTGGGAGAGAACAGAGAATCAAGACTCTAAGATTTATGAATTACCCTCAATTTATGGGATGCTCATTTGAGAAACATTGTATTACAAAATTAAAATTGACATTGTCTATAAGATTTAACTTCTTCAAGCCCTTCCAAATATTGCACTATTATTCAAGGGAGTCATCCCTAATCCTCCAGGATGTTTTAATGACTCCTTCTAGATTGGAGATCTAACATATGACTTTGGTTATCATAGTTTTGTAGTAAAATAGTCAATATACAGGATGGAGTTTAAAATGCAAATAAGAAATACTTTATGGAGGAATGAAGTATAAATAATAGTGAAGTTGTTAAGAGTGTGAGTTCTAGAAGCAGACTGTCTGGATTTAAATGCTGACATCACCATTAATGAGCTTTGCATCTTTTAAGGAAATTAGTTACTCTCTTTTCCTCCATCTGTAAATTAGAAATAATAACATTGCCTACCTTAGAGGATTGTTGTGAGGATTTAATGGTTTACTATATATGTAATGCTCTGAGCAATGCTTGGCACATAGTAAGTTATTAATAAGTATTAATGATTTTTATTACCTATTAATACCATTGCTAACAAGAACAGATATGTGATTCAAATTAAAAAAAAGAGGCAACTTCAGAAACAAAAGGAATGAATAACCCATAAATTGAACAAGCCAAATGAATAATTGAAAATGAGCTCTACATAAAATTAATGAAAAAACCCTGAAAACTCAATAAATTCATTTTTTAAAAGGATTTTATTTATTTATTTCACAGAGGGAGAGAGATCACAAGGAGGCAGAGAGGCAGGCAGAGAGAGAGAGGGGGAAGCAGGCTCCCCGCTGAGCAGGGAGCCCGATGCAGGCCTCGATCCCAGGACCCTGAGATCATGACCTGAGCCGAAGGCAGAGGCTTTAACCCACTGAGCTACCCAGGCACCCAAAACTCAATAAATTCATAAGTAAAAAGTTTGAAATTATATCAGATTATTCTTGCCTAACAACATGTTTTAGATTTGTAACCTGAGAGAAGAAACACATTAGCAGCAAAAGGAACAATTTTTCAATTATTACTTGTATCATTAAACTATTATTATATTATACATTGCTGTTTTTTTCCCCTGTTTTGCAATTTGCTTTTTTGGGGAATCCATAATTTAAATGTATTTTTTGCATTTTCCAGGATTTTCAATTTCCTGATGGCACTCTCAATTCATTGGTGGTACTAAGTCGAATGTGCAAAGTAAAACTTAATTGCTCACATATTTGGAAATAATTTTATCATTTTGAAGAAAGTCCTTAAGAATGCCTAAAACACAGTTTTTAAGATATTAGCTAATATGTATAGTACTTAATAATAATTTTATCCTAGCATAGAAACAATAAAGTTGTGGAAAATGAGGGCTGGCTTATTTTCAATTCCATAAATATCGTTTTTCTTTAGAGTCTAGTTACAGGATTCCAACTGGCTGGGACATAAGTATACAATAAATATCTGGTTTGACTAAAGTTTGATTATGACTTTCATGTGCTAAATGAAGTAAAACAGAAATTTTGAAAATGCTGTCTGATTCACTCAAATGGCAGAAAATAATGTGACTTTTAAATTGTAATTGTGATAAATGGTCTTTAATTTGACATTTTGAAGCTGACCTGTCAACATCAGGGTCATCTACAAATGTTTATTCAGTATATATTAGTTAATGTGCATTGTGATTAGACTTTGGGAATTTCACTTGTAAAGTTGTGGGTAAATATGGTTCGTCTCTGGTTCTCTTTTTCTCTTGCTTAGACTGTCACAATACCTTTTACTCTCATTTTTTCCTAGAATAAAATTTCAAACATGAAGTATTCTCTGGGATGTACCAACCTCCCTTTGCAAGCATGATGCTACTTGTGAAGTAATATTCCATTTTACTATAATTATATACTGTGTATCTTAAGTATATGCCATATTAACTTTTGTATGTCAGTTTTAAACTCTTCTTTCTGCTTAAAGTGATATACTGCTTGTTACTTAGCTTTTTGGGTATGCCAGGAGTACCCACATGCTGAAAATAGGAATGAAGTTGGCTTCAGAGAAGAACTAACCTGTAGAAAGAAAGACTCCTTGACAGGTTATTGCAAACAACACTACTACTACTAAGTCCAGCAGTCTCAAAATTTCCAATACGGTATAACCCAGGTCTTTTTAAGGGAGTCTGTGGTGGGGCCAACTCATGGCAACAGTGGTTGCGGAAGTGGCTGTTGGAGGAGGCCCTCTGGGTTCAGCACAGGAGCTTATGGAAGCCAGGTGACAGAAAAACAGCAGTCATGAACTGGACACGACTCTAGGACTCAACTGACCCAGGTCACAGTTAGCTAGGGAAGCCGACACCAGCTTCTCTTTCAAATACTCCTTGAAGTTGGAATCTGAACAGCAGGCCAGTCCAGTTCTACCTTCCTGTCACTCATGGCGAAGGAGCTTGTTAATTCAGTGTCTGTACCATCTTACTGGGGGAGTTCAGGGCCTGATGATTAGCAAGTCATTACTTCTGGCAGCAGTAAGCACCTCAGTCAGCTGGGGTTTCACCATCCTTCAAAAATGCCAGCTGAAAACAGCTTCCTTCAGTCTCTGAGGCTAGATTTAATGTTTATCTTCTATGTTCCTAGTAGCATGTTTTTTTCTCTCTTTTATGGAACTTAATAGAATTGGTTTTGCAATGGAGTGAGACCATGTACCCTCAGACCAGACCTCCATTTCTCCCCAGAACCTGGCTCATAGTAAGCACCTAATACTTATCTTTTGAGTGTGAAATATCTCTTTTTTTTTTAAAGATTTTATTTATTCATTTGACACAGAGAGAGATTACAAGTAAGCAGAGAGGCAGGCAGAGAGAGAGGAGAGAGGAGGAAGCAGGCTCCCTGCTGAGCAGAGAGCCCGATGTGGGCCTCGATCCCAGGACCCTGGGATCATGACCTGAGCCGAAGGCAGCGGCTTTAACCCACTGAGCCACCCAGGCGCCCGAGTGTGAAATATCTTAATAAAGTGAGGGAAAAACCATTTTTTTCCCCTTAACAGCAGTTTTCTATTCTCTTAACTGCTTGTATTTAAGGTTTTAGGCTTCAATAAGCCCACCATTCATGCTAAGATGTATGGGAGGAAGATAAGTCTTTTATTGCTTTATTTCAATAAATTTTGCAGATTCACACCTGATGATTTAATCATCTATTTTTAGGCTTCATTCACCTTCTGCATGCTGGGTGAAGAACTTGCTGCTCATTAAACAGATTGTACATTAAAAACTATAGAGTACAAAAGCAGAAATATCATACATTTGGTGATAATTAGTAGTGTTCATTTCCTCACTAAGTACTAGGGCATACCACACTGTTTCCATAGCAACTTCTATTCTGTTCAATTAACTGCCTAATGTGAATATATGAATAAGTTTCTGTGTTTAAGGAAAAGGCCCCCAAACAATGGGGTGATTTAGGAGTTTACAGTTATGGATGTAAGCATATTGGTTTTATGTTATTTTCTACTTTACTTTTGGAAGCACATTTTTAATGTTTTCATGTTCTGGTCATAACCAGGAAAAGCATAAGGAGTGAATGAATTTTAATGAATTTCCAAATGGCCTACTGAACTAGATTCTCCTAGTCCCCAGCTACTCCCTGGTTGTAAATTATGCAAATATACAAGCTGCCTTAACTCTTTCAGGGCACTAGGGTACCATTTGGCAAATAGCTACTCCAGGGAACTAATCCATCACGGGGAGGCGGGGGGAATAAAGAAAGAAACAAAGGCCATTTCATAACAATTAAATATGTGTTGCTTTAATTTATTAAATGTCCCTGGAAAGCAGGATTTGCTTTATGTTAATTTTCCTAAAGAGAAAGCACTTAGATATTTTCAGCAGAGTCTCAGACTCTGTGGCTGACAGTGTGGTGTAGAAGAGACAGCAAAGACTTTAGAGTCCAAAATCTAAGTTCGAATTCTGAAACCATTATGCTAAGTCTGAGACTGGAAACACCAGCTTCCCTCATTGTGAGGATGGTAATAACATTGACACTGAATAGTTTCTTAGCCTATATCACCCCGTACGTGATTATATCAAGGTGCAACAATTACGAGTTAAGAGCCATTGATTTCCCTCTTCTATTTGATGAAACCTCAGCATTGATAATTTTTGACCTTAAAGGAAGTACTTTCTTATAGTTCAACTTAATAGATGAGAGAGAGAGACAGGCACAGAAAGATCAAGTGAGGTATCTGATGTCACATAGTCAGTGATTGTATATCAGCGCCTAGTCCATTCTTCTAAACCACTAAAACATCCTGTTTGCCTAAATAACCAGTATAACCTGGCACATTGTAGGTACCCTAAAAATCATTATACCTTCCACATTTCTAGTCATTGGCTGGGTAATGAATGGAATGTAGAACAGAACACAATTATGATCTGTCTGGCCTTGCATACATGATCTGGAGCTTGGTGGAGAGATTTAGATTGGGTTGGGAGTTAAAAAATTGTTCGACCAAGAGACATACCTTGGAGTTTTGCCATAATATTTGTTCACTTATCTAACTAAAATAAGAATGGTAACATTTATGTGGGTTTTTTTTTCAAAAGGGTTGTGATCTTTTGTTGTTCTTTGTAAAAAACAAAAAAGTAAGTTTACATTTTCCATGCCTTTATATATATTATTGTCAAATGTTTATTATTATCTCTTTTATCTTTACTGGCTATTGAAAGAAAATACTCTAAAGTCCATCCTTTATCCTACCAATAGTGAAGAGACTTTTAAGAGCAATATATCAGGTTTTTCCCCTATTTTATAAAGCTTTGTATGTAAGCTATTTGGTTTTTTTTGTAGGCTATATATGTTTATATTTGCCTTACTTTACACTTTATTTTAAAAAACACATAAGTTAAAATAAGTCACATATAAACGTTTTTGGATAATAGTATATTGAATATATCTTGGAAAATCCAAACATACATATTCGATAATTTAAAATTTTTACTAACATTTAGCATTGCACCTACTAAGCACCCAGAAACATTAACTCTCATTGCAACTGGTGTTCTCTTACCTTTCATGTAATGATACTAATTTTAACAAAATTAGTTTTCTAGATATTTCCCATTTTGATTTAGAGATTTGTATACAGAGAGAAGTGAAAAAATGTTTCTATCAGAATAAACATATTTATTGGGTGAATTGGATGGATTTCTTATAATATGCTAGGCAGCATATTAAATGTTGTACACATATTACCTCACTGTATTCCTAAAAGTTGTGTTTCATCGTTATCTCCAGTTAATATCTTAAGTCTAGACAGCAGTTGTAGTACTTTTATGAATCTGAAATTATTTCACCATTTTTATTTATTTATTATTATTACTATTATTTTTTAGAGATGGGGGTGGGAAGAGAGAGAGAATCCCAAGCAGGATTTATGCTCAGCCCAGAGCCCGATGCAAGGCGCAGGCTCACAACCCTGATATCATGACCCAAGTCAGAATCAAGAGTCCGACACTTAACTCCACCCAGGTGCCCCTCACTATTTTTTTATTTAAGCAGAAAAAAAGGGTTCGAAAGAATCTGTCACCATTATAAGAATTAGACGAACACTTTTTCTTAATAGTTATTGTTAAACCCAATGTATACCTAATATAAAATAACATTTTATTTTCTAAAGCTAATCTGAAATTGTTGCATATCAAGTGTTCTTAGTGAAGAAATTTTAATAAGTCATTTTTTCTTTAAAATCGATATTTCTCTTGAAGTTCATAAAAATATTCATCAGAGGAAACTCTATTGTTCTTGATACTATGCTAGAAATAAAATCTAAAAGATTCAAAGCACTTTCCAAATGCTAAATAACTTGTTTTAAAAATCTAAAGGAGAAAGTAGATAAACCAATTTACATCCCAGAATCACATCTTATGTTATTATTGGGGTTGGAAATTGTGAATTATTGTTAGCATTGAACAGTTATTTTTTAAAATGCTAGATAGTTCTTCTTCTATAAACTTGTGTCAAAAAATATTTCAAATGTATGTCATTATTTTATTCATGAAGGAGTTTATAACTATTTACATTTGCCACCACCTATTTCTTTTGGGTAAAAATGTGCTTAGGTAAGGTAAAATATGCTTATTTTATTCTATTTAAAAAACAGTATTATTGGAGTGCTAATTGGAGTCATGTCACATTTATTTATGGTAGATGGTAACATTTTCATGATAAATCTTCCCATCCCAGAACATAAAATGAGTTTCTAATTGTTTAGATCCTGTTTTAAATCCTTCTAAATTATTTTGATGTTTTCTTCATATAATCCCTGCCAGTCTTGTTAAATTTATTTCTAGGTATTTAATAGATTTGTTGTTGATGTAAGTGGAGAATTTCTTCTTACTTCTATTTATCCCTTTTTGTGTGTGTGTTTTAATCTTGTTTCCAGCCACCTTGGCAAATCTTTCAATTCAGCTTGTTTTACAAGAATTGCTTGAGTTTTTGAGAGGTTTCAAATGATATATGTTGTTAAAGAGCTTAACTGGTGCTGGTTCAGAACAAGTCCTCAGTAAGCAGTGGCTGTTTTCATAATCTGGGGTTCCACTTTCAGACTGCGTGGTCCTTATCTATATAACATCCTCTTCAGCATTAACTGCATGTATTTCTAGATTGGTGATTTGATCAATATACTTTAATTTTAAATAGCATTTATTGAATATCTGTGATTAAATGTTAGTTGCTTTTTTTAAAAATTTTATTTATTCATTTGACACAGAGAGAGAGATTACAAGTAAGCAGAGAGGCAGGCAGAGAGAGAGGAGAGAGGAGGAAGCAGGCTCCCTGCTGAGCTGAGAGCCCAATGTGGGCCTCGATCCCAGGACCCTGGGATCATGACCTGAGCCGAAGGCAGCAGCTTTAACCCACTGAGCCACCCAGGCGCCCTAAATGTTAGTTGCTTTTATATGATGGCTTTCATACCATAAACATTGCCACAAGGGGACCAATCTGTAAAGTAATCTTAATTTGGGACCATGAGTAGTGTAATCAAGATGGTTATGAAAAATGTCGAAAAAAAATGCTCTTTTCTTTGCAGCTTGTTCACTTTTAATCAGTGACAATTTTTGCATATTTAGAACACAAAAGATGTTTTAATATGTAAAACATGAAGCTCATGGCCTGAAACTTCTGAATAGTGTCACTTTTCCCCCCCTATTTTGGAATTGCCTTAAAAGTTGTCTGCATTTATCTTAATGATGAAGAGTCTGTATTCTCTTCTTATGCATCCTAAGGTTTTAGCATTTATCAACAAAACATACTCTCTATAGGACTGATAAAATTTACTGAGACAAAAAAAGTCTAAAAAAGAAATGAGAAAATCATTTGTATCTAAAGATTTATAAGTGGTGATCTTCATAATATAACCCTAACAAATGTCATTTTAAGGACAAAATTTCCTTCTAAATGAGAGAAATGGTTATGTAAGATGAGAAATATAATTTAAGTTGGGGGTGCCTTGGTGGCTCAGTGGGTTAAAGCCTCTGCCTTCGGCTCAGGTCATGATCTCAGGGTCCTGGGATCGAGGCCTGCATCGGGATCCCTGCTCAGCGGGGAGCCTGCTTCCTCCTCTCTCTGCTTGCCTCTCTGCCTACTTGTAATCTCTCTCTCTGTCAAATAAATAAATAAAATCTTTAAAAAAATAATTTAAGTTGGGAAAATATATGTAAATAAAGTTTTCTCCTTGGATGTTGTTTATACGACAGCTTTGTATTAATAGCAATGGCTCCTTAAGAACAACCAAAAAATAAGGAGGTTGTTTTCAGATGTCTTAAGCTTACATTACAGTGGCTTTACTTGGGACCTCCTGATAAGTTAGGACTGATTAACTTCTCTAACCTACTGAAGAGGCACCTTAAAACTGATTTGAGAGCATTTGACTATAAAAACTAATACTGTCAGCTAACATTTATTGAGTATTTACATTGTTCTAGGCTCTGAGATTGAACACTATACTTGAATTAACCTCATTTCATCTTCTTAAGAAAACATGTGAAGTTGGAACAATCATTATTCCTATTTTGAAGATGAGGAAATTAAAGATCTGAGAATAAAATAGATTTTCCAAAGTTACAGAATTAATATAAGGCTGGTACAATACTCAATCTTAGTTTAATTCCAAAGTCGTCTTCTTGTCCTCTATTCTACTACTTCATTACAAAAGAAATAGTGACATGATTTTTCTTTAAAAATATTCAACAGGTTGGGGGGCCTGGCTGGCCCAGGCAGTTAAGCATCTGACTATTGGTTTTAGCTCAGGTCATGATCTCATGGATTGTGAGACTGAGTCATGGGCCAGTCTCTGTGCTCAGTGGGGAGTCTGCTTGAAGATTCTCTCCCCCTGCACCTTCTCTTCTCACATATGTGTGTACGTGTGCTCTCTCTCAAATAAATAAATCTTATCTTAAAAAAAATTTTTCAACTAGTTTATAAATATTCGGGGACCCATAAATCAACTCTATAAATGGTTGACTTTGAGCTATTATTGTTTGTGACAAAAAAAATCGACTATAGATTTGTAATATTTAAACCATCACCAAGATGTAAAAATTATTTATGCCACTTGCAGTTGTAAAGATTAAGTATTTATTAGAATTTTTTGGAGAAAAATAGCCCTGTGATCAGGAAAATTGCAGCATTTTTCCAGTTTTTGATATTCAAGCCTAGAATCAAAGAAGTTTCCAATACAGACAAAAAAATACAATTTTTTTCAAAATATATATATATGTTAAGTCATTTTTATCATACAGATATGTAGCAATTGCTATATTCTAGAGACTGTCATTAGGGCTTTTAAAATACTAACTTATTTAATCCTCATATTGACCCCCATGAGGTAGGTTTTATTTATCCCCAATTTAAAGAAAATGAGACAAAAAACTTGTCCATGTTTGTATGACTAGTAATTATGGGCATTAGGTTTAAACCATAGCTAATTCCAGAATCTGTGTTCAATGCTGCCTCTCATATATGTCTTCCAAATACCTAATTCAATAGTTCAGTCAGTGTTTATTTTTCAATATGTTGCATATATTTAACAGTGTTCTGTGTTCTATTAAGAAATTGATTTATGGTAACTGTATTTCAAAGAATGTAATTATATTTTTAATTGTGCTGTGATATGGCAGAATTATGCTTTTTAAATAGTATTTCCTTATTTCTTTATTTGACTACTGTCATAGAAAATTTTTGAATTAATTGACATTTTAATTAATAAGTCAAAGGTTTTCAATAGACACTGTTTGATGCATCATAAAGCAACCTTTGTGGCATACTTTGATGCCATTTGTCATCTTATTTGTGCACTAGAGCATAGAACATAATGTTTCTTGTCCATAGGGATTTCTTTAGCAATTGATAATTATTAGAAAAACATAATATAGTTACGTCTTTTGAGAGAAATTAATGTCTTGTCCCAATTAAATGCATTAATTAAAATTATAGGATCTTTGAATGACTTTTATGAATTGTCAAACTTCATTAATGGAGTCTGTTGCCAAGAGTAATGGGGAATCAAGCGGTGCCTGGGTGGCTCAGTTGGTTAAGAATAATGGGGAATCATTTCTCTTGCTTTGTTTAAAAGCAAAGGGTGATTTCTTAGAATTTTGCTTAATGCATCTTACCAGCCCCGAGAAAGGGTAGGTCTTTGGTCTACTACATCACTATTCTCTTTAAAGTCCAGGGATCTGTGTAGTATACTTATTTTTAGCTCCCCACCACCTCACACCTGTTCTATTCTTTATATCTTCTCTTTGCTGTTGCATTTAGGGTCAGAGTCTGCTTTCTCTGAAAAGCTATAGGTCTCATGTGTGTAATGGAATTGTTCAGTCTTTCAGCAGAATCTAGAGACCACATAGTCTGAGCTGCAGTCCTCTCATTTACAAAGTACCTTCTCAATATTCTGAAAATATTGATTGAAAAATAGAGCAACTTAAGATCTTTACACTTTTTTCTGAACTTGTGACATTTTTATATACTAATAGTTTTACCATCACAAAAATAGATTTTCGAATAGATTAAAACTTTCCAAACAGCAATAAAATCAGTGATATTGCTGGTGCGTCACCATAGAAATGTCTGCAATGGCCAGTTCACCAATGTGAATTTGTGTATTCTAAATCTTGTGTCTGTATTTGAATAGAACTATTTTTTTAAATCTTAAACCGGTTCTTTAATGTATTATGAGATAATGTTTTCATTCTCTAGAAAGGACACAGTATTTATTTGGACCCATGCTATGTTTTTGTTTGTTTGTTTGTTTTACCTCCGCTATGTTGCACATGGCATGTTCAAAGTTCTACTTAAAGGTCTTTGAGGTAATGGTATGTTTATTTATTTATTTATCTGTTTATCTGTTTGTTTATTTACACATTCAAGAAGCCTTTAATTTTTTTCAAAAGTCAACTCTATTGAGGTATAGTTACATATGACAAAATATACACCCATGTAAGCATTCATTTGGATGAATTCCAGTATGTGATTTAGATAAAAATTTTCACATGAAAAATAATTGGTGATGGACAGGTGGCACAGTGGTTTAGAACCACTGAGGTAGATTCAGGGGAAACACCTTTTGAAATAAAGTTTGGGATAACTAGAATGTCCTTCCACCTGGATTTGGATTTCCAACAGATCTAGGATCTGTAAACAAACTTTTGTTTACCCTCATATGTGTAGAGGGCTATGTGAGATTCCTTCATTTATTAATTTAGTCAGTTAGCAGTTTAGATAGCAGGCACTTTTCTAAGTAGAGGTGACTCAGGAATGAACAAGATGGCCCCACTGTGCTCTTAGGCCATTTATAATCTGTAGAGAAACATTGAAGCAGAAACTGAATGGTTCATTTATCCATTTATTTAATTCACTTTAGTTTTCTCTGTAACACTCTTTATGATCCACTATCTTACAGTTTATCAGTTTGTTGTTGGCTGTCTTCTCCATTCAGACTGTAAATTCAGTGAGGATAAAGATTTGTTTACTTTGTTCATTGCTAAAATTCCAACTTGTGGAATAGTGGCTACCTCATGATATTAAGATGACGTTGAAGGAGAAAAATGAAGGGACACACACTTCATACTCATCTGTTAAGAATGAGGGTGCCCAGTGCCAAGTGTAAAGATGAATAGGAACCAGAGGGACTAGGAAAGCCATTGTGAGGACAGGTATTTTACTGAGAGGTGCTCACATGCAACAGCAGAAACAGAACTCAGGTGCCTGGAGAAGCAAAAGGAGAAATAATAAGCTCACATATCCAAGGTGACGAGTAGCTTCCTGAAGGAAATGATGTCTGACTGACGAAAGCAATCAGTAGCCTTAAAACCCAGGACTCTAGGCTTAGTGTTAATTCCCTCCTTATCTGTATACCCCATAAATAGCCACAGTTGCACACACAGAAATGTAGCACATGTACAGTTGCTAGGATGGCAGAGAGGAAGCAGAGATTAAGTCTGGCTGGAGGCATAAAAAAGACAAGGAGAACTATTTGACCTAAGTTTTTAGTACGGGGACTCTGGTTATAAAAATGAGTTGAGAGTATTATTCTCCATGGCTGAAGGAATGGCACAGGCAAAGGTACTTGATAGAGTCTTCCCGACCATCCTTTTCTGAATTCTTAGGTCTGGATCTTAGAGTTTGTGGTTGATCTGGTTTGTTGATGATTCTTACAGCAGGCACCTTCCCCAATGTACTGATATGCTTTCTTTGTTTTCTTTAACTAAGTTTTATGGTATTAAAATGTTCCGGAAAAGCAGAAGATTGTAATTGCCAAGTATACTGTACAAAAGAAATGATGAATTTAGAAGGCTAATCACAGAGACGCAGAGCAGAGAGAGGAAAGAGACTTGTTTTGCAACACACAGGAAGAAGCAATTCCTTGGTGGGAGATGAGTTAATCATTTTGTAGAGGAGACTGGAGAGCAAAACTTTCTTTAAAGTGTTCCTGATGAAGAAAATATAAATTGCAAAACCTTTTCGGAGAGCAGTTTGGTAAAACTCAGGGATCCTGAAGTGACCTACCAGTCTCACTTGTATTTAGGTTGAACCATCTGAAGTTGCTGATATTTAGCTGTTCTTAAACTACAAAAATGGCAGTTTTATATAGTTTAATATATAGATATATAATTGTATATTCCTATATATAATATTCCTATATAGGGTGTGTATCTATAATATAACTTTGAGAAATTTGTTCATGAATTGTGGCAACAAATACAATTTTGGTAGCAAAACATTGGAAATAATGTAAATGTCATCAAGAAAAGAATAAATTATGGCATAGTCATACAATAAAAAGAGTTAAAAACTTAGTGTTTAATGACTACAGTAAAAAAAAAAAGAATTAGGGGAGTGACTTTTTTTTGGTAAAGGGGAGAGGCTCCCCAAGCATTAAAGCAGCTTTAAATGCCTTAACTGGTACACCAAATTATATTTTATTCTGTGCTTCAGCTAAAATCACAGTAAGCTAAACTCATTAGTCTTCTGAAACAGCACTGTGCTGCGACCAGCTATAGACTTGTAGCACGTTTTTTTTTTTTTTTTGCTGAAAGTGGATAGACAGTATTTTTTTTAATCTCAGAAATTTGAGAAAGTTTGGGACTTGAGATTTTATCTCCATTTTATGTCTTTCTATCCTTCTAGAAACACTTGAAAAGTCATGTGACCAGAATCAAGCCACTGCTTGTTTAGTGCTGCTTCTGATCCTATTCTATTTGATATAAAATGAAGTGATTTATTAATATTTTATAGCTTGTACTATCATTATACTATACCACCTCTGAGGGATGGAATGAAGTAATATAGACACACCACTGTTCCTACTAATATTACTACTGTGTTATGTTTTACTACTACAGAAAAATAAAGACTGCAGTCAGGAAATTGCTTGATTTAAAGGCACAGCTCTACCTTTCCTATGCCATATAAAAGAAAAATGTGATTTTCGGTACTTTAATTTACAGTGTGCATCCCAGCTTCTCCTAAAACAGATGGGGAAATGCAATAATATTACATTTGAGGCCCCTAAGACCAAGGGGAAACCTGGCAGCTGTTCAAAAATAATGACATAACAAAGAGAAGAAAACAGATCCTGATTTTTCCCTGATGTTGGACTCTCTATCACTGGCCAAATAGAGATTTTGGCCTATTTGAAAAATTATGCCTATTTGGAAAGGCATACAAAATAAAATCCAGTGTTTCAGTTTTGTCCGGTAAAAGTAAGTCCTGATTTCAAAGGAATTTCTTTGGAGCAGTTTAAAAGCCAAAAAGCTTCTGGAATTTATTATCAAACAGAGTCTGATCCTGAATTATGCTATAATTCAGCTGTAATTAGAGACCTGATCTTTATTACTTTTTCAGAAACATACACAGGCATGCACACATACATAAACAACCCTAATTTTAATTCACTGGTCTCTTGGTTCGTGTTTTAAGTCAAGAACATCAAAGGTGGTGAACATTGCAGACAAGCAACTTAATAGAAGTATTTATATCTCACAAATCAGAGTCTTAGAGTATGTTACTGACTGGTTATTAAATGGTAATAGATGGGTCAGGGCCAACCGATTATTCAACTATTTCTGCTTCTTGAGTATGAGCGTGGCACTCAGTGGAGAGATGTCTTCTGAACTCAAGATTGTTCATCCAGTTATGAAGAAACTATGAAGAATCTACAACCAGGAGGGCCCCGAATATATGTCATAAAAATTTTGGTGACAGTTTATTTTATTCGTTTTCAGTAATTATCTCAGTTTTGCCTCATGCATAAAAGGTAGTCCTGATGAGACCATCTAAAGTTCCTTTCAACTCTATTTTCTATGACGCTAGCATCCTAAACTTTCTACTTTTGCTAGCAGGGTTCATTGGCTATGGTGTCTACTGAGGAAGTACGTTTTTTCTTCTGGATTGATTATAAATCCTGCGATTACACCATAAATTGTTACTGACATCATTAATTCTTCTAGTAAGTCATAGAGTAAGCCATTTGGGAACGAGGAAATTATCAGGGAGGTGATCCAGTTAGAATCAGACTCAGATGATACGCCGTAATCATAGATTATCCCTGGTATCTGGGCTTCCTCAATGCTGTCCCAGCCTCAATTTCCTAAATAAATTCTCGAATGTAATTTGGTTAGACCTTGTTTAAGCCAGTGCCTCTGCAGAGAGACCACTGCCACATAGATCGACCCAGACTGGAAATGAGAAGGTCATTCATTCGAGTCAGTCAACAAATATTTATTGAGCACCTATTACATGGGAAGCATTCCAAGTACTGAGGATCATTTAGTGAATAAAACATAGGCTGTTATTGATCTTAGATTGTTCAAAATCTGATGACATTTGTGTATGTCAATTTCTATGTTGAGTATTAGTAATAAGGTGTAGAGATAATAGTTATAAGATGTAGAGATAATTGGTTAAATGTAACTCCTGTGTAGTAATACACATTTTGTTCCATTGTTATTTCAAGTTTTAATTTATCTTGTTTAATTAAAAGGCATAAATTAGCACATCATGTTGTTTGCATCAAATTATGCAGCTGAGTTCTTAGATTTCTTTAATTCACAAAGTACAATTCAACATGCAAGAGGAATAAATCAGAAATATCTTTCAATTTGAATTTTAAAATGAAAGCATGAAATTCATGTGCACTGTGACTATACATTATTGTGATCTTATTGTAATTTTATTTAAAATGATTTTGTTATAACAGACTGAAGTTGAGCAGTTTTCTGTAGTGTGACAAGGTCATTTTGCCCATATTGTTTTCTTTCTGCTGTATTTTGTATGATGGCAAGGTTTTTACATATGCCTTTGAGAATGAATGGTTTAATAGCTCTTTTCGAAATGGTAAGTACACATTTATTTCCCCTTGCAAAAGTTTTAAGAGGACCTTGAGTTCCTCTTTGATTTCGCTTTGGGCTCCTTCATGAATCATTTAGCCAGAATATGTCAAAACAAAGGTCTTTTTGTTCAGATATAATGAGAGATGGTGTTTAATTTCTGTGGTATGGCCCTGGTATCCTTCCACCCTATCTTCTCTTTGTCTTGTAAGATTGTCTTCTTCAGTTTTGGCTCATGTTAAACCTTCCCTTTCTCTCTCTCTTTAGGTATTTCCTAAGTGCCAGGCTTTGTGTTGGCTTCTAGGGATAGGACAGGGAAGCCATTAATCACATTCCCCTTGGATCGGATGATAAAACAATGTTCCTTACACACATAATCACACGTAGTAATTTAGTTTGAAAGGAGAAGTATGAAGTGTAATAAGAGGTGTATTGGGGAATTTACTCCAGGCTGTGGAGGAGGGGGGAGGTGAATCAAGAAAGCCTTTCCTGAAGATAAAACCATTTAAGCTAAACCTTGAGTATTTCTCAGCTGGAGAGAACAAAGAACTTGATGAGAAGGATCTCTAATTGCCACTCCTCTGCTGTCAGGAGATATTTCACTTGATGCTGAGTTTCAAGGAGGTACAGCTGGAAGCCTTGTTATTGGGTACGCTGAATTAATCTAATGCATGATTTGAAGAGAAAAGATTTAAGTGCAAAACTCTGATGTAGAGAGGAGCGTTTTGTCTTATATTATGAACCATTATAGTGTTTCTATATGTCCTTGACGTGAGTTGTTTAGTGTGGCTTATTACTTCAATTTAAAAATTATGTAAATTATGATTCACTTTTGTAAAAGGATATTTAGTTTCATGTGTGTAGTAAGCCTGAAGATGTTCTTGGAGCCTGATATCAGTTGTAGGTAAAAATTGGTTAAAGTTAATGACTTAAATTTCTCATGTATGGTATTGTTTAATAATAGGGAAGTCAGGGTCATAGAGATGGTTCTCAAAGTAACTATGATTAGGTCAGTGAGAGGATTAAGAATCAAAATAAAGACACTGGTAATGATAGGTAATGATAGGCACTCTTCCAAACTTTCCACCAGTTTTCAGGTGATGTGACCCAACTGAGTGAGAGACTGAGGATGGAAAACCCCATATTCTCAAAAAATTTTAACAGCCATTGTAAATCTAGATGAAATACATCCAGATGACTCAGAGAGTTATTAAAACTAGCAGGTCCACATTTTAGACTCATCAAAGTACAACTATATTTTACATTGTTGATATATTTTAGTGAAGAATCCCTGGGCTGACACAATCCCTTAGATTCGAATGAATCGCAAGACTTTTCTACTTTCCAGTCCAGCTGTTTGCATTAATTACCTATTAGCAAACATAACTCTATCAACTTCTTAGAAAATTTTAGCCATTAAACCCCAGGGAATTCCCCATCATGTTTATATTGACGTTAAAAAATATCGAAGTAAAATTTCAATTGCTTCTTCTCCGTGAGCCCTTAATCCTTCCATACTTATGACGACTGATCAATTCCTACACTTTGTTAATTAGTTTGTGACTCCCAATATATTTTCCTGTGCTTTGTCTTTTCTTTCATAATTCCTACAGCTTATGAATGATGATTGCAGTAGATTATAATATAGCCACAAGGTTTTAAAATACCTTTAAATACACATATACACACACTCCTCAAAGAAAAACCTCTGAAACCTGGTCCATAGTTGGGGCAGCCTTTGCCCTTAACTTCTTGAACACATATCCATAGGTGGTGTATATATGTTTATGAACAGGTAACGACTACATTGGATGGCTAGTGTTCTTTCCATATTATATGGCTCCAGGGGCTAGAATTGGAATATTAGCTGGGCTAGTGTTTATTTTTTAGGTTATTTCAGTTACCTACAGGAGAATACAACGTGGCCATTTAAACAAAAATTGAACTTATGGAAAGAATGTCTGGTAGTTTATGTAGTAAAAGGAACAGATGAAGATCTAGGCTTTGAAAAAGAAAGGGTTAGAGATGCGCTTGGCTTTGTGTAGCAGCAGTTCACATCCCGTGCTTCGGAACATAACTTCAAGGAGAGTCTAGTGGGATTGTATTTGGTCTGTTCTCCAATTGTAGCTAGGGAAAGGCAGGTATTAGTATGGAAAGAGCGACTTTCTTTTTTCTTTTTCTTTTTTTTTTTTAAAGATTTTATTTATTTGACGGGGAGAGATCACAAGTAGGCAGAGAGGCAGGCAGAGAGAGAGAGGAGGAAGCAGGCTCCCTGCCGAGCAGGGAGCCCGATGCGGGCCTCGATCCCAGGACCCTGAGATCATGACCTGAGCCGAAGGCAGAGGGTTTAACGCACTGAGCCACCCAGGCGCCCAAGAGTGAATTTAAAAGCATAGGGAGGCGTGATGAGCAGAAGAAAGTAGAATGATCCTGGGAAGGCAAAAAGAGTGGTTTCTGCTCTGCTTTCTGGGATGAAGCTCTCTCGAGTGCCCCTGTCGCTAATATGGGAATAATATTACTGCTTATTTCTTAAGTTGCTAACAGTAGTGAAACTAGAAGCACTTAGAACAGTGTTTAACAAACAGTAAGCGCTCCATGTCATTAGTATCTCCCTTTTATGGTTCAGAAAGGTTTAAATAACATGCCTAGAGTCACAATAGGGAGTGGTTGAGCTGTTGTTCAAACCGTGTCATTACAGAGCATTCACTCTTAACCACCTTGCCATTTTGCTTCAAAGTTCCATAGAGCCCAGTCCTGTAAGGTCAACTTTCTCTTTATTGTAGTATTTCTTCTAACAGCTGTCGTTTGAAAGAGAAGTTTGAATTCTACTCCTTTGCTCCTTATTCTCTCAAACTGTTACATTTTTCTGGAACAGCATATGTTACTTGATTTAATTTTTGCAGTCTTTAAAGTCCAATAAGATGATCTCCATTTTACAGGTGGTGAAGATACAGTGGAGGGAGGTTAAATGTTGTGGTCCAGTCCACAGAGTGAGTAAGGGTGGCAGCTGAGCTTTGAATTGAACTCTGCCTGATTCTGGAGCCTTGTGCTCTGACCCAACTTTATTGCATCTTGGAAAACAGGAAAGTGCAATGAGGGTTCTTTGTTCCCTACCAGCAGAGAACAACCTAAATAAAAAGGATATCTGTCCAAATAAGAATATATAACCAGCATACAGTGAGGGATGGAAGCTTCTAAAACAAATAGTATTTGTATATTTTTTAAAATTCTAGACTGTATTCTAGATTCTTGCAACAACCTCATTAGGCACACATATCTTTATTTTATAGCTAGGAGCATTTAGCGCATTAATTTTGATATTTCCCCAGGACTATTGAGTCTGGAGGTAAGGGAAACAAACCTATAGGCTCTATGAGGATAAATTCCATTACCTACTTATGAGGACACTCAATAAGTAAGTGTTGAATGCATGAATGTCTTTAGACCACAGATCCCAAAGTTCTGTACTTTTTCCCCTTTCTTTTCAGAAGCAATAAAATGTGAACAAGATAGCAGTAAGTGAAAGCCAAACTAGAACACCAAAAAGATGTGGGTCTGGAATACGAAGTAAAAAACACGTACCCGATAAATGCACACAAATCCGTAGGCTTGATGTCTTGTTTTAAAAGACCTAGTCAAATACTTAAGTCAAAAATATAATCTTTGATTTTAGAAAAGGATAAGGAATAAATCTAAGGGGTAGGAAAAGGTAAATTTTATGTCCATCTTTGATAGAAGAATGATTTGTGAAATTATAGACAATTCAGTGTAACTTCCATACTGTCTGGCAAAATAGTAGAACCCATTATCAAGCAATCAGTGTTTGTTAATCCACAAATACTATAATCAGCATGAGTCTGAGAAATGAAAGCAATGCTAGATGTGTCTGCTTTTCTTTTATAGAAGAGTTACAGACTTTACACAAGGAATTACAGAGTATTAGTGCTTTTCAAAGGTTGTTCAATGGATGTTATTAGGATTAATGGCTGAAAAAAATTCATAGTCAAATAAATATAAGGAACTCTAGAACATAAAAGGTGAAACAAGTTTCTTCACTATAGGACTGCTCAGAGCCTTTAATTTTATTAGTTTTCAAGAAGGGTTATAGGATGCAGCATTGCTTAAACTAACCCTGCCCTGTCTCTTGAGGTTCTTATGTACTGAATTTGCAAAATACTTAGGTTGACTTCTGTAAGTCCTCCTTTCTGGACTCTTAGACCACATGAGGGTGGAGGCTGTCCCTGTTTCTCTTTCTATCACCGGTACCTAGCATAGTGCCTGATACAGACAGAGTACTCATTGGGTATTTATTGACTGAATGAATAAATGATTAAGTATTGAAAGAATCCTAAAGAAAATGATGAACTATTTAATATCTTGATGATATGATCTGACATGTATTTGAAAAGAGGCTGACTAAAAACTGGATTAAAATTACTCTTGCTCTAATTGTTCTTTTAGGTTTGAGAATGGAAAGTCTCTATTTTCTAATTAGATTTGATAATAAAATTTAAATTAACTGAAAATAAATTTCTTGATATTTTCATGTATTAGAAATATCTTCAGAACAAACTTTTTTATAGCCATGCCCCCTTATTGATGTGTGCAAAACAAAAGTTATAGCATCATTTGTTTTGTATTTCTTCTTGACATGGGATATTGCTGGGAGGAGCTTCCAGAAGGAACTTTTGCCAGAGAATGGTGTAGTACTTTTGTGTGAATACAAAATAAAGCTATATATCTATAGTATATTTATAAAAGACATATTTATCTAATTTATACTTAAAATATGTATATTTTATACTTATACAAATATAATTTTATTGCATGAAATGAATATGTGTATACATGCATTACAGCTCTTTATATGTGCATTCATTTTTGTGTTTGAAAGCACATATATGCATCTATTGGCAAGTGTATTGAAAAAATTCTGGTTTTCTGAATCAAGAAAAAACATTCAAATGTCTCCTGAAGTAAGAAATATCAGGTAGCCATCTTATTTTATGGTTATTTCATAAATAAAATTAATTCATCAGAAATTACTTTTATAACGGGAGGAACAAAGTCTAATTGAAGTTGTATTTTTTTTTTAAGATTTTATTTAGTTATTTGAGAGAGACAGAGATAGCGAGAGAGAGCACAAACGGGAAGGTGGGGGTGGGGAAGCAGACTCCCCGCTGAGCAAGGAGCCCGATGCCAGACTCGATCCCAGAATCCTGGGATCACTGACCTGAGCCGAAGGCAGACGCTTAATTGGCTGAACCACCCAGGTGCTCCTTATTTTTTTATTTTAGAAAGAGAGAGAGAGAGAGAGAGCAATGGGGAGGGGTAGAGGAAGAGAGCGAGTCTTAAGCTGACTCCGCGCTGAGCTCAGGGGCTTTATTTCTGGACCCTGAGATCATGACTTGAGCCAAAATCAAGAGTTGGACCCTTAACTGACTGAGCCATCCAGGTGCCCCTAATTGAAGTTTTAAAATCAACTACCACCATCAGTTTAAAGTTATGGTTTGTTGAACAGAACAGAAAAATTTTAACAAGAAAATTTCCATTTTTTTATTTTGAATGGAATTCATCTCAGAATTTAAATGAAATCTTGTGGTATCATAAAATGAAATTACTGGAGCCGGAACTTCAGAAAAAAATTGTAGAGTCACATCTGTGAACCAGTTCTGTTTCTTCAAATGGATTGGGTATTTCCTTGTTTTTATAGATGAGGTTTGTACATGATTTATCTAAAGGTATTCCTTAGATTTTTAACAACCTTTTAAAAGTATAACTTACTATAAAGTTTGCCATTGTATTTGCAGCTTGAGTATTTTGTACAAATACAAAATTTGTATTTTGAGGAAATACATCCAATTGTGTGCGTTACCTCAGTCTACTTTTAGAGCACATCTATCTTCACCAGAAGTTCCTCTGTGCCCATTTCCAGTCAGTCCTCTTTCCCGTCACTGGCAAATTGTTTTCCAAAGTGGGTGCAGCACTGTACATTCCAACCAGCAGGTATGAGATGTCCAGCTTTTCCGTATCCTCAACAAAATTAGATTTCTAAGTCTTTAATTTTAGCCATTCTCCTGTGAGTAGCGGTATTTTATTGAAGTTTAAATTTGCATTTCATAATGACTAATGATGTTGAGAGTGCTTTTATGTACTTACTAGCCATTTATACATTGTCTTCAATGAAATGTCTATTCAGATCTTTTACCACTTTTAATTATGAATTATTTCTTGAATTATTAGTTATTGATATATTGTAGATAGAAGATTTTTTTATTAGATACATGAGTTATGGTGTTTTTACTTAGACTGTGGCTTGTCTTTTTACTTACTTAATGGTATTTTTTTGAAAAGAAAGGTTTTTAATTTTGCCAAAATTCAATTTAGCAATTTGTTTCTTGGATGAATCATGCCATTAGTATAAGAGAAGAAGTCTCTGCCTAATCCCAAAGCTAGGGGTTTTCTCCTATTTTTTCTACTGATTTCTGTTTGAGATGTTTTATGATTTTAGTTTGTACATTCAGATATATGATCCATTTTGAGTTTATTTTTATATATGGTGTCAAACTAGAATCTAACTTTATTTTTTATATATATAAATGATCATCCCAGTATCATTTACTGAAAAGGCTTCCCCCCTCCCCTTGAATTGCTTTGGTACCTTTATCAAGAATCAATTGACATAATTAGAGGATATATTTCTGGACTTTCTTTTTGGTTCCATTAATATATATGTTTATTTTTACAAAAATAATACCTTGTCTCAATTACTGTAGCTTTATATTGACTCGAAATCCAATAATATAAATCATTTGACTTCAACCTTCTTTTTCAAAATTATTTTAACTATTCCTTTGCCTTTCCATGTAAAATTTATTATTAGGTTGTCAATTTCTATAATAATGATTGCTGGGATTTTCATAGAGAGTCTATTAAATTTTATAGAGATCAGTTTGGGGAATTGCCGTCAATGATATTGATTTTTCCAATTTATGAACATGGCATTAGCTTACTTTTTGGAAGAGGGTTCTTTTAAAATTTTCTGAGTGATGTTTTATAGTTTTCAATTTACAGGTCTTGCGCTTCTGTTAAATTTATTCCTAAATACTTTATTCTTTTAATGTTTTTGCATGTCATTTGTTTCCCTAACTACATTTCAAGATTCTTGTTTGTATTATAAACAATTGCTTTTTAATATTGATTCTGTATCTTGTAATATTGCTACAATATAGAACAAATGTCCTAGTAGATTTTTCGTAAAACCCTTAGGACTTTTAAAAAGATATGAGTGTCTCCCAGAAATAGTCTGTATATTCTCCTTGACAACAGACCCCCATGCCTAGCATATAGAACAGATCCCCGTGCCTAACATTACTACGTACTTGTTGAATGATGGGATGGATTTTTGCATATATTCCTCTAAAGTATTATAGTTTTTCTAATTATACTTAATAGAACTTTATAAAAATGAGATTTACATTCCATTACAATTGCATTGCAAATGTTTTGTGTGTTAGACTTTTTTCCTAGGGTGTATAGACAATATGAGAGAAAAAGGAAGAAAACCCACAAGTTGGCAATAAAATAAATTTATTTTATTCAAGAGCAGTTTGGTAATAAGGTCCACCTTTTGCTTTTTTTTCCCTCAAAAAGATGAGCATTTTAAGTGAGTATGTGATCAATACTAAATGCATTAAGAGTGAATTCCTTACTGTCAGGGTTTGATTTCATGAAAGAAAAATGCTTATGCCTTAACATGTTTATTGCATAATTTGCAATTTATAGCAACAATGTATATATTTAAGTTTCACTTAAGTGTTGTAAATTGCACTGTTTAGGAAAACATTGAGTACAGATCTTTTTTATTCACTTAGGGTTTTTTTTTCTTTAATAATCAGAGTCATTTTAAACATCTTACATTTTACTAAGAGAATCTTTTTTTTCTTAACTTTTGAGCAAAGATTTTTAATTACATAAAACACAAAAATGTTTTCACCACAGAATTAGTTGGTGTAATGCTAAAACATATATCATAATTTGACTACTATGTGAGAAATGTCAAAATGTACCTTACTTTTCAAGCCAAAGATGGGTTTATGGGGTTTTCAGTTTGTCAGTTCTGAAATGGCATCAATTTAGAAATGAAGGATGAAAAGAAAAAAAATCAACAAACACAAAGTAAAACATACAAAGCTAACTTTTTCAACAATAAGTAAGGAGTATACTACCTGTGAAGCAACATCTCTAAGTATATGGGGTGAGCTTACCCTGTGAGTGCATGGGTGTTTATCTGGAACTGTGCTCAATCAGATATCTGTTCTAACCATTATACCCAAAGTTAATCCACATTAACTCAAGGGCTTTTACCAAAGAGGTATCCCTTCAGTGTCACCACCAACCCACAAACAACCTACTCCTCCTTACTACCTGCCTGACCTCTTTGTTACCATTACTCCCAGAGACACCTATAAGCAACAGGTAAAAGCCAAGACTTTGAACAGTATTACCTGGGTTCACATTTTGGCCCAGTCACTTATTAGCTGTGTAATCACAGGCAACTTATTTACACTATCTGATGCCATGTTTCCAGTCTGAAATGGAGACAATAGTAGTACACACCTCCTTGAGTTGTATGAAGATGGATATATATTTATCACTTTAGCTCTATGTATATGTTTGAGTGTGGGGGGGGAATATAATACATCTACATAGACACACATACATATGTACAAATGCATGTGCTTGTGTATCTGTGTATGTGTGTGTATAGATAGATGGATAGATAGCTATTGTTTTGAGTAGCAGTGCCTTGTACATAATAAGTATTACTGTGTTTTAGCTATTATTATTATTAAGTCTGGCCATCCTGATGTAATATTTCTCATAGTTCCTGCCATGTTTACCATTTTTTAGTGTTAACCTTTTATCTTCGTACATAGTTTGATGACAATAGACATAATGGAAAACAAAATCAAAATGACAAGTTATGAAATCATTCAGGTTTTGGCATGTGCCAGTGGTAAGTACATACATAAAATAGCTAATAATATGTTTAATATTTAATGGAGATTTTGATCCATATTATTTTAGCAATATAAGAATTGTAAACTGTTTTAAATATCCATGAAAATCAACCTGCTTAACATATAATTTTCTAGTCCTGCACGAAATAATTGTCATAGTCAATGAAGAATGAAGTTCTGTTTAACATATTACTGCTTTTATTTCCTGGAAGAGTTGGATAAATAGTGAGTGGATGGATATCCAGTGTTTCTTCATAATTCTTGAAGACATTTAAAGTACTTCTTTTTGATGCTTTTAATGAGCCCTTGTAATTATATTAAAGAAGTAGGTAATTTAACAGAATCATTAATGATGACAAATATGATCTAGTGAGAATAAATCATTTCAATAGTACTCTGCTAAAGTCACAGATGATAGTGTCCTCACAGTGCTACTGTAATTGCTAGTTCATTAGTTTTGTTGAACTTCAAAAGTAAAATACTATATTATTCTACAAATCTTTGTTCAAACCTATTTATCAGTTAAGATTTAACAATCTTAACTGTCTCTCTACTTACATATATTTATTTAGGTTAAAAAACAAAAACCAAAAAGCATACTAAAATCTTGTTAATCTATGTAGATTCTTCTCTGATAACACATTATCTTTGTACACTAAAAATATTGAGTGACATTTCCTGAAATCAAGTTTTCAACATTGTGCTGTACCCTACTTAAGAGTTGTAATTTATGTCCACACTTCTGGAGTGGGGATACTTGAGCTTTTGTGCTTGGTTTATGTGCCCTTTTGAAAATCTGTGAAAGAATCTGTGAAAACCCTGGACATTTTCCTCTCCAAAGAGCATGTGGGAACATATGCAAATAAAATTTTGTATCTAGGTCCTTTAGGTCACTGGATCCCCTAAAGCTCAACCAAGGGTTTACTCCACAGTATAATTCTTACTACTTTAAGAAACTCAATTCTAATGTTTCTGTATAAGTTAGAGACAAATATCAGTAATTCACAATTTCTTGTGTTTAGTCAGTATCACAAAAATCTTACTGCCTTTTGTGTTTTACATTTTTAGTATGATGGAACAAATCATTATGGGCCTGTGTCATTTCATATTATAGTTTTTTGTGTGTGTGAGAATTAAAATTTAAAAAATTATGTATTACTCTGGGAAACAGCATTATTTCTGAATCTTATTTTCCTTATCTACAAATGTTTGTTTCTTTTCTATCAGGAAGTTGTGAGGAAGTCGTTGTTATTGGTCAAATATCTCCGTGTCTTAGGAAAATGAAGACGGTTTAGAGTTTACATATCTTTAAAATCATTTATGTTCTAAAATTAAGTTGTCAAATTAAGTATTAATTATTGAACAACTGCTGCATGCTAGTCTTTTATACTTGGCACATTTTTGGCATATTCAGTCTGTAACACGTATACATGAGTTAAAATGAACTGTAAAATAGGAATAAGTCTGTAACACGTATACACGATTATTCTTGTTTTGAGTTCAGGTACCTGAGGCCAAGTTGAAGTAACTTTCCCAGGATTACTCAATCAGTAATTACTCAGTTACTCAGAAGACAGATGGGGATCCCAGCTAGTTTGTCTGACTTTTCAGCCTTGGACTGTAAACATTCCACTGCAAGCTAAAATGATTTGCCTAGAATTACCAAAGGGCTATTACTTTGATAATTTCTCAAATTAGAAGAGAAATACATATCATATAACATCTCAAAATCTTTATACATTTCATTTTAATCATTCAATAAATATTTAGCTAACACTTAGGATTAATTATCTTACTTGACAGATGAGAAAACAAGAATCTATGAAATTAGGATTATGATTGATTGTTTCTTAATCATGACTTATTTGTCCAATTTTTGTTTCTAATGATCTCTATTTTTACAAATTTCCACATTGAATTCTTTCAGATATATTCATGTAGACATATCTAGTCCCAAATGGTTCCAGTCACCTGCATGGTTAGTTTATTTAGTTAGAGACTTCTTTACTATGTCTTTCAAACAACATATTAACAATTTCTATTCAAATTCCTGGCAGAACACTGGTCCTTGATTTGTGATTTCAATAACTCCTCTGTTAAACCAAATATCTTATACATAGTAGCAAGGAACAAATAATATGCACAATGAATCAATGAATTTATAATGTAAAGTCAGATCACTTATATTAAATGATGAGACACAGTGGTTTAATCTGTTGTGTGTGAAAGAGGCCAAATGTCATGAATATTGTCTATTAGAAAAAAAATACTGCACAGGAAAATGATAGTTTCAACTTAATATATTCTGAGAATGAATTCAAAGATTGTAGAGCAGTTGTCTTGTACTAAGTAAGTCTAAAAATGCTGCTAAAGTATTGAATTATGAATTAAATCCTCTTATTTAAAGATATCTATTGTACTTCCTTGAAGTTTATTCTATCTGGATTAAGTATTTTTATTTGATTTAGATTTCTGTTTTGATATTCACATCAGATGGGGATAGAATTTGTTTGAAAGAAATTATTGTAGGGTTGATTTGATTCATTATACTTCTGTTCTTTGTATTGTTATGGTAGGTAACAGTGGGCTTCTTTAGGAAGTAGATTTGTTTTCTGGGTGTCGCCTATTTAATTTCTTAAAGAAGCCAAAACATGTAATTGTCACCAAGAAATAAGGGTATCTTATAAAAGAAGAGTTTATTAAGCACAAATTATATAACTAAATTGGAGTTTGTGAGGATTGAGTACTGACTTATTTGGCAACAATAGCCTCAGGTTTAATTTTCAGAATACAAACAGGTTTTGTTGGGTTTCCATTCTCATGGATCATGTGAAGTGAGAATGCCAGGAATTTTGTGGGAAGGGACCTACTAGTTTTAGTTAGTGTTATAATGGATTTAAAAATTTAAGACTATCTTGAAGGGTAATTAAAGAAAAAGGCTTACAAAAATATGCATACCTTTTGTTCTTCCTATTTTTTCCCAGTTTAAAAAAAAAACGATACGCATTTGCACATTGATTCTTAGCTTTGCGGAAGTTAGTAGTTAGTACTTGAAAGTGTTTTCTTATATTAATAGTAATCAAGTAGGGGCACCTTGGTGGCTTAGTGGGTTAAAGCCTCTGCCTTCGGCTCACGTCATGATCTCAGGGTCCTGGGATCGAGGCCCGCATCAGGCTCCCTGCTCAGCGGGGAGTCTGCTTCCTCCTCTTTCTCTGCCTGCCTCTCTGCCTACTTGTGATCTCTCTCTCTCTCTGTCAAATAAATAAATAAAATCTTCAAAAAAAATTGTAATCAAATATATTTTGCTATATAAATTCTATTTTTAAAATTTATTTGAGAGAGAGGGAGGGAGAGAGAGCATGAGGAGGGGGAGGAGCAGAGGGAGAGGAAGAAAAAGACTTCCCACTGAGCAGGGAGCCCGACCCAGGGCTCAATCCCAGGACCCTGGGATCATGACCTGAGCCAAAGGCAGACGCTTAACTGAGCCACCCAGACACCCTTATAAATTCTCTTTTTAAAAATATTTTTCACATTTAATCATTAAATCAGATATTAATTTATGGGAATATCAATTTTTTCTCATCTGTTTGCTGAATGACATTTCTCTCTGTGATTAAAAAACTCCATTAATGATGAGTTTTTGTTTTACTGTTCATACACATATCGAATTTAAAATTTACTCTTTTATAATCAGATTGCATTGCAGGAGCCTTGTATTGGAATGCTGTATGAATGATTCAACAGAGCTAAATAGCTATAATAGCCATTTCTTATGATTCATTGAGAGAAGTAGCATTAGTAAACACCACTGGTAACCATTGAGAAGATTTTCTTTTTTATTAATACCCAAAGTGTTACATATATTTTCAAATTCCTGTGCCAGCCTTTAAGCATGAAATTTTTCTTGAGCCAATGAAGGTATTTATCTTAGAGAATATTAAAGGTGCAATAATTTGTTCAACACCCTTCCAAGTAAATCTGGTTCACAAATGGCATCAAACTGATTTGAAAGTGAATATTTATTCCTGTATTTTTGTGTGGTGTGTTTGTTTTCAGCTTCTCCTAAGATTAAACTACTTATAAAAGAAATAAGTGAAGAGGTAGTTGGAGATCCTTTTCTCTTGGGAAGGATTTTCAGCAGGGAAGATTCATTTCTTGAACTGTGATACTTAGAAGAATTATAAGCAAGTTCTTTTTATATCTATTTTTCTTTCTAATATATTATGTCAATGCCCAATGTAATTGTGCTTTTTAAAGTGGTATTTGATCCATTCGTATTTCAACCTTATTGTGCCAAAAGAACAAGAATTTGGTTAGCCTTAGATTGTGAATATAGGTTTTTATTAAACATATTTACAGCTCCCTATATTCTCATTACCTAATTTTTAACATCCAAATTAATATCCCAAGTTATGAGATGAATCATTATTTCCAAAGGGATCTTAAAATACTATTAAGAATGTCATAAAATGTTGTGCCATTTAGCTGTCTCAGAGAACCGTAAAATCTATGTTTCTGCATAAATGTAAAATAGGCAAACAGATTTATGAGGTCTTCTTGCAGCATTGGCTTTGGGCCATCCTTAGTTTGTGTGATTTGGGTCATATTAACTAAAAGGGACTTCATGATTGTTATGGTCTGAATATATCCCCCCGAAATTCATATGTTAGAAATCTAACCTCCAAGGTTATGGTCATGGGGTTGGGGCCTTTGGGAGGTAATTAGGTTATGAGGGGGTAGTTTTCATGAATGAGATCTCATGAATTGTAATCTTATGAAAAAGGCCTCGAAAGATCCTTTGCCCCTTCCACAACATGAGGACACAAGAAGTTTGTAATCCAGAAGGTCCTCACTTGACCATGCTGGCACACTGACCTCAGACTTCCAGCTTCTAGAACTCTGAGAAATAAATATCTGTTGTCTGTAAATTATTCACTCTTGGTTATTTTGTTATAACAGCCCAAACTGAAAACAGTGATATTCAGTGGGCTGCCTACGCAGACAAAACTAACTATACCTGTATTTTTTACCTCTAAATTTTACAGTCTGACTCCCTGGACGATACAATTAAGGGTCAACTACCAAATGCAGACATTTTCAAATCATATTCAAATTGCGAATATGTGGTTTTTAAAATTCTATATCCATTTAAGTCCATGTATTCATTCAATTAATATTTTTGACCACCCACTGTATGTCCTAGGTGGTATGTTTGGTAAGGAGGCTACGTTGGTGACCAAGTTAGACCTGTCTACGTAGAGCTTAAACTCTACAGGGGAAGACAAATGAATGTTGAATAATTAAACATTCATTTCAACTGTAATAAGAGATAAAAGAGGAGAACATAATACAATAATGTTACATTTTTTAAAAGTGTAACCTATTTGAGAAATGATTAGAAGCAGAATACCTCACCCATTCGGTGTACTAGGGGAATGGGTAAATGAAGTTTTCTCAAAACTGAAGCTTAAGCATTTAAACGTGCAGTGCTTGCCTTAACATGTTTTAATGGAAAGTATTTGTTTCTCTGGAAATCTTAAGTATGGCAGACATTTGATTCAGAACATAGAACATACTAAGCAATGTGTGTGTACCTTTCATAAGTAACTCATGGTCATCACTAGGAATATCATGTCTGAAAATGCTTTTTCTTGGGTGCCTGGGTGGCTTAGTGGGTTAAGCGCTTGCCTTTCGCTCAGGTCATGATCCCAGAGTCCTGGGATCCAGTCCCATGTTGGGCTCCCTGCAACCGCAGGGAGTCTGTTCTCTCTCTCTGCCCCTCCTCCCAGTCATTCTCTCAATCTCTCTCTCTTAAATAAATAAAATCTTTTTTAAAAAAAGTGCTTTCTGTTTGGGAACTCTAAAGGAACATAGGAATTCTTTACCTCTTTCAAGGAATCTTCCCAAACTCTCACAGAATGCTTGTTGGCACAACCTCTGTTTTCTTTGTCCTTTTATTAATGTTTGTTTTATTTATTTTTTATTCAAGTGTAATTAACATACAGTGTCATTAGTTGCGGGTGGACATATAATGATTCAACAATTCTATACTTTACTCAAGTGTTCATTCATGAGAAGTATATCCTTAATCCCTTTCACCTGTTTCACTCATCCTTCCCACCTCCCCTCTGGCAACCACCAGTTCTCTATATTTGAGTCTTTTTTTTTTTTCTTTGTTCTGTTTCTTAAATTTCATGTAGTTTCCTAATGACCCTTTAATTGCTGTAGGTGGATCTGTTTCTTCAGCTTCCCCCTTTTTCAGGATTTTTAAATACATTTGATTCTAATCAGCCTCCTTATTGTGGTTAAAATTCAGAGAGCAGTAAAAGTACAGGAGCATTATCTCAGCCATCTTATACCATATGGTATCCTAAGAAGTAGTGAAATCTCGTCCCAGAGAGATCAGAAGTAAACAGAAGGACAGAGAGGAAAGAGAAGAGATGAAGAGAGTGTGCCCAGATTCCTGAAGGCTTTCTGGCTTCTGTTTCTAGAGCCTTGCGAGGTCCTGCTTCAATTGAGATTCTTTAAGTATCTAATTATCTTTTAAGTAATTCCAAATCTTTAAAAAATATATAGTTTGAATTTGCATTATTTTGTGAACCGAAGGCATCTGAAATGTGATTGTATCTATATTAGACGTGTGAGCAGTTACTATTCAACATGAACTCATTTGAATTTGCAGTTGACTAGCTCTGGATCTTTTTCTTTTTTAAACCAAATTCAGCACTTTATATTCAGTTCTGTTAAATCTCAGTGTTACTGAAGTGATAAATTTATCATAATCTGAGAGATGATGGAAGCCTCCATTAGTGTTAGGATCCTAATAGAGAGTGTGAGAAAAGTATGAAGGATAGAATGAGATGAAGAAGATACTTGACAAGACCTGGTGTTGACTGACAATGAGAGGTGAATGAGAGGTTGAATCCTTGGGAGAACTTATGAATAAATGGGTAGAGTTTGATGTCATTCACTGAAGATAAAACTCCTACAAGTTGTGAATAAGTTGATGAGTTTCTTTCTGGTCATGTTGAGTTGCTTCACTTGTAAGAGGTAAGATTATGAGTCTGGAACTGAGGAGAGATACCCAAAAGACAGTTGAAACATTCCACAAGTTACCCATTTTTTTTATTATTAACATACAATGTATTATTTGTTTCAGGGGTGCAGGTCTGTGAATCATCAGTCTTACAGAATTCACAGCACTCATCATAGCACATACCCTCCCCAATGTCCATCACCCATTTTTAAGTGATCATTCACTCCTGGGTGGTGAATGAGCCCGCTCAACAGATGTGTATAGTGTGAGAAACGTAGGGTAGAGATACGATGGTGAGGAACACCATGAAGCAGCAGCCTGAGAGATCTGAGGGGAAGCAGGAAAAGAGAGCATCTCTTATCATTATCATTAAAAGATAATAAACATGTGTGAGAGGGAAAGAGTGGTCAACAGTGTCAACTGAGGTTGAAGTCAAGTGGGATAATGAGTGATGTATGCCCATAAGCTTAGATTGCGTAGAGGCAGGTGCTGATTGAGGTCCAGTACTGTCAGAGGATCAGTGGGATGAAGACCAGATATCAGTGGATGGAGAAGTAAGAAGCAGTGTGAAGTGAACATCATGTTCTGTACCCTTCAGAAGCTCAACTGAGACCGGAAGGAGATGATTAATATATACAAGAGGATGCATGGGTGAAGGAGATATTTTTTTTAAAATATTTTATTTATTTATTTGACAGAGAGAGAGCACAAGTAGGTAGAGCCTCAGGTAGAGGGAGAGGGAGCAGCAGGCTCTCTGCTGAGAAGGGAGCCCAATGTGGAACNGTATTTCAACCTTATTGTGCCAAAAGAACAAGAATTTGGTTAGCCTTAGATTGTGAATATAGGTTTTTATTAAACATATTTACAGCTCCCTATATTCTCATTACCTAATTTTTAACATCCAAATTAATATCCCAAGTTATGAGATGAATCATTATTTCCAAAGGGATCTTAAAATACTATTAAGAATGTCATAAAATGTTGTGCCATTTAGCTGTCTCAGAGAACCGTAAAATCTATGTTTCTGCATAAATGTAAAATAGGCAAACAGATTTATGAGGTCTTCTTGCAGCATTGGCTTTGGGCCATCCTTAGTTTGTGTGATTTGGGTCATATTAACTAAAAGGGACTTCATGATTGTTATGGTCTGAATATATCCCCCCGAAATTCATATGTTAGAAATCTAACCTCCAAGGTTATGGTCATGGGGTTGGGGCCTTTGGGAGGTAATTAGGTTATGAGGGGGTAGTTTTCATGAATGGGATCTCATGAATTGTAATCTTATGAAAAAGGCCTCGAAAGATCCTTTGCCCCTTCCACAACATGAGGACACAAGAAGTTTGTAATCCAGAAGGTCCTCACTTGACCATCCTGGCACACTGACCTCAGACTTCCAGCTTCTAGAACTCTGAGAAATAAATATCTGTTGANTACTTGTGATCTCTCTCTCTGTGTCAAATGAATAAATAAAATCTTTAAAAAAAAAAAATGAATGTGTTTTGCAGCCAAACTATGTTTTAGGTCTGAACAACCTACTAAAGTAGGAAATAAATTTCATCACTCTAAAATAAAACAAATATAAAGTCTTTTTTAAAAAAAATTCCAAGATATTACCCTAATACTGTCAACCTCTTTATTTACTAGGGACTGGTTAGTTTTTGCACAGCAAGTAGACAGGACCATTTTCTCCACATATTTAAATTAAATTTGGATTTTTTTTTTCTTACAACTTTAAGATTGCTAAATAGCAATGATTTTCTAAAGAAGAGGCAGCAGGCTCTGATACTAGGACTCATTAGCATCGGTTTGCTGTTCGGAATTTGGCAATATTGCTTGTATCTTAAGGAATTAACATTTGATATAGATTTATAAATAAGTACGTGTAAACTCCAATGAATAAAAAAAAGATGGAACTGTTGGACAAATTGGAATGGTATATTAGAAGGAAGGAATAAACATAATACAATAATGTTACATTTTTTAAAAGTGTAACCTATTTGAGAAATGATTAGAAGCAGAATACCTCACCCATTCGGTGTACTAGGGGAATGGGTAAATGAAGTTTTCTCAAAACTGAAGCTTAAGCATTTAAACGTGCAGTGCTTGCCTTAACATGTTTTAATGGAAAGTATTTGTTTCTCTGGAAATCTTAAGTATGGCAGACATTTGATTCAGAACATAGAACATACTAAGCAATGTGTGTGTACCTTTCATAAGTAACTCATGGTCATCACTAGGAATATCATGTCTGAAAATGCTTTTTCTTGGGTGCCTGGGTGGCTTAGTGGGTTAAGCGCTTGCCTTTCGCTCAGGTCATGATCCCAGAGTCCTGGGATCCAGTCCCATGTTGGGCTCCCTGCAACCGCAGGGAGTCTGTTCTCTCTCTCTGCCCCTCCTCCCAGTCATTCTCTCAATCTCTCTCTCTTAAATAAATAAAATCTTTTTTAAAAAAAGTGCTTTCTGTTTGGGAACTCTAAAGGAACATAGGAATTCTTTACCTCTTTCAAGGAATCTTCCCAAACTCTCACAGAATGCTTGTTGGCACAACCTCTGTTTTCTTTGTCCTTTTATTAATGTTTGTTTTATTTATTTTTTATTCAAGTGTAATTAACATACAGTGTCATTAGTTGCGGGTGGACATATAATGATTCAACAATTCTATACTTTACTCAAGTGTTCATTCATGAGAAGTATATCCTTAATCCCTTTCACCTGTTTCACTCATCCTTCCCACCTCCCCTCTGGCAACCACCAGTTCTCTATATTTGAGTCTTTTTTTTTTTTCTTTGTTCTGTTTCTTAAATTTCATGTAGTTTCCTAATGACCCTTTAATTGCTGTAGGTGGATCTGTTTCTTCAGCTTCCCCCTTTTTCAGGATTTTTAAATACATTTGATTCTAATCAGCCTCCTTATTGTGGTTAAAATTCAGAGAGCAGTAAAAGTACAGGAGCATTATCTCAGCCATCTTATACCATATGGTATCCTAAGAAGTAGTGAAATCTCGTCCCAGAGAGATCAGAAGTAAACAGAAGGACAGAGAGGAAAGAGAAGAGATGAAGAGAGTGTGCCCAGATTCCTGAAGGCTTTCTGGCTTCTGTTTCTAGAGCCTTGCGAGGTCCTGCTTCAATTGAGATTCTTTAAGTATCTAATTATCTTTTAAGTAATTCCAAATCTTTAAAAAATATATAGTTTGAATTTGCATTATTTTGTGAACCGAAGGCATCTGAAATGTGATTGTATCTATATTAGACGTGTGAGCAGTTACTATTCAACATGAACTCATTTGAATTTGCAGTTGACTAGCTCTGGATCTTTTTCTTTTTTAAACCAAATTCAGCACTTTATATTCAGTTCTGTTAAATCTCAGTGTTACTGAAGTGATAAATTTATCATAATCTGAGAGATGATGGAAGCCTCCATTAGTGTTAGGATCCTAATAGAGAGTGTGAGAAAAGTATGAAGGATAGAATGAGATGAAGAAGATACTTGACAAGACCTGGTGTTGACTGACAATGAGAGGTGAATGAGAGGTTGAATCCTTGGGAGAACTTATGAATAAATGGGTAGAGTTTGATGTCATTCACTGAAGATAAAACTCCTACAAGTTGTGAATAAGTTGATGAGTTTCTTTCTGGTCATGTTGAGTTGCTTCACTTGTAAGAGGTAAGATTATGAGTCTGGAACTGAGGAGAGATACCCAAAAGACAGTTGAAACATTCCACAAGTTACCCATTTTTTTTATTATTAACATACAATGTATTATTTGTTTCAGGGGTGCAGGTCTGTGAATCATCAGTCTTACAGAATTCACAGCACTCATCATAGCACATACCCTCCCCAATGTCCATCACCCATTTTTAAGTGATCATTCACTCCTGGGTGGTGAATGAGCCCGCTCAACAGATGTGTATAGTGTGAGAAACGTAGGGTAGAGATACGATGGTGAGGAACACCATGAAGCAGCAGCCTGAGAGATCTGAGGGGAAGCAGGAAAAGAGAGCATCTCTTATCATTATCATTAAAAGATAATAAACATGTGTGAGAGGGAAAGAGTGGTCAACAGTGTCAACTGAGGTTGAAGTCAAGTGGGATAATGAGTGATGTATGCCCATAAGCTTAGATTGCGTAGAGGCAGGTGCTGATTGAGGTCCAGTACTGTCAGAGGATCAGTGGGATGAAGACCAGATATCAGTGGATGGAGAAGTAAGAAGCAGTGTGAAGTGAACATCATGTTCTGTACCCTTCAGAAGCTCAACTGAGACCGGAAGGAGATGATTAATATATACAAGAGGATGCATGGGTGAAGGAGATATTTTTTTTAAAATATTTTATTTATTTATTTGACAGAGAGAGAGCACAAGTAGGTAGAGCCTCAGGTNCCGGAAGGAGATGATTAATATATACAAGAGGATGCATGGGTGAAGGAGATATTTTTTTTAAATATTTTATTTATTTATTTGACAGAGAGAGAGCACAAGTAGGTAGAGCCTCAGGCAGAGGGAGAGGGAGCAGCAGGCTCTCTGCTGAGAAGGGAGCCCAATGTGGAACTTGATCCCAGGACCTTGGGATCCCAGGACCCTGGGATCATGACCTGAGCCAAAGGCAGCCGCTTAACCGACAGAGCCACCCAAACACCCAAGGAAAGACTTTTTAACAGACATTGCATACTATGCTACTGAAGGAGGAAGGGAGCTAGGAGGTACAGGAGAAGGAGGGGAATAACTGGTAGACACAGAGAGAAAATAACAGGTTCCAGAGATTTGTGCCTGGATTAACTTCTGACAAAACTTCAAAACACATACTTTTATGTCACTGTGGAGGCTATGCAGCAGGGATGGGGGTGGGAAATAGAGGTACTCTTCTTTTCCAGCCCAGTGGTGATATTTCTTTTCAGGAGCAAAGAATATCAGAGTAACAAAGCTTCATTCCATCCCCTTACCCACACTTCTTCAGGCAAAGTGGGAGGTATAATTTACTTAATTTGTGAATTTGGAAAAAGTAGGTGTTCATAGTTCGTGTTCCTCTTTCATTCCTTTGGAGAATTCTCTATTTCTCTGCTCCTAGATTGGTAAGACTGTGTGGTTTTGGTTTTCAATGAGACCTTTCAATTAAGAACTTTATTCCAGTCTTACACTTTAGTCATGGTCTCTAGTGTTAGCTTCTACTGTAAGAAAGATGGTATTTTTGGACTTCATTGACTTATGATTTACTTCTCAAATGGCTCAGTAGTACTCAGGGAAGAAGTATCCCTTATTTATTCTTAGTGCCCCTTATTGATTTTTTTTTAAATATAGTCGACACACAGTATCACATTAGTTTCAGGTGTATAACTTAGTGATTCAACAAGTTTATACATTATGCTATGCTCACCAAAAGTGTAACTACCCTCTGTCCCCATACATTTCCATTCCAGTATCATTGACATATGTTTTATGCTGTTTCTGTCTTTTATTACTGTTATTTATTCATTCCATAACTGGAAACCTGTATCTCCCAATCCCCTTCACCCATTTTGCCCACCCCCCACATCGCTCCCTCCTGGCAACCCTCAGCAAACTTTTCTTCTAAGATATGTGGAAAGTGGTTAATAATTAAAAATAAGCTATTTCCACACACACACACACACACATACACATACATATACATATACATATATGTATATACACACACACACACATATATATGTAGATAAATATATATATGTTAAGGTAACAAAGTCTTGACCTTTTGGCTTCAAGTCTTGATCTTGACCCTTTCTAGGAGGAGGGGTCAGGGATAGAGTAGACTCTGAAGAGACAGTAAAATGTGGACACTTGAAGTACTGATTGGTATTTTACATCCAGCTGAGAGAATTTATTAAAATAGTTTTCTCTTTTATTCTTTATCAGAGTGACTAAGGTTATGAGAGGAGATATTTTTTTTTTAGTCACATTCTTTGTTAGATTTCTGTCCCCGGGATCTTGTCTGTCTTTTCTTTAACTTCTTCTCAAGTTTGTTACGTATCTAAATATTCCTCAAATTTCTGTCTTTGTTGTAATTAGTTCTAGGATAGCCTGATCACTTCTGTGACAAGCTCTTTACTGTAAACATCTTCTAATTTTGAAAATATTTAATAATTAATTTTGAAAATGTTCCCTAACTTCATGTCTTTTCAGAGCAATAAATTTAAAGTCTAAATAAGAATAACATTCAATTCAGTAAACATACTTAGGATGCTTGTTTGGTGACAGACAGGCAGGTAACATTTAGTTTGGTGATATCAATATAGTAACCCTTTCTCGAATAGCAATTCTGGCCCAGGAAGTCCTTGATATTCCTTGTGTGTCCTATGAGTGCAATGGAAAAAGACCATCAGTGCATAAGGACAGTAGCTAGTGTGTGTTTTCAGTAAGGTGAATGCTTTTATTATGGAAATGTTCTGTTTTAAAATTTTAATTCAAAAGAGAATCTCACCTGGATTGAACCCCCTGAATTTGAGTGGCATTTGCAGTTGAGAAGAGGTAAGAACAAGCAATGTAACATGTTAAATAATCAACTTTTTTCCCCCCCTAAATAGATTTCTGACACAAAGTGTCATATGCCACTGGACATGTTTTTCCTTTTTTAGTGATATAATTTAAGAGAGTCAGGTTTACAGATCCTAGGTGTAGTTCGATGAGTTTTGATAAATGTATATACCCATGTAACCAACACCTTAGTTGGAATACAGAGCATTGCCATCTTTCCAATTTATCCCACTCTCTTGGAGGAAAGGATATCTCTCATTTCTTTATTCATAGAAAGGTTTTATTTTTTCTTCAACCTTGCAACAATGGGTTATACATTCTTGCAAGTATAATGTTTTTGAGATTAGTCCATTTACTGTGGATCAGGAATTTATTCCTTTTTTTTTTATTGAATAGTCTCCTATTTTATGAATATGTTACAGTTGTCCTTTCTCCTGTTGATAGATATCTGGGTTGTTTCCAGTTTTAGGTCATGAATAAGATTACTGTGAATATTTGTGTATAGTATTTTGGGAGACATATGTTTTTGTTTATTTTGGGTAAATACATAAGAGTAAAAATAATGGATCAGAAGGTAGATATATGTATAATTTTAAAAGGCAGTGCTTTATGATTTTCCACAGATGATCAGTTTTGTTTTATACTTCTAATGATAATATCTGAGTGGTCCTATTGTTCTGAAGTACCTCCCACATTAAATGCTATTACTCTCTTTAATCTTAATCATTCTAATGAGGACGAAGTGATATCCTGTTGTGGTTTTAATTTACATTTCCCTGATAACTATAATGAGCATGTTTTCTTGTGTTTATTGGCATTCCGATATGCTTTTTTTACTGAAGTGTCTTTCAAGTCTTCTGCCCATTTTTAACTGGCTTGTTTGATCATCATCATCATCATTATTTATTTGTAGGTATAATTTGTATAACCTGAATATAAGTATATGGTTTATGTATTGCAAATATATATATTTTTCATTTTGTGGTTTGCCCTTTTGTTTTCTTAATGGTGACTTTTGATGAGCAGAATTTTGATGAAGTCATATTTATTATACTTCTTTAATGATTAGTTTGTTTTCCGTTCTATCTAAAAAATCATTTCCTAACTGGTCACAAGGATATTTTCCTATAGTTTCTTCAATGAGCTTTATAGTCTGGCTTTTCCATTTAGGTTTGTAGTCTAGACTTAATTAACTAAGTTAATTTTTACATATTGCCTGAGGTATGAATCAAGTTTCAGGTTTCTTTCTCATACAGACATACATTTAGTTTAGCAAAATATATCGGAAAGACTTTCCCCATTGAATTATACTGACACCTTTGTCAAAAATTATTTGGGTCATTTATGCACTCTCAACTCTGTTCCGTTAATCTATTTGTTCTTGTGTGTATACCAGACTATTATAATTATTTTAGCTTTATACTAAGTCTTAAAAGCAACAGTGTTAATCCTTTAGTTTCATTATTCCTTTTCAAGATTCTGAAGCTATAATTTTAAATAAGCATTACTTTGTACTTACATAGAACCTGTTAGTCTTCTGATTTTATGAATGGGTTACTGAAGGTGTCAAATACGTAAACTTGTATGCATCTTTTCACCAGGCTTCTGAAGCATTGTGTGACATGCTGTGAAATTTTAAAGTGTCTTAGAGCCATTCTTTTGTGCAGTGGAACAGGTTTCCTAACACGAGTGCCATCTGCTGATCCATGCTTCCAACTGCATCATATGATGATGAACTCTTAACTGTCTCTCCTCTCTTTGTTCATCCAGGGTCATCAAAGACAGAGTCTCCAGCCCAGTCTTTAACATACTCCACACACACACACACACACACACACACACACACACACACACACACACACTGTTGTTTCTGTATCTCATTTATATCTTTGCTTCCTATTCCTTTTCATCCTTCCTACCCAATTACCAAGTTTAACACTTTTTTTCTCCCTTCCCAAGACCCTTTGAAACGGGCCTGAAAATTCAGATCTGTTCTGAGTAAGCCTCAGAGAATTCTAAAAATGCCTTTTTGTCAGGTCATTGCCAACGTTTCAAGCCTCATTAAGGATAATTGATTTTAGTGTGTTTTTTTTTAAACTACTCTTTGCAGTCCCTAAGCCTCATGGGGAGTAGTATCCATTTACAACTTTGCAAATTGTTTTTATATGTAATCATTTATAAATAGAAAAAGTTAACCACATTGGATATATTTTGCTTCCCTATACTTTTGCCATTTAGAATGCTCAAGAAACTTGAGAAAACTTTGAAAATGTTTATGGAGGTATGGAGCTATTACTAGTCAGGAGAGTAGTATTGTTTTTTGTTTGTTTATTTGTTTTAGCATTGCTAACCAAATGCAAATGTTTGGTTTTTAAAAGTCAGTATTTAATTGGAGAGAAATTGATTGAGTTAGTTTCTAGATGTGGAGTCCCTCCTCCTCCAACATGCCTGATTCTAACTGTCCTGATATATGAATATCCAAAGATTACCATAGTGACTAAGCTTAGCCATGGTGATTATTAAGGATTTTTTTGCATTAAAATCAGAGACTTTGTTCTAAAGTTGGTTTTATACTTCGTCTCTTCTTAACACAGTTGTTTTAAACCATGTGTGTGTGTGTGTGTGTGTGTGTGCATGTATATATTCCATTAGATGGGTATACCTAATATTTGAATTATCAGCTTTGATTTGTAAGGCTGTTAAGACTCAGAATCAATGATGAGTCCACACATAGCATCCCTGAATGCTGAGTATTTTCCATGGAGTATTTCATTTTATTATTATCCTCATTTATAGAGATTACGCAGTGCTTACATGGCTGATGTAACTTATCCCAGATCATAAGTACATGGCAGAGGAAAGCCAGTTTTTTAATCAGGTCCATCTGACTTCATATGAAGCTCTTACTACACATTACTGCCTATTTCTTTTTTTCAGACATTTATTTCTACTAAAACAACTTTCTATATAAAAGTTCTAATGCAGTTCTTTTCTAATTAAGATGTATGTTATAATATATAAGCATAAAGTTGTAAGAGAATAATAATTTTACAAAAGCCTAATTGTGTCTTCATGTCCAAAATGCAATGCTGCCTCTTAGTGGGGTCTTTTTTCCATAGCACTCTTCCCATCTTCACAACCCATTAGCCAGTGTACATCTTACATTAACTAAATTTATAATTTCCTGCAAATATTAGCATGTGCACAATTTTCTTTTTATCTTTTTGAGTTTTATTGAGATATAATTGACATATAACATTATGTAAGTTTAACACATACAAAACAGTGATTTGATATATGTACAAAATTTGATTTTTCTAACTAACATTTTCTGATGCCTTATCTCTGGTCAACCCAGTTTTCTACTTCTATACCTTCAGGCTGGAAGAATATGAGCAGCTGACATGCAGTATTCTCTTTTTTTTTTAAATTATGACATATAATCAGTTATAAAAACAAAGAAGTAACCTAGAGTATCTTATTATCCTAAGTCTGATATTTGATTTTTATTAGGGATATTTTTTGTTATTTGGATACACTGTGTATTCATATGTGAGAATGCATGCACGTGTTTGTGTGTGTGTGTATGTGTGTGTGTGTGTGTGTGTGTGTGAAAGCTGTGTCAGAGCCCATATTCATCAATGAGTCCTTCAGTGTACACTTTATCCTTCCACCTGTGAGTCTATAACAAACTCATTTCTGAGAATCCAGCATATAAACACTCCTCAAGTGTCTGAATCTATAGACAATCCAGAGTTTGGATATAGACCCAGGAAATGCCTAGAGGTAATGAAAGAGACTTAATTAATCATGCTTATATCTGCCAGAGATTTAAATGGTCTGCTTAGTTGCCCAACAACAGGCCAAGTATGACTAAAAAAGAACAGCATATGGAAGCATTCTAGCATAGTAAAAAGGAAAAATCATGAGGAAAAACTGGATTTTTAGACTCTACCACTGAACAGTAATATAAACTTAGGCTCCATGAACTCTCTACCAAAGGCATGGTAATATGCTTGATTTCTTGATTATAAGCTATGCGAAGGTTAGGAACAAGTCTTATGTATCACCTTACTGCATAATAACAACTTTTAAAAACTTCGGTATGTCATACTCATTTTTGACTATTTCTTCAAAATTATTTCTATACAAAATGTGCCATAATCTACATCTTGATTTTTCATTTTATCTCCAGAAGAATAAAATTTTCAGTGTGTTATGAACATTTACTTTATGTAAAACATTTACACACTTTTAATTGTATCTGGTGGAATATAAATATCATAGCAACTTGAAATCACTGATACCCATTTAAATAGTATATGTACAAATTCAATTTTAACAGATGGAAATTTTAAGTTTTATTTTCTTCTTGAAATTTCCCTTCCAGTCCACTTCTCCCACACAATTATTATCAATCTACAAAAATTCAAAACAATATTTTTTTAAACAGTATTAATGTATTTATAGATATGTAATATCTAGTGAATATTTGTCCAGTTGATCTTTACTAAGGAATCAGTAAACAGAGACAGAGCAGACAGAAGTGTGACTAGGAGAGTAGAGTATTTTAAAAACTAGTGATCAAATAAAACACAGTTATTACAAGAAATAATTTATTGCAGTGGTATGATTTTAGAGAATGAAGTTTCAGTAGAATGGAGTTAATGGAGGGTAGATTGTGGAGACTATTAAGGACCAATGGTTAATGAGAAGGAGAGTCAGCAGAAGAAAAGAGAAATTCAATGAAATTGGATATGTGGGCATGGAGGGGGAAGGAATGTTTAGCTAACTGCTTTGAGCAGTGTGCTATATACCAATAAGGGGTGAATGAAAAGATTTCTAAGAAGTGATATGAAACCAGGCGCCTGGGTGGCTCAGTGGGTTAAAGCCTCTGCCTTCAGCTCAGTTCATGATCTCAGGGTCCTGGGATCGAGGCCCGCATCGGGCTCCCTGCTTGGCGGGGAGCCTGCTTCCTCCTCTCTCTCTGCCTGCCTCTCTGTCTACTTGTGATCTCTCTCTCTCTCTCTCTCTCTGTCAAATAAATAAATAAATAAAATCTTTAAAAAAAAGAAGTGATATGAAACCAACTGAAATTGGAAAAATCTGAATTATTGGTGGGCCAGATTTACATAGTTCCATAGCTTTCTGCTAAAGGACTCTGCTAAAACCGGGCTAATGGGACGTGGATAATAGGGGGTAATTCAGAATTTATGACTTGAATATCAGAAGGGTTAAGGAGGTGATGAGGTTGAGAGCATTATTAAAGACCTCATCAATAGGATTGAATATGGAAGATTTATACACACACAGCAGACTATTTCCTAGTATTAACAAGTCTAAAAAAGATAACATTTCCTGCTGAAACTGCTGCTTCTTTTCCAAGCAAAATATGTTATTCTCATGTCTTGAACATCTGCTGCTAGGAGAAAAAAATCTACAAGCTCAACATTATATACCAGTGTTCCAGTCAAAGCAGCACTAAAATCTCTGAATGAATCAAGATGAGCTCATCCAAGAGTCCATTTTAGAACATATCTAGTCTTCCAGTAGTGGTTGAAGGGCAATGAAAATTGTAAACTAAAAATAACAACCTTTTTCAATGCCATACATGATGTTGTCTGAGATGTATAACCAATACAAGGCAGCCCAAATTTCTCTAGGCAGTGGCTTTTATGTTGGATGTTTCAGGAAGGTGGGTTAAGATGTCTGTGAACTTGAAACTTTTAATGGACTAGCAGATGGTTGTTACCTTAGCAACTGTAACAGTGCACTATACTTAGATGTTTTTCTCTGAGAGCTGGTTCAGAAACACTATCCTGGTGTTCACATGTAGTAAGATATAAAAACAAATAGAAAGCTAAACTGAGGAAAGGGTTTATCATAAAGGTAATTTTTCCAAAGGACTGTTGCTAACGTAGAGTTTCATTTTTTGTGATTTTTATTTAATAAGAAAGTGGTGAGTCAGCATTTTAAGTGATGCATTTATTTTGTACTACTAGAATTTTGTTATAAAATTGAATATTTTTATATTTTCAGAAATCACAGTAGGACTAATTATCACCAAGTTGGCAATTAGACTCGGGAGCGTTATGTATTATTGCAGTCTCCATCTCCAAGAGTGATGATCATACTGAAAATAAATATCGTTAAGTAGGTCTTTTTTCCACTTGCCATTCTGAAATAAAATGGAATAATCACCAGTACTGACCTTTTTTTCCCCCCTGTCATAGAAAAGTGGTCCTCATTTAGGGAATATTAAATTTTCAGCTTTGTCATTTTCTTCAGGGGCCATCAGTATCAGAGTAATTTATGATGTTTGATAAAATGCATATTTTCAGGTCTTTTCTCAAACATTCTGATTCAGTGATGCTGAATATGAATACTTTCCAATTTCACAAGTTTTCTAATACAGATGGTTCCTAGATGACACTTCCGAGAAGCAAACTGTCTCAGCTTGATGCCCCAGGGAAGTCTTGGGTCACTTTGACAAATGAGAGACTCCGAAGGAGGTAGATAAATTTAGTGTTGATTGTGTGAAGCTTGGGATATAAAAGCACTACTAAAATATCTAGAAAAGTCATTGCTTAGAAAGGATAATATTTAGTTGCCATTACCAACAAAGTAATTAAAATGCAGTAAATCTTTTAAAATGTTTTAATACTTTATAAACATCATTCTGATATAAATATACGTTAAATTTCTAAAACTTACATTGTTAAATTTCTGTCTGTTTCAAAGACATTCTTACCTCATCTCTGCTCTGTATGGGGCAATATGGCGCCACCATTCCATAGTGGAATGGTCGAGTGGAAAGAACTTAGGTTATTCAGCCAGACAGTGACACATTTCGTTCTCAATTCTATCATATAATATAAGGATGTTAGGCAAGTTATTTAACTTTCTAGAGCTTCAGTTGTCTCCTTCACTAAAGTGATGATTATCTTAACTACAACCCTGGGTGGTTGGGAATAATAAATAATAAAGTATATGTGTGTCTAAAATATTCACTCAAAAGTTGCCTCTTTTCTTCCCTTCCTCATGTAAAAAGGAGCATTTTTTTCAGTGTTAGTTTGAGTTTATGATTCAGTAGGTTCCAATTGCTAAAATTAAAACAATGAACTATTAGCAATATTAGCAATAAATTGTGTTCTAAATTTGTTTCCTGTCATATTTCTTAATTATATCCAAGTGAAATGTCATTATTTTTATATTGATAATAGAATCACTAAAGAAATAAAGATTCTGGGTGAAATAATATCAGAAAAAATATTATTGAATCACAATAGTCTTACAGACAGATAGGAAATAGCATTTTAGACAGCTAAGGTAGGATCAATCTATTACTCCGTATTCCTAGCACCTGCCAAGTTGCTTGGTACGTGGCTTGAGTGAATAGTCAAGTCTTGGCAAATGAAATGAAATCAGATTAAATGGAAACCTCAACTTAATAAAGTAGAAAGTTGGCTACTATTATGCATGTACTAAAAGGAAGCAAGTGAAACTATCCTGATAAGGATTACATGAGTGAACATTTTTCCTGTCACATCCTTTTTTAAATTCAAGAACATTTAAAATAGCACAAATACAAAATTATAATTTTGAAGTAAAATAAAACAGTAGCAGGGGAAACCAAATAGTTAGAAATCATAAGATGGGGCAGCAGGTGGGAAAGCTTGTTAGAAGGGATTTGACCATTCTACAGCAAGTTCTTTTAGAGCCATTAACAACTCTATTGTTGTCATGAGTTAAGGCTTTAGAATTCAATTAGCGTATGACATTCCCTTGTAACCGGAATCCCCTGATCCTGTGTGGTGGTTTTGAACTTGCATCTTTAATAGTTTAGGTATCACAATGGAAACTCATATGGCAGGATCTGGTATAACCTCTATAGAAGTTTGAATAGTGCTGTTTCCTAGGAGGAAGTACCTACAAATCTTTTAAGATTAAATACTTAGGGCACCAATGTGAAAATAAAAGTGAGTTTCAAAAAAATAAATAATTAATCTCATAAGTTTAATTGAAAGCCTTGTGATAGTTATGTTTTGTTTGTGTTAATTTTTTTTTTAAGATTTTATTTATTTATTTGACACAGAGAGAGAGATTACAAGTAGGCAGAGAGGCAGGCAGAGAGAGAGGAGAGAGGAGGAAGCAGGCTCTCCGCTGAGCAGAGAGCCCAATGCGGGCCTCGATCCCAGGATGCTGAGATCATGACCTGAGCCGAAAGCAGAGGCTTTAACCCACTGAGCCACCCAGGCGCCCTGTGTTAATTTGTTAATACAACTTTATATGCATGACCAGATATTAATGACAGTGACCCTTTATGACAAATGGAATTTTTTATCCTTGAATTTTCATGTAATCTTGTACCTTTATATTTATTGTCTTACTACTATTGTTTTCATTTTTGAGTTATTTCTTTATATTAGATTGCTCTAAGATTGTTATTATATCATCATTTATATATGAGATCATTGAAGCTTAGAAAGTAACTTCATATCGTACAGCTAATAAATGGAGGAGCTAGGATTTGTAATCATATGTGTCAGAATTCGAACCACTTGGGCTCTTACATCACTTCCTTATGTCAAGTTTAAAATTAAACTGAGTCCATTTAAAGATGGGGACTACTACCTTTCTTGCCATGGTATTACTTTTAGCAATATTGCTGAATGCATTGATGCCAAATGTTACTTTGTATTTGTAAAAGCTCTCTCCCGTGATCCTAGTACATAATTTAGTTGGGAAGTTCCTATGCCTAAAATTTTATCTCAATAAACATTGGAATATATACAGGAAAGACAAGAATAGGAGTACCCAGGGTAATAAGTGTAAAGTATATCCATTTGTAGAGTGAGTATCTTATTTTGTGGGGACATAATGATTATATTTTAATGTTACATGACAAATCCATAATGAAATATTTTACATTTATGGTTTTACTGTATGTATAAGGATTTATTTTATTAATATAGCTCTTTCGAATGGATTAAGACTCAAGCAACTGGAGTTAAAGGTGCTGCTCTATCATTTAATAGCTTTATGGCATTATAGCCATATATGGCTATTATGTACTGTATGTAAAATTATTCCACCCACTTTTCCACACCTTCCACATCTACCACACATCGGATTACCCTTGGGGACATCCAGGTTCATAGACTTCTTGTCCTTGTAGTTATCCCCACAAAATTACCGACTTTACCTCCTGCTCTGTACTTTCGCTCATCTCTCAAACAGTCTTCGATGACTTTTGGACCATAGAAGTCCATTCATTTTCTTTTTCTTTGTGTCCTTTTTAATGTCCTTCAAATAATAGAGTATCTGCCTCTGCTTACAATCTTTAATCCCAACTGACACAATTGTTGTAATAGGGTAATTGGGACATCTTGCAGATCCCTGGGGTTTTGCTATAGCAGCACAATCCCCTAGTCCATCTTTAATATCAAGCTTTTTGGTACCTATGATCTCTATCTATCTCTATATACCCCTGTTTTATTTTCTATAATCCTAGGACCTGAAATAGAATTTTGCTATTGAATATGTCATGGCCATTATTTTCTACCCTATGCGTGGTTCTAAATGGAGTCCCTTTGTCTTTTGAAGCTATTATCTGTCATGCATGCAAACCTTCACAACTAATGGGCTAGTGTCTAGCCCATGTGGTGACAGATGAAAGCCAAGTATTAGACCACCTTAATATGGATGGTCTCTCCTTGAGCTGTCTTCAGTTTTCCTAGCCCTCCTAGATACTTCATATTTTTTAAAGAAAAAATTATTCAGACACTTATTAAAATAGTCTGGAAGAATTCAGTGTGGACTGTTGCAATAAGAAGAGAAATAAGGCTCAATGTTTAATATAGCAACAATGACTGGGGGTTTATAGCCAAGGAGCAGGGTGAGGGATCAATGCATGAAGAAGACTAAAAGGAGACATCAGGAGGTAGGAGGATTCTTTCTGCAACTGGCCCAGGCAGACTGAAGGCAGGGACCAAGAATGAATTCTATTCGAACAGCAGAGCAAGCAACCTGTTTAAGGTTTGATCAGAAAGAGTATTTGTCAATGGCTAATTTTTTGTCTTTTTTCTATTCGTAGTCTTGCTTTCCCCAACTGATAGCTTTCTGAACTAAGTGGGTGTATTGTTAAAATTAAGGACTTTGGAATCAAAAAGACCGGTGGTCAAAACATATTCCCACCACTTATTCTACCACGGACAGGTTATTGCAAACTGGATATAAATTAGTATCTACTGTACAAGGTTATTATATAATGTATATGATAGAAGAGATACTTAAAGAAAAAATACGTGCAAAGCACTTAGCTCATTGACTGGGATGCAGTAGTCACACAGTAAATGTAACCTCTCATCAAACCTCTAAATCATCACAGAAGCTCTCCCTTGTAAACTTTTAGACAGGGCTTTGTCCATTTGGATGCCAGTATATTTCCTAAACTTAAAACAATGCTTTAAAACAATAAATATTTGTTTAATTAATGAATGTGAAACCCACAAACTGTCATTTCATCAATATAGAAATTAAAAAGAAGAACTATGGCCACTACTTCCTGAAAAGATTTGCTACCACTGCACATAATCTGGGACTGTAGCCTAAAATGGTATCCTTTGCCCATATGCCACCATTCCCGGTACTGTGGGAATTAAGATGATCCGAAGCTAACCCTTGCTATGTTTGATGAAACAAGTTGCTATGTTAGACTCATGTGGTAGGGAACTAAGGGGGGGGGGGCTGTGGCCAAAAGCCAGCAAAAAATGAGGTCCTCAGTCTAACAGACTGCAAGGAATTGAATTTTACCAACAACTGTGTGAGTTCAGAGACCGATTTCTCCCCAGTTAAGCCTTCAGATATGACCCTGGTCTTGGACATCACCTTCAGTGCAGCCTTGTGAGAGACCCTGAAGCAGAGGTCCCAGTTCATTAATTCTGCCTGGTCTTGTACCCACAGAATAGTGAAACAATAAACATGGTATTTTAAGTCTCTAAGGCTGTGGTAATTTGTAACTTACAAGAGATGATTCATACATCAGGTTAGCTTTTGGCAAAATTGGGAGGTTAAGTTAGGAGCACAAAGTTGTCTATCCTAACATGCCCTCTCACATTTCCCCCTGAGGTACTGCCTCCACCTCAGCCACTATTCTCCACGGCGGGGATGTTCTCAGTAACGCATGCTGGGACAGCATCCTCATCCCCGGAGTGTATTCTTTCCAAGGCAGCTCCCTTCTTAAAACCATGTCTTGGGATTGGAACTTTAGGCGTGTAGCAGAAAGTGGAGGCTACACATGGAGCTATTGTATCTTTCACAGAATGAGAACTCTAATAAGGGGAATTTTTCGATGATACTGTGTCTACTCTTGGGTATGAGAAATGACACTTTCCATCAAAGAGCTCAATATCTAATATAGTAAATAAGGACTTGAGGGCCATTCATTGCTCTCTGAATTTTCTGTCAGAGCTGTGACCTCAGAAAGTCTCATAGCTAGGTGCTTCCTAAGTTTAGAAACCTCGGGGTTCCTAATCGATAGCACTGGCTCCATCCTAAGTAAAGATTTGTGGCAAGTCGTAGTCCTTGTCCTCAAGATATTTTTTAAATTCTTAAACATACCTAAAATACCCCTTCTCTGTTGCCACTGAGTAAGAATCTTTTTCCTGTAGGTAGCACATGACATGATATTCTTATTCTCCTTTCTGACAAATGGCAAGATTCTGAGCTTCTTTAGTGCAAGGACCATGCTTCTTTCTTCCCATTATCTCTGGCGACTATCCTTGTGCCTGAGACATGATAGATACAAATGATTTTTGCTGAACGAGTAAATAATGACATGGAGTGGTGTGTAGGCATTAGGCTTCCTACACTTATCTGTTCACCGGTTTATAATCTAATGCTGTTTGAATATAACCATGTTAGAAATGAGCGTGCTTTATCACTAACTCCTCCTTGGTTATAGATTTTGGCTCATGCACATTCTCTACTTCCAACCACGACCAGTTCAAAATCAGCATATATTTGGCTCATTAGCTTCATCTCTGGTGATACAGTTGAAAACCTTTTGCTGGTATCCTACCTCTAGCAGCTGGGCTTTTCACCTTATTGCAGAGCTACATTTCTTTGCATCTGACCTAGTTTCCTTCTCCCAGAGGAGCAGGGTTGGTATCTTGTGTAACTCTCCTGGCCTGGGGGAGCCTGGGATGTATAATTAACTCCCACAGCCTTCCTACCTACCAGTCACCCTCTGTCTTAAGGCCTCCTTGAGCCCATTACTCTCCCAGCCCTCTCTGTGATTCTAGAGGCACCATCAATCTGTCATCATCCACCTTTTCTTACCTCTCCCTACAGCTGCCCTCGGTGTTGTCTTGGGGCATCTCCCGACAGTGATGGACAGGTTGAAATGGCTGCAACTAACGGACTGAGCACAGTATCTAAAATTAGGGACATTGGAGTCAAACCATCCTGGATACAAATCCTGATTCTTTAGGAGTTTATAACCAGGACCAAGTTGCTTTTTTTTCCCCCCCAATTTTTTTCATCTGTAAAATGAAGATGATAATGTTTTATTTTGGGGTTTTTTTGGACTCAAGTTCCCATTTCTCACATTTTAATCTGGCAGAAATGTTCTATTAATTTCATGTTTTCACTGTTTCAGAATCATGTACACTCATATACATTCCCTTAATCACTCATATTCAATAAATATTTTATAACTGCCTATAGATGGCAGATCATATGACAAACATCATGGATAGTAAGAGTAGTAAGATGTTATGCCTTCCCTGAAATAAGTTACAGACTGGAATGCAGGGAATAAAATTATACACAGGGCAATAAGTTAAGAAATAAAACATGTGCTAAGAGCTTAAGCAGAGATGGGAACAATTAGCTAGAAATTAAGGACTTCCCAAAAGAAGCTATCATCGAACTGGACTATACAAGAAGAGCAGGAATTTACCAGTTGAAAGGTGGTGGAGATGATAGTCTAGGCAGAGATAAGAGAATTTGCTTTAAGTTTCTGATTATTCTAGCTTCTTAAGTTAGAAACCATTTATCTTTTCTAATGTAAGCATTTAAAATGTATAAATTTCCCTCTATCACTATTGGAGCTGCATTGCACAAATTTTTCTGTGTAGTATTTACATTATCCTTGAGTTCTAAATATTTCCTAGTTTTCATTGTGATTTTGTCTTTTTTTTTTTAGGAGAGACTTGTTTAATTTCCAAATTTGAGTGGTTTTGCTATATATCTTACTGTTATTAATTCCTAAAATTCAGTTATTTTAGTGGTCAGAGAACATATTTTGTAAGATTTATCTACTTTTTAAAATTTATTAACATATTTTATGGCTCGGCATTTGGTTTATCTTGGTGACTGTCCTGTGTGTGTGGAACAAAATATGTATTCTTTAGTTATTGGGCATAATCTGTGTACATCAGTTAAGTCAGGCTAGTTGATAAAGTTCATTCTTTTTATATCCTTATTGACCTTTTTTCTAGTACTGTCAGGTATGAAGAGAAGGGTATGAATATCTCCAACTGTGCTTATAAATTTACTAATTTCTCCCTTTATTTTTCAGTTATGGGTTTATGCATTTTGAAGTTCTGTAATTAGGTACATGCACATTTAGGATTTTTCTATCTTTTCGATTAATTGACCCATTCATCAGTACAAAATATCCTTCTTTAAATCCAGTGATACTTTCTGTCTTGAAGATTACTTTGTCTGACATCAATATAGTCATACTTGCTTTCACGTTGTGTATTATATGCTTACTGTTTGCATAGCGTGACCTTTTCATTTATTTTTCTTTTTTTATTTCCTACCTCTGTTTTTTTCTATTTAAAGTCTGTCTCTTGCTGAGAATATTATTTATTTATTTATTTTTAAAGATTTTTATTTATCTGAGGGAGAGAGAGAGAGAGAGAGCACAAGCAGGGAGAGCAGCAGGCAGACGGAGAAGCAGGCTCCCTGCTGAGCAAGGATTTCCCCATATGGGGCTCAGTCCCAGGACCTTGGGATCATGACCTGAGCTGAAGGCAGACACTTAACCACCCAGATGCCCCATAGAGAATATAATTTAGTCTTGCCGTTTAATCCTGACACTTTCTGCCTTTTATTGGAATATTAAGTGCATTTACATTTATTGTTTTTATTCTTACATTTGGGATAAGTTTATTTTTATCTCTTATCTTTCTATTTGCCACATGCATTTTCTCAGATATTTTCCTTATTTCATTCAGATTAATCAAATTTTAATATTAAATTTTTTTAATATTATAATTCATTTATTGGCTTTTTTGTTTTTCAATAGTTTTCTACTGGTGGCTCTAGGAATTCTGATATTCATCCTTAACTGTCACAGTCTGCTTATGGTTAATATTGTATCACTTCACATAAAATGTAACAACCATATAAAAGTACCTTTCTACTCATTTCTATTCTTTATGCTATTGTCATGTATTTTAGTTCTATAAACATTAAAAATTCCACCATACAATATTATTTACTTTTGCTTCAAATAAACAAGTGCCTTTCAAAGAACTTAATAGGGAAATACAGTATTTTATGTTTACCTACATGTCAGAAATTTCCATTTCTCTTTATTTCTTTATGTAAATTTGAGTTTTCTGATATCACTTTCCTTCAGCCTGAAGATTTTCTTTCAGAATTCTTGTAATGTGATGGTCTGCTGGTGACCAATTGCCTTCAATTTTGTTTATCTGAAAAAAATTTTTCCCTTAAAAAATTTTTTTTAACAACAGGTTTATTGGTAGATACATAAAAGGCATTCTTTGGTATATACAAAACTGTATAGTTTGATAAGTTTTGATTAATATATACACTTCTGTATCTACTACAGCAACCCAGATAGAGAACATTCCCTAATCCCAAAGACTTTTTTCATGCATCTTTGAAGTCAGTCCCCTTCTCTCTGTCTGACCCCTGGCACAGCTGATCGTTTTTTCTGTCCTTGAAGTTTTTGTTTCTGTTTTTGTTTTATTTCACAGTGTCATATAAATGGAATCATATACCATATAAGATTGTGTGTCTGTTCTTTCCCTTAGCATATTTTCGAGATTCACCTATGTATTGAGTAGTTTACTTTTATTGTGGAATAGTATTCAATTTTATGAATTTACTACAGTTTATCCAATTGTCAGTTGTAGATATTTGGGTTGTTTCTGGTTTTTGGTTTTCTGAGTAGAGCTTAGGTGAACATTTCCATACAGATTGTTTGGTAGACATATTTATCTTGATAAAGAGCTAAGCATAAGCTTCATGGGTCATATAGAAAGGCGTGTTTAACTTTATAAGAAACTGCCCAAATTTTTCAAAATATCTTTAACATTTTCCATTTCCATAAGAAAATATTGATGGTTTAATTTTTTGAGAACTAATTGGCCTGCTTTCAGCCATATGTGTACACCTTGGTCAGGTGAGGGTAGAATTCCTTTTTTGACAATTCCACAAAGTTAAAATCAATGAGAAGGCAGTAATTCCCCAATGAAAATAAGATCCTGTTAATAGAAGAATGACCGTTGAGCAGATGAAAATAGTGATATTCTCTGCAATGTACACCACTGAAAAATGCACAGAGGTAGAAAGAATGTTGGTTTACTGGATTTGAGTCTATTACTACTCCTACCTAGCCTTGCCTGTCATCATTTTTGTGACCTTCTACACCACATTTGAATTCTCTTTGTAACATTTCTCATTTGTAACACTGGAGGAATGAAGTGGTTAATCTTGATGAGATCACTACCATTTTGAGTTTAATCTGGAGCCATGGAAGATGAATGAAACATGTATTGAATGAACAGATTTAAAAGGATATGTTGCTGAAGGTCTTCTTTATTCTATTTTCATATCTTTTGTTCATTGTCACTTTTAAATTGGATAAAGACCTTTTTTCTCTGCTAGTTTGATATTTAAAGCTATTAAAAGGTTTAAGGTTAGACATAAGTGTGTGCGTGTGCAATACTTAAGAATAACTGACAAGTGATTCACATAGATTGGATTAGTAGCAGTAGTGCCAATCTAGAGTTTATAAGATATTGTTAACAGAGCTTACATTTTGAAGCACAAAGGAAATATGCCTTATCCCAAATGCTATTCAGTCAAGCAGTCCTGATTCTTATTTGCTTGATTTCCAAACTAGTACTGGGTACACATGCTTTGGAAATCCCATGATAATCCGGTAATTGTTGCTCTTAAATCCTTTAAAAATGTTATGCCATTCCACAAAAATTACTTTGTAGAAAGCAAAACATATCTTCTTTTTTTTCCACCTCCAGAGGAAAATGTTCCTGTTAATAGTGTGGACGTTCCCTTCATTGTTAATTGCTAAGGGCAATAATAAAAATAAAAAGCCAACTCTGGATATTTGCCCTAGTGGAGTGAACTGGTTTCCACTTTAACACACTGGGCATTAATAAACTAGACTGGATAAAGCTGTATTACAAAACAAAAACAAAGACAAAAAACCTAAGTGCACTAAAGAAGTATAGGAAATTTTTTATTTCCCACATTTTTTTTTTTAAGATTTTATTTATTTATTTGACAGCGAGAGAGAGATCACAAGTAGGCAGAGAGGCAGGCAGAGAGAGAGGAGGAAGCAGGCTCCCCGCCAAGCAGGGAGCCCGATGCGGGCCTCGATCCCAGGACCCTGAGATCATGACCTGAGCCGAAGGCAGAGGCTTTAACCCACTGAGCCACCCAGGCGCCCTATTTCCCACATTTCTAAGATTTATTCATTTGTTCTCTCCCTCCTGCCTTACAGATCAAAGACCCTTAGTCCATTTAGTAATATTCAACTCACGTGTGAGTTTCTGGAATAGCATTACTTCTTTCTAGAATATTTGAATTTTAAATCTAGTTTATATCTGTGAAATGCAAGATTTTATGGTACTGTTTTACAAGCTTAATAGCAAATAGTAAGTCATTTTTAAGGTGCAAAAGACAGTGATAAGCAGGATGGAGAAGTCTTATTGCTACCCTGATGTTACCCTAACCCTATTTCTTGGTTAGTCTAAAGGTGAATGTTTCTTTGTCATATTTGAGTGTGTATTACTCAGAACTCTTTCATGATAGTGAAAGAAATGACAGAAATTAGTTCTTGCCAGCTTGAAACTGAAAGGGGATATATTGGCTAACAAAACTTGGAAATTTCAAATTATAAAATGGCTTTAGACCTATTCCCCAAAATTATATTTTTAGGGTGTTGTCTTTCCAGTTTTTAGCATTATTTTTCTTTGTGTGGTACCATTGTTGGGCACAGGTTTTTTGGGGGGGAAAAAAAAAGAAGATACATATGGTTATCAGCATCTCCAGCCAGATGGACTGTGTTAGTTGGTTTCACCTGGGTCATTTGTTGCCCTTGGATTCAGGAATGGATTTAGCCCCTCTGAAATCACCAGTACTGTTCTAAATGCTGATAACAAACAGTTCAAATTTATGACATCACAGAGTTTATGTCCTAGCCACAGATTGAGGAGGTAGAGCCCTCTGGTATTAACAATGGAAATTTATGTTAACAATGGAAATTTCTTACAGCTGGATTACGGTGGCTGTTCTTTTCCTTAGCCTCATGAATTTTCAGATACAATAACCATCTTATTTCTGAGTTTAAGTTGCATACTTTTTCATGTGTATTTATTTCTTCCTTTGGAATGAGTCTTTGATGTGTTTGTCCACTGTGATTGGTTTTCCCTCCAAAGCTATTATAATAGACAGTGGCTTACAGTCCATGAGATCTGTAATTGAGAGAATATAACTATTTTATAAAGACAAGACAGTTATTATTAAACAACCTCTAGCTTTCATGATTCATACTTCAATTCAAAGAAGATTACCCTGTTGTGTAGCTAAGAGATATGAGTTAATAAAAAGTTAATGAAATTTCAGGTACACCTATCAGTGTGCAAACTACTCCAGAGAGCCTAGTTAATCATTTTGGGGAACTGAATTAACATAACAGATCTCTATTATGAATGCTGAAAAAAATAATGTAATTTTAATAAGTGAGTTAAACTTCTAGAAGTGTATACCATATTTCCCAAAAGTTGTTCAAAGACTTTGAGGTATTTTTCTCATTACACATAAAAAAGCTTTCTTCAAATTAGGGGCCAACTAGACATGGAGACCTATCCCCTCCATCCATTACTGAGACCTGCTGTGAAACTCTAGTTTTGGGGCTCCTGGGTGGCTCAGTGGGTTGGGCCTCTGCCTTCGGCTCAGGTCATGATCCCGGGTGCCTGGGATTGAGCCCCGCATCGGGCTCTCTGCTCCCCAACATCTTCCCCTACTCTCTCTGCCTGCCTCTCTACCTGCTTGTGATCTCTCTCTCTCTGTCAAGTAAGTAAAAAATCTTAAAAAAAAAAAAAGAAGAAAAGAAAAGAGACTCTAGTTTTACCATGCAGAATCTAAGACCAGCTAGTAGTAAGTTACCATGATTATCTTGTCTAGTCCTGATCAGTTTTTCTGCTCCAGAAATCAAAAGATAAAACAGACCCAGATAAGAAGTCCTAGGAGAGAAAAAGTATGCTCTTTTTGCATCCTGGCTGTGAGCAGGTCTCTCTGTATGTATGTTTTACCTGTTTGGGGTGCTTTATTTTTCTTTGTTTACCTACTAAACTTCTACTCCCTTTTTCAGGGACCAGCTTGAATTCTACCTTTTTTTCTTTTACTGCCAAGTAGTTTTGATATCTTTCCCTTGATGCTTCAACACACATTCATTTACAGTGACTGGGTGCCTACTATGTATCTACTCCGTAAGGCACTGAGTTTATAAACATCCGGCACTTTAAGAGATATTCAAAAGAGAGGAAGGGGAACAGTATTTACAGGTGTACCCCAGAGATATTATGAGCTTAGTTCCAGACCACCACTATAAAGTGAATATTACAGTGAAGTGAGTCAAATGAATTTTTTGGTTTCCCACTGCATATAAGTTATGTTTGCACTGTACTATAATCTATAAAGAGAGCAATAGTGTTATTGTAATAGAGTTATACAACTCAGCTTTCAGTGAGTTGTAATCTTTTTTGCTGGTGGAGGGTCTTGCCTTGACGTTGATGGCTGCTGACTGGTCAGGAGAGTATCTGCTGAAGGTTGAGGTGACTGTGACAATTTCTTAAAATAAGACAACAATGAAGTTTGCCACATGAGTCTTCCTTTGATGTGAACAATTTCTCTATAACATGTGATACTATATGATAGCATTTGGCCCACAGTTAAGTTTCTTTCAAAACTGGAGTCAATCCTCTCAATCCCTATTGCTGCTTTATTGATCAAGTTTATATAATATTTTAAATCCTTTGTTGTTAATTCTACAGTCTCTACAACATCTTCACCAGGAGTAGATTCCATTAAAAAAAAAAATCCAAAACAACACTTTCTTTGCTCATCCACAAGAAGCAACTCCTCATCTGTTAAATTTTTATCATGAGAGTTCAGTAATTTAGTTACATCTTCAGGCTTCATCTCTAATTCTGTATGTCTTGCTCTTTCTATCACATCTGCAGTCACTTTCGGCACGGAAGTCTTGAATCTGTCAAAGTCCTCCATGGAGGTTGGAATCACTCTTCCAAACTCCTGTTAATGTTGATATTTTGACATCTTCCCATGAATCACAAATGTTCTTAATGACATTTAGAATGGTGAATCTTTTCCAAAAGATTTTTTTTTTCTTTTTTTAGAAAGAGGGAGAAAGTGAGGGGTAGAGGAAGAGAGAGAGTCTTAAGCAGACTCCACAGGCAGTGCAGAGCTCAACTGAGGGCTCAGTCTCAAAACCCTGAGATCATGACCTGAGCCGAAATCAAGAATTGGATGGTTAACTGACTGAGGGACCCTGGTGCCCCCAGAAGATTATCAGTTTATTTTGCCCAGATCCATTAGAGAAATCACTATCTGTGGCAGCTATGGCTTTACAAAATGGATTTCTTAAACAGTAAGACTTGAAATTTGAAATTACTCTTTGATCCATGGTTACAGAAAGGATGTTGTGTGAGCAGACATAAAAACAACATTAATCTTATTGTAGGTCCCCATCAGAGTTCTTGGGTGACCAGGTGCATTGTCAATGAGCAGTCATATTTTGGAAGGAATCCCATTTTCTAAGCAATAGGTCTCAACAGTAGGCATGAAATATTCAGTAAACCATGTTGTAAACAAATATGCTGTCATCCAGATTTTGTTGTTTTTAGAGCATACACAGTAGATTTAGCATTATTCTTAAGGGCCCTAGGACTTTCAGAATGGCACATGAGCACTGTCTTCAACTTGAAGTCACCAAATGCATTAACCCCTAACATGGGAGTCAGCCTGTCCTTTGAAGCTTTGAAGTCAGGCATTGACTTCTTTCTTTTTTTAAAAAAGATTTTATTTATTTATTTGACAGAGAGAGACACAGCAAGAGAGGGAATACAGGCAGGGAGAGTGGCAGAGGGAGAAGCAGGCCTCCCGCTGAGCAAAGAGCCCGATGTGGGGCTCGATCCCAGGACCCTAGGATCATGACCTGAGCCGAAGGCAGACGCTTAACAACTGAGCCACCCAGGTGCCCCAACTTCTTTCTTGTTATGAAAGTCCTGGATGGCATCTTCTTCCAATAGAAGGATGTTCCACCTACATTGAAAATCTGTTGTTTAGTGTAGCCACCTTCATTAATTATCTTAGCAGATCCTGGGGAACTTTCTTTTCCATCAGTACTTGCTGCTTCCCCTTGCACTTTGATGTTACAGAGATGGCTTCTTTCTGTATGAACCAACCTCCGCTAGCTTCAGATTTTTCTTCTGCAGCTTCTTCCCCTTTCTCAGCCTTCACAAAATTAAAGATAGCCTTCGGTTTTAGCTTTAGGGAAGGTTGTGTCTGATTTGATCTCCTGTTTAGCTCACTCCAACTTTCTCCAAATCAGCAAATCTCCAACTTTGCTTTCTTATCATTCGTGTGTTCACTGGAGTAGCACTTCTAATTTCTTTCAAGAACTTTTCCTTTGCCTTCACAACTTGGCTGACTGTTGGGCACAAGAGGCCTAGCTTTCAGCTTAGCTTGGCTTTCGACATGTCTTCCTCACCAACCTCCATCATTTCTAGCTTTGATTGAAAGTGAGAGATGTGTGACTCTTCCTTGTACTTGAATACTTGGAGGCTACTGTGGGATTATTAATTGAATTAATTCAATAAATTGTTTTGTCTCAAGGAATGGGGTTCCTAATTGAATTAATTCAATATATTGTTTTGTTTCCCCCAAGGAGAAGGAGAGAGATATGGAAAGATCCAGTAGGTGGAGCAGTCAGAACACACACAACATTTAAGTACACTGTCTTAACTGGGGGTGGTTTGTGGTGCCCTGAAACAATTACAATAATAACATCAAAAATCACCGATCACAGATCACCATAACAAATACAGTAACAATGAAAACCTTCAGAATCTTGCGAGAACTACCCAAATGTGACACAGAGATAAGAAGTGAGCAGATGCTATTGAAAAAATCAGCACTGAGAGACTTGCTCAATGCAGGGTTGCCACAAACCTTCAATTTATATATATGTATATTAAAAAAAATGTTATCTATGAAATGCAGTAAAGCCAAGAGCAATAAAATGAGGTACGCTTCTATATAAATTCAATGAAGTATTTTAGGTGCCAGAAAGATATTTGCTAAGTGCAGCAAGGGATCGCATTAAACATAGTGTTTTAAACTATAAAAACTCCCTTATATATGAAATTTCTGCTTGCTGAAAAATGGCAAGTTAGGTATATATGATTTTGACAATTTAAAAACTGAGGAATTGAGAAATTAGGTGACATGCCCATTGTCATGGTCTGACAAAGGGCTTGTGAATGTAAGTACTCTGTATTGTGTTTGTCCAACCCTCTTGGTAAATTGCAGCCTTCTCAAAATTGATTCTGTATTTCCAGCAATTAGCATTGTACTTGACATGGAGCAAACACTCAGTGAATTTTGTTTTAATTAAAAGGTTTATGTTTTCCTTTCATATATATTTTCTTTTTTTTTTTTAAGATTTTATTTATTTATTTGACACAGAGAGATCAGATCACAAGTAGGCTGAGAGGCAGGCAGAGAGAGAGAGGAGGAAACAGACTCCCTGCTGAGCAGAGAGCCCAATGCGGCCTCGATCCCAGGACCCTGAGATCATGACCTGAGCCAAAGGCAGAGGCTTTAACCCAATGAGCCACCCAGGTGCCCTCCTTTCATATATATTTTCAAACTATCTATGTATCTGTCTCTATTCAGTTTGCCAGTATCGAAGAGTGAGCCAAACTCTATAGGTCCAGTTACATGATATGAATCCAGATGAACTATATAGAACCTTGAGCTTTCTAGAACTCCTCTGGGCATCAGTGGAGACATATATCAGCTTACACTACTTTTTAAAGTAACTTGCTTTTATAGTTGTTCATGCCTTAGAAAGCTGCATTTTGAAAGCCAATAGTTATTTCATAGTTCCTAACGACAACAACAAATCAACCAATGATTATTCTTACTAGGGTACGCATTTTTCCTTTTAAATATCCTTATGTATTCCAAACAACATACTTCAAATCATTAAAAATATTCATCTCTCTCCAAAACACTTGAAATCACTTCAGAAATGAAATGCTTTTGTGTGGACTCTCTCAATTATGATGCAAAAATTACAAATTCAAACAGAGATTTAGTTTGTGAATCTAAAACTTTTGTGTTTTCCTGGACTTGATTCTGGGCAACTGTTACCTGTTTGGAGCCATTGTCAAGTAATTAACATTTTGGATGCCCTGCACTTTACCAATCCAGTGGATTAAAAGCAGGAGTGGAAAACTGAGTTCAAGTTTGAATCTGCCAATGTTCTTTGTGATGTTGAAACTCATGTGTCCTCTGTACCAATTTTTACATCTGGAAAATGGATGTTAATGTGATTTATGCTCCCCCTATAGGTGCCAGTAGAAATTACTTAAGAGTGATTAAAAATATATTACATAATTGTAATTTAATGAACAAATTAGTAGAGATGTTTTTCTGTACATTTTAGAGAACAAAGACCTGATAGAGTATTTCTGGCATGCACATAGATAAAGACTTGAGTTCTTTGTTTCTGCTTTCTTGAATCTTCATAGAATTCCACTGACACATTAGAAAAGCACTTCATGTTACATTTCTAGAAACAATCTAAGTGTTTTCCTTGTTCTGGCTTTTGGCAGTGGATTAAATGAACTAATCTAATATGTTTGGCAAAATTTCTTTGAGTAGGGTTTTCCTTTTTTGGCAGCTATCTTTAAACATAGTTTAAAAAATTATTTCTAAGAATTTTTATTCAATTTTTATTGGTTAGAACTTTCGTACCATGATATTTCTTGATTCCGTCCCAAACCAATGACCTTATAAAACAACAAAATGAATTCAAACACTCTTGAAATACTATGTCACTTTGCTCTTCTCAAAGAAATGAAGTAACTGAAAATTGTGTGTTTTGGAAATAATTGCTGATGGAACCGGCTTAGTACACAACAAAATTATTTGAGTGCTTTGCATTTTGTGAAACATCAAACCCACTTAGAATCTCCTAGTCATCTGCATTCCCTTTGTGATTTTGCATTAGAATTACTAATGTGAGTCAGAGATTCATAGGGTCTTCACTTTTGTTAATGTGGTCTAACTCTATGCTAATGGATGGAAATAAAAAGGTTTGTTTGTTTGTTTGTTTGTTTGTTTTAAAGCTTTGGCCTCTGCGCTGCCTTTCATTGTGCATCCTGAGTTCAAGGGGAAATTACTAGTTTTTCTTTGTTATCCTGTTATGGTTTTCCCTCCCTGATTTCAAGGGAATTGGTCAAAACTTAAAAGAGTATTATGCAGATTTCCTTGTCCCACCTCTTCTGAAATCTGGGAGAAGGGGCAACAACTTTGAACTGGTCTTGAAATTGCAGCTTACAAACTGGAGGGACTTAAAACTAGGATCTGATCTTTTCATGGCCATGGCATCAAGTGTGGTGTCAGGGCCAGCTGAGGGGCAGACACTCCCGAAGGCCTGATGGTCTTGTTTCCTCAGCTGCCTGAAGGAGGTGAGCCACAGTGGGACAGAGGATCTCTGAAGGAGGAAGGTGTTTGCAGACTGGAAGTTTTTGTCTGGAATCCTCATTGGTGTGACTCTAGTGATAATTTTTTATCTCCATCAGCTGGAAGACGAAAGGAGGTATCTGTCCCTCTGAGCTCTTGGTGCCTATGTGTGCTTTTTTCCATCTTTGCCTCCCAGAGGTCCAGGGCCATGCTTTAAGTCCCTGGACCTTCCTTCCCACAGAGGGAGGAAATCACAGCATGCAAACTGTATTTGCTTATAGTAAATTGCCGGAAGCCAGCTCCAGCAACAGTCAGGGTCCCCGAAGGAAAGGATGGCGTCGGTGATACGAAATGAGGAGATGGACTTGGATGATGTTTCAAGAGTCTCCCAAAAACTCAGGGCTCGGGGTCCTTTATTTATAACATTGTAAGAAAGGATGACCAAAGACATAACCAAGATGATTATTCACTGGTCAAAGGAACCTTTGTAGATGCACCTGGTGTTTTTTCCCCAGAGGCTTGATAGACGATGTTCTGCTTATCTGTATTGTGCCCCTTTTTATGGTCACTCCTAGTCTTGTACAAAATTATGGGCCCTGCACAAGGTCACTTAGCCCCAAGGCTAAGCGCCGCTTGTCCTGGGGGAGGCACAGCATAGCGCCAGACTCTATTTCTGACAGTCATCCCGGACTCTATTCGGGCCTGTTTATCTATAGAAAGAGTAAATTAACTATACCTGGAAAAAGTGAATTATTTATAATTAGACTATGTTTTTTCTAGTAACTAGGTTTGTATTATATATATTTATGTTGATTAATAATACGGGATCTACAAATAGCAAATCCAACCTATGCTTAACAAATCTAGTCTGTTCTTACCACTCATATTAAGATGCGTTATTTGAGCTGCAAGCCGCTTTTAACTGGAAGGGATTAATTAATGCTTTACCCCTTGCGATTCTCCTCGCCTTGCAGGAGGGCGGTGCCCCATGCCGTGCAGAGGGGGTCCACCTTCTTGTACCATGCAGATGGCTCACATCAGTAAATCAGGCATAGTTACTTGGTTATACGTAGATGCAGGCATGTGATGTTTAACAGTATGTTTGGGGACACTGCTCTCGTTCCCTTTTTTCACAGTTCTAGGCCCTCATTTTTAAAGATTTTATTTTATTTTATTTTAATTAATCAACTATAATAAAATTAACTTGAGAGAGAGCACATGCACATGCGTGCACACCCATAAGTAAGGGGAGAAGCAGAGGGGGAGGTTCGGGGAGGGGAGAAGACTCTGAAGCAGATGCCACACTGAGCGTGGAGCCCGCTGGGGCTCCATCCCAGAACCGAACGTAAGTTCATGACCTGAGTGGAAACCAAGGGTCGTTTGCTTAACTGAACAAGCCACACAGGCACCCTGAGGCCCTCATCTTAAACACTGCTCCTGGACTAGGCACTTTTCTAGCTCTAGGCTTTGGAAAGAGAGGTCTTCCTTCCCAGTTCAGGTATCCTCTTCTAGCTGATGGGAAGCTATCCCTATAGCTGCTAAGCAGCCACTAAATGAGCTCTCAGGAAACTCTAGTCTTCTGTACTAAGCCTCTGTGCCAGCCTATAGAGTTGAGGTTCTTTGTCCTTCAGTTTGAACTTCCTGTTTCCTGTCTTTAGTTTTACCATTTCTCTGGTGGGCTATTTCTAGAGCCCTCTAGATCCAGTGAACTCATTCTGTCTTCTCTCTCTCTTTTCCCCCTCAAAACCCACAACTCTGTTAAAAAGCTTTTAATTCTTTTGAATTAAGCCTGTCTACATCTGTCCTTCAAATGCCAGATTATTTAAACCACCTGTAACTTGTTAAAAGCAAGCACTGTTTTTAGATGCCTTGTGTTTTTTTCTGTTATTGCATTTTATCATGTCTAACTTTGGTCTACTTCTTAAGCCACGGTCTCCTTTTCAGAGAGAAAATGTATATTCTTATAAAAATAAACAGCAGAGACTAAGGGAAACCCAAAAAAGAGGGGACAAAAATGCTGAGCCAATGGAAGCTATTGCAGGTTAAGTAACAGGAAGATACCATTCTATGTTTATCATGCACTATTTGCCCCTCATGAATTTGTTCCACTTGTAAGAACACTCATCATTTCCAGAAAACACCAGTTTAAATGCACACAGGCTCCCTCCAAAGTGAAATATACTGAAAACCCCCTTCTTACATTAAAACTTAGGAAACAGAAAGATTCCAATCACTAATGAGTTAGAGACCAACATATTTTGGGGTTTAAAAAGTGTTCCCAAAGAAAGGCCGCTTCTAATTAGAATTAAAACTCCAGTAAAGTAAATATTAACCTAATGTCCTAGCTAGAATATATTTAGAGAGACCCAAAGGTGTCTACAACCTTAGTCTTGCTTGTTGGATTCTTACTAACTTATGGTTGTATTAAGTCCTTGACTATGGATATTTCTTTTCCAATGGAGCTCATTTTAACTCACAAAAATGCCAAACAATTCAGATCTTTCTGAGCTAGGAGCCATTGCCTTAGGGTCCTGTGGACTAGAGTTTGCATGGAAACCAAACAAATTCGTACATACAAGTTACTCATGTTGATAAACAGGCAAGGAAGTTGATGGAAATCACTTAATACAATTACACACAGTTATATTTCATAAATCTTGCTCTATGGCTAATAGCTGGTTTTCTCAATCAAGTGAGTAAGTGACTCAGTCCTGTGTGAACGTCTGTTTCTGTGATGGTTCCAAAGCTCACAGCTGCTTGTGTCTGTGACCCCAGCTGCCTTTAGTTCAGACATTGACTGCTGACCCTACTGGAGTCCTAGCTCCAGTCCTAGCTCCTAAGGTCCTAGCTCCAGCCCCCCACTCTGAAGTTGGTACAGCTTGGTTTCTTCCACCTAAGGCCATGCTAGGACCAAGAAATGTCCTTTTCATTTGGTTTCATTTGACCTAAGTGGCATATGCATACATACATATGCGTATTTGCACATTCATTTAAGTGTAAAAAAACAAAACCACAAGTAACTGGTCATCCTAAAGAGGTAGGTTGATATACGTGTGCCTTGGTTTCTGATTCTTTGAGTACTTGTTTTTCTACTCAATTATAAAAGCTATATATCTTCACTGTGAAAAACGAGGTGTGTTCAGAAATTATCCTCTATATCTGCAATATCTATTCCTTTAGTGATAGAGGTTTGAAATTTGGCTTATAATGCATATTCATCTCATATAGTGTTTTTAACTTAGAGAGTGAACAATTTGCCATTATAATACATTAGTCCAAAACTTGATAATATGTTTGTTCTTAATTACACATTTAGTGAAAGTCCATGAACCCAGAAGTAGAAGTGGTGTTTAGTGAAATATATAGAGCATATGAACCTCATGAAATGTTGAGAATGTTCCTGTTTACTTTGTTTTACTCTTTATCATGTTTTAAAGTTTCATTTTATGATCTTCCTTAGATCTTTTCTGTATGACCTTTTGATGTCTTCATTTCCTCTGTTGCACCCTTCTTATCTCTTTCCAATCTATGATTAATTATGGATACATGCAAGCCAGAAATGGAAATAAAACAAATGTGTATAATATCTTGTGGTGGCTAAAGGCATGGGCTTTCTAGTCAGACACTCTGGATCTGAATCCTGGCTCTAACATATACCAGTTCAGTGGATGTTGAGGGCTAGATAATTAATCATTTATATTTATTTTTATTATTTCTAAATGGGGAGGATGATATTTCCTAACAAAATTAAATGCTCAATATATGTTATTCATTATTATTATTATATTACAACATTTTTATATTGAGGAAATACTTTATCTTTTTCTGCATGGCAGAAAATATTCAATTTTCTGGGGATAAAAAGATATATTTCTCTGTTTTCTTCTGGGAATATAGTTTGTTATATGTGTAATGCATGGCCTGTGGTTGGCGTTTGGAGAAATTCCAAAGAAATTGATGTTACAGGCTCTGCTTTTCAGAATCTTACTCAGAAATTGAGAATATAAGGCATAGAGATGTCAAATCTCCATAACTTAGATATCTGAGAATTGAAGCTATGAAGAATTATCTAAAATAATACCACGTGAATGGGCAGAGAAGATTCAATGCAACTCTACCCTATACTCAAATTTACCCTAGGATATTAATCAGTTGGCACTGTATTTTGTTGTTTTAGCTTGCTAGATGCACGCTTAACTGTGTTAATAAGCCCAATGCACAATAACTGATTGATAGATCTAGTTCTTGATCTGTTGGACCTTGTTCAACTTTGTGTCCTACAGCCTGTCAGATCTTTTTAGGATTGAAGGCACAGCTCCATGTGTACATTAGATTATGTTCTTACCCTATTCCTCCCATATAGATTTGAATAAGGATACCTTAGAACATTAGTTTCTTTAGAGACTTCTGTAATAAGACCTAGTAGAATGCATCTGTCCATTAGATATTGAAGAAATTATTAAAATATATTCATTTCAGTACCATTTATCTATGGTTTTGTTTATAATAAAACTTCTATATATTTTTAAATTCAATTTTTTATTTTATTTTTTTTAAGATTTATTTATTTATTTGACAGAGAGAGAGAGAGATCACAAGTAGGCAGAGAGGCAGGCAGAGAGAGGAGGAAGCAGGCTCCCCGCTGAGCAGGGAGCCTGATGCGGGCCTCGATCCCAGGACCCTGAGATCATGACCTGAGCCGAAGGCAGAGGCTTTAACCCACTGAGCCACCCAGGCGTCCTAAATTCATTTTTTGAAAAAAATTTGGGGTTAATAGATTTTGCTCTCCAATATATTATGCTCTGTCTGGAAGGAAATTCCCCCCCCCCACCTTTTTTAGAGTATCCCTTACAATTTGGGAATCTTTACCATCTTAAATAGACTGCAGAAACTAAGTTTATATAAAGGTTATTAAAAGTTCTACTTGGCACAAAGAATTAAATATATATATTTATAACATACATCTTTTTTAGATCACCACGTATCTTTACTTAACGATACATTTTTATGATTTGTTTAACCCATAAGAATTTAATTTAGATTATTGTTAGGGTATTAAGTGCCATATAAATGTGGATAAATGGCAGGTCACACTTGGTAGTGATTTGGCTCTCCCATTGAAATTGTAACCACAGGAACAATAAAATGTTAATTATAATCCTATCTGTCAATAGAACTAATTTGGTAATTGTGATATTAAATCCATAAGACAAAAGGGAGCACCATAGGAAGTATGATTTGACAATGGAATTTGAGTAAATTGTATTCTTTCTTTTTTTATTGAGGTATAATTGACATAAAACATTATATTAGCTTCAGGTGTACAACATAATGATTCCATATTTGTGTATATTGGGGAATGATCACCAGAGTAAATCTAGTTAACATTCATTACCATCATGGTAACACATTTTTTCCTTGTAGTGGGATCTTTTAAGATTTACTCTCTAGACAACTTTCAAATATATAATACAGTATTATTAACTAAAGTCACCATGCTGAAAATATACCCTATCTTTATCATATTGAAAAATGACATCTTTAGTCAATGTTTATTAATATATTGTCGATATGGAATGGAACCAAATCTTAAGTAAAAATGTATACATTTAAAGTTTTAAAATTAACTTTAAAACTTTGATTTCTATGTTGTATTATATCTACTTCCTATTTTTATTGCTTTTTGAATACAGATGCTCAATATTTTAAAAAATATTCAAAACAAATGTTTATGTCTAGATGTATAGTTGTTATTAAATTATTAAAATATGTATTTTAACATTTATACTTTAATACTTTATACTTTTATACTTTAATCGTTTAATATAATATTAAAGTGTCTTTAAAATATGTAGCTGGTAAAATACAAATTTTATCCCAGAAAAAATAAGATTATTAAATTATTATGATACAGATATTTTCAGTGAAATGAAATTGACCATTACCGAGGACATTATTTTTACATACATTAAACCATTGATGATTTTTGCAGTGAAGTCCTTTTTCCAATGTCTGTTGTTTCTATACCACAGGGTGTCTCATAAACATGAGTAGACACATTTGGGCTGAGTAACAAAGCTTTCCTGACGCAGGCATTTTTTTTACTTCTGGTTGTGTGTTTTCTCTGCATAGTGTGCCATTTTGCTGAGTGAAAAACAAATTATGGTAGCCTTCAGTCATTGTCGTAGGAGTCCATTTATTTATATCCTGAGAGCATGAGGTTTTTATAAAATTATTTTTTAGGTACATTTATAGGCACTACTTTATACCTGTGCTGTAGATTTTCAGAGCTGTGTAGAACTGAGGCCATTATCTAGATTTAGAGGTGAAAGAAAAATCATTGTACAAGTACAATATATTTACAAGTTATATTTACAATGTACAAACCTATAACTTTGAACTTCTTAGAGTTTGTCATTCTCTTACAATGAAATTCAAACAATCTCATTTTTCAAGTTTCCTTCCAAAGTATATAAATCTTGATGTCATCAGTATTTTTTTTCTAAATAAGAGTTTAAACACTGTAATATTTGTGGGTTTTTAAAGTAAGTTTTGGACTTTGAGAAATCTAATCCCATTTCCCAAAAAGGAATAATGAGATTTTCTTTTCTTTACACATCTAAGCAATTGCATTTGTCGAGTCTAGAATATACTCACTGATTTAGAGGAATAGAAGAAACAATCATGAATGTTAGTTTTCTTGCACATTTTTCAATTATGACATAGAAATTTATAAGCACCTTATCTAAGCAACTGAAATCATTTCTCATTTATAGGTTCCCAGAGATAAAGAATGACAGATTCATAAATACTGGATATCATTGGGAAAATGATATATCACTTTCCCAATGGTAGAGAATTTTAATTTAGGTAGTAAATTATGTTTGTAGAATCATGTATATTATACAAAATGTTTATTTAAAAGTATATTAAAAACAAAATTTTATGTAACACTGTCCTTGTGCCACAGAGAAAAAGAATGGGTGAGAAATATTCTTGTTCTCAAGCAACTTGTGTAATGAGGGAGAAATTATTAATAATAAGTAATATACATAGTATAGGATTATACAAAGTGTATAGTACAAAAATAAGAATCACTAATTCTTGTGTTTCTATAATTTTTTCAAAGGATTAACCTGCTAAGGAGGGCACATGATGTGATGAGCCCTGGGTGCTATACGCAACTAATGTATCATTGAACACTACACCAAAAACTAATGATGTACTATATGTTGGATAATTGAATTTAAGTTAAAAAAAAATAAAGGTGATGAAAGAACAACAAAAAATTTTTTTATGTTCTTACCATCCTATAAATAAGTTTATGTATTACATTTTATGAGCTGGAAATATAAAAGTGAAAATGGGATTATTTCTTTCCCAAGGTCACAGTAACAAATTAAGTTCCCAAGTTACCCAGTTCTCGTGGACTAAAATCGTCGATAGAACCCTTGACTTTTCAACAGACCGAATTTAAATCTAAGCCATACTACTTAATATCTCTTTTCTTAACAAAACTTTGCTGTAGTTTCCTTATCTTTAAAGAAGGGTATACAACTAACACCTCATCAGTCTTTGATGAGTATTAAATGAGATATCCATGAAGCTGACTCCCTCTGTGAAACAGTTTAGACACCAAAGTTGACAGCAGAGATCTTCTAGAGCAAGGCTTTTAGGAAACTGCCTATTAGATTTAATATAAGAAAGTACTGTAGTAACAACTAACGCAACAGTGCTATGCAGCTTACTGAAAATTAGACACGTCTGTGCATGAATGTATGCATTTGTGTGGATGTAAGGAATTACTAAACATCTCTAATTTTTTATGCTTTTTAAAAAAAAGTTGTAGTGAAAACATGTAACATGAAATCTACCCTCTTAAATTTTAAAATTTTTAACTTAAAATTAATTTTAAGTACAACAGATCTCTAGAACTTTCTCATCTTGAAAGACTGAAACTCTATATCCATTGAACAGCAGCTCCCAATTACCCACTTGCTCTAGCTCTTGTTAGCTTCAGTATCAGGGTAATTCTGTCTTCATAATATATCTTTGGAAGTGTTCCTTCCTCTTCATTTTTCTGGAAGAGATTGAGAAGAATTGGCATTAATTCATCTTAAAATGTTTGGTAGAATTCACCAGTGAAGCCATCGGTTATGGTTTTTTTCTTTGGTGAAAGGTTTTTGATTACTGATTCAATCTTCTTACTATTTGTAATCTCCTTACTATTTACAATTTCCTTACTATTTAACTATATACAGTTGTCTGTCAGATTTTCCATTTCTTCTTGATTCAGTTCTTTATACATTGTATTTTTTAAAAAACTCATTTCTTCTGTCCATTTTTGGTTATCCAATTTTTTTTGGCATATAACTGTTCATAGTAGTCTCTTAAAACTCTTTTTATTTCTGCAGCATCTGTTATAATATCTCCTCATTCATTTATGATTTCATTTATTGAAGTCTTTTCACTTTTTGTCTAATTTAGGTAAAGATTTGTCAATTTTGTCTATCTTTTCAAAAAACCTATTCCTAGTTTTATTGTCTTTTTTTCTAGTCTCTTTTTTTTGTTTCTGCTCTAATATTATTATTCCCTTTCTTCTGCTAACTTTGAGCTTAATGTGATTTTCTTTCTCTAGTTTCTTGAGGTATAAAATTAGGTTGTTTATTTAAGATCACTCTCCTTTTTTAATGTAAGTATGTGCCACTCTAAACTATCCTCTTTATGATTTTGTTGTTTTATCCTATAAGTTTTGGTAATTTGTGCCTTCATTTTATTTTCATTTATCTCAAGATATTTTCTAATTTCCCCTTTTGATTTCCTTTTTGAATCATTTGTTGTCAAGAGTATGTTTAGTTCTCACAAATCTGTTAATTTTCCAGTTGTCTTTCTAGAATTGATTTCTAGTTTCATTCTATTATCATCAGAAAAGATACTTGGTATAATTTTAAAATTCGTAAATCTGTTAAGACTTGTTTTGTAATCTAACATGTGTCTGTCCTAGAGAATGTTTCATGTATATTTTAGAAGAATGTGTATTATTCTGCGACTGTGTAGATGTTCTATATGTGTTTATGAGGTACATTTCATTTATAGTGTTGTTCATATCCTGTTTCTTTATTGATCTCCTGTTTGGATATCCTATTTATTATTGAAAGTGAGGTATTGCAATCTCCTATTATTATTGTGTTGCTGTCTTTTTCTCTCCTCAGTTCTGTCAGTGTTTGCTTTACTTATATGGTTGCTCTGATATTGGGCCCATATGTACTTGTAATTGATATATCTCCCTTTTGAATTGACTCTTTTCTCGTTTTATAATGTCTTCCTTTATCTCAGGACATTCTTTATTTAAAGTTTATTTGTCTGATATAAATTCGCTATCCCTGATTTCTTTTGGTTAGCATTTGGATAGGTCTTTTCCCGTCCTTTCATTTTTAGCTTATGTGTGCCCTTAAATCTAAAATGGGTCTCTTATTGAAGGCAAAAAAATTGGATCTTTTTTTGTAGGACTGTAGGATATATCCTGAATATGTGGATATTCCCCCCCAATTTAATTCATACAACTAGTTCATTTTGACTACAGCTACTTTTCCCTTGGTGTTAGCATTGCACAGATATTCGAATTTAGAGCAAATTCTGAGTAATTAAAATTTCATTGTACCCCCTCTTTATATTTAGCTTAATTCCCTCTCATATATGAATACATCTGTATCCACTTCAGATATGTTAAATCCTAGAATTCAGTAATTTAAGGTAGACAGTTTACATTTAAATTAGGGCTAGTTATAAATAGGAAACATGGATATAAAAACTTGAAGCATTGAATCAAAAATAAAGAGTAGCTTTAGTTATTTGTTTATCTTTGCTAAATCAGTAATTCTTATTATTTGTCCTTTGTAGTAAAATAATTAAACATCACACTGAAGATCTGAAATGCTGAGAGCCATATTAACCGCTACATACCCATTTTTGGAAAGTGCTCTATAGGAATGTAGCAATTACATAGTACGTTTCCTCAAGGAATGCAAAGCAGTTTATGACTGTTTTCTGATTCATGTGAAGTAAAATGCTTTTTCCTTTACTTAAGATCCCAAAATCTATTAATTGAAGGAAAAGTCTCTTCCTAGGTTTTTCTGATTCAGGACAGCCAATCCAAACCAGGCCCGATAACTGCTCCATTCTTCTGGTGTTCTTTGGGCAAGAAGTGGAAGATTAGCGCACCTGAAAGAATTGTGATTTTACACTGTGCCAATAATTGCCACAAACCATGTGTTCTGTGCGTTTAAAAGGAATTGAAACCCACCTCAGTTTTCTGCTGGGCAAATGTTTGCGCTGAAGAAAGCAGCGATGTAGCTCATGAAGAACCCTTTCAATATGATGCATATTTTTGTGTATCCTCTTGTTTTATTTTATGAGTGAGATTTCTGTAGAAAATGAAAGACATCAAAATTATTTCAATCTTGTTTGGTAGTATTTTTCTATCCTGTGCACTAGCCTGTGACTCATTTGATAGAAATTATAAACACCCTTTGTTCAGAAAAAAGGGGACTCAAGATTTCTGTTAATTAATATACTTGTACCATTTTAAGAAAAGCATGTGCTATGTATTGTTATAGCACCAGGCAGTATAAAAATATTGTTGAAGTGGTATGTGATAGCTTTTAGAATTTTAGCATTTAAACCATTGCTTCTACAAAGCATTATGTTGGTAATGTTGTTTAGCAATAACTTTTGATTATTAAAGGCCTATGAGGTTTTTCTTTTTTTTTCAAATGGGCAGTATTCATATTACACATAAATTGCAGTAATGGAAAAAAATGAGAATTATTTTGCTATAGTCTGGGAGAAATTTTGTTAAATAATGTTATTATATGGGTCGTTGAGTTCTTTAGAGTCTTTTGAAGAGCATCCAGGCTATTTCCATGCTTTGTTTATATGGGGAAATGGTTTAAATAAAAGAATGATCTGAACTATTTTTGAATTAAGCCAAATATTTATATTATGGCATTATTGATAGAAATTTTGTCATGTTCCTTGAAAAATCATGACATGTTTATGGGGATAGCAATTTTCTAGCCAAAACCTTACTCATGAAGTTCAGTTCTCTGACTTAAGTAATGATTGCTCTTTTTGTCCTGCTTTGCCATGCATGCATACTTGGCATAAGCCTCAATGAGACTGGATCCAGATGAATGTATACAGTCTTTCTGCTATGACTGAATATGGGGACATGACATATACTGTTTTCTATTCTTCAGGAGATATCTGACTGTCTCTCTACCATGGGCCAAACACTGAGTGGGGTACTAGCATGCAGCAGTGACAATAACACAGTCTCTGCCTTTTGGGGGGAATGGAGTGATAGACCAAACCCTTTTGCTTTAGTCCCCTTCCTTTACCCAGCCCTGCCTCTTATTACAATGCCTATCAGTAAAGTTAACTGAGGAGTATACCACTGTTTGCCTTAGCCTTTCACTTTTGCAGAATCATGCCACTCAATTGTCACTCTTAGTGGTATCAGCAAGTATTGAAAATGTTGGGATATATACAGGATAGTGTTGTGCTGAGGAGATGTCCTTAAGGAGGCTGGCAGGATGCTTAGGCCATGTGGAGTCACAGAGCAGATGTTTAGCAAGTCACACTATGTGCCCAGCACTCTGTTGACTGTTGAGAAATCAATAATAAATAAGATAGAGATTTTTCACTTTATGTAAATAAATGTCATATTCTGAATTATGACAGATACAGGGAAGGGTTCAAATCTTCTGGCTCCTGCTTCTTATCCCTGCAGGATGTCCAAGTGCAAAGCCAAATTATAATTCCTTGGTTGGTCTATGATCATGGAAATAGAGGATTAATAGAGGGCAGATTCTGATCGCTAACCAGCTGACGCTCCTTCTGTGTCCTCATATACATTAAGGGCTTATCTTCTTGGCAGTCCTAACGTTTTATACATATATCTCTGTCACAAAAGTTCCTATGATATTTTAATTGTTTCATTTCTGCCTTTTGCAACTCATACAGTGAATGCTTTCAGTAGAGTGATGAGTCTTTTTCATGTTAGAGTCCCAGTGTTTGGGGTTTTAAGTAATGATTTTAAGTAATGAATACATCCATCCATTCATTTATTCATTGAATATGAATGTGCATATTTGCCTTTCTTTGTCTTTTAAGTTTTGTTATCTAAAAATACACCAAATAAATTATTACTTTTTGGTAGCCATTAAATCAAGATAGTAACACTAAGCTCATTACCTTACTGAGTAATCAGATGAGATCATGTCTATGACATATTTTAACATTATTCCAGGTATTCATATAAGATCTCAAGAAATGTTAGATATTGCTGATACTAAATAATACTACCTTCTCAATCTAAAGAGGAAAAGTTGGGCATATTTTTAAAATTAAGACCCTGAATGTAGGGACCTGTATATTTGTCTATAGTCTTGTCATATTTGATCCTACCTTTTTCTCTCTTTTTTATTTTCTTTAAAGAGCAGAGACTGAAAAAACTCATGGTGCCTTGCACGTAAATTAGCTCAAAGGTGTTCAATTCTGGAAAGAAACTTTAAAGTTGTCTTGTGGGATATGTTCGTATTATGAATGCATACCTGGAACTACAGAAAAAGTTAAAAATGTATGTAGACTGCTTTGGGAGGAATGAAGATATTGAGTAATATTTTAAGTGTTAAACATTATTTGTAGTAAATTCATACTGTCAGTGCTGTAGGAATCAGCAATACACTATGTTTGCCACTAGAAAGTGCTAGAGGGAAATGAAACCAGCTCCTATAAATGCTTTGCAGTATGTTTTTCCTTTTACTCTTGGTGCTCTCTCTCTCTCTAGGTAATTTCCTATGCTCAGTGACAGGTTTTCATATGGTTTCAATACGGTATCTATGAAGTTTCAGTGATTTGGGCATATGAAGAAAACAAAAACAGATTCTTAATCTGTTTATTCACAAGGAAATAACTGGAAAATTCTTTAGGAAAATAATTGTATGAATTATTTGAGAATGTAACATTCATGTTATTGATATTTTATATGTCTCTTTAAAAATTCTTCTCTCATGTCAATTTTATGAAGAAAGTTAGTTTTATTTTAATTTGAATTTCACATCTTTCAAAGGTCAATTTATCCTGCACTCAAAATATGATAGAACTAAGAGTGGTATTGTTAAATGTATGATTCTAGAGTGTATTTTCTAATCTTGTAAGTAAATTCATTATCCTTAAAGACTTTGCTGTCTTCCAGCTTTCCTCAATATAAAATATTACCAGGTGTCCTGTGTATTTTATTCGCATAGTACATTTCAAAACAGTTTAAGCATCTAAGAGATGCTGATATTTAAAAAAAAAAATTCATCGAGGATTTCCCCTTTCTTTCCCATTCAGCAACTATGACATGCTTCCTAGATTCCAAACTCTAGTGGCTTTGGGGGAAAAATGCTTGCATTTGTGAGCCAGATAATTTCTCCGGATTTTTTTTTTTTTTTTAAGTTCATATGTTGAGTAGAAATAAGGTAGTCTGAAGTGCAGTACTACAACTATACTGGTAAGATAGGACCAAAGGCAGAGAAAGTAGAAGTTTCAGAGAGCCTGCCTACAAAACCATACAAAATTTGAAAAGGGGGACGCCTGGGTGGCTCAGTGGGTTAAAGCCTCTGCCTTCGGCTCAGGTCATGATCTCAGGGTCCTGGGATCGAGGCCCGCATCAGGCTCCCTGCTCGGCAAGGAGCCTGCTTCCACCTCTCTGCCTGCCTCTCAGCCTACTTGTGATCTCTCTCTCTCTGTGTCAAATAAATAAATAAAATCTTAAAAAAAAAAATTTGAAAAGGGGGAAAAAAAAAAAAGAAGGGAAGTCTCCTGTACAGAAATATCCTATTGTATCAGCTTCCTATTGCTGCTGTAACAAATTAGCTATAGCAAACTAACGGCTTAAAATCCAAAAATATTTTATCTTATGATTCTGAAAGTTAGAAGTCCAAAATGGATCTCGTTGGGATAATATTAAGAATGCATTTTTCTTGGTGTCTCTGGGAGAATTTATTTCCTTGACTTTTTCAACTTCTAATGGCTGTCTACAGTCCTTGGCTTGTGCTTCCCTTCTGTCTTCAAAACCAGCAGTGGCTGATTGAATCTATCCCATCCTTCTTCGCTCTGAGTCTGACTTTTCTGCTTCACCTCCCATATTAAAAGACCCCTGTGACTACATGGGGGCCCAACGAAATAATCTAGGATAATCTCCTTACTTTAAAGTCAACTGATTAGCAACTTTAATTTCCCCTTTCCCATGTAATATAACATATTCATTGGTTCCAGGGATTAGAATGTGGACATCTGTAGGGAGGGGGTCATTTTTCTGCCTACCACATATCTTCTGTGCAGTTTTACAGAATTAGAGGACCATGTATATAATTTATATTTTACATTTTTCACCTATAGTTTTGGTCTGCATTTTCACACATCCACACTTTTTCTGTATTTTTTTTCCACAGCTATAGAATACTACATTGCAAGAATTTACTATAAATTACGTACCTACTTACCTAATGGCCATTTCACCTATTCATAAGATATTTATTTTGTGCCAGTTATGTGAGAGATATTCTGCAAAGAAATGTGGATTTAGTCATAAATAAGACAAAACCTCTGCCTTTGAGGAATTTATGAGAAAATGGAGAAGAAAGGAAAGTAAGGAATTGATTAAAAGATTATTAATTTAAAAATATTAATTAAAGATTATTAAATTAGTTAATAATTTAATTAGATTATTAACTAATTTAGTTAATAATTTAATTAATTAATTAAAGATTATTAGTTAAAATTATGACCTAGCATGAAAATGAAGAATAAGGTGCCATAAAAATGGGAAGGACAGGGTGCCTGGGTGGCTCAGTGGGTTAAAGCCTCTGCCTTCAGCTCAGGTCATGATCTCAGGGTCCTGGGATCAAGTCCCGCATCGGGATCCCTATTCAGCGGGGAGCTTGCTTCCTCCTCTCTGTCTGCCTGGCTCTCTGCCTCCTTGTGATCTCTCTCTCTCTGTCAAATAAATTTAAAGAAATTAAAAAAAAATCTTTAAAAAAATGGGAAGGACATTCCTAATGTGGGGAGTCAGGTATGATTTCATGTGACATCTAAGCTGGGACTGGATGGGTAGATGGATGGATGCTTTAGGAAGTGTGGCAAAAAGAAGAACATGAGTGAAGACCGCAAATCAGGAAGCTCCTTAGCACATTGGAGGAATCTGAAGAAGTCAGACAAGTCTCCTTCTTGATGAGGACAAGAATGGCTTAAGATAAAAATGGAAAGGTAGGCAGGGTCCAGATCATAAAGACTTAACATGCCAGAGTAAGAATATTGAACTTTACTTTAAAGACAAAGGAAAGCTGTTGACTGCTTTTAAACAAAGGAGAAACACAGTAAGGTTGCATTCAAAATGATCCCTCTAGCTGCAACACTAATCATGAATTAAGGGAATAGAAGTAGAAAGGGTAATGGGGGACTATGTTGAGAAATGTCTTTAAGTTTGTTAATGAAGTGGATAGAGTGGCAGGAATGACTGGAAGGTTGATTCCATTTACTAGAATAGGTGTAGGCCGAGAAGAAGCAGTTGCAGTAGGAAGACTGAGTTCAGCCTTGAATATTGAGTTTGAGAGGCTTTTGAGTCATAAACATGGAGGTTCAGTGGAGAATGTAATAATTCACTCAATGTCTGAGAGTTTTTTCTGGCCTGGAGCTATATCTGTAGGAGTCTTGAGTCTATGGAAAGCAAAAATAAGCATAGCACTGAAGTAAAGAGGGGAAGAAGGGGTTGCTTCCTATTTCAGGTCTTATGAGGAACAAGTAACATTTTTTTTCCAATAACATATTTTTACATAAATATTTGACTATGTTTATATCATTTAGAAGTAATATTTAATTTAATTAATATCAAAGGTATAAATATTTTAATATTGAACTGAAGCTTACATGGCAAATAAGCAGACAACATTAGGGAAAGACATTCCAGGAAGAGAGAACGGCATGAGCAAGGGCCAAGAGGCATAGAGAATGTATTGTTCAGCGGAGTTTGGAAGTGTCAATATGAGGAATGAGATAAGAAATTATGCTGAAGTATTTAGCCAGGGGCCTGGTTGTAATGGGTTTTGTTTGTCACATAGGAAGAATTCAATTTGCTTATACATGACTAATATTTATTTAATACTTACTATGGAGCCGAGTTTGTTCTAAGAATTTCACACTTAATAAATCAACAAGTCTGTGAAGTAATTACTGTCATTACTCTCATTTTATATCTTAGATCACTAAGGCACTGAGAAAGTAAGTAACATGCCCTAGTTATAGAGTTGAGATGGGGCACCTGGGTGGCTCAGTCAGTTATGTATCCAGCTGTTGATTTCAGCTCAGGTCATGATCTCAGGCTCCTGGGATCAATCCCCTTGTAATGCTCAGCCGGGAGTCTGCTCAAGGATTCTCTCTCTCCCTCTACTTCCACCCCACCCACCAAAATAAATAAATAAGTCTTTATATACCTGGGGTGTTGTTGTGCTGGGACTCAAGTCCAGGGAGTCTGTATTACATAGTGGACACCCACTTTTGCCCAACATTCTTATAATTGCTCTTTTGGGGGGAAACGACTCCCTTGTTCATTGTAATGAGGGCTGGCAATCATCTCCATTCCCATTGGTTATCAGAGTTGGCAATGAACACTTATTGGCCTCATCAGTATCTTTCTTTAGGATTTTAGAAATTGGAAATAAAGGAGTAGAAATCCTTGCTCCTCTGGTAGCAGAGCTGGTAGAATGTATACTCCAGATTGTGAGTGACTGTCATTCCAGTTTTGTGGACATAGTTTAGTTCAAATACCTGATATACCAAGAAAAGCAGGGAAGAGACCAAGAGAGTCTTTTGTGGGTTTAGTTGGTTGGTTGTTTGGTTGGTTGGTTGGTTGGTTTAGTGAGTCTTTTGAAGTTCTTGCGAATCAACCTGTAATGCATTCCAGTGTGATGGGGGCAAGCATTCCCTTTCAGCAATTCAGTCATATGAATAATAATAATAATAAAATCCTAAAGTTGTTCGATTTGGTTACTATGCCTTGTGAACAAAAATGTTGCATTACTTTTCAAAAGGCAATAACATGAAGATTTGTTTAGAAAAGCTCACTTTGCAATAATATGGAAAGTGTGAGATGAGATATAGAAAGAATATATTTAGACTATTGCTGTAATCCAGGTAAGTTGATGAAAAAAATGGACTAAAGCATTATTAGCATTAGAGGGGAAAATTATATAGATCTTATTAATTCAATTATGCCTACTGAATTTTTTTATTAGATTGGGAAGGATAAGCGAGGTAGAGGAAATACCTAGGTCTTTAGCCTGAGTAGTGAGTTGGAGGCAGTAATGGCTTGAGGGTTATCAGTGTATTGGTCTCAGAATGCAGAATGTCATTATTGATCCTTACTAAAGCAGCTTTAGTGGCAAGAAAGGGATAGAAGCCTGATTTCATAATTGGAAAGAAAGAGGAAGTCTTCTACTTAAACATGGAAGATTGAGTTCACATGTTTATTTTTATTTCCTCTGAAATCTAGCTAAAATGTTAGCAAAGAATAAAAACCTTCAAGTTAAAGAGATGGGGGAGGATATGAGGGAGATCTATGGAGAAAAAGGAGCCGTTGTTCTCTGATACAAGGAATTCAAACTGGTGCAGCGACTGTGGAAAATAGTATCGGGGTTCCTCAAAGAATTAAAAATAGAATTACCATATAACTCAGTGATTTTACTGCTGGGTACTTACCTGAAGAATATGAAAACACTAATTCAAAAAGATATATGTACCTCTGTGTTTATTGCAGCATTGTTTACAATGGCCAAATTATGGAATCAGTCTAAGTGTCCAGTGATAGGCAAATGAATAAAGAAGATGTGGTATAGATATACAATAGAATATTATGATGCCATAAAGAAGAATATCATGCCATTTGTGACAACATGGATGGATCTAGGGGGTATTATGCTAAGTGATATAACTGAGACTGATAAATACAAATATCATATGATTTCACTCCTATGTGGAACCTAAAAAAAAAAGTAAATGAATAAACAAAAAGAAGAATCAGACCTATAAATACAGATAACAAACATGGTTGCCAGAGGGGTGGTAAGTGGAGGGATTGGCAAAATAGATGAAAGGGAGTGGTAGATACAAGCTTCCAGTTGTGGAATGAATGTCGCAGGAATCAAAGGCACAGCATACGGAATATAGTCAACGATATTTTAATAGCATTGTATGGTGACAGATGGTAGTGACACTGGTGAGGGTAGCATAACATGCAGAGTTGCCGAATCGCTATGTTGTACACCTGAAACTAATGTAACAATGTCAACTATACTCAGATTAAAAAATTTAAAAAAAGAATAAAAATGTATTTCAAAAAATGCATGGTATTGAAATTTTACCACTTACATCACTTACAATCCATCAGATCTAGAATGAAGATAGCATGGCATTCATGAATGAAGAGATCTAGCATGTAAGAGTGGTGAAGGTAATTCCCAGAAAAATGAAGTTGAAGACAAGGGTGATGCCTGTATACCAGGCTCGTGCATCACCCATTTTGAGTAGGAGTAGGAGGGGGAGGGCTCGAGAGGAAAAAGTCTTTCCAAGGAAAGAAAAAGTTGAAATGATGGATTATCTATCCTATGTGCTGTACCTCAGAGATTTATAGAAGATTTAGGAACACAGAAAACTATGCAGATTTTTAAAAGAGGCAATTAATTCCAAGAGAAACAAAACATTGTATAACAGAGTAAATGCACTTATGATGTGATACATGACCCAGCAGTAAACACAATTATTTAGTTACTGTAATATAAACAGTGAATATTGATTTCTGCCCAAACTATGATTGGAGAGAGCTCACAAGGGAGTAAAATTTGGACTAGGAGAGAATCATCCGCCTCTATATAGGAATTCAAGAGATTGTTGAACCTTGAAATAGTAAGTAGTGTGGATATTTTTGTACATTTGAGATAAATTCTAGAAGAATGACTAAAAGAGTTAAAATAGTTGCCTTTAAGGAACTGAGCTCATTGATGACACTGAGGACTATTGTTCTTATTAAAATATTTCCAGTGGTGTTTAACTTTTTAGAAAGTTTACATGTAATATTTTTAATATAAAATTATATTTATATAATACTAATTAAAAATTAGAGAATGGGGGCACCTGGGTGGGTCAGTCAGTTAAGCATCTCACTCTTAATCTCAGCTCAGGTCTCAATCTCAGGGTAGTGAGTTCAAGCCCCGCATTGGGGTCCATGCTGGCCGTGGACATGGACAAAAAGAATAAAATTTAGTGAATGGGTGCTTGAGGAAGTGGGGACTACAAATGTAGGACAACAGTAACTAGAATTAAGCTGTGAAGGTCAGATGAAAGAGAAGTGAGGAAACATTGCTACGGTTAGCATTGAGGGAAAGGATGATTTTAGTGTGGAGAGGTATGAATTGGTGTGGTGTATAGAATACAGAGACTGAAACATTAGAAAAGGAGAGAGTTTGAAAATAAAGCAAAAATGAAAGAACCCACAAATTAAATTTCCTAAGTAGTAAAGTTTGTATTGACACCAGCAAAAAGGATTGGGGTCACCAAAGATTTATATTCTTCTTTACCACAATTCCTGGTAACTTCTCCCCACTGCTCCACAAATTCAGTAGCCTACTCTGCAGCCATGTGCAGGAGTGATAAAGTTGGGATGTATCCGTTGATGAAAATTTCCAGAAGAAGGTTATGGCCTTGAAAAAGAATGAAGAACAGATGGGGAGGGATTTAGGAAGGGAGGTGGACATTAGCTGAACTTGAGAAGAATTTGACTCAGAGAGTACATTACTAAACAGAGGGAGATTTGAGGAGAGGCTCTTCTCATTGCTGCAGAAAGTGCCTCATGGGTGAGTGACACCAAGCTGCAGGACCTCAACATTGCATCTAAGTTGCTTGATTATTTTTGTGAAATACTTCCCAAATTTACATAGAATTCAACACTTCCTTTCAGTATTAATACATGGAACATAGGATGTATGGTGCACATATAAAAGGTATATGTGATAAACTGGTAGAGAAAATCTGTAGACATCAGAGAAACTAGTCCATGAAGAGCCTTGTTGTCACATTGAAGACCTTTAGGCTTTAACCTGATAGCTAGAAGGATCCATTGAAAGATTTTAAGTGAGAGGATAATGTGATTGGATTTGTTTCAGAAAGGTTCTCTAACATTGTAGATTGTTGGAAAGATCTGAAGAAGGGATGCAGTGATGAGAACATTTAGGAGAGTGACACTTCAGTAGGCACAGGAGGAGGGAATAAATATGAGTGACATAAGGAAGTGTCATAATCAGATTTAATGGAAGATTGGAAGAGGGGAGGAAGGGTATGATTTCTTCATTTTTGGCTTGGGTAACTATGTGGGCAGAACACCATTTACCTATATAAGAATACCAGGAAGAAAAGCATTTGGGTGACAAGGAGAATATTAGTTTAGTTTGAAATATATCAACTCTGTGTAACCTGGGAAACTTCTAGATAGAAATGTGCACAAGTGCTGTGAAGATGAAAGTAAGAACCTGATAGGAAAATCTAGCCACATCTGTCAACTTGATAGATTCTCCTTTTTTTACAGCCTGTCTTCCATGAACAAGTCATTTTTCTTTCCTCTGAATTCTTGTGGGGTTTTTTGTTGTTGTTGTTTTTTCTTTTTCATTTGAGTACTTAAATTGGTTCTGAGACCCAAATTGCAATATATGTGTATAAAGGGTTCCCTGCACCTCCAACAAGCAGTTCTTTGATACCAGCAGGACAACGGCAGGGTATCCAGGAATGCAACTCGATTCTAATACTACTTATCCGGAGATAGCATCAGATTCCATAGGTTAAGGATTCAGTCCTAGAAGACTCCCCCCTGGCCCAACCACACCCACGCACCCTGTCACCCCAACACACATCCACACATCAGATGCAAGAGCCCAGGCTGTTACCTGTACTTCTGACCTACTGGCTATAGACTGGAGGTTCCCACAACCCCTTCCTTAGACCTCAAACACCAATTACAATCCAGGTTGTTACTTCTACTTCTGACTGACTGGCTGCAAATTAGAGGTTCCCATGACCTCCTTTTGGGTTTGGTTAATTTGTTAGAGCAGCTCACGGAATTCAGAGAAACACTTCACTTACTAGATAACTGGTTTATTATGATAAGATATAACTGAGGGACAGCCAGATGGCAGAGATGCATGGGGCAAAGTCTGAGGAAAGGGTCATGGAACTTTGGATGACCTCTCCACGCATGCTATGCTCTCTCATTTCCATGTGTTTACCCACCCAAAACTAATTCCTTCTAGGTTTTTATGGAGGCTTCATTGCATAGACATAAATGATTGGTCATTGATGATTGTTTCAACCTCCCTCTCTTTTCTGGAGAAGTCCGGGGGTGGGACTGAAAGTTCCAATCCTCCTATCACATGGTTGGTTTCATTGACAACCACCCTCTTCCTTACATGTTTTCTAAAAGTCCTCTCTTTAACATATCACTTTCCATACTTGGGAAATTTCAAGGATTTGGGAAGCTGTGAGCCAGGACCTGTTGATGAAGACCAAATACATATGAGAAATGTATTCATACATAGGACCAAATATATATTTTTCATAAATCACAATATTGCAGTATGTTTTTTATCTTCATGATGAACTTGAAATCCTAGGCCATGTCCATTTGTCCTTCTAATCCCCGAGATTCCATTTACATGCTACCCACATATAGTTTTTAAGGAAACTCTTGCTGATAGCTCAATCTATACATGAGAAATGCTTGGCATAGAATGAAATTTAATTTTAAAGGATTGTCTGATGACCCTTATAGAAGTCAGAGTTACAGCAATTAAGTTTGAGGTTTTCAGTTTAGGGATTTGGATATAATTTTGCAGCCTGAGCAGATGATCTACAACCTGGCCTCAAAGATCTGCATGCAGTAAATTGTAAGATGTGCCTTATTTATTTATTTATTTTTTAACCTCCAAATGTGGAAGGGATGAGTCAGCCTATCTTGAATTTTAAACTGCCAGTTTCAGGGACACTACACAACCCAAAGCCTTGCCTCCAGGAAATTACTATTAAAAATATTCTCTGCTAGGAAGGGCCGCCTAATATGTCAAGCGTGGCCAGTTCCTTTAAGTAAAAACAAACATTAGGAAGAAAAAAAAACAACAGAATTACTACTGAAGACAGTGATAAGGTTACTTCCTTCATTTGCCTTTGAAAATCCTGTGTTTTTGTTTTTTTTTTTCCTGCTAGCCTTGATGTTTTATAAGAGTCATATATAACTCATTTTACCAAGGACAAGAGGAAGTTGAATCAATTTTCTTTCTGAAAAAGCAAATAGTATGCAAATTGATGTGTAAATGTTAGTGAGTACAGTGTGTCTGTGCACTTGAACGGTATCATAAGCCTTCCTTTGCACAGATACCAAGAACATGATATTCACAAAACTGCATGTATTTAGACATAATAGGATAAAGGCATTTTAGACAAAATAAATGGAAAATTATGCATAATTTGACAGGGTCTTTTAAAGTCTTGAATAAGACTTTATTGAAAACGAGTGCACTGGTCATTTGTTTATAATATCATTTTAATAATAAGAGTGCTAGAAAATGATATTTACCTTTGAATATGAACACTTAGTTTAATTATTCTTAAATAGGATTTGAATTTCAATACACGTGAGTATGTGTAAAGAATATTATTAATAAATGAATTAACCTAAAGGAGAGTGCAGGCCATGATTCGCAGTAGGAGCTCAACAATGGTTAGTGAATTTGAATGCTATAAAGATAAGAAAGAACACATGTTAAACCTTCCTGTAAACAGAAGATGCCCCCTGGCACGAGTCCGTTTTTGTTTTAGGTTGATTAAAGACTTTCTTAGTATTTAGGGTGATTAGTTTTCTTTTTATAATTTCAAATATTCAGTTTCCTGAATTATTAGGCATATTTTATCATTGTTATCAGAATAAATGCATTTTGATTTTGGGAAGACAGATCATAAAAACCTACTTCCTTACATGGGATTTCACTTTGAAGTTTGATTTTTCATATCTGTCATTTGAGTCTGCTTTTCTAACCCCAAATACAACCATTCGTAAAATGAAGTACTGTGTGTAATAAATGAGTGGATATCACTATTTCAGCTTAAAAGTGAAACAAAATCTTTAAAAAGAATTACCAAAATCACAATAGAACAGTTTGGAACACCACTATTAATAGGTTTGACTAGTATGCCTGTATCCTTCTGATGTCTACACTTCCCATCTGCTGCCCGAAGACAGATTCTAAAATGCATGTACCAAGTTTGTTAGCAGTTCAGCTAACTTATGTCTTCTTGCATTGCATCTTCATTACATTTTTCAAAGACGCTTAGGAAAATTTGTAATCATTGTAGTTGACCACTGTTATACTCTGTATGATATATCCAAGTAAACATTTCTCGGGTCATATGGCTTAGAAGCTACTTTTTTATTTGTTCAGTCTTACCAAATAGTCAAGTATCATTAAATCAATTTTCTCCTTGTGTAGGTCAACATATACCACACATCTATATGAGCAACAGATATGAGAACCCTTCCTTGAGCCAGGGGCTATTTTAGTTTTTTATTGTTATGTAGTAAATACCTCAAAACTTAATATCTTCAAAAAACAATCATTTGCTCATAATTCTGCAATCTGGGTTGGGTTCAGCTGATTGGTTCTTCCTCTGGTCTTGCTGGTAGGAACTAATGTGGATGCATCCAGTTAGACTGGGGGGTGGGATCCATTGGACCCCTGGGACAACATAGCTTTTCTTTCTTCTATGAAATCACAAGACCCCTCCATGAGGTCCCCCGGAGGAGGTAGATGTACCTTCTGTGTGTCAGTTCAGAGTTCTCATGAGTGTAAAAGTTTAGGCTTAGATTAGAGTGAAACACAAATTCCACAGGGTGAGAACTCCAACAAGAACACAAATACTGGAATCTGTGGTTCATTGAGGCCACCGATGACATACTGTTTTAAAGAAATTAAATTCAAGATGTAGTGTGTATTCTCACAGCTCTTGGGGGGTATTGTAGTTTATTGTAAGAATCTTGGCTCTTTACCAAGAGAGTGGGATGGACCCATTGCCATGATGTAGGTGAATGAGTGACATGATAAGGTAGGTCTCTTGGGCAGTGATGGGGAAGATGGATTTCAGAAGAACAAGACTACTGTCAAGGAGGCCAGTTCATTTTTTTTTTTTTTTTATTTTTTATTTCACAGAGGGAGAGAGATCACAAGGAGGCAGAGAGGCAAGCAGAGAGAGAGAGGGGGAAGCAGGCTCCCCGCTGAGCAGGGAGCCCGATGCGGGCCTCGATCCCAGGACCCTGAGATCATGACCTGAGCCGAAAGCAGAGGCATTAACCCACTGAGCCACCCAGGCGCCCAAGGAGGCCAGTTCAAAAGTAGTGTAATATTATTCAAGTAAGAAGTGATTTGAGCCTAAAATTAGGCAGCTCTTTTTTTTTTCCTCCTAAAATTTCCTTCAGCCTTCTTTTAGCTGTGGGAGAGAGTGAAGAAATAAAGAAATGGGGGGAAAGAGAAATTTAATATGGTTCTTTGTGTGTTAACACTATTCACCCAGTTAAGGGAGGCAGAGGGAACTTTTTGTTTTCAAAAAGATCTGTTGACCTTGATGTTTCTTTGGATATGCAGGCAGAAATATGTACCTGTCACATGGCTATGTGGGTTTGGAACAAGAGAGATCTAGAATGGTGATCTCTCAGGAGTTGTTAACTTAGGAGTTGTTAGCATGGAAATGGTTTTTTGAAGGCTGAGGGGAGATTGAACTCACCCAAGGAACCTTTACAACAGTGCTTTTTAAGGAGGAAGGCAATGTATCAGGATTCACTAGGGGTCATTTGCAAACTCTACATTCTAAAACTCCACCTTGCCTCCCAGTATCACAGGGGTGGAGAAAGAAGCATGTATACTTAGAAAAAACTCCCAGGTGCTCCTTTTATATGCCCTCTCTCCCAGGGGATGTGGACATGTGGACATTGGTACTGTTTTAAAAGCTCTCTGGAACATTCTGATATAGGCTCAGGTTTAAGTACTAAAGGCAAGTGAAAAGGGAAGAAAGGTGAGCATTCCATCTGAGGAAACAAAAGTCAAGGGACCAAGGCCAGACCTGGTAATGTTATCTACAGATGGCAGGGAAGGCTAATAAATATCAGCAACTTTCTCAAAGTAATGACAAGCTTTTTATATATGTGATTTCAGGGAAGGACTCATAGCCGTTAATTGGGCTTTTCAACTATTAGTAAACCCTCTGCTGTGGAGGAATTCATCAGCCACTGTTTTTCTGATACAGTTGTTTCCAGTATTTCCCATTGATTTGATGATTGAGTCTGACCATTTTCTAGAAAGGTTCAAATGAGCTTTCCTGTGTTTTTCTGTAGTTTCCTTTTGGGTGAAAGTCAGTTTCACTACCTCTCCTCAATTCTGCAGCTTTTGTCTTGCAAACTCCTCTCTCTCCTCTTCTCTTGATATTCTGCCCCATCCTTCTTAATGTGGGCGTCCTTTAAGAATATTTCCTGTCTTCCATTTATTCTTCCTCCTCAGAGACCAGAACGTGTGCTTTAACTTCAGCTTCCTTCTGTTTGTTCTGTAGTGAGTCTCTCATGAGAGGCAGTCTAGTCCACTTCTGGATGGATTCTGGATTCTACCAAACATTTAAAGAAGAGTTAATACTTAACTATTCTTCTCAAGTTGTTCCAAAAAATAGAAATGGAAGGAAAACTTCCAAACTCATTCTACCACGCCAGCATTACCTTGATTCCAAAACCATACAAAGACCTCACTAAAAGGAGAATTACAGGCCAATACCCTGATGAACCAAACTCATTCTACCACGCCAGCATTACCTTGATTCCAAAACCATACAAAGACCTCACTAAAAAGGAGAATTACAGGCCAATACCCTGATGAACATGGATGCAAAAATTCTCAACAAGATACTAACAAATCAAACCCAACAGTACATTAAAAGAATCACTCACCATGATCAAGTGGGATTTATTCCTGGGCTGCAAGAGTGGTTCAATATTCACAAATCAATCAACATGATATACCACATTAATGAAAGAGTGGATGGCAAATCAGATTTAAACCGGTGATTATGGAATTCTCTCCTTTTTTGCCTTTATTTAAATATTTCTTCTAAGATTCATCAATCTTTTTTTTTTTACCTCTTTACCTTTTTAATTGATCTGTTAGTAGAGTGAAAAATGCCAAGTGTTGCTCCTTCTTAACTTATCTGTATTTCAGTTTCTGATCTGCAAATTGGAGAGTTGCAGCATCTTTCTCATGAGGCGTTGGGAGGGTTATAGAAGGTATTAGATGTAGGGTACCCTGTACACTGGCAGCCACTTAGGGAATGTTCTGTAAATACTAGTTGTTACTGCTTCCTAATGCCACACCCCTTTTCTCCAAGTTTTTAGCTTTTCTAAATAAATTTACCAAAGTATAATTAACAGAAGCTAGACCTAAAAATGTGCAAATGGATGCACACACAGGCACACACACAGATACATTTTGATTTGGGTGATGGTTACACAAGCATATACATATGCCAAAGTTTATTGAGCTTTATACTTAAGATGTATGTATTTTCTAGATGTAATCATACCTCAATAAATTACTTGGGGAAAAAAGTGTAATTGGAAGTAGAATAGCAAAGTGGTTAAGATTGTGGGTTCTGGATCTGGATTTATGTTCAAATCTTGACTTAAGCACTAACTAGCTGTGTGATTTGAGGTGAATAATTGGCCTCTGTATTTCAGTTTCCTCTTTAGCTAGATGTTGATAAAAATACCTGTCTGGTAGGGTTGTTGTAAACATTACAGGGAGGTTAGTTAAAATAGTACTTGGTACATCTTACATAGCACATAAATGTTAACTTTTAATTATTTTTTGATATATTTTCTTAAAATAAGGGCATTGCACATTTGTAAATATGTATCCTTTTCTGTGTAATCCCATACTTTACTTAGTTGGCATCTTTTTTCATGCAGAGAAAAAAAGGTTTTTTACTTTTTTATAACCTCTGTGTATGTCTAGCATTTAGCATGATGCTACATTTACTAAGAGGAAAATCACCATTCATTAAGTAAGTGGACATTGACTGGTAAGATCATACCAGATCGAAAAAAAAAAAAAAGGACAGTTTTTATTGGAAAAACTGATTAAATTGAGTATTACTAACTAGTAGTGAAAATTGTATCTTACTGACTTAATCCAAATCCACCCAAAGCATAACTATTCCTTCAACAGCAAATTTAAAAATGATACAAAAATAAGTTTGTGAGAAGTAAACAGATTTTATTTTAACCTCAACTATTCTACTCAACCTTTCAGATCCCAGAAAATTACAGTAATAATAAATTGGAATAATGTCAGATGATGGAAAATTCAAATCCACATGGATAATTGTCTCTTATAAGTAGAGAGTGGCTATGGTTCTGGAGCTTTAAACATTAAATCTAAAAGACAAATGTCCTGGTATTTTATAATGGTTCACACAGTGATTTTTTTCACTATAATTTTAAATTATTTTTGTCAAATTTTAAAACAAAGTGTAAAATCTGATTTAATGGTTATCTGTATTACAATAATGTCATCAATGCCTTGAAAGAAAATTTATATTAATCATAAGTTGATAGTACCCATATTGTTAATTAACAACATTGTCTGTTCTTTCAGTTATACAATTAAAAAAAAAAGATGCCACTTTATTTCCAGTTTTTGGTGGAAAACTGATAATTACCATTTATTGCCTACCAATTATTCTTCAGTTCCTATTCTTGGTAGATTTTACATGTCTTCTCTTATTAGAACTTTTGCAATATAGTTATTATCTCTATGTAGACATGAGAAAACTAACATTACAGCACTAACTTTAAAGCTTAAAGTATGCGGGGCACCTGGGCAGTTCAGTCAGTTAAGTGTCCAATTCTTGATTTTGGCTCAGTTCTGATTTCACGGTCATGCAGAGTCTGCTTGTTCCCCTTCCTCTTCTCCCCCGCCGCCCGCAGCTTGCATGTTAATCTTTTACGAATTAATTTTGAAATGATATGTTAAATAGTTCAGTTTGAAAGAAAACAGAATCACAATGGAATTAGAACACATCATACATTCCTAAAGGCGTGTTTTCAGTTAAAGGAAATATTTCACCCTTTGTCCTATACTGCCAAATCCCATTCTCCGGTTGAGACCATGTCTAGAGTACTGGATCCATTCATAGACGACATTTTCTAAAAGATGAAATGGAAGGGTAAGAGGTCTTGAATGGTTTCCAGTGAGGAGGAGCTGCTGTGATGCCCTGGAAAAGAGACTGCTTGTCAGTAGGCTGCAAGAAGGCAGGAGTAGAACTGATCAGTGAATAATGTTGGAAAGTGAATTATGGCTCCTGGAAGAGAAGCATCAACTTACTAGCGCTATCCAACCATGATGCAAACTGTTCTGCAAAGAAGTGAACTCCCAAATACTGGGAATACTTCAGCAGAGTGATAGCCTATCAGGGATGTGAGGACCAAGGATTCCTGCTTGGGAGAAAAAGACTGGAAGAATCCTGAGCAACTTTCTGGCCCTAGTTTTTCAGATAAAAAGAAATGGTCAGAAGTTTGGCAGGTGGATTGAATGTTATCAGATTAAGAGAGTCCAATATAAAAAAAAAAGATAGTTAATGGGGAAAGTATACCTTAAAATATCATTCCTCTTTGGCTGTAAATATTGGAACTATTGTTGATTTTAGAAATAACATTAAGAGGATCCAATTGGCAGAGATAGTAAAAGAAGTGAGAAAGAAATGGAGAAATGGAACAAAACAGAAACTGTATAAAGTATGATACACTTAGCAGTTTCAATTCTTTTCTCACTTACGTCAATTTCTTCATCACTTTCCATTGTTATGTATATAATAATCTGAGGTTTGGGAGGTAGGTTATTGCTACAATCTATTAATATCTATCTATCTATATATATATTCTGTACACATGTATTTTTAGCTTTTTGTGCTGTTTTCAATTTTGTTTTTACCATTCTTACTATAATTAGAAAACCTTTATTTCACTGGTTTTTATTTTCACTGCTAGCATTTCTTCCTTGTTCAAGATCTGTTACCTTTGACTTATTACTTAATCACCTAAAGTAGTACATGTTTTAGTAGTTGGATAAATGTCTTTCTCTTACCTGTGTATATTAATAAAAATGTGGCTAAATAGAAAATTATTGGTTGGCTATTAAAATTATAGGCATTGCTTAGGTTTTTTTTTAAGGAATTAGGTTTTGCAGATGAGCATGATGACAAATTAGTGTCTTTCTTTTTTCATTGGTAACTAATTTTTTATGACTTCATGCTTCTTGGCATTCATTGATTTTTACACAAAAGAAAATCTAAAAAGTGTCTGGCTGTAAGCTCTTAATTAATTTGAATTTCTTTGTTAAAAACACAGTGTTCTCTTTTGATCTTCAAATACAGCTTCATGAAGTTTCCTTTCATAATTATCATTTATTCTTCAAAAAATATTGAGAATCTTATTGCTTATTTTTCTGGTTTCCTAACTCATAACACAAAAAAATCTTTGATCAGTGATCTGTTGTGCATCCTCTGTATAAATTCTCCTCCAGCATAATGTTTAGCTCTTTGCTTTTTTTCTCTCTAGTTTGAGTTTTTCAAGTTTAACCTCTATGCTACGGTTTTAACCACAGCATGAGTTCTGCTCTTAATTCAGTTGGTACAATTTTAGTATCCTTGCAGCCCTTCCTCATTGAACTAGATTATCTTGTTTTATTGTCTTTGCTAGAGCAACAGAAAAAGTACAACATTGTTATAAAATTAAGTGTATACATCCCATGTGAACATAGCAATTCACTCCTAGGTATTTACCCAAAGACAAATGAAAGCATATATCTACAGAAACACTTAGACTCAAATAATCATAGATACTTTAGTCAGGATTTCCAGACAGCGGAAACAGCCTAAATGCGTTTTGGCAAATGAATGGATGAACAGATTTTGGTATATCCATAAAATGAACTAATACTCAGCAGTAGAAAGAAACAAATGGGGATGCCTGGATGGCTCAGTCAATTAAGCGTCCCACTCTTGATTTCTTCTCAGGTCATGATCCTCAGGGCTGTGAGATCAAGCCCAACATAGGGCTCTGGACTCAGTAGGGAATCTGCTTGAGATTCTCTCTGTCCCTTTCCCTCTGCCCCTCCCTGTCCTAGTGTGCGCTCTCTCTCTCTCTGTCTCTCTAAAATAAATAAATAAATCTTAAAAAAAAAAAAGAAAGAAAAGAAAGAAACAGCTAACACATACAACAAGATAAATGGGTTGGAGAATATGTTGATTAAAAGAAGCCAGATACAAAAGAGCACATGCTATATAATTCCATTTATATTAAAGTTATTGAGGAGCTTTCAAATCTTATAAATAAAAAATAAACGGGGTGCAATAAAAATTGCAGAACACGAGAAAAGAAACATCACGCTGAAAATTAACATAATGACCATATCTTTATAAGTCATTTTCTATAGAAACTAGGAGCATATTTTTAAAACAATCATCAGTATAATAGGAGATTAAGAGGTGGAAATTTTAAGGAGAGATTAGCTGAGATAGTAAGATAGCATTATCTAATGACACATATTGATGGATTGGCAGACTTAATATTATTAAGGTGTTTGTTGCTTTTACTTAAAATGATCTGTTGAACTATTGATCCAAAAAAAATCCCATTAAAGACTCTAGCTGCTTTCGTTTGTGTGGTTTTTTTTAGAAACAGACAATAATTATTTAGGAATGCAAAGCACTTAGAATAAGCAAAGAATTTTTAAACGGGTAAATAAAACTATTTGTTTACACTATTTGATTTTAAAGCATGCTATAAAGCTACAGTTATTAAAACAGTGTGGTACAATGAAAACATAAATTTATAGACCAGTGGAAGGGAATAGAGAATACAGAAATAGACCCACATATGGTGAACTGATTTTTGACAAATATGCTGAAGGCAATTGATGGATTAAAGAAAGATTTTTCAACAAATGGACCTCTAACATTTGTAGTTTTTGTTTTGTGTTTTATAGAGAACCTACTGCTCCCAGGTTGCAAACCCTTTTCTTTCCTTCTATCTCTTACCTTTTCCTGCTTAGGCTTTAGGCCCAAATAGAATATGAAAGACTGGAGTAAAGGACAGATGGTAAAAGAAGATGGTGCAAGTATTCATATAACACAAAAATATCTATCTAGATCTAGTTTTCAAAGTCTTTAGTTTCTGAACATGGGGCTATAAGAGTAAATGAGAAGCCTCGTGTATAGCAAAAGGGCTTCTCTATTTAATAAGTGAAAGTGTATACAGGACACTAATTCTTTCTCCGCAATCTAATTTCAGAGAGCTTGTAGAGAATGGAACTTCCTAAGACTCTACGTATGTCTCTGGTATGCTTACTTTTCTTTTCTTTTCTTTCTTTCTTTCTTTCTTTCTTTCTTTCTTTCTTTCTTTCTTTCTTTCTTTCTTTCTTTCTGTCTTTCTTTTTTTAAGATTTTATTTATTTATTTGACAGACAGGGAGAGAGAGAGAGCACAAGCAGGGGAAGGAGTAGAGGGAGAGGGAGAAGGAGGCTCCCCGTCAAGCAGAGAGCCGGATGTGGCATGATCCCATGACCTGGGGATCATGACCCAAGTCAAAGGCAGACGCTCAACCGACTGAGCCACCCAGGAGCCCAGTCATGCTTAATTTTTGACTATGATATGGAGTTTTTTTTTCCCCCCAGTGTTTTTAATGGTAAATCAATTTTTAAAAAGTAGGAGGAAGGTGTGTCCAGAAACAAATAATAATATTTGAAATATTAAAAAATGTTCTTTAATATCAGAAATCATAATGGATTTTTGAAGATATGAACTTGAAAGAGTGCAGTAGTTCCAAAATAAGTTGTAAGAATAACCTTCAGTGCCAGATAATTCCATCTTTCTATGTAAGATGGAATTCTTACATTCTTACATAAGTTTGCATTTCAAGGGATGAACAAGAACTGTATCTCTACATTGTTTCAGACATCTTGTTAAATAAGTATGATGAGAAACTCTATAGTATAACCATATATATTTTTTTAATTAACAGTCTAGGATTAAGGTGCTGTCCTAGTGTTTCAGTAATTCTTTCTGATTTTAAGCTCATACAAACAAGTGTTTCCGAGAAACACTAGGAGATCCCCATTAGAAGTCAAAACAAAGAAGTCTCAGTGTAAGCAGTGATGTAAGTCCTTATAAAAATAAACTTCCTAGCTTTTTGGATGTTAAATAACTTTTTACAATCTATCTACAGGTATGTATACCTCTGTGCCTGTTTGTGGGTGTGTTTATGTTACATTATATTACATACCTAATACTGTCTCAGGCCTTAGGAGAAATACATAGAAATAAAAGAAATAATTTGTCTTCCAAAAAATGTCCATCTGTTTGGATAAGGAGATGGGGGATAAGATAGAAGATTGGGGAAATAAAAATGATTATAAAATATGCAGTTGAACAACGAATTACTGCTAAAAAAAAAAGTAAGTAATGACTTTGAGTACAAAATGCCTGTATACCATGCAGGAGGAAGATTTCTCTGTCTTTGGACTTGAAATTTGAGACAGTAGCCAGCTGGGAACTCTTTTTGTCACATACAGCATTTCAGTTAACTCTTGTGTTTTGGAAAGACAAAATAATGACTCATTTTTCCAGGATTATTATTTCAACTGCTTAGTCCTGCTAAATGTCATATATTCTGAATTGTTATTAAAGGTTGGAGAAACCTAAAAATTAAATAGACTCTTTTCAAACTCAGTTGCATTTTAACAGGTATGTTAATGGTCTCCTAAAACATTTGATGCCTTGAAAATAGTGTCTTGGTAAATTTGATATAGACTATTTTCTCTTCTTTTTTTTTTTTTAAGATTTTATTTATTTATTTGACACAGAGAGAGAGAGCACAAGTAGGCAAAGCGGCAGGCAGAGGGAGAGGGAGAAGCAGGCTCTCTGCTAAGCAGGGAGCCTGATGCAGGACTCGATCCCAGGACCCTGGGATCATGACCTGAGCCGAAGGCAGACACTCAGCCAACTGAGCCACCCAGGTGCCTTGACTCTTTTCTTAAGTAAAAATTTTACTGAATTATAAAATGCTTTTATGTGAAAGTAGACTAAGTCTGCTGATTATATTTTGTGAAGTTTTACCTAAGAAAAATAAAGACTAGTTGATAAATTCTATGTAGTTGTTGCCAGATTAAAATCATTAGTTTAAATTGTTAAACCTAATATTTTGAGAGTAATCTGAAGGTAGCATGTAAAAAAAAATGACAGTATTATAAATTTGTTTCATTTTGATATCATAGAACAATATGTTAGAAGGACCCAGCACTGGCATGTGCACCCGAATGTTTATGGCAGCAATGTCCACAATAACCAAACTATGGAAAGAACCTAGATGTCCATCAACAGATGAATGGATAAAGAAGATGTGGTATATATATATACAATGGAATACTATGCAGCTATCAACCCCCCCCCCGAAATCTTGCCCTTTGCAATGATGTAGATGGAATTAGAGGGTATTATGCTAAGCAAAATAAGTCAATCAGAGAAAGACAATTATCATATGATCTCACTGATATGACAAAATTGAGAAATAAGACAGACAATCAAAGGGGAAGGGAGGAAAAAATGAAACAAGACGAAACCAGAGAGGGAGACAAACCATAAGAAACTCTTAATCTCAGGAAACAAACTGAGGGTTTCTGGAGCGGAGGGGGTAGGGAGATAGGGTGGCTGGGTGATAGACATTGGGGAGGGTATGTGCTGCTGTGGTGAGCTGTGAATTGTGTAAGACTGATGAATCACAGACCTGTACCCCTGAAACAAATAATACATTATATGTTAATTAAAAAAAAAAAAGAAGGACCCCATGCTATCACATCTTACTAGTGATTCTTCAATCAAACACAATCTGATTCTTGATGGAAAATCACAGCATCAACTATTCAGTGTCATGGTGGTGTCTCTATAAAGCTGTCTGAGCAATTTGGTTGACACAATCAATATACACATTCCATTTGTGTGTTCCTTTACTCATTGTCAAATCTCAGATTTCCATAGTTCTAGCTGACAAAGATTGTATATCAAACTTTCAAGATTGTGGATAAGATTCCAATTGGCCTTATAAGTTAATTGTGACATTAGACCGGTGCCAGAAACCATCCTGCATTGCTGGCAATGAACTCTCAATGCCACAAAGTGAAGTGGAAAAGATTCTCCCACTATAGTCTCACCCAGAACTATTGAAAAGAGATGTTATTCTTTAATGATGACAGGCATGATGAGGGGAAACCTGGTATGAACTACATTTCTAAAGAGACTGATTCGAACCCAACTATGCTCATGGACATCAGATGAACAGAGAGGAGATACAATTGTAAACAGAAAAGGGATGTTCCATTTCTAACAGTTTGGTTATTTAGAGGGATGTGTAAGGATCAGAACATGAAGGGCTCACCCTGGGACTGGGTTTCTCATTACTTTGTTTTTTAATTTTAAAAACTTAGATGAAGTCATAAAAGATAATATAATCAGCTTTTGCAGATGATAGAAATATGGGAGGGATAAGAAAATCGGTGCACAGAGTTAATGGGTTGAGTTGACAGATTGCATCAAATTATGGGATTCAATTTAAACATAAATATTGGGTGCCTGGGTGGCTCAGTGGGTTAAAGCCTCTGCCTTCAGCTCAGGTCATGATCTCAGGGTCCTGGGATCGAGGCCCGCATCGGGCTCCCTGCTCGGCGGGGAGCCTGCTTCCTCCTCTCTCTCTCTGCCTGCCTCTCTGCCTACTTGTGATCTCTGTCTGTCAAATAAATATAAAATCTTTAAAAAAATGTTTTAATAAACGTAAATATTTATTTTAAAAATCAGTTTCAACAATTTTAAGAGAGTGGAGACAAAGCTTGCTAACAAATGATGCTTCTTAAAAAGGTCAAGCTGGGGCTTTTTATGTGACTGTAAGGTTAATAGGAGCCACCAATGTGAAGCAACTGCTAAAAGTAGAAACCTTAGACACAATAGAAACACAGTAAAGATCGAAAGACAACACATCACACTCCATGATATTTAGGCTGAATCCACAGGGTTGGACTGTCATCTATGGGCCGTGTTTTTAAGAGAATACTTGAGGGCTCTTGGGTGGCTCAGTGGGTTAAAGCTTCTGCCTTTGGCTCAGGTCATGATCTCAGGGTCCTGGGATCGAGTCCCACATTGGGCTCCCTGCTCGACCGGGAGCCTGCTTCCTCCTCTCTCTCCGTCGGCCTCTCTGCCTACTTGTAATCTCTCTCTTTGTCAAATAAATAAATAAAATCTTAAAAAAAAAGAATACTTGATAAACCAGAGTTGATCAAAAGAAGCTGACCATTTCTTTTTAAAATATTCGAATTGCCAGTGGAACCGATGCTAGAGTTATTTTCTTTCAAATAAAAGCTTCAAGGAGCCAACTTGATTCTCCTGGGAAGTTATGGGCCCCTGCAGATCAAGAAATATAGTAAAGCGGATTTTTTGGTTTGGTAAAAATTAAGTGGAATAGCTTCTGTTTTCCTCTTAAAAGTCAGCGATGCCACGATTATTTTAATATAGATGAAAATTTTGAGAAGGCAAAAAGAAAGGCAGCCCCGGATAAATACCAAGATGAGTATTCTTAATGAGTTTTATGCGCTTCCTAAAGTATGTTGTGTGGACCTCAGGTCTCCAATTAAAGACTGAAGTGGACTTCAAGAATTGTGATACACTGCTGCACGTGGTAGAACAGCATATCACAGGGGATACTGTTAGCATTCAAAAGAGGTCAGAAATAGTGGCACATGGACTTTATCCCAAATCAGGCAAACAAAAAAGGCAAAGCACAAAACTCACAAGAGATGATAGTAAATCCACTTTGAAGTTTTTCACAAACTAACAGGATTACAGGTTTTTACCCTATAGTTCACTTAGAATTGAAAACAAAGGTGCTTCTGGCTACATAATTGCCCTTCTGATTTGCTTTGTGATTCGTACAATCTCAAAACCAATTGCAAGAATTGTCTAGAACTCTTTTGTTTATTTTAGAGTTGATGGGTTTAAAGAGTTCTGTTGTTGGTAGTTTCACAAAGATACAGTAGGTCTTAGTTTGAAGGGATTTATCCTATTATTTCTTCAGAATCGACTAAACATAAGAAAGTTTAGTTTGGTGTGGGATTTGGGCAAAGTAAACATGACACTTGATAACAAAAGAGACAAAAAAGATGAGTGTGTTACACCCTTAGAAGGCGCTCTACTTTGAAGATACCAGTCTTGTACAAAGCTTTGAAAGGATTCTTTTTCTCCTCCTCTCAAATCCAAATCCACCCCTGCCCAGACACAGGCACAGATACATGCATACTTTTCTTTCAGAATCCAGAAATGTTGTATGAATCTGAGAATACATGTTGTATTATTAAATCACACAGTACAAATAACACATTGTTCAAGTTTTTTTTTTCCTCTCACAACTGAGTTTAGAGTCAGTTGTTCTGTGACATTAACACATTGCAGTTATTCTTAGTTTGTTATTAAAGAAAATATTGGAAATATTAGATATCTTCAGGGAAATTTAAAAAAAAAAACATATTACCAGATGGGTGAACATTTATCCTTTCCAAGAATATAAAATTTGTGACTCATTTTTATCTTTGGTTTTCCACTGTAAAGAATGGGTGTCAGCTTCCTATGTAATTTTGATTTGTTTATCCAGCAGTTTTGTTTGTCCGTGCAGTTTTCTGTGTGCCAGTTGTGGTCGATATTTGGTTTCCATAAAAGGTATGAGTTTTCTTTGAGGCTATCTTTTCTTGCCATTGCCAGACCCACAACTGATGCACCATTACTTTGACTTTTGTTCTTAATTTAAACTTGGCGTGGATCCTCTTTTTGGTGTAAAACATGAAACAAACTCCATTTTGACATGGAATCTGGGGAGGAAACTATTTGCCTGACGTTCTCTAAAGGAATATATAGACAAGATGTGTGTGTTGCTTTTACAGGGACAGAACTGCTACCTGAATGTGCCGTTATCCACAAGTTCAGGGTTGGCACTGCTTTTAAAAAAAGAAATCTAGGCAATGTCCATTTTTCTTAGTTTTTAGGTAAAAGCAGATAAATGCTCATTAAAATGTCTCAGTTTAATGGAATGCAGAACAATACAGGAGAAACACTATGCTTCAGCCCAATGACTTGTAACTGCTGCTTTTCTACAGGACTGGGTCAGGACTGGATAGGAATTAGATACAGACTGCCTGAGTTTGAATCCTGATTTGACCACTTAGGTACCTAGACAAGTTATTTAACCTGAGTCTTTATTTTCTGAACTGTAAAATGAGGTATCAAAAGTTTTGGTGTCACGGAACTTTTGCAAGGATTGAATAAATTAAGTGACTCGGTATAGTAATTGACACAGAGTATCATTCTCCTCTTCCTCATCTCTCAAAATCGAATGTATGAGTTCCATTCCTTTTTTGGTAAGACTTGGGATTAGCATCTTTAAAGAGGTAGTTTTGGTTATTCTGGCTTCATTACTCCCCTGCTCCAACTTGCCAACTCATTGACATAGTCTTACCCTTCTTATACAGCAAACAGAATGGTAACCCTGTGATTTGAAGGTGCTAATACACCTCTAAGGTGTGAAACTTGCAATTATGTTTTATGAATAATTTAGATTTTAGAAGCTCAGTACATCCATATTTTGGAAAATTTTCAAGCTGCTTTCTGTAAGAGCTATCATGAGGCTAGAAATTGAAAACACATAGAAATAGTAAAAAAGAATCCCTATCAATCTTTACCTGTCACATCAATCCATTTATTCATATTTATTGAGTGTCTAGAACCTGTGGAGTGGAAAAAACTACTTATCATTTTCATGAGCTCCCTGCCTTGTACATTGTAGGCACCTAATAAAATTTTTTTTCAACTGAAGTTTATGACCAAGGTTTTCACAGGAAAGGTTCTTTTTAAAATATTCTCGAAATCTTTTCTTTTTAAAGTAGATAACCAGTCAGAAGTGGAGAAGTAGCAATTGCTGAGCTTAGCAGTAGCCAAAAGCAAACTTCATCCCTAAGTCTAATGACAGCTTCTTGGATGCAGCTTGTGTGCGTTTCTTCTGTGTCTCTTTTTAAAGACAATCCCTAGGTCTGGATCTGTTGCTGATTTTGCAGTTTTTACCGGTTAGGTCATATTGAGAATGATGATAGCATTAAAAATGAAGTGTTGCATTCTTTTTTATCCTTTGCCACAGTTTAGTAAAAGCAAGAGAGAAGGGGAGATCCATCGGCATTGTCTTACAACACCAAATTCATTGCTTTGTAAGAAATGGGACCAAAGTTGTATGCTTTACATAAAAAATTCTTGCCTAAGGCAAAGTTGTTTTATAGATGGGGTCCCTGGCTGGCTCAGTCAGTAGAGCGTGCAACTCTTGATCTCAGGGTTGTGAGTTGAAGCCCCACATTGGATGTGGAGCCTACTTAGAAAAATTGTTTTATGCCTGAAGATAATTAGTGCTTATTAAGCTAATCATGCGTTGAATTATATTTAAAGAAGAATTGAATAAGATGTTTTGCGATTCTACTCATGTTTCATTAAAAATGATCTGAATTTCTTCACATGGATCAGACTGTCATATTTAGTGCCATTAAATTTCACATAATTAACTGTGATTTTGAGTTTTGGTATCTGGAAAAAATAGGCTGAGGTTGTTTCAGAAATAATAATTTTAGGTTTATCAGTGAAATTATTTAATAAATACTTCTGAATGAGCTCTCCAAAGGCATCTCATAGGCATCTCATCATTCAGTATCACCAAAACTTCCTGTCAGCTTTATCCATTTCAAGCTCCTATTTTAGCCACTTACTGAAGGTTCTTCACCTCCTCGAGTTGATATTGACAGAGTATTAGGAGTACCAAAGCCCCAGTCACATGGAACCAGTGTCACATAAATTAACTGAATTATCCATTGGCCTAATTCCCCATTTGTGCTCACATGGGAAAGGGATAACAACATATATGAAAGTGCTTTTAAAGCTGTACCCCAATGCAAGCTATGGCTATTTTCATTTCCCCCCATAGGATTATTATGATGACCTTCATTGCTCCTTACCTAGTCTAGTCTTTTCCTTCCATGGTCTCAATTCATAGCACACAGTTGTAGCTCTGATTTCTTTATAATCCAGATATTGAGGTTAGTTTATTATCTAATTCTTACCCACTAAAACTTGGAGAGCTGCAGAAAGCAGGTTTCTAAATCACAATTTCTTGTTTCTTGCTGCTACTAAAACAGGCAGGAAGGCAACCCTGTTCACTAGTATCAGTGAGACTTTGTGAAATCCTCGGAAAATGTTAATGTTCATTTTGGCTATGCTTCCAGTGAATTAACTGCTAATGTGAAACTTTGCCTGAATTGCTCATAAGACCAATGATTCTATGAGGTTTCCCCCCCTTTCTTTGGAGAGAAGTACTGTTGGAGTCATCCTTATGATTCTATTCTTTTGCTACTAATTTTGCACTAAACCCAAAGACATGGTCAGAAAATGATTATTGAAAAAATAAACAATCAAAACTCATAATTGTTGGTATGAATAGAGAATCTTTTATCAGGTGATTGAAATATGACATCCTGAATGATTTTTATCAGTGTTAAGGTAAGTTTCTTTTCTGAGTTAAAAAATAAAAATCTTATGATGTAATTTTCCCTTATTTCTCAGTTAGTGGTGAAGAGGATAGGTAGATCTTTTCAAATAGATGTAAACGTCACCATCTTGATATATTTAAGTCTCTTCCTTTTTTCCTGAAATCTATCCTATTCACTAAGTCCTTCCCCCCCCCCAATAGACTATTCTTGACATTGATACTGATCTCTTGTATCACAAATCATGATCTGTAGTTTACATTTTCCTAACAAGCCTCCTCTGAGGTATAAATGAAATGTATGACTTTAATTTATTATGGGCTACAGATATTTTGACCCCTTTGCTCATTCATACCTATTATGTACCAACTATGTGCTGGGCAGGTGAAGGGCACAGAGCCCTCTGCTTCTATCTGCTGGCTGTTATAGTCTCCTTTTTGAGAAACTATTGGATAATAAGCTTTAATGGGTAGAAGTAGTTAGTCAAATTTGAAAGTTTTTTAAATATTTAAAAATAAGAACATTTTAAAAGTCTTGATATGTTTATAGGAAAGCATAGGAAAAAGTCTAAAATACTTAGAATGGTTTTGGAACAGAAATATCAACTTTTGAACCTAAGTGTGGTTACTTAACAGGTACAAATCATACTTGCTACATTCTCATTTTGTTCTCTCTGAAATACAGAGAAAACGAAAGTATCATTCTCATGATGGTGTGTGAGGACAATCTGAAATAATATGCACAGATTACCAGCAAGTAGGTTCTTAATGCATTGTGCCTTTTATTAATGTTATTAAAAATAAGAGCTTATGGGAAATTAAATAAAGTTGTAAAAATTTGGAAACCAGAGGATAGAATCATCTTTCACAATGTTGATTCAGATGGTTTTTGAAGTTTATTAATACCACGCTTCTTTAACTGTCAAATTTATTTTTTAAAATTTCAATTCTCTCTACTATCTGCAGGAAGTATGTATTTCTATTTTTTCACCCAGTATGTTGTCCTACTTGTTATTCTGGACATGGGAATAAAGGAGTGGTTGAAAATGTCTAGATTATCTTGGCTATTCTCTTGTTATACTCAGTGATGTCAGTAAAACAAGCTTCTTCAGGAGCTGTATAGTTTATGAGTCTGGAACGTCATATAAAAAAGAAATATCCATAACTATATTTTATGGCTGAAGATTATATAAAGATTCTTGGTTGGCTTTCTTTTAGGATTGAGTATTTCAGTAATGGTTTAAAAATGATATTCTAAATTATTCTTATTATGTTATATTATTCTTATTTTCTTGTTTGAAAGTAAAGTGTTCCTAATAATGAAAATGTAGATGTACTTTGGATGTCTATAAGATACATGATACCCACAGAGTCTCCCCATCTATACTGAGTTGGTACATTTTAGCTATACTTTCTATTTAACTGTTCCCTGCCATTAAAAAAAATACATATATTTGGGAGAATTGCCTCATTCCTGAAAAGACGCTTCTTAGTCATTCAACTTGCTTGAGACTCTTAACTTCACTTGTACCATAAGATTTTAGTTACTACTCCCATGAAGAAGACCTTGCAGTTTTCAAATTATTCAGCATTCATCGTTTACCTCTACTAGGTGACTTTTGTAAGTTTATACAGCAGGAATGAATTCATGAAGTCAGCTTTATTGCTCGTCCATGTTAAATATTGTCTGAGGCTCCCCTTCATCTTGGGACTCATGCTGAGGAGCTACTATTATCTAGGCCATGCCAAAATCATAGCAGATACATAAAGGGAGATTGTGAGACTCCATGCTGGCTCTTACAGCTTCTGTTCCCGGGAGGCATGGGTCTCATTTCTCTTCCCCTCATACTTCATTAGCCCAGATCAGTATCATGGCCAAGCCTGAAGACAATGAGATGGAAAGTATAATCTTCCTCTAGCAATGGGCCTGGTGGGATGGTAGTTGGGGGGCGGGGGTGGGTGGCAGCGACTAGAATGGTTAAACAAAATTACAGTCTACCGTACTACCTTAATATTGCTATCTTTACACAACTTGAAATGTGCCTTTCTCTCTCCAATTCGAAACCATCATGTTTTCATTTCTTAAACATATATTGAATACCAGCTGCTATCTGTTCCCTATAGTAATTGTATAAATTTTCATATGAAGGATCAGAAACTGAAAGAAAAACCAGTTGACATTCTTAGCTCTTATTCTCTATTATGGCTATACACATTGAATAATTTTCATGTTTTCCTTGAAACATTTTTCTCATTTGCCTTTTATGATACCAAATTTCAAATGACTTGGAATTTTTAAATAAAGGAGATAGGATTGGAATTTTACTTTTTGATTTATTAGTTATGTGATGTTGGTCAAGTTATTTATTCTCTCTGACCTTCAGTTTCCTCAACAGTAAAGTGGAGATATTAGAACATTTGGGGTTAATTACATAAAAAATATGAATCCCTTGGTGCAATGTGTAATGTGTTACAAATCCCTGTGTAAGTCATATCTTGTGTCACTGCCGTCAGAACCCTGTAAGACTTCTGATTTCACTCAGAATTAAAACAGAAGTTCTCTTTTGTTCTGCAGACTCCAAAACAATCTGGCTCCATGGCACTCTCCCTTATTACTTCACTCCAGATATCTTGGAGTTCTCCATAACCCAAAAGGCACACAAAGCACACTCCAGGCTTGGTGCCTTTGACACTGCTGTTCCCACTGGAATGTTCTTTTTTTCAATATCTATGAAGCTTATCTCATCATTTTATTCTGCTTAAATGCCATCTCCTTAGAGAGGCCTCTGACCACTCACTGTTAAGATGTCAATCATTCTATCCTCTCACCTTGACATATTTGACTATTTTGATTACTCATCACTTTGACACTCATATGTGCTTATTTATTGGCATATGATTTTTCCTCCTTCTGAAATTTAAACTTCATAGAAACAAAGACTGTTTTTTTCTTACTGTTCACTCTAGTACCTGAAGTGGTACCTGGCCCGTACCAGGTGCTTCATTAATGATGAGTAAATAAATGTATCTTACAATCATTACTTAAGAGAATATATAATAAGACTGACTTGGAGGAAAAAAGATAGGGGCTCTATATCTTCTTTTTATCACTATATACACAAAAACTGGCCTAGAAAAGATGATTGAGACATAATAATTGAATGTATGTATTTATGTTCTAAGTCATTAACCAATTAAATGCAGTCTAGTTAGAAATTATCGGCAATTTCTTTATAAAGAACTATAAAACTTAAGTGATGATAATACTTCCTAAAGGGATTTATTTTACATGTTCTTTCCTTTAGTAGAAACTGATTTATTTGAAATGTAAACTGCACTTAAACAGATGAGTTAATGACAGAAGTAAAATTGCTCTTTCCCTTGGAAAACAGGAGAGAAAAAAAATCAAACAGTATTTTGAATCCAGAGCAAAATACTCAATAATAATGAAGTTAACTTTATGATATTTGAAAAGCTTAATAACCTAAGGTTTTCTATTTAATAAGCTAAGATTTTTCATTTAAGTCAAAGCATCATTTCAACATATAGTCAATATAAAAATCATTAATGAAGTCATTTATATTTTTAATTCTATTTCTTTGAAATTCCATGTGTATTTATCCTTATCACACATTTCAATTTGGATTGACCACATCCCATGTGATTAGTTGCCATTTGTGGCTGGTAGCTACCATATTGAGTATCACAGTTCCAATCTAACCTACCATACTAATAAATAGGATGATTTCTAGGATGCCACCCTTAATTCACTTCTCTCTTGCTTTTTGTTTTTTGGGTTTTTTTTTTTTTGAAGTTTAGTAGAAAAAAACAATGTTTCATCATTTTTAATTTCCATTTTTGATTAGTAGGATGATTTATCATAAGTATAGTTATTGAGAGCCACCTATGTACTAGGATTATTGGAGTTGCTTTATAAACATTCTCTAACTTTTCACAAAAAAGTGAAATGTGTTAAAATGAAAATGGGGTCCAGAAGGGTTACAAAATTTGCCTAAATTCACACAGCTTAAAATGGTGGAACTGGGATTCAATTTCAGAACGATCTTACTTTTTTATTTTTTAAAGACTGATTTAGAAAGAGAAAGAGAGCATGGGTGCATGCACAGGAGTGGGGGAGGGCCAAAGGGAGAGGATCTTCAAGCCGACTCCCTGCTAAGCATGGGGCTAGTCCGATGGGGCTTGAGGTCGAGACCCACGAAATCATGATCTGTGCTGAAACCAAGAGTTGAAGGCTTAACCGACTGAGCCACGCAGACACCCCAAGAATATCTTACTTTTTGACTACCTTAGGTATGTGTATAGGTCCAGTGTTCTTGAGACTCTAGAGATCTATAAATTGAACTTAATTTAATAGGTAATGAAACTATGTTAACTGAAATAAATGTGAGGCTCTAAATGTGGTCCTCTGACTTTCACAGGACCTCTTTTTTCATGGTAAAGTAGTTGGTCTGCCCAATACTGCTGGTTTTCTGGATTCTGAGGCTCTGTCGCATAACTTCTGCTTAAAGTTATGCTTCAGTATGCAGTGGGTTTCTGCACATAGCAGATACCCAAAGAGCAAATTGCAAGTGATATATATATATATATATATATATATATATATATATATATATATATTTGTTTCCTTCCCAGGATCAGTTATAAGTCTGAGGGAACTGGAACCTTTTTAATCGTGATTTGAATAGCATAGACTTTTGAACATTATGAACATCAGAAGGTCTCTAGTGTAGTGTATGTTCAATGTTTTGAATCTCTATTAGAACCAATATTAAATCCAGATATGGCAGGAAATATCCATGTGTATGAGGAAAGCAGTGTCTTTTAAGTCCTGAGTAGCAATGTAAAAAAAACAAAAAACTTTTGAATCTTACTCTAAAATAATTTTCCTTTTGTCAGGATTTTAGTTACACATTCAGGTGGAGATAATTTTTATGCTGAGGAAATATCTTGGCCTTGGTCTCACTGTCCTGAATGGAGTAGGAGTGGGCAGATGGATTTCTGGGGAACCACAGAGCAGCATGCAAGTTTGCTTTGGAGACAGGGTTTCTTGCCATGTATGTGATTTCAAAGTAAAACGTTAACCTGCATTAGCATCTCTAAGCCTTCAGTGTTGCTTTTGGCTATTGTTTAGTGTCACTTGTATTAGCAGCAGTTGAAGAGTTTGTGAAGGCATCAGTAGTCTTTTTTTTTTTAAGACTTTATTTATTTATTTGACACACAGAGAGAGAGAGAGATCAGATCACAAGTAGGCAGAGAGGTAGGCAGAGAGAGAGGAGAAAGCAGGCTCCCCACTGAGTAGGGAGCCTGATGTGGGCCTCGATCCCAGGACCCTGAGATCATGACCTGAGCNGAAGGCAGAGGCTTTAACCCACTGAGCCCCCCAGGCGCCCAGTAGTCTTGTTTTTAATATTGCTTGAGCTGTCAGTAAGTGGAACTTCAAAGCCATCATTATGAAGAAGTCCATTTCAGATGAAATTCTTGGTAAAAGCAAAAGAAACATTATCAGTCACATAAGGTCAATTTTGTGACTCTTTTTTAGTGTCGACTTATAGGTTAGACTTAGTATGGTATGTGTCTAGGACATTATAGAACCTCCAAAGACAGGGAGATGATCATAGCCCTGGGCCAGTAGAATACCAAAAACTGGATCAAGCATAAGTGTGATTCAAGCAACCGGGAGTACCAGGAGGTAGGACCATAATTAGTTCAGAGTGATAGGGTTTTCCTAGAGAGCTGGACTTGTACAAAA
>LNAC01000002.1:6443200-6919437 GCA_002007465.1 Ailurus styani | reverse complement strand
CCCAGGCGCCCCCAAGAGAGATTCTTAAGCAGACTCCATCCCCAGTATGGAGCCAGACACAGAGCTCCATCTTTCAACCCTGAGATCATGACCTGAACCAAAATCAAGAGTCAGATGCTTAACCTACTGAGCCACTGAGGCACCCTGCTAACATCATATTAAACAGTGAAGAGCTGAAAGCTTTTCCCCTAAGATCAGGAACAAGACAAGGATGCCCACTCTTGCCTTATTCAATGTGGTATTGGAAGTTCTAGCTAGAACACTGGACAAGAAAAAGAAAAAAAAGCAATAAAATTGGAAAGGAAAAAGAAAATATCAAAATTTGCTGATGGATGATACTGTACACAGAAAACCCTAAATGCTCTGTCAAAAAAACATTTGGAACTAATAAATGAAGTCAGTAAAATTGCAGCATACAAAACTAACGTGTGAATGCAACGTGTTACATTTCTATAGTCTATTAATGAGCTATCAGATAAATTAAGGACACAATTCCATTTACAATTTCTTGTATAATCCTATTAAATAAACACTGCACTGAGTGGTGGGAGGGGTCACTTACCAGGCTGCTGTCCTATAACTAGGACAAGGCCATTAAGCCCTGAGACAGATGAGTCCCTAAGCTCCTCAGATCATCCCACTGACCNGTGACTTGAACCAAAATCAAGAGTCAGATGCTGGGCGCCTGGGTGGCTCAGTGGGTTAAAGCCTCTGCTTTCGGCTCAGGTCATGATCTCAGGGTCCTGNGGCGCCCCCAAGAGAGATTCTTAAGCAGACTCCATCCCCAGTATGGAGCCAGACACAGAGCTCCATCTTTCAACCCTGAGATCATGACCTGAACCAAAATCAAGAGTCAGATGCTTAACCTACTGAGCCACTGAGGCACCCTGCTAACATCATATTAAACAGTGAAAAGCTGAAAGCTTTTCCCCTAAGATCAGGAACAAGACAAGGATGCCCACTCTTGCCTTATTCAATGTGGTATTGGAAGTTCTAGCTAGAACACTGGACAANCCATTGGACAAGAAAAAGAAAAAAAAGCAATGAAATTGGAAAGGAAAAAGAAAATATCAAAATTTGCTGATGGATGATACTGTACACAGAAAACCCTAAATGCTCTGTCAAAAAAACATTTGGAACTAATAAATGAAGTCAGTAAAATTGCAGCATACAAAACTAACATGTGAATGCAACGTGTTACATTTCTATAGTCTATTAATGAGCTATCAGATAAATTAAGGACACAATTCCATTTACAATTTCTTGTATAATCCTATTAAATAAACACTGCACTGAGTGGTGGGAGGGGTCACTTACCAGGCTGCTGTCCTATAACTAGGACAAGGCCATTAAGCCCTGAGACAGATGAGTCCCTAAGCTCCTCAGATCATCCCACTGACCCTATTCTTGGGATGAAGAATTAGAGAAGACCTTAAACAGAAAAAGTAGGAATGGATCCCATGTGGTCTGGTCTGGGTTTGGAGTGCCACACCTAGATAGGACTGCAGACCTTGGCAATTTCCAGATGCTAGAGAGGAACTTAGAAAATTTTAATGGAGTGATAGAGGTTTTAGTTTTGCAAGATGAGCAGTTTCTGGAGGTCTGCTGTACAATATAGCATCTAGGGTTAATAATACATTGTGCATTTAAGAGTTCGTCAAGAGGATAGATCTCATGTTAAATGCTCTGCCCCCCCAACACACACGCGTGCACACACACACACACACACACAAAGGAAACTTTTGGAAGCGATGGATAACTCTTATTACTTGGTGGTGATGGTTTCATGGATTTGTGCCTGTGTCCAAACTCATCAAGTTGTATACATAAATTATGTGTATCTTTTTGTATATCAATTTTATCTCAATGAAGCAATTTTGAAAAGAAAAGAAAATTTCCAGGAAGTAATTTCAAACGTGGAAGCTCCTGAGAGCTGGGCCTGTCTTGCCTAGTTGTAAAAGGTGGTTTTACCCACTATAGCTGTTTAATTATGTGAAAATAATTTTCTCTCTGCCCTAAGTCATCTTTTCTTTTTTAAACTTGTCCTCCTGATTTCTTTAACTATTCCCACAAGTGGATGAATGCTTTCTGAAGTGTAACTGTATTTTAGATGCTGCTCTTTTATATGTGTGACCATCTGTGCACAGGCATTGTCTTTTCTAGTTAAGTTGTACATAATATCATCTGCATTGTTTATGTGTTTGTTTGGCATTCATATACTGGATAATAGGATCTGTTCAGAATCAATAAAATCACCCCAATTGTCACTTATCAAATGCAAATACTACTTCATAGGCTGTCGTAGAGGTTTGATGTAAGTTTTAAGACTCATACGTAGGACCTTGGCCATTTTGTAGTTGGGACCCATCATTGATGATTTTGAAAGGAAGATAAAAAGAAACTGCTTTAGGGATTTAAAGACAGATTTAATCCTGAAACATTTCAAGATCGCTTTAATAAAGTTCCAAAATAGACTTTAACAGCCTTTAAGTTGAGATTTCAATGATTTAAGCATGGCATTAATTTTTTTTATTACTTAATGGGAATAAAGAAAGACGATTAAATTGGTTTTATACTGGTTTTAAACCCAATAAAATATTTCACTGTTAATAGAATTTTTGCATTCTCTTTATTATACTTTCTTACAGGAGGTCTGTGTCTCTGAATTAGCTACAGGACCTCTCCTTTATAGATGGCATCGCTGGGTGCATAAATTGCTATATATTCATGTCCGTGTACAGGTGACATGTGTAAAAGCAAATCTGCGTCATTGTTTTGGAAGCTATCCCAGTTCATGTAACATATACCTCATCCAGGAAGTATCTGGGTATGCACCAGCAAGCCAGTCCTCCCTATGCCCTCTTGTAAAACCTCTTAATGGTGTGTTGTCAGTTATGCTAGGTTAAGAAACCTGTTTAAACTTTTCATGACTATAAAACATTATGAAATTTATTAAATTTAAAAATGGTGTTTGGAAAGTGGAAATCCCTAGAAATCCTAATCTTTTAAACTTTCTTCTTTACTCAAATCCTGTTGGAAGAGCATAGTATTTTTATACCCCGGGTTAAAGGAAGATTTCTGACAGCAGTCTTGCTGCCAGACCTGAATTCCTCAGACCCCGAAGTTCTCTGCCCTTTCTGAAACCCTCAGCCACAAATTCCTTTTTTAGCCACTTGGCCTCAGCTCTATGCTCTGTTGCCTTTCTGAATATCAGTGTTGGCTACTTGCCCCATAACTCCAAATTTGCTCACTGATCAAACTATCAAAAACTAATTGTAAGAGGGCCTCTGAATTCTAGGTACGACGATAGTCACTGAGGCGATGAACATAAATGCTATATTTTGAGATGACTTTGAAGAGTGCATTCTCCTGGAGAAGTCCAAATTCCAAAGAATGTGATAGTTGTTGCAGACTCATGAGAGCACAGAAGCAGCGGCAGCTGAGACTGTGTTTCAGGCATTCAGTTAAGATGATTTTTAAGCTAAATTGCCAGGAAACGAAGAAGAAATGGACCGTCCACATAAAAGAAATGACATGAAGAATGATTTGCAGTTCTGAAGGAATGTTGGAGGAGCAGTATGGCTCAAGCTTAGAGTTCACGTGGCAGGTGATAAGAGCTAAGTCAGGAAAGGTGGAGATGGTACAGACTCAGAGTAGAAAGAAGACAATGAAACCTCGAGGAAACTCACTAGATGAGAAGAGAATACGAAGATCAAAGAATGAGAGAAGAAGGAGAACCAAGAGAAAATTATAACATAGAAACAGGAAGAGGGGCACCTGGGTGGCTCAGTCAGTTAAATGATTGCCTTTGGCTCAGGTCATGATCCCGGCCGGAGTCCTGGGATTGAGTCCCACATCATGGTCCCCATGCAGGGACTCTGCTTCTCCCTCTGATCCTCTCCCCTCTCATTCTCTCTCTCACCCTCTCCCTCAAATAAATAAATAAAATCTAAAAAAAGAAAAGAAAGAAAGGAACAGGAAGGCAAAAATGCAACAAAGGAGGAAGAAATCCATGGTGAACTCTGAAGGAGGCATGAGAAATGTGAACTGACTGTTGAATTTCAGAGCAAGATCTATCCTGGCTGACTGGTTGGGAGAGAGCGCTTGCTCTGGTTGAGGAATTTAAAGGATGTGAGAAAGAAGAAATGGTGAATGGTCTCATTTTTTGAAGGAGGAGAGAAAGGAAGTGGCAACTGAGCCCTTACCCAGGCAGGCTTATATTATTGTTGTTGCTCCCAGATAGAAGAACTTAGATCCCATTTATCATACAAGAGAACAAAGCAGCTAGAGAAATGGAAGACAGTGAAGACACAAGAAATGGAAGAAATTATAATTGCTTTTAAAGGGGGTGTAGAAAATCTGTCAGTTCCTTTCCCATAAAAATACTACCCTTTTCTCTCTCTTCATTTCCCTTCCCAGTGAAACTTAACTCCCCTTTGGCACAACTGTAATTCACTGACAAAGTTCTTCTTTTTATGTCAGTCTCAGAACCTGGCTCCCACTTTCCTTAGTGGTTGACCCATTTCATTCCCTGCTTATCATGGCCTAATGCATATTCATCATGTCACCGTCGAATATAGATAATGGTCACTGTAATGTTTTTAACATTCAAAGAGGATGATTTTTGTATAAAAATATATTGACAAGTGAAGAAAAAAAAAAAGGATAACTACCTGGCCTCAAGACAAGATATACTTCAACACCCTGGGCTTCAGTCGTTTCCTATTTTTTAAGACTTTATTATAATTTTTTAGAGAATTTTCAGGTTTACAGGAAAATTAAGGAAGGTTCAGAAATGGCCCATTTACTGCTTGCCCCCACACATTCATAGCCTCTCTCATTATCGTCATCATTCACCAGAATGTACATTTTTTTTAAAAGCAGGGATAAACCTACAATGACACATCATAATCACCCATAATCTATCCATAGTTTACTTAAAAGTTCACTCTTGGTACTCCATGTTCAATGGGTTTGGAAAAATGTATATTATATATCCATCATGAAAATGTACCATATACTATCCCTGCCCTAAAGTGAAATGGCCTCTGTGCCTTGCCTATTCATTTCCCTACCCCCACCCCACCTCCTGATAATCTCTTACCTTTTTGTTGTCTCCATAGGTTTTCCTTTCCTGGAATGTTATGTAATTGGAATTATATAATATGTAGGCTTTTCAGATTGCCTTCTTTCAGTTTGAAATACGTATTTAAGGTTTTTTTTAAAGATTTTATTTATTGATTTGTTAGAGAGAAACAGAGAGTGAGCACAAGCAGGGGAAGCTGCAGGCAGAGGGAGAAGCAGGCTCCCCGCTAAGGAAGGAGCCCAGTATAGGACTTGATCCCACGACCCTGGGATCATGACCTGAGCTGAAGACAGATGCTTAACTGACTGAGCCACCCAGGCATCCCTATATTTAAGTTTTCTTTATGTCTTTCCTTCATGTTTTGGTAGCTCATTTCTTTTTATCACTGTATAATATTTCACTTGGGGGGTATACCAAAATTTCCTTTATTCATTTACACACGGAAGGATATTTTGGTTGCTTCTAAGTTTTGGCAGTTATGAATAGGGCTAATAAACATCCACATGCAGGTGTTTGTGTAGACATGAATTTCCAACTCCTTTGTGTAAACACCAAGAAGAGTGATTACTGATTGTATGGCAATAGTATGTTTAGTTTTATAATAAGCTTCCAAACTGTCTTCCAAAGTGATGTGTCATTGTGCAGCCCCAGTAAGTGCAAGAATTCTTGTTGCTTCACATCCTCACCAGCATTTCTTGTTGTCAGTGTTCTGGATTTTGGCCATTCTTTTATTTAATTTAATTAATTAATTTATTTGAGAGACAGAGTGAGCAAGAAAGTGAGTGTGAGTGGAGTGGAGTGGTAGGGGGAGAGAAAGATTAGCAGACTCCCCGCTGAACAAGGAGCCTGATGTGGGGCTCCGCCCCAGGATCCTAGGATCATGATCTGAGCCAAAGGCAGATGCTCAACTGCCTGAGCCACCCAGGGGCCCCTATTTTGGCCATTCTAATACATATGTGGTGGTACCTCATTATTGCTTTAATTTGCATTTCCTTGATAGCATATAATGTGGAGAATATTTTTGTATGTTTATTTGTCATCTGTATATCTTCATTGGTGACGCATTTGTTAAGGTCTTTGGCCCATTTTTTTATTTGGGCTTTTTGTTTTCTTATTGTTGAGTTTTAAGAGACCTTTGTAGATTTTATATAACTGGCCCTTATCAGTTTGTGTTTTTTTTTGTTTTTTTTTTTTGAAGATTGTCTTTGAGTCCGTAGCTTGCCTTTTTCATTTTCTTGATATTGTCTTTTGCAGAGCAGAAGTTTTTCATTTTAATGAAGTTCAGGTTGACTGTGATTTCTTTCATGGGCCATATCTTTGGTGTTGTACCAAAAAAGGCATCATCATGCCAAGGTCATTTAGGTCATCTTCTGAGAATTTTATAGTTTTGTGTTTTACATTTATGTCTGTGATCCATTTTGATTTCATTTTTGTGAAGGGTGTAAATTCTCTGTCTCCTACTTATAAAAGTGACTATTTTGATTAGATTCTACTTAAGATGTAATCCAGCTTAAAAATGTGATGATTCTAAAATTAGGAAATTAAGAACTTTACTAAAAGAGGAGAAAAGATTATTAGGAAGTGTGGTAGAAAATTAGAGGCAGGTTCTGATCTTGGGTTCTGGTGTGGTGGTTTTATACTTACCTAAGTTTCTTAAACTCACTAACTAAATCTCAGTTTGACTTCTCCATAATGAGTAGGTGTCTCTCTTCCTACAGGACTATTGTGGGAACCAAACGAGATGATCTCTTTAGAGTAGCTAGCACAAATATGGCACATTATGGGTGCCAGATAATATTTGTGACTCTCTTCTTCCTTAAGTTCATTTTGCTCATTGATACTGCTTTACTTAGGAAAATAGCAGATACCAAATGAACATTTACTGTGAATTAATGTATGTTCTGCTTGACTTAATATACCTAATCTTCATTAAGAACCAATTATTTTCATTGCTGTTGTACAGTTAAGAAAGCAGGCATAGAGCTTAAATGGTTTGCTCAAGGTAAATCCTATAGGAAAGAACCGAGCTACAATTTAAATTCAGGCAAGTCAGTTCCAGAGCCTTTGTTTTTAACTACTACATACAGTTGCTGTATATTTATGAAATAATTCTTAGAGTCAAATCTGCGTTTGATACAAATTACATTTGATATAAAGCTCCGCTATATATGGCTTCCAAGCTTTCAAATATAATTTCTGGGATAACTTTAGACGTATGTAAAATGCACAGTTTGTTAGGAATAACTAACAGAGGAGCCCAGTGCCCAGCTCCCAGAGTGGTCATGCCATTTGTCAGAAGCATTTTCTGATAGTGCAGTAGTTACTGTATTTGAAAAGAGGAATGTTGATCTGTTTTGTACAGTTAGCCAGATAACTACTTTGACATCTGAAACTTCTTCTGTACATTTCCTTGCCCTGAAAGAGTAAATTGTACATCCACATCAAAGAAATGTCATAGGAATGTTTGAGGAGAAATTCTGATCATGGGTTAATAGGTAACGGTATTGCATTTTTATAAATCAGTAAGGTAAAACTTGAATCATTATAATGATTTAAAATGTTCTCAACTAGAATGGCTTACTTTGTAATTAAATTAATGTCTCTGACATTAGTGTTGAAATATACTGCCATTTTAGAAAGTCAGCTGATTCAACAAGGAAGTAATTTTCAAAGCAATTACCATTATTATTATTAAACATTAATCGACCATACCCTATATTGATTTTGATCCCACTTAACTTGATACTAAATGTTGTTAAAGATTTTATTTATTTATTTATTTGAGAGAGAGAGAGATTACAAGTAGGCAGAGAGGCAGGCAGAGAGAGAGGAGGAAGCAGGCTCCCCGCTGAGCGGNAGTGGGCCTCCATCCCAGGACCCTGAGATCATGACCTGAGCCTAAGGCAGAGGCTTTAACTCACTGAGCCACCCAGGCGTCCTATACTAAATATTGTCAATTAAAAAAACAAACCTGGGGAGCCTGGGTGGCTCAGTGAGTTAAAGCCTCTGCCTTAGGCTCAGGTCATGATCTCAGGGTCCTGGGATCGAGTCCCACATCGGGCTCCCCCCTCAGCGGGGAGCCTGCTTCCTCCTCTCTCTCTGCCTGCCTCTCTGCCTACTTGTAATCTCTCTCTCTCTCAAATAGATAAATAAATAAAATCTTAAAAAAAAAAATAAAAAAACAGACCTGTCAGTTCCTATTTTGAGATAGTAAATTACCATCGGTACGTGTGTCTAGTGAATGAATGTTGGACCAGTAACTGGGATATTTGAGTTCCTTTCTTTTAAAACACAGCTAAAGAAATAAATAGAAGGAGAAGTTGCCTTTTTAGAGTGGCGGACTTGAATTTGGGTATGTTGGTTGTATTTGAGATACCAGTAGGCATATCAAAGTGTAAGACGCATGACAGCTGTGAGGACTACAGTTCTTGAATTTGTTTTGTTTTTCTTTTGGGGCGGTGGGTGAGCATTGGAGGTATTAAAAGCCTGAGGATGGGGGTGGTGTTCTTTGGTTTATAAGAAAAATAGTGGCACTGAGAACATTCACGGGAGTGAAGAAATCAGAAAGGAGGAAGCTAAAATGCCTGTGGGAAGAGAGTAGATTGTCAGTTTACAGTCTTAGAGACAGAGCGCTTTTAAATGAGAAGTCTGAGTTAGTGACCTCCAGAGGTTTGTCGCTGAAAGTAGCTTTGGAGATGGATTTTACTGAGTTTGAGCATGTCATGGAATCAGGCCAATCAATAAGTTGTCCTCCCAAGCAACCAAAAGAGTGTTATTTAGTAGGGACTTTTGTCTGAACTTCTCTAGAACTCTTGAAAAATTGACCTAGAAAGTTGACTTTGATTTAGATACATCTTGTCCCAATAGTTGCCAAGAGCTTCAGATCTGAATAGTTAATGATGTAGCCTAGCAGTCACACCTACCGCACAACTTTGGGGAGCCTGTTTGCTCATTCCTTGCTTTTATCTGAAGTCTTAAGACTTCACCATTTAGATTTAGATTAGCCCAGAATATGACCAGGTATGAAAAATTTATACCATATATTTCAACATTGGAATCTATTAGTAATAGCGAATATTTATCATCCTTTTTAAGATGCATCAGGTATTGTATTAGGGGTTTTACATGATGATCTCATTTAGAACTTACATCAACCCTGAATTTGGTAACACTATTAGCTCCACTTCCAGATGGGGCTTCGAGAGCATGTGTAACTTGCTTCAGGTAACAGTGCTAATTCAGGGCAAAGCCAGTATTCAAATTTAGGTTTGCCTGAGCTCTAAGTTATACTAATTCTGTAAAGTGTTTTCAAGAGCTTTGTCTGCCCTGTACTTTCTGAGCAACACATCATAAAACATAGAAATGATTTCGAAAGAAAAGTAAGGGGAGATTGCCTTAATTTTGAAATCTTTTAGTTAATTAGGAAAAAGCAAGGACTTCCCACCAAACTAAATATTTTTATTCATAAACCTTTGATTTTAACTCTACTTGCCACTCATTTTACAAATGTATGTTTTTCTATAAGGAAATTCCAGAAGCAAATCCTTGCTAATAAGGCTAATGATAGTGTTAACACTGACAGTGACTTCACTGAACAAAATTAGTAAGGAGATGCTAGCAGGTAGGGAATTTTGTATTCCTTGAAAACTGAACTGAGTTTTTCGGTTTGCTTATCCTTTTATCTTAAATTTCTTCTTGCTTTGAGAGGTTCTATTTCAATGGATAAACCTCACAGTCACATGAGAAGCTGTTTTAAAAGGAAAATCCTTGATGGTTCAAGCAGTTGGAATCCGTGTTGAATTCTTACTGAAGTTTAGGATGACTGTTGATGGCCAAAATGTGCTTGTGGGACACACATGTTACATGATAGCACCCAGACCTGACTTAATGCACTAAACAGATTGCTGGTCTTTCCTACCAGCTGTTCCTGTCTCCTTTAGTTGTTCGCGTTATGACTGTTCGTGAACAACCGATAAATTTAAATGTTTTGAAAGCATATATATTAGATGAAGACATTGTAATAGTGAAAAAATAGGCTAGTTTCTGACACTCTATTATCCCAATTTTTTAGCCATCCTTAATGACAGAAACAGGTGAATATTCCTATTGGCTACAAAGGCATCCAGTAAAATAGATATGACATCATTATGTGACATGTATCTGGTTGGTGTGCCCTTCAGTAACAAAACAATCAGAGATTTATTTTTTCCTAAAATGTTGATTATTTAGTCTCATCTTATCAGAAGCCCCTTTGCCAAAGCCATCAGTTTTGTACTGTTTTCTCTAGTGATAATGCTCAAAGATAACAGTGTATTGAAATTACTGTAGATAAAAGTGAAAAGGCTTTGATTGTTACTGCTTAGATTTCAAAAGAAAAGCAACATAGACGACATCTTATATTGGAAAGATTTTATAATGTCTCTGTTATTTGGCATTGGTTTTTGTAAGATCTTCTATACGTTTTAAATCATTCTGTTCATTCTTTCACAGATATTTATCAAGTACCTACTAAGTGCTAGGAACATTTCTATACACTGAAGATACACAATCTCTGGTTTGGTGAAATGGAAAAATAATTCTTGTCCTAATGGAGTTTTAAATTTAGTAAGGGAGTCAGATAATAAGTAAGATAAATAAAGTAAAATATGTAATATGTTAGACACTGAGAAGGGGTACAGAGAAGTACAAGGCAGGAAAGGAAAGTAGAGAATGGTGTTGAGGGACATGAGGAGGTGTAATTTTAAAAGAAAAATTCTCATAGATTTGTTTTCAAATATGTACTTTGACAACTTCATATGCAACTTTGCCTTGTATACATAGTGTATAGCTTGATATTTCACCTACTTGATTTTATAATTACACTGTATCTTATTTTTAAATATATGTTAACCAATCCCTGCTGTCACATTAATGAATAAAAAGCAGTAGAATTTGGTGTATTCACAAGCTACTCTTCTACATTAGATTGCCATTAGATCTGATTCTTCTACTATTAATCACTATTAGGTTTTTTATCATAATGCCAAAAAATCTATGAAGTCTTTGTTGTACTTACCTTGCCTGTTAAACTCATGATAAGAAATTGGCCATGGGTTAAAAATGCTTGAGTTCATATAGCATGTTTATATTAATATTACAGAATCATTGTGAATGAATTGGTTTTCTGGAGGATCAAATAACAATTTCTAGTTGTGATTTTATGCTCAGGTGAACAGCATGCACAGTTGCTAAGCTATAGAGACTAGAAAAAGTAAACATGTCATCTACTCAGATACTCAGATGGTAAAACTCTTAAAAACTGCACATGTCTATTAGGAAATGCCTTCTGTTTTCCAGTCATTGCTCTACTTCACTTCCATTAAGAGGTAGAATGGACTTTATTAGCCTTCATAAGTTGATGCTGGTCATATCCTTGCTCATTTTTTTGTATAATCACTGCTCAGTTAGCAACACAGAGTAGCTACATTTGAGACACTTATCAGAGGGTATTATTTTGGTATTACTGCTCCAAAATGCTTATCAAAAGCTGGAATGAGAAAGAGTATTTAGGGAGGATTCCTTGAAGAAGGTGCACATCATCTACTTCTGTAGACTGGGTATTACAAACTGAAAGGACTTAGAAAGACCAAGGAAGTATCAAAATTGAATGAAGGCAACCATGGGACCTGTGGGCTGCAGGAGGTCACAGGCCCATTAAGGGACAGTTACTCTTCAGCATCACAGAATACTCCTGCAGGTTGATTCCTGCAAGCAGATGATTGCTTTGAAACTCTGCATTTAAATAGACTATAACCCCCCTCTGAGTAAGATAGGCTGGCAAAAGACTATATACCCAAACCACATTATTCTAATCTCTGTTAAAATCTAATTTTTGAATTGTAATGTATTGTGAATCCAACAGTCTCCACTGAGAAAGTTAAAAGATAAAGATTTATGAAACATATGGTTCTGTTTACTATATTTATATATCACAGTGTCCTATGAGGACCCCTGGGAGAAATTTCTGTCTGGTCTTAGTACCAAGATTAGTTGTGCTTCTACTGTGAATAAAAATAAGTAGATTTGCAAACTACCATTCTATATCAGGAGCTGGTGGCTCTGGACATGGATAGTCTACTTAAAAGGTCTATTTGTCTCTTGCAAAAGTTAATCTAAATTCATGACCAGGCTCTAGCAGATGGATTTCATCTTATAATACATACTTGTCTTTAATTTCACTTTTGACTTATCTTTCTTATTCTCATGTTCCTTCAAATTAATTGCTTTATTCATTTATTTTGAAATGTATATCTTGTGTTATTTCATGTAACTATAGAGACTGCCTTAAAATTTTGGGGAACAGATGAAATTAACAATAAATTAAGAAACAGCTTCCAAGATGTATGTTGGTTGAAATATTTCTTTCTCACAATAGCATTGCACTCCAGTGTATTGTGAGATAGGTCACAAATGCCAATATTTTTGTGGCCAAACCTAATTAAACAATAATAGCAAATCGTTTACATTTTGACATTAATTGTTGATAACTAGATAGCCCTTATAATGCAATCTTACATAAGAGCCTTGTTCATTTTCTCAAATGTGCTAAAAGAGGTAAATTTACATCTAATCCTGGGAGTGGCATGTCAACAGAAATTTGTCTTTTTACATGTGGTGGCCACTAGTCCTTGTGGTAGCTTCTCATGAATCAAAAAGAGGATATTTTGTCCTTCCAGAGGATACAGCTGAAGGTCAAGACTTGTGCTTTTGTCATCAGAGCATGACAAAGATTCTATTCCCATCACTCTTGGACCAGGAATTACTAGGGCACGTAAACTTGCTGGACCACTCACAGAAGTCCTACTAGTGTGTTACATGTGAATTTCACCTGCCATATGTGTCTTGACCACTGAAAACCACACTAAAGCTGTTGAGCTGGTTCTATGTTGGCAACATTTTATAACCCTATGAACAAAAATAAGTAGCTCTAAGCTCGCAGAAAAGGAAGATAAGGAATAGTATACATATGTGTCATATTACAAATTAGTTTTTTGATATATATTAAACTCTTTCTGTATTTAATTTTTTTTAAAGACTTTATTTATTTATTTGACACACAGAGAGAGATCAGATCACCAGTTAGGCAGAGAGGCAGGCAGAGAGAGAGAGAGGAGGAAGCAGGCTCCCCACTGAGCAGGGAGCCCGATGCCGAGAGCTCGATCCCAGGACCCTGAGATCATGACCTGAGCTGACGGCAGAGGCTTTAACCCACTGAGCCACCCAGGCACCCTCTTCCTGTATTTAATAGTTAAATCCTTTTTATGGGTCACAGACCTTTTGAAAATCTGATGAAAGCTATGATCTCTCTCTAGGAAGACACATGAAGGTATAAGCATATAGAATATAGACTTTATATTGAATTTCTGCAAGTTATTAAATGTTGGGGGCCAACTCTAGCTATTGTTATTGAGAGCTTCGTTCATTCAACCATTTGTTCAGTAGAAGAGTGATGATGGTCTCATGAAGGTAGTGTACGTTTCTAATCTTATGCCTCAAAAATCACCAATCCCTAAGCTCACCAGAGTCATGCTCTGTCATTGCACCACAGATAAATAAGGCTTCTGAACCAGTCTAAACAAGAGCAGTGAGTTTTGCACTCTTCAAACATAGGTTAATAGAAATGAATGCGAGGATTCTTTTCCTTATCCATTTGGCCCAGTAGTTCAGATTCTGTTTAGCATATTCTGATGTTTAAGCATATGTTTACTAGGAAAGCAAGGATTGGGGCGCCTGGGTGGTGCAGTCGGTTAAGCGGCCAACGCTTGGTTTTGGATCAGGTCCTGATGTCAGGGTCGAGAGATCGAATCCTGCGTGGTCCTCTGCGCTCAGCAGGGTGTCTGTTTCAAATTCTCTTTCCCTCTGTCCCCACTCATTCTCTGTGTGTGTGTGTGTGTGTGTGTGTGTGTGTCAAAAATAAATAGATAAGTCTTTTTAAAAAGTAGGAAAACAAAGATTAAGTAAACCATCTTACACTTATTCCATGAAATATTGTATAGCCACTTAAAAGAATGTTTGGAAAGAACTAGTAATCACTTCGGGGAAAAAAGTGCTTTGTCGAACTGTTAAGATGATAAGGAAGACGATATAAGAGTTTGATCAGTATCACTGCAACTTATGTTGTTTTTTTCTTAAAAATAAAAATACCAAAAATATTAGCCATTCTTTTTGGTAAAATTATAGATCATTTTTGTTGTTGTTTTTACATTTTTATTTTCCAGATTGTTACAATAAATGTTTATTACTTTATATTAAAATTGAGTGAGAAAGTTCATTTTAAAATGACAGAAAGTAGTTTTCTAGAACAAGGAAAGTATATATATTAGTAAAGTAGAAAATTATTGTCTTTAAGCAAGAGTTCTCAATCCTCACTAATAAATGTGTATATAATTATATAACATCAACTATTCTCTTTGGGACAAAGAGAGACAGAATCAGTTTGTCTAGTGATTTTTGAGATTGGACATCTCAAAGGACTAAATTAAACTATGATATATAGTATGTGTATTGGAATTTGTAATTTTCTCAAATTATTAATAAAACACATAATAGACCTTGAAAATGTAAATTAAAAAAATGTCTCTTAGGTACAAGCCTGTGTCACTCTGTAACAAAGTGAGAATGTATTATTGGAATTCATACTTAAATTTTGTTTTTGTAAGGACCCTTTTATGGCAATTGGTCACATCATTTCTCCTGCAAGTGTCAGTTTTGCATAAATGTTGTGAAATCACTGAGATTTGTGGTTTGGGGTTGAAATTTTGTCACTACCCTAAAAAAAAAAAATCACACCCAGAGGGTATAAATTTAATTTTTGGCTTCTACCCTTGAGCTGGGTGAAACCAACACTAAAATAACATCTCAAGGGGTATAAAACTAACCATTCCAATAAAATGGACATATTCTTAAGTTGAATTTTATATAGCCTGTATATAAACTCAGACTATCCAGGACTGCTGAAGAAAAGAACTTTCAACTGTTTCAAACTGCTCATTGGTAAGAATTGTGTACATTTACATTACCATGTATCACAATTCCATGAAGTTCAATGTGAATAAATACGAATGGTACCTCTTGGAATTGGACAGATACTGGATGGTGTTAAACAAACAAGGAAGACTTTGTTCATAACTATTGCAATAGGAGACATGACTATTGTGATAAGTTCAAGACTATACAATAGAGGAGAGAAACCTTTAATTCTGCTAAAACAGTTTGCTTTGAGCTAATGGGAAAGTTCTGGAGGACATCAGTGGAGAAGCTGGTCAATGTGTTTGCTAACTAGCAGCTTATCTAAATTAGACTCCTACTTCCACTGAGACTGGGAGGTTGAGGCTCAGTCCTTCTGGGTTACATTTCAAAGGGAAGGCTCCCAGGTTCTTGAAAAAGACATTCCCAAGTAGTAGAATAGCCTAGAGGCTAAGGAAAGAGTTAAATCTTAAAGGGTTGGAGAAAGAATTGACAGTAGCAAGTATTCTTAAGTAAATTCTCTAAGGAAAGAGAAGAGAAGAAATCTGTTTAAAGTTTAATCAAGTTGAGGGGATCCTTAAGGCCCTCTTGGTCATACTCATCTTTCCTTGCAGGCAATGTGGATGGAGATAGAAAGCTCTAACCATGAAAAGTGGCTTTTAACCTTGACTCTTGCTTAGGTTTTTTGTTTGTTTGTTTGTTTGTTTTTTGAGTATTGGTTTTTCTTATTAGTTGTTTATACTGCATAAAAATTACCACACACTTAGTGGCTTATAACAACATACATTTATTTATTTATCTCACAGTTTCTGTTGGTCAGAGGTCTGCTTAGGATCTGTGGAAATCAATGTGTTGAACAGGACTGTGTTTTCTTCTAGAAGCCTGACTAGGGAAGCATCTGCTTCCTCTGCTTGCCCGGCTCTTGGCAAGATTCTTGGCACTTCTCTGGGGCTGTAGGATTCATGCCATGTTGCTTCTTCAAAGTGAGAAAGGGGAGAGATACTGGGGCAAACTGGCTATCAAGAAGTATTTTTTTTTTAAGATTTTATTTATTTGACAGAGAGAGAGAGAGAGAGAGAGAGAGAGAGAGAGAGAGAGAGAGAGATCACAAGCAGGCTGAGAGGCAGGCAGAGAGAGAGGGGGGAAGCAGGCTCCTTGCTGAGCAGGGAGCCCGATGCGGACCTCTATCCTAGGACCCTGAGATCATGACCTGAGCTGAAGGCAGAGGCTTTAACCCACTGAGCCACCCAGGCGCCCAAGAAGTTTTGCATATTATAATGTAGTCCTGGGAAAGATGATGACGCCTCATCACCTTTGCTGTAGTCTGTTGGTTGGAAGCAACTCACACGTCCCATGCACACTCAGGGGAGGTTTCTACACAAAGATGTGAACACCAAGCAATTTCACTAATAGTAAACTTTTAGCTCCCTAGGAGTACTCCAAGATGGATCTGGAACAGTTTGGGGATGGATAGAGGGGTTACCATTGTTATAGAGCTCTGGTTCCCTGTGCCTACTTTAATCTAAGAAGCATGTTGAGGGTGCCTGGGTGGCTCAGTGGGTTAAGCCTCTGCCTTCGGCTCAGATCATGATCTCAGGGTCCTGGGATCTAATCCCGTATTGGGCTCTCTGCTCAGCAGGGAGCCTGCTTCCCCCTCTCTCTGCCTGCCTCTCTGCCTACTTGTGGTCTCTCTCTCTGTGTCAAATAAATAAATAAAATCTTAAAAAAAAAAAGAAGCATATTGAGATTCCTTATGAAATGTGTTTTGTCTTCTCTCTTTTTTTAATTCTTTCCCCCTTCTCCTCTTCTTATTTTCTTCTATTTTCTTTTTCTCTTCCCTTCTCTTTTCTGTTTCTCTTCCTTTTCTTCCTTTCTTTCATAAAGTTCTTCTGTTTCCTTAAAATATAATTTAAAAATGCATTAGACCTGATAATAATTATGATCACCTTAGTTGGAAAAGCTATGATTCAGATAAAATTTAAAATGAAAACTTGCTTCATGAATTAAAGCCTAGGCTCTTGAATTTGACCATAATTATGATGCGACTTAGCCCAGAAAGAACTTAAAAAGACTCCCTTCTTGAGCAAAACAGCCTGTAAGCCGGTAGCTCACTGTGCACAGGGACACATAGAAACAATTCAGTCAAACTTTTCTGCACACTTTTTATCCTCTGTACGTACTTGAGCATTTTTAAAAAGACTTTATTTATTTATTTGAGAGAGAGCGCACGGAAGAACATGAGAGAGAGTAGGGTGAGGAGTGATGGGGAGGAGCAGAAGGAGAGGGAGAAGCAGTGCTCCGCACTGAGCAGGGAACCTGATTCAGGGCCTCGATCCCAGAACCCTGAAATCAGGACCCAAGTCGAAGGCAGGCGCTTAACTGAATGAGCCACCCAGGTGCCCCTCCTTGAGGTTTTCATAGCTGTATCTTCTCCAGAGCAATCATCTCATTTGCAACAGGAAAGCCTAAGAAAATCCTAGTGGAACTTAAAATAGTATCCAAATGAAAACAGACCAAGTCACATGTTGCTATTATTCTAGAATATTTATTACTTAGTTGAGCTTACCCCATCTGAGAACATACTTGAATTTTTCCTCTTTTTATTTGCAGTTATCTTTTCCATCTTAGTGTCAAGATGGAATATATGCTGACGCAATGTCCCAGGCTGTGTTTACAGACTCTCTGGAGGTGAAGTGGAGGTGGGGGGGAGCAAGGGAGGAAGCAGTTCCTTAGCAATTGTTTTTCTCATTATGTTGTTAGGTGGCCCATCACAAATTACCCATGGAAAATATTTTTTATATTCATTTATATCATCAAGTCTTTCTATATGTGACTGTCTCTCTTTTTCATCTTGTAATATTAAGGATACCATTTTAAAAGGTGCTGTATTAACTTCAGTTTTGGCTATAGATTCCAGCTGCTGTTTAATGTTTTACTTATTAGTACGATTGGAGCCAATCCTCTCCTTTGTACTTGTAAAGTATAAACACATGACCTTTTTAGGTCTGGTAGGAGAACCTCCCCAGATGGAGCACACAAAGCTTGCAGTTATGAAGGAAGAGCAAGTGCAGATCTAGTGGCTTCTGATTACCAGCATCTGACCACCACATTCCCTTTCCTCAGGATGTGCTGGGAATATGATCAGGCAGAAGTGCACTTAAGTGAATCCAGCAGTTGTAACTACCACAGAAGAGTCTGGTACGCAGTGGGCTTATGGAGAAGAGAAGACCACAGTGTGATCCTCCAAGGAACTCAACATCTAGTTGGGTTGGAGAGGTGTGAATTATGCAGCAAGGAAATAAAGTGGTATAGGAATTAAAATAATAGGCAAATTATTTCAAAGTCATGGAAGGGGCAGGCTTCAGAAAAGAAGGCATTTGATCTGGGTCATATGGAATGAATAGGACTGAAAATGGAGTTTATAAGGGTGAGAATATTTTACATCAGAGGAAATCACCTGACTAAAATGATCGCCATCTAAGTGCATAGCTTATTTGTAGATACATACATTTTAATTTGCCTGAAGTTCAGATTCCAGGTGGCTGAAAGAGGTAGGGACAGAGGGAGAATCTGGAAAGGCAAATAGAGGCAAATCATGGATGGCTCAATTACCAGGTTAGTATTTGTTGACTTTCTCATGGGTGTGTATATATGTAGGGGCAGATCGAAGTCAAAGTGTAGTGGTTAAAATAACAGATTTTGGGATTACAATAGCTTGGTTTTCTGTTCTGATTCTGCCATCCACTGATCATGTGAACCTATATATAATGCCTCTGACATTCAGGATTTTTTTTTTTTCATTAATAGATGAGGACAGTAATGCCAATGTAAGAGGGAAATTCTGAAGATCGAATAAGATTATATATCTTAAATTCTTAGGCTAGTACCTGCCACTCAATAACAACACTGTGAGGGGCACCTGGATGGCTCAGTGGGTTAAGCCTCTGATCTTTATCTCAGGGTCCTGGGATCGAGCCCCGCATCGGGCTCTCTGCTCAGCAGGGAGCCTGCTTCCCCCTCTCCCTCTGCCTGCCTCTCTGCCTACTTGTGATCTCTCTCTCTCTCTCTGTCAAATAAATAAATAAATTCTTTAAAACAAACAAATAAAAAACACTCTATGAGCTATGATTATGCTAAATAGAAGGATGGCAAAGCCACAAACTCAACACAACTACTCTCTTCAGTTATGGATGTGAATGTAACATTCTCTCTCTCCCAGATGAGCAGGAGCTAACCCTGCTCACACTAGCTTGTTGCTAAATGAATTAGAACACTAGAACTGCACAGGGAGTCCAATGATCTCATGGAGAAGAACTCAAACTAAAATCATTTAGGATGTGCAACAGAATTATCAGTGAAGAAAGGGAGAATCTAGAAGGAACAAAAGGCATAGGGAAACTAAAGAAGATAGAAGGGTTATGGAATTTAGCCTAGAATGAATTCCTTGAGGTGGCAAGGCTGAAAGAGGTTTTTTTAGGAGGCTGCCATTCTGAATTGATCAGGAAGGAATGTATTATGGCACTTCACTGGTCTGGACAGAGGGAATGATAGTACTTCATTCCTTCATTTGAATAACGGCAGGAACAGAAGATGGAGGAACTAATCAACATATAAAGATATACACCTTGAATGGAGGCTCAGACTATATACTGATTAAAATCAGGATCTGAAAGTGTTGGTAGCTGGATAGGTAGAGCTGTCAGAAGTTAGGCTATGCATGGAGCACAAAACCAGGACAACATAACTAAAGGAAGAACAGTAAAACTAATAACATCTAAAGCAGCAAGTTAGCTGCTAAGGGCATGTGAAGGTTAGGGGTACAGGCGAAAGTCAGCACTAGAACTCAGCTCATGCCAAAAATAAGTCAGTTTGGTCATGAAGCAGTTCTTTGATTTAGTATCTTATGTTACTTAAGGTATTATATAGCTGGAGGAGCAGTAAGTTGGATCAGTTTGGGTGGGGTTGATATTGGGAGATATATCAGTCAAGTTATCTTAGTGTCAAGTCATAGACTAACTCACAAAAGCAAAATGGAAATCAATGAGGATAATGCAAGTTCACTGAATCAGTGGAGCAAGAGGTCCAGACTTGGAAATGGACAGGAACCATAGGCACAGCTGAGGGCTGATCAGCAGGAGCCACAGTGAAGGTCATGTGGTTTTCATGTCTCCACTCTGACCCCTAGTTGCCCCATATTAATTATGGTATCACTTGCTCATTTAAAAACCTTGGAGATGGGTGCCTGGGTGGCTCAGTGGGTTAAAGCCTCTGCTTTCAGCTCAGGTCATGATCTCAGGGTCCTGGGATCGAGGCCCGCATCGGGCTCCCTGCTCAGCGGGGAGCCTGCTTCCCCCTCTCTCTCTCTGCCTGCCTCTCTGCCTCCTTGTGATCTCTCTCCCTCTGTGAAATAAATAAAAATAAAATCTTAAAAAAAAAATAAAAAAAAAATAAAAACCTTGGAGAGCCTCAGATTGGCCCCTGGCCTGAACACGGTTATGAAGATATTACTGTTTTGGTTTTCTTAGTGGGAAGGATGATTTCCCAAGATAATATGCAATGAGAGGAGATCCCCTAAACAGAGATTGGGAGGCTTATTGGAAAAAGGTTGGGGTTTTAGATGTCTTTGTAGGGGTATTGAGGTAAAGAAGTAGGAAGAGGGGAAAGGGAACAAAAGAAGATGAGGGACAAAAAAAGAAGATAAGCTTCTAGGAGACAAATTTCAATACTGATAATTTCAGTGCTGTATTGCAGATGCGCTCCAGGAGAAGGCAGAAGCTGAGCTGATCCTTGAAAGGTCAATGGAGAAATAAGAACGAGGACATTCCAGATAGCAGGGCAAGTATGAGTAGAAACTCAGTCTCATGACAGTTCTTACCTTGTTTGTAAGCACATCAGTATGTGTGGAGAGCTAGATAGGTGTGAGCTGTTTACTCTGTGGCCTTTCTGATGAAAGGAATAATGGTGGTACTAATGGCATAGTACCTTCAAGATGCTTTTTATCAGGGGCAATTTGCAAAGGACAGACTTTGGAAACCCAAGAAACCTGTGGTCATCCCTCCTCCCCTTTTACTTCTGGTACAAATCCCTTACTGGAAAACCCTGTGTATACTGAGATGAGGAGATGTTTGTCATATTAAACCTTAAACAAGTTAAGGCTTAGCAGGAGCTGAGTGATCTTATTTGATGAGAGTAGATTTATAAGAATTTTGGCTTGGAGTTCGGGATCAAATTCTCTCACCTAAGCTGTGGGAGCCCATGAAATCTTTCCAGTAAAAATCGCTGCAGTTGAGATTTTTGCCAAATAGTCCCTCTTTTTTAAAAAAAAATCTCTAAGTGATTCCTCAAAAATAACTGAAAATGTCTATTTTGTTATGCTTCTAACTGCTGTGTGGTACTACTTATTTCTATTTGAGAAGTATGTGATAGAGAATAAGATAATTCTGATTACATTGAAATAAGAGAACACTGATATTTTATTTGGGTTTTTTTTCCCCTGAGTTAAAGCTTTATGTTTTTGGATTGTTCATCATATACCCCTTTGCCTGCGATCATTTCCAAATGTTGACTATTATATGTGTATTTTAATATTTTTCGTATGTCATCTTAATGTTGTTCATATGTTAAAACTGCAGTGACTTTTTTGTCCTTGTAACACTAGGATAATTTAAAGAGAATGTTTTTTGAAACATTCTATTTCATTGTAAAATGGGCCAAATAAAACATTTTTGTTCATTTGGGCAGTATGTCAGCAGCCATGTATTTCAAACAAAAAAGTGTGATTTCTTTTAACGTTTTGAAGCACTTCAGATGGAGGCAGCATACGAGGTGGACCCTCGAAAAAGTTCCTGTTAAAGCTGATGTTACAAGTTAGGGGCACAGATGCAAGGATTATATGAAAGAAATCTCTGAACCTTTAACTCTCTCCTCCTTCCTGCCCCACGTTGCCAGCTTCTATCATTTCCAATGGCTCCGGATCTGTCTTTTCCAATCCTACCCACGATGGAATTAAGGTCTTAGAGTATGTATCACTTGTTCTTCTAAGGGATGCCTTGGTCTTCAGACTCTCAGCATATATTATCTCCCCACTCTGATTGTTTCTCATTAGTTAAAAATATCCAGGAAGAAGAGCTTTAAAGTTTTAGAACTACTTGTTACTTTAGGTTGGTTAAAAAGTACTCCCTCTATCCTCCCATCTGCTTGGACAGTGACATTCGGAGGTTGAAGAGCTGATGGACAGCAGTGGCAACTAAGGGAAAGCACAGTTCTTGTATGTGTGGCTCACCTGTCCCACCTGTCCTTTAGGACCAAGAGCAGCTGTGTAGATGTTCGGAGGAAACCTTAAGCATAGACAACTGATATGATCAGCATGTTTTACTGACGTTGCTGCTTTTATGACTTGTTCATTAATGGACCTGAAATCATAAGCCTCCACCTGGTAGTGATCCCTGGAGCTAAGTTAAGTAGTTTTTATAAAGAATCTCTCTCTTTCTCTCTCTCTCTCTCTCTCTTTTTGTTATTTATTAATCTTTGAGAGACTGTTTATCTATATGCAATTTACCAGGTGGTATGAATATGGAGTGTACAGTTTGATAGTATATATGCACACACAAACACTTACTTTAAAATTATTCATGGACTTATCTGGATAATGCTTAGGTCTAGATTTAAATGACACCATGTTGAAAATAATTTCAGTATTATTATGATGTTTATTAGCCCTGTTATTTTGAGGCAAAAAAAAGACAGTTGAGAGACATTGCATTAGCATGCAAGAATATAGACTCCGCATCTAGCTCAGAGTGTTCAAGTCCTTATTCTAAAAGTTATTAGCTCTGTGTGACCCTGCGCAGGACATTTAACATCTCTTTGCCTTGGTGACCTCATCTATAAAATATGGGTAATCCTCCTTGAATTGTAGACCCAAATAATGTCCTGACTGTGGATTTCTTGGAAGTATATTACATGTATATATACGTCTCTTTTTATTTTTGTTACTAGAGAGTATTCAGAATTATGTTGAGATGTTTCTAGTAAAATTAGATATCCTGAATGTTCGTAAGAAAATCAGTAGGTAGAAATGTGCCACATTCTGTTCTAAATCGGTATAAGTCTTCACCTTAAGTAAATTCTAAGTGTGGTCAGCAGATAGCATGCAGGAAGCCCAGTCTTGTGCTGATCTCCCTTGTGTGGTCTTGGCCAAGTTTCTTATTACCTCTCTACCCCTGTTGCCTCATCTATAAAAATGCTCACTTGGATTGCATGATCTCTAAGGTGTCTTTCAATTCTAAAAGTCTATGAATCTTTCAATGTACTTTGACATAATGAGTTTTACACATGGACTATCTTGAAAGCATTTAGCTTTTTTTTTTTTTAAAGACTTTTTCAGGTGTTTCCTCTTCCTCTTCCTTCTCACCTCCCTTTTCCTTCTCCTTCCTTCTATTATGTTGAATCTGTAGAGATTCCAAACATGACTACTGCTTTCAGGGTCATGAAATCGTAGGACTTCCATTTCCAAGACACAGTAATTGAGATTCCATGAGGTGAGATCCTTAGAGTAGATAAAAACAAACACAAAATTTAATATTCCTCCTCAGCGGTTCATTATCTTCTCCATTCCCTTTCTCCCGGAACTCAGTCCTTCCTCTCCTTTCCCTTACCTCATAGATGGTGTCCTCTTCTGCATCTTTTCCAGCTAGAGCTCTGGCAGTCATGAGAGAAGTGTCCCTCTTACCTCGTGCCCTAACCACAGTAATGCAGTAACCAAAATCATGACCATATTACCTAACTTATCTGATAGTTTATCCCCTCCTTTCCCTTTCTGTTGTCACAGCATTAGTTCAGGCTCTAGTCATTGCTTGGTGTGCTTTATTCCAATGAACCTATTTCCCTTATTCTGATCTCAACCCCCCACCTCCCTGCCAATAAATTCTCCATTTCTCTGCCAGAGTAGGATTTCCTGAAACATATGTCTGAGTATCATATCCATCCCCTAAGAAATTTTTCTAGTTTCTTACCAGCTCTTCATCGAATGCCTCTTGCTTAATATGTCACTTGGTTTATTAGTCATTAGCCTCTCCTTTCCCTCCAGCTATGACTGAGCTACTTTATTTTCTTTAGTCCCCTTTTTTTTTTCTGGCACCTACTGCCTAGCTTTATTCTCCTGTTCCCACTGTTTGGAGTACGCTTCTTCATCTGCAAGCTTATTACCCATTAGCTTTTCAAGATTCAGCAAGTCTCTGTTTTACATATTATAACTCTGTGAAACTTTTTACTACCACACCAGCTCACACTACCAGGAACAAGCTTGTCTTTGGTGCCCCTACTGTAATTTGTAATAGAAATAACCATAAAAGAAATGATAGCAAATTTACTCACAAAACTGAGATGCACAGTAGATACATTCTTTTTTTTTAAGTGGAGTTGGTTTCTTTCTCAATGGCCCACACTGGAAAAAAATAGATAAGCTATATAACAATGGCTATTTAGGTGATTCTCAGCATCTCTAGGAAATATATGCAGTCTTGGATCACTCAGTTATCTGCTCCCATTTTAGGGACAGTTTTTTCTAGATTAGTGTAAGGTGATAAGGAGTGAGTGACTTGGATAATCTTATGGTTAAAAAGGTTGGGGTTCTTGGGTACTGAAGCTTCTGGTTCCTCAGATCCTGAAGGAGTAGAGTACCCTTGTCCACCTGGTTATTAGTCTTTGCAAGTGAGGACAGCTAGTAGTGTAGTGTGTAGACTGACTTCGTGGTTTGGGTAGAAACTACTTTGTACCCTGGTTGACTAGACCTTGCTTATCTTAGAGGCTTGCTGGCCTTTGAGACTTTGCAATGTTCTCTATCTGGGTCTGAGATCCCGGACATTTCCCCCAACCTAAGGGATTTATCACCAAGAGGGTCCTTAGTAGGCCCAGTAATTTAATTCACAGTCCAGTCAATGCAAGCACCTTCAGGAGTGCAAATTAGAGCCTCTCTCCCTGACCACACCACTCTGGGCAACCTGTACTGACTGAGGTCCACTTTATGTTTATACTTTCCTCCGCTTCATTTTTTTTAAAGATTTTATTTGTTTATTTGACAGAGAGAGCGAGAGAGAGAGAGAGAGAGAGCGAGAGCCCACACGTAGGGGAAGCAGCAGGCAAAGGGAGACAGAGAAGCAGGCTCTCCACTGAGCAGGGAGCCTGACTTGGGGCTCGATCCCAGGACCCTGGAATCATGACCTGAGCCAAGAGGCAGACTCTTAACAGACTGAGCCACCCAGGCGCCCCTTACTTCATGTTTTTAAAGGCATTCTTCTCCACCACCCCCTTCTCCACATATACCCTTGTAGTGTTTTTCCTCAAAGGGGGAGAGAAAAAAGGCAGCAACATTGATGTCAACTTAGTGCTTTCTTGGTTCCTCTAGGACAACCAAAAGGTTTTCCCTTCATGTTGTCATTCCTTCCTTCTTGACTTATCCTTATGGAAAGGGCCTAATGGTAGAACAGAATTCTTTTCTTGCATTATGGAACAGAGTCTGTGATAAAACTGAACATGGTTAGCTCTTAGAAACTTGCTGAGTGCTTTACATATCTTGTCACATTTAGTTTACATGACTCCCCTATGACGTAGTTGCTAGTATTATTATTCCTATTTTACAGAGGCTCACAAAGGACAGTAAGTATCCCATGGTTCACCACAGGCACGTGGCAGAACCCAACGCCTGTGCAGATGACTCTAAAAGCCTCCTAAGTTCAAGGTATCTCCCAGTGTTTCATCAACACTATCTGACACTGTTTTTTCACTTTAACTCTGCATGCTTCAGCCAAACTGACTTCTTCGAATTCCTCCAAATTGTCTTATTATTATTATTATTATTATTATTATTATTATTATTATTATTTCTGAACCATCTGCTTTTATTTCTGTTTAGAATTCTTTTTCCTCCTACATGCAGCAGGCATTAAACTTAGCTTATGAACTCAGGTTGCAAGTAATAAAACAATATTTTATAACTCAATTTAGTTCAGATTTTAACCAATCTCCTGTCAGGCTGGCAAAAAATTACTTATCAGCGCTTTATAGAGCCCCCTCATACACTCACCCACTATGGCATCTAAATACCATGTAGGTCTAAGGCATTAGAGGTGCATCATGGTGGCCAGGAGAATATACCTCTCAGACTGCACACTACAGGGACCATTACTGACCCAAAGCCCCTGCTGCTATGATCTGAAAGCCACTGACACATTTATACAAGCTTCCCAGGGGCTGCTCCCAGCCAGTGACTGAGCATAGCAGGGATAGTCAGGCAGGCTTATTTCTGGAAGACATGGGACTTCTTTGATTTCTCCCCAACCGTCTTGTTGAACCGTCCTTTCATTGCACAGCAGCCTGACTTAGTCCCTCCTTTCTTTCCCTCTTTCTTCCTTCATTGGGATCACACTTGTATTACTGTCTGAAGATGATCACAACTTTGAAGGTTTCCTCTCTCCCTGTTTTCTCTTGTGCTTTAGTAAATGTTGTGTTTAGTAAAATATTAGCATACTTAATCCAGTTTAGGTATCCGTTTCGAAGAAAACCCATACTAATATATGTGGGATTTGGTTATCAAGACATCTCTTCATACCCGTGAGTACTAAGAGTCATGTCTCTCAGTGGACATGTTACCATGGCCCTTCAAATCTGCTGGCTTTTGGTTGCTTCAGTCCATGATTCCAGTGTAAGAATCTTCTGAGACAGGGGCTCCTGGGTGGCTCAGTTGGTTAAGCAGCTGCCTTCAGCTCAGGTCATGATCCCAGAGTCCTGGGATCAAGCCCCACATCAGGATCTCTGCTCAGCAAAGAGCCTGCTACTCCCTCTCTCCCTGCCTCTGCCTGCTGCTCTGCCTACGTGTGCTCTCTCTCTGTCTCTCTGTCAAACAACTAAATAAAATCTTAAAAAAAAAAAAAAAAAGAATCTTCTAAGAGGCTACCTATGGTTTCTGTGCCTAGTTACCTTAGGAAGCTAAAACCTTTCTTAGGCCTTTCTAATGCCAAACTGCCCTTAGCAATACATCAAATGAGGCCAACTACTATGAACTTTTATTTTCCTGGGGTGGTGGTGGGGAAGCAGATAATAATGAAATGAAATGAAATTAATGAATGAGTGAATAAAATAGTTATAGCTAGTAATCAGTCTTATGAATGAAAAATGATGGAGTTATACTAAAAGTCATTGGGTAATATTACATTGAAATCAAGAAGGGTTTATCGAGAAACCTTATTTTGTCTGAGATTTGAAGGAGAATTGATAATTATTTTTCAATATCTTCTGTTTAAGGTATAAAGATATAGTTTTGACTTAATATAATATGGCAGAAAAGCATTGGGCTTAAGAACAGGAACCTCTTTATAGCCAAGTCCTCTTTTCTAGGGATCAGTAAAATCTTGGGCAAATAAATAAAACTGTTAGGGACTCCATTTTCTTATTGTTACTTAAACTAAGTGGTTTTTATGATCTCTTCACCTCTAACTGTCCCTAAGTCAGGATCGATCAGCTACCCAGCTGTTGATCTAGAAGACTGATCTTGCCAGCTATCTATCTAAAACCATGATATTTAACACCAGCCTTTATCTTTTTCAGAGCATAATGCAGCAAGGTCAGAGATATTTGGATTTGAGTAGTGGTTTGCTTCATTTTTAATGTGTGAACTTGGTATAAATTTTTAACTTCCTTTTACTATATAAAATGAAAATAATAGCCCTTCTTCATACTGTCTCTGAGAGTGGAGATTATGTATGTACAACACCTAGCACAAATGAACTAGATGCAAAATAAAGACTGTTTACCATTTAAATATTTTCAAATTTATTTTTCAGAGGCATTTAGTACATTGGCTTTGTTGTACAAGTATCACCACTATCCATTTCTGTAGTCAATTTTTAAAATAATTTTTGCAGGGGGTATAATTAGTGCAGTCAGTTAAGCACCCAACTCTTGGTTTTGGCTCAAGTCATGATCTCAGGGTCATGAGACCAAGCCCCACATTGGGCTCTGTGCTTAGCCCAAAGTCTGCTTAAGACTTTCTCTTCCTCTGCCCTTCCCCCCACCCTGCTCTCTCTCTCTCTCTCTTTTTCTCTAAAATAAATAAATATGCCTTTTAAAAAATGATTTCTGCAATTCTCTCTCTTTTTTTTTTTTTTTAAGAGAGCATGCAGGTGGGTGGGGGTGGAGGGGCAGAGGGAGAGGGAGAGAGAGAGGATATTAAGCAGGCTCCACACCAATGCCAAACTCACTCTAGGCTCTATCTCACCACCCTGAGATCAAGACCTGAGCCAAATTCAAGAGCCGGATGCTTAACTGACTGAGGTACCCAGGTGCCCCTTGATTTCTGCAATTCTGATAATCTTCTATCCTCTATTATGTATTCAGGAAAATTATGTTTTTCTCACTTTTTTAAAAGTGTTCACCAGGATACATTTGATTTATTTAGTTTGAGGGGGTAAAATTGGTACATAACTTATACAAGTTTCAGGTATAAAGCCTTACAATTTGATACTTGTATATACTGCAAAGTGATGTTCACCATAAGTCTGTACCTTCCATTACTGTAAAGTTGAGCCCATTTACCCATATCACTCACCCCCAATCCCCTTCCCCTCTGGTAATCATCAATCTATGTGTGTTTTTAATCTATGTGTTTGTGTTTTTGTTTTAGATTTCATATGTAAGTGAAATAATTCAGTACTGACTTGGTAGGTCATATGTTTCTAGGAATTTATCCATTCCTTATAGGTTGCCTTATTATTGGGATGTAATTGTCATAGTATTCTCTTATGCTCCTTTGTATTTCTGTGGTATCAGTTGTAACTTCTCTTTCATTTCCCATCTTATTTATTTGAACCCTTTCTTTTTTTTTCTCTTGGTTATCTTAGCTAAAGTTTTGTCAATTTTGTTTACGTTTTCAATGCGCCAGCTCTTAGTTTCATCAATCTTGTCCATTGTCCTTTTATTTCATTTATTTTCACTCTGATTTTTACTGTTTCTGTCCTTCCACTAACCATGGGCTTTTAATGTTCTTCTTTTTCTATGTCTTTTAAGTATAGAGTTAGATTGTGTATTCGATATTGTGCCTTAGGGTAGGCTTGTATTGCTATAAACTTCTCTTTTGAAATGGATTTGCTGCATCCCATAGATTTTGAACTGTCATATTTCTATTTTCATTTGTATCCAGGTATATGTTCCTTTTTTTTTTTTTTAATTTCTTTTTTGGTCCACTCGTTGTTTAGTAGCATATTTTTTTAACCTTCACATATTTGGGATTTTTCTCGTTTTCCTCCTGTAATTGATTTCTTGTTTTATGCCATTTTTGGCATAAACGATGACAAAGTCCTTTTAGACTTGTTTTTTGACCTAACATGTGGTCTATCTGGGAGAATGATTAATGTGCACAAGAGAAGAATGTGTATTCTGCTCTCCACCCTTGTGGTTTGATGATTTTCTTTAGTGTTATGTTTAGATTTGTTTCTCACTCTTCTTTTGTGTATCTACTATAGATTTTTGGTTTGTGGTTACCATGAGGTTCACATATAGCATCCTGTGTTTGTAACAGTCTGTTGTCAGTTCCTGGCCTTTTCAGTTTGAGTGCATTCTAAACTACATTTTACCCCCTGCAAGTGTTCTCTTTTTGATATAATTATTTTACATTTTTTTATTTTGTGTATTCTTTAAGTAATTGTTGTAATTATATTTATTTTTACTATTCTTGTCTTTTAATCCTCATGTTAGCTTGTGGTCAATCCACTACCTTTACTATATATTTGCATTTAACAGTGAGATTTTTATTATTTTTTGTTTTGTTATTTGTTAGTTCCTTTCTTTTTAGTTTAATCAAGTCCCTTTAACATTTCTTATAAGACCAGTTTAGTAGTGGTAAATATCTTCAGTTTTTGCTTCTCTGGAAAACTCTTTATCTTTTCTTCCACTATGAATGATAATCTTGCTGAGTAGAGTATTCTTAGTTAGGAGGTTTTTCCTTTCAGTACTTTGAATATATTGTGCTACTCACTTCTGGCCTGCAAAGTTTCTGCTGGGAAATTAGCTGATAGTCTTATGGGGGTTCCCTTGTATGTAACAAGTTGTTCTTTCTCTTGCTGCTTTTAATATCCTCTCTTTAACTTTTGACATTTCAATGACAAACTGTCTTGGTGTGGCTCTCTTTTGATTTATCTTATTTAAAATTCTCTTTGTTTTCTGGAGCTGGGTCTCTGTTTCTTTTCCAAGTTAAGGTAGTTTTCAGCCATCATTTCTTCAAATAAGTTTCCTAGCCCTTTCTCTCACTCTTCTCCTTCTGGGACTTCTATAATGTGGATGTTTTTCTGCTTGATGTTGTCCCACAGTTCCCTTAAGACACTTTCACTTTAAAAAAAATTTTTTTTTCTTTTTGCTGCTCTGATTGGGTGATTTCTACTACCCTATCTTCCAGGTTGCTGATCCATTCTTCTACTTTATCTGTTCCCCTGCTTTATCTAATGTGGTGTTGAACCCCTCGTGTATGTATGTATGTATGTATGTATGTGTGTGTGTGTGTGTGTGTGTGTGTTGTGTGTATATATATGTGTGTTTGTTTATTTATTTGTTTATTTGTTTGTTTTGTTCAGCTACGGTACTCTTCAGCTCTCTGACTTCTGTTTGGTACTTTCTTGTTTTACATTTCTTTGTTTAAGTTCTCACTTTGTTCGTCCATTCTTCTTCTGAGTGTGGTGAGCATCTTTATGATTATTACTTTGAACTCTTTATCAGGTTGGTTGTTTTTCTCTGTTCCATTAAGGTCTTTTCCTGAGACTTGTTGTTTTTGTTTGGAACATTTTCCTCTGTGTCCTCATTTTGCTTGACTCTCTATAGTTCTTTTTTTCTTTCTTTTTTTTTTTTTAAGATTTTATTTATTTATTTAACACAGAGAGAGAGATCAGATCACAAGTAGGCAGAGACGCAGGCAGAGAGAGAGGAGGAAGCAGGCTCCCCGCTGAGCAGGGAGCCCGATGTGGGCCTCAATCCCAGGACCCTGAGATCGTGACCTGAGCCGAAGGCAGAGCTTTAACCCACTGAGCCACCCAGGCACCCTTTCTTTCTTTCTTTCTTTCTTTCTTTCTTTCTTTCTTTCTTTCTTTCTTTCTTTCTTTCTTTCTTTTTAAGATTTTATTTATTTATTTGACAGAGAGACACAGCGAGAAAGGGAACACAAGCATGGGGAGTGGGAGAGGGAGAAGCAGGCTTCGCCCTGAACAGGGAGCCCGATGCGAGGCTCGATCCTAGGACTCTAGGATCAGGACCTGAGCCAAAGGCAGATGCTTAATGACTGAGCCACCCAGGCGCCCCTATATTTGTTTCTATATATTAGGTGAAACAGCTATCTCTCCTAGTCATAAAGAAGTGGACTTGCATAGATGAACCCTTTTGTGCAAATTTGCCCTAACTTTTGGTTGATTCTTAGACTTTGTGATTATCTAAATCTTGATGGGTCCCAGTTGTTGAGGTTATTCCAAAACCTGTCAGTGTTCCAAAGGAAGGGGTCAGATTCTTGGGCAGCAGCTTTTAAGATATGTAAATATAAACTGTCTAGTAGGCTATAATTATACACCATGCTGACTTCCAGACCAGGAGATCTGGAGGTGTGCCCTGAGTGAAAGTTCCAAAAATTGTGGCTTTAGATGTATATATAAGCTCCTTTCTTGGAGGTATCAATGAATTTTGGTGATGCCATAACAGGGCACTAATATGGTGTTTTCCTGCCCTTGTTTTTTGGAGGCACCTCTGTAGCCTTAGGATGTGTGGCAAACCTGAACACTGCCCCTCAGGCTCCATGACAAGAAAATAGGCTCTTTTCATAGGAAGCTGGAGTTGTGTTTCAATTTGCTGTTTATGCAGTGCCCTGGAAATGGTATGCTGCCAAAAGCTATTTCCCTGATTATTTCAGAAATGTGGGTCCCATAACTGCACTCCCCCACAGGCTACCAGAGTCATGCAGTCAAGAGGCATACCCTCTGTGGGCTGCTTTTGCCTACTGGTGCTCCCCAGTCTGACTAGGGTGGGGCCTGCTGCCACTGTGTTACATGGGAGCTGGACACTTGGCTACCTAACTGCAGAATACAGACTTTTGATTACTGTATTTTACAGTATCACAACTGTATGTATATGTTAGATATGCATATAATTTTTAAATTTATTTATACTTATTAATTACAATGCTATTCCATTATTTGTTTGTTCCAGAATCTCAACAAATTAATCCCAGTGAATACTGGGAATCGATGTCAGGAAAAAAATGAATGACACAATTAATGTGCTAACGGGTTTTGTTCTCACCATTGTATCCACTTGCTTTCTGAGAGGTATAACTTAGTTGAAACATGTCAAACTCTGGGTGAATAGTAGTTTTGTAATAATGGACTCGTACTCTTGTGGAATATCGACAGTAGTGTCATGAAATGGCTTTTGAGGACTTGAACTTGGCAGCCATTCTGAAAATTCAATTTGGCTTGCTAAGTATAGGAATGGGCCAAAAGGGAAAAGGGTAATGCAGGAAGGGACTGGCTGTATTTATGGGTGGGCTTTAGAAATGAAACTGTTCCCAAAGCAGAAATGGAACATGGAACTCAACTCCCAAAGCTAATAAACTGAAGCATTCACATCTACAAATCACACCAACTTCATTTTGGCTATTGTTGTAGGAAAGTGTTTTCTACTATGGTGTAAAGTAAATGTACAGGGGTCTGATATTCTTGGGGCTCATATTTTTATTGAAGGAATCTGAAAAATATAATGGTTACTAAATACTTATAAAATGATGAGAGCTTTTACACCCCTCCTCCCTAAGTGATTGGCTTGATTAGTAGCCTTAGTTTTATAATATTTACTAAGAAAGAAAATAGACATTTTTTTCACTTGGTTTTTAAGTACAATAGGAGTAACTATTATCTATAAACAATTTATAATTTTACTTAGAAATAATTACGTAACTATACTTTTAAAATGTGAAGTAAGAACACACTCTGACATCTGTTAAATTGGCCTATATATATATCTTGAGTTTATACCAGAATAAGTTGTGAAGAGTTAATTGGGAGAATATTTTTCAGATCTGCTTTTCAGTAAATACAGATTTGTGAGGTAAAACACATGAATGGAAAACCCGTCATTTATTTCTATGCTTTTTATGAAAGGTAGGTGCCAGCAGTTATTAGATTTTTTTCTTTAAAGTTTCTCTATTCATCTAGGATGGTCCTCATCACTTTTTAGAACATTATGATAATTCAGTTTATTCTATAATTTTGTTAAAGAGGTAATTAGCAAAAAGCATGACAGCCATCTTTTCTCACCAACCCGATACCTGTTTCTTTACTCTGAGTATCAGAGCATTAGAGTCCCTGTGCATTAGAGTCTGAAAAAAAATTTATTCTTTAGTCCATATTCTCATCCAGACTAACCTTGAGTACAACAACTTAATCCCACAGGATCTTAGTACCAACAACAACAACAAATTGATATACCCCCTTCAGAGTTTGGTGGTTGAGGGTTCAGGGAACTAAGTACATGAAATCAACCTGGTGAAGTGGCTGTCACATAGACATTAGTCAGTGTCAGTTCCTTTCTCCCAATTATATGATCATGTAACATACTATACATGTCATTTCTATCATCACGTAGAATACATGAAGCAAACTGTGAACAAGTCTAAACCCTGACTGAAAGTGGTTTTGGACATGTATTGATCTTAAATTATTACGTGAATTTTAATTTCCTTTCCTACTTTCCAAATCCACAGTCTCACCATTTCTTTGTACCTCTCTCACACATAAATATATCGAGAAGGTGAGAGCGCTAGTTGTTTTCTCCATGATTTCAGAATCTCTGGAAATTTCTGTCTTGATAGTGTGTGCTTACAGTACTGATTTTCAGAGACTTAGAAAGCATTATTATGGTTTTTTTTCGTTCTTTGTTTAGTGAATAAAAATTAAACTTGCAATATGTTTTATACTAAAGCTCTAAAAAAGTAATGTGGTCCATTCAAAATTGGAAAACTGAATATATAAAAGTTAAATTTTACTTTCTTGGGTTCTGTTCTTACTAATACAACTCAGTGCGCTTATTGTAACTTGCTCCCTAAGACTTCAGGTTCTTACCTGAAGAACAGAGTTCTGCCCCTGATGTCCTAGAGTTACGTCATTCTCCAGCCTCTTGTGTGTAACACACTTAGCATATTGGAGACTTTCATCTTCCCTTCTCAGTGATTTATAAATGAAAAAGTCCTTGTTTAAGCTTCCTTTTCATTTAGTAAGTTACTGAGTGAGAGGTGCCATGTCTTCTGTCTTTCACTCTTTATAACACTTTTGCTTATAGTTGCTGCTGACTGGATATTTAATAAATGAGTGAATGGATGGCTGGTCATTTAGTCTCTCAGGGTCCCCATTTTCAACATCCTTGAACTGTACATATAGAGACAAAAGTGGCCGAAATCACTATTTAAAATAATCCATCTTTTGAAAGCAGCCTCCGTCCTTAAAGTGTTGCATAAATATAAGAATATGGGATAGGATTCTTGCCCAGAGGGCTTGGGATAGATTTTGATGCTACCTATGTCACCTTTTTCTTCTTTTCTCTCTTGGCCCAAACTTAGTCTAGATGTTCAGCCGTTACTGGATAAGAATTAGCTGAAAAGACCTGTATAACTTTTTATAGTAAATGTAATCAATTTTCCCACAATAATTGACACTAGAAAATGAAATATAGGAGATTTGAGAAGTTAAGTTTATCATGAATTTTAAAGATTATTTATTTATTTATTTATTTAAGAGAGAAAATGAGAGAGAGAGAGAGAGAGAGAGAGAGCACGAGCACAAGCAGGGGGAGCAGCAGGCAGAGGGAGAAGCAGACTCCCCGCTGAGCAGGGAGCCTGATGCAGGACTCAATCCTGGCACTCCAGAATCATGACCTGAGCTGAAGGCAGTTGCCTAATCAACTGAGCCACCCAGGTGCCCCATGTGTATCATGAATTTTATATTACATTAACTATGTGGCTTACATTTATAGCTCAATCAGTGTTATCTGTGATTTTTTAGGAAGGAAATAAGGAAAAAGAAGAAATGTGTTTGCTATTATTTTCAGGTATTCAAAAGAAAAACAGAATGCTTCTCTGAGAAATTCAAATAATTAGTTTCTAGAAATGGATCTTAGGGTAATGTAAACATGCTAGAAGTAAACTATGGTAATGAAGCCTAAAAGAACTTTAAAAACTACATTCTTCTTATGCACTTAGTACTTGAAAACTCCTTAAGATCATTTAAAAGGGTACATTTATTATATCACATCTTATGTTCAATGACATTTTATTTTTTTATTTATTTTTTTATTTATTTATTTTTTTAAGATTTTATTTATTTATTTGACAGAGAGAGATCACAAGTAGGCAGAGAGAGAGGAGGAAGCAGGCTCCCTGCTGAGCAGAGAGCCCGATGCGGGCCTCGATCCCAGGACCCTGGGATCATGACCTGAGCCGAAAGCAGAGGCTTTAACCCACTGAGCCACCCAGGCGCCCTTCAATGACATTTTAATAGCAAATATACTGCCTAGCTTTCTTTCTTACTCTATTATTTTATATTTTAGCCAGTGAACCTGAGGAATTAGTTACTATCTTTCTTAATTTTTTTAGTTATGAAAAAAAATTCAGAATAAAAAATATTTTGTTGATGTGAGTTGTTTATACTTTATATTTGAACTCTGTCATTTAAATTGGGTTAAATAGCTAATTTCCATTTCACAGCAAAACCACTGTTGTGTGGCTTTTTCCACGGTGAATTACAAATCATTTTGGCTTTAATGTTTGGCAGATATGTACTTGGTTTTTGTATCAGATCTGCCTTTGGTTGGGTTCCTGGTTGCTCCAATGCAGCAGAAATTGAATTGCCAAATATTTTTATTGGCTTGTCACCTTCACTGTTGTAAAAATATTAAATCAAGGATCTATTAAAACCAGATTCTCAAATGCCTGACTATTCAAACTGTTCTACTCAAGATTGATCCAGGTTTTGCCTTCTTTTTCCGTTTAATTTCTATTTCTGTTGGTCTGTTTTCTGAATTTCTTAGTCATTTTACACGTTTTTATGTATAAGGAATATGTTTTTATGCCAATTAATTATCTGATCTGTTCTCAGTGAATAGTTGATTGGTTTAAAATGATATTACATGATTTCATTAATAGACTGATAACTTTTAGAATTTTAAAACTTAGGACAGTCTTACAGATCAACAAGGGTTTGAACAGATTTTCTTTTCCAGCTTTAAATAGTTTTTAGAAATAATTAAAGTAGAACAAAGAAATTTCAGGCATAGTGACAGCAAATGCATTTCTTTAAAATGTTTTATTCTTGGGGCACTTGGGTGGCTCAGTTCGTTGAGCATCCAACTCTTAATTTTGGCTCAGGTCATGATTTCAGGATCATAAGATTGAGCCCTATGTTGGGCTTCATGCTTATCATGGAGTCTGCCCTAGATTCTCTTTCCCCTTCTCCCTCTGCCCCTCCCCACTGCTCACTCTCTCTTTGTCTCTTTCTGTCTCTCTCTCTCTAAAATAAATAAGTTTTGGGTGACTGGGTGGCTCAGTGGGTTAAAGCCTCTGCCTTCGGCTCAGGTCATGATCTCAGGGTCCTGGGATCGAGTCCCGCATTGGGCTCTCTGCTTGGTGGGGAGCTTGCTTCCTCCTCTCTCTCTGCCTGCCTCTCTGCCTACTTGTGATCTCTCTCTCTGTCAAATAAATAAATAACATCTTAAAATAAATAAATAAACAAACAAACAAATAAATAAATAAATATTTTTTAAAAAATGTTTTAATTCTTTCTACTTAACAAATATTTCTGCCTATACACTGTGAATAAAAGTAGGCCAATATTCAAATTAAGGTTTTTTTAATTGTCACAAGTTTTCTTTATGTTAAATCAGTTTTCTTAAGTTTTCTTATTTTAATTGAAAATACTTGCTCATTTTAGAGCATGCAAAAAATGATAAAAATAAAACCAATAACTTTGTAATCAGATCGCCTGATATACTACTGATAATAAATAGTCAAAGCAATTAGAATTCTTAAATGGAAAAATTTAACCCTTTCAATTTAAAAGATTTGTCTCAAAAATGACATGTAAACACTCAGTAGATGAATTTTTAAAACTGTAAGAATAAAGTGTTAACTATTATTGTAGTTATTAGGTACTACTACAAATTTCTCTAGTACAGTTCTTCACCCTCTGTTTTTATTGTCCATGAATGTCTACTCATCATTTACCATATTTCCATTTTTTCAGTATCACCTTTTTTGAAAAAAGATTTTATCTGTTTCTTTGAGACAGAGGGAGAGAGAGAAGAAGGGAGGGGTACAGGAAGAGGGAGAAGCAGACTCCATGCTGAGCAGGGAGCCCTATGCACAGCTTGATCCCAGGACCCTGGGATCATGACCTGAGCCAAAGGCAGACTCTTAACCTACTGAGCCATTCAGGTGCTCCTCAGTATCACTTATGAACATTAATTCGCATAGTTCCACGTTTTCAAGTATATAAAAGCTCCGGACCTCTAGGATATTATAATTTAATTGCAAAAACTAATTATAGTTATTAATAATTAAGAGAGCATATGATAAAACATGTATTAAGAGGAGACTTTCCTGACCACCACCATCCACCCAAGTCTCAGCCAGGTTATTTAGTTTTATGTCCTTAAGGAATGCTTTCTTTCTTTCTTTTTCTCTTTCTTTCTTTCTTTCTTTCTTTTTCCTTTCTTTCCTTTCTTTTTAATTATTATTATTATCATTTGCCCCAGGGGTACAGGTCTGTGAACCATCAGGCTTACACCTTTCACAGCACTCAACATAGCACAAGCCCTCCCCAATGTCCATAACCCATCCACCCTATCCCTACCCTCCCAACCCCCAGTAACCCTAAGTTTGTTTCATGAAATTAAGCGTCTCTTATGGTTTTTTATTAAAGCATTTTTGTTGGTTTGATGCTAGGCTTTCTTTAGTTTGATTAAATAATTCTTTCCAGTTGTCAGAACAGGTTCACCAAAGTCTTTACAGTGTCCAAAACATAGTAGGTTCTTAATAAATATCTGCTGACAGAATGACTGAATGTGAAATGCAACATAAACACTTGGAAAAGGGAAGGAAGGTTAACGGGTTTGGAATTGTCAAGGAAGGTCATAATAAGTAAATGGCATTTGAGTTGGCTCTAGAAGACAAGGACATGGATAAGTGGAAAGAAGGAATAGAGACATTTAGTGAGGTGATGTAAAATAAGATAACACAAATTTAACCATTTTGAAATGAGCAATTCAGTGGCGTTTAGCACATTGACAATGTTGGACGACCAGCAATTCAATCTAATGTTTTCAATCACCTCAAAAGGAAACCTGTACTCATTAAGCAGTTGGTCCACATTTCCTCTTTCTCCCCAGCCCCTGGCAGCCACCAGTCTGCATTCTGTCTCTATGTGTTTACCTATTCTGGATATTTCATAGAAGTTGGAATCCTATGCTGTATAACCTTTGTGTCTGGCTTCTTTCATTCACCATAATGTTTTCAAGGTTCATTCACATTGTAGCATATATCAGTGCATCATTCCTTTTTATGACTGCATATTTCATTGTATGTGTATACCACAATTTGTTTTTCCATTCATCCGTTGATGGACCTTTGGTCTGTTTCCACCTTTGGCTATTATGAATAGTGCTGTTATGAGCTTGCATGTGCATGTGATTTTTAGTATCTGTTTTTAATTCTTTAGGGTATCTGTTCAGGAGTGAAATTGCTGGATCATATTTTTATGACATATAGTGATTTTGGGACAAATTATGACCTACTATTTATTTGATATACTAAGAAAAGATCATTTTGTGAATATTAAAACTGTAGTCAGTTTAAATTTTTGCATTAATGGAAAACTTGTTTTCAAGTTTATGATTGTTTCTTTAATAAACCCATTCCATTGTAACTATTTTCTACTGTATATAAGTTTAAAATAGTAGTTTACTTCTTGTTTTATTTGAGCTCTTATCTTTTTATCTTCATAATGCTCCAAATCAGCCATCAATTAAGGTGATTCTTAGGAGATGCTGATTAATTCACTTATGAGTCCTGATTCCATTGTCACCATATTTTTATTTACCCTCAACCTTGACATTTCTTCATAATACTCAGCAAATTGGTAAACATAAGCATAGAAAAAAAATTTTCCATTCTCCTTGGATTCCTTCATTCCGTGAGATGTGTATTTTCCATTGTTTTCTTTTACTGCCCCTAGCCTGAAATAACAACCCATATCCTGTTGCCAAACTCCATGCAATTCAAATTCTTTAATTGGAACAAACGTCAACTTCCAGTTCTATTCCTTCGACTTGCTTTATACCCTCCTTGGACTGGAAATATCTGGAAATCCTATTCTGATGGAAACCCAACCAATTAGTCAAACATGAAGATAAATAATTTAAATAATGAAATGCTATTTAATAAATGTCTTCTTCCTACACCGATTGCCATGATCACTTCAGAGATCAGAGATTTAATCTCAATAAAGTACTGAGGAACTTTATTTCTAATATAATAAAAACCACATTTGATCATTGAGTAAAACTCAAGAATTGATACAATCTTTGTAAATAAAAAGTCACTGAACTCTCTGGGTAATGGGATTCTCTCAACCACTGGCACCTAGGCAGTTTGTATATAAGCAAGGAACCTGTGTGCATTGGACATCTTTTGTTTTCACCTGCCCAACATTTATTGCTAATTCTCTTGCTGATAGCACACTCATTTTACTTTTGGAAACTAGCCATTGCAATTAGATACTGTGTTGGTGGGATGATATATCAAGGTACTCTACTTTTCCTGGCTGAAGGATAGGAATGTGACCCAAGTTTCATGAATCAAATTCCTTTCACAGGAACGTGATCTTTAAGCAGAGAAAAAAGACAAATCTGGAATTGATCTTAGGAGGCCCTGAAAGTGCCCATTAGTTCCTGCCACTCATGTTGCCAGGCTTGATTGATTTAGCTTTTCTGCCAGTTTTGTTAGCAACTAACTTTGCATCCTCCTTCCAGTAGTTATATTCACACATGAAGGAGCCATCCCACAGAAAGTAGCCTTGGAGAAAGAAGAACCCATCAAACAAAAGGGTTTAGGGAAGACTGAACAAATGTTATCTTAAGAAATGGTTCAAAAGGAAGTATAAGGATATGACTGGTCAGCAACCACAGGGCCAGTACTAGATTAGTTCTTATGACTAATAGCAAGTACTCAAAAGATTAGAGTCTGGTGCTAATCAAAAATATTTCAGTAAAGAGTGTCAAATTTTAAAACTTCAGTGTCCTCATATCTTTCAGTATTTTTTTCCTGGCATCTAATATAAATATAACTAAGTTATCTTTAGAAGTAGATCCTGTTTCTTGCTCTTCTCTTTATGGCACACTACAAAACAGTGGTTCACAGGGTAAGGTCCTGAGATCAACAGCGTTTAGGAACTTGCTAGAGAAGCAAATCCTCAGGACCCAGATTAACCATTTCAGAGGCCCTGGGGGTGGGGCCTAGCCATCTGTGCTCCAGCAAACCCTCCAGGTGATTCCGAAGCCAGAAGATGTTAAAGAACCACTGACCTCATGTCATGGAAGAGGTTTATGGACAGTCACAAGTCTGACCTTTCAGAAGTGGTGATGTGTCAATGCCCAAGGAGATGCATGGCCTTTCCATAAGTTGAAGGAAAAGTCTGATTTGGGGAGAACATCCCAAAAGCTCTTAACATTTCCTTCCTAGGACAGATTTCTCAATCCTTTGGGAAGCTGTGGTCTCCAAGTCAGTTGTCCTGCTTTCTTTGCCATGGTCTGGCATTGAACTCTACTTCCACCAAACTCTACACCATGTAAATTAAAAGAGAAATAAATAAAGCAACACCAAAGCAATGGAGATCTTTATTTGAAATGTTATACCAAGAAAACAACAACTGGTAGAGGAGACTGAATTCAAAAGGATGGGCTGGGTTAGAGCCAATAAAAACAACTGATGTGTGGTAAACAGAGGCAGTTACAGAAGGAGGGGAGAAGAAAACTGGGTTCTGTGAAATGGACTAAGAAACCGGGGAAGCAGTTTGTAACCTGAGAATGTGAGTCTTCACTAGGGCAGGCCTACTTTCCTCCTTAATTAGACAGGAATTGCCCATTAATGGGACTCACCTGTGATTAAAAACCAACAAGAGCCAAACAGTAAAACACTGGAGGTACAAGCTTTAAACCAAGACCATCTCTAAGCTGGCCTGTGATTGGAATGCTCCTGCTGGTTCTGTGAATCAGTGAGGTTGGAAACTTCAAGAGCTCCTTGAATGAGATCCCCACTTTGGGGAGAGGAAGATAAATTTTTTATTTTCCCGAAGAGCAGAGATTCACACAGCAAGATGTACTGATTTTGCTGTCATTTGAACTGGCACCGTTAATGGAAGGGTCGTTGAAAGCTGTCAGGGAAGGGAACTGTTAGGCACGTCCGAGTAGAGTAGTGTCATAGACAAGGTGCTGAGCGCTGCTGCTGGAAGGAATACACGTTGCTTGAATTTTAGTTCTGGCTCTATTCACCGCAAGTCAGATGTTCTTCATTATTTCAAAGTAAAATTTTAGGCTGAATAAATAAATAATGCAATAAGCAAATAAATTGCAGACGGTAATTTTAGTCATAACTTACTATTTAGCTCAGTGCAATCTTGTTATTTACGGCATCACAGTTTCTTCTATTGTTTAAATAGAAGCCAATGAAGATCTGCCTTGAGCAGGAGGGTACTTGAGTGGGCAGTGATGCAATTACTTTAAAAATCCAAGGGTAAAACTTGAATATCTTGTTCTGGGAAGATACTGCTATGAGATGATGCTCCTGTTTTCTCAGTGCTTGAATGACAGCATATATATTTTCAGGAGTATACAGTAAATATTCGCCTTTCCTTTTAAATGTTTGGAGAAGCTAATGGTCTCTACTATGATTAGCTAGGTTGAATATAATGCATCAAAAAATCTTGATATATGCCCTGATGAATAGCTTTCTAAATTATTGCATATATCATCTCCAGTAAGTTGCAGCTTTTAAAATTATGTTGTAGTCTCATATAATTATCACTTGATTTTAGAACAGTTTAGTTTTAATATAAAGTGTGGTCATGGCTTCCTGAGTTGTCATAATTCATCAGATCTTTTTTCGCATACATCTCATCTCCACATCCTTTCTGAACAGTACACTGTAATTTTTAGATTGCCAAGTATGACCTATCAAAACTAGAACTTGGGTGTGGTACGTAGCAATTTTTAGATATTCCAATAAAATAATAATCTGATGTTTAAGGAAAACTGCATAATTTTCTGCTGATAAATTATGGTATTTTGGAACCTCTTAATATTTAAGTGTATACCAGGGGAGGTGAGAAACTGAAGTGCATTGAGCTAGACTCATATATCAAGTGATTTTAGAGGGCAGGGGATAAAAGCAGGAGTATTGAGGAAATACAAGATAGAATTTCAAAGGCAGGAAAAAACTCAAGGGAAGAATAATTAAGAATAGATAGGTGGAGATTCATGGATAATTACAAGATGTGTTAGGGGGAGATGAATGTGATATTCTTTGGAAAAGGATTAAGAGTAAAGGCTGTTAAATATACCAGAGGCAGAAAGTCTGGAAGCATAGACTGTTTATATCACCCAATGTATTCATCTGTGTTTTCAGACTTGTTGACCACCCTCCAATGTGGTCAATATGTAAATAAATGTGTTAGCTCCATCAGAGAAGAAGGTTCACATTTGCGAAAAGGACTTTGTCAGCCTTTCTAAAAGTGAATATACTGGAAAACCACTGTTCTCATTTTCAAGAAAGAGTTGGTACTGGGTCAGTATTTTCAGAGAGGCTCTGATGATGGAATTTATTTCCTTTTGCTTACTTTACTATGAGTGTATCATTCAGGACACTCCAGAAGTCCTGCACCTTTATTCGGTGCAAGCACAAATGACTGGAAGAAGGAAGGTGAAACTACCAGGTAGCCTCCTACAAGCACGGTTCTCTGCATCACCCTTGCACCTCAGCTGTGGGCCCCAACGCTGGCTTCTTCCTGCAACACCACTGCACGTGGCAGGCTTTGATTATCCCTGACAGGCACATTATCTTGTTCCACTTTGGTTTATGTTTACTTTGTTTTATTATTTGCCACCCTTCACCCCCTTCCCTAAGCCAGGATTGGAGAAAAAAAATAGATTTTTATATTAAAAGGCAAATATGTAAAAAGTTATTTGAAATAAGTACTGTAGGGTTAGGATTTTATGTTTCTGCTCAATTCTAAGTATCTTTAGGATCCTAAACAATGGAAAGAATGCTTGTTGTTTTTCAGTAAACTTTTAAAGCTTAAAGTTGAGAAAGAGTGGTAAAGTTCCAAATATGTGTTTCAACTCTGTAAATTCTTGCTAATTAACAAGCTGGATTGGGTGAAAGTATGCCTGCAGAGCTGGTATTTTACCTCCTACTATCAGACTGTCCTTGTTCCTTTTATTTTCAGTCTTTTTTCACTTTCTTTCTAATCAGATATAATACTCTTTGCATCTTCTGATTGGCTCTTTATTGACCCTCATTTACTGTAGACATTTTGGTGGTACATTTTTGGAATTTATGTAGGGGGTCAAACACATAGGAAGAAATGGTACCAGTAAAATGTAAATGGGACAGAAAGTGAAGAGGCAGACTGTAAAGCTTATCTAAATGGACTCACTGTTTAGCATTGCTTGAAATTGCTCTACCCTCTTTAAGATTTACTGGTAATTTCACACTTACATTGAATAGTCTGTGAAGGAATAATAAGCCTTATTCTTTGCCAGAGATGCTTTGTTTAAATCAGATCCTCTAGAGAAAAACTCAAGAGGAAAAGCTGCTGAGTTTACTTAGTATAAAAAAAAGTCTGTCTTCCTTCCTTCCTTCCTTCCTTCCTTTCTTTCTTTTTCTTTCTTTCTTTCTCTCTCTCTCTCTCTTTCTTTCTTTTCTTTCTTCTGTAAAATTTCCTTGACAGCATTACTTGTTGATTAAAATGCTCTGCAATGTTCTAGTGATCCTGTCAAGACCACACTCTCCTTTTTGACTGCAGAGGCAAATGTGAACCTCTCCTGAGGTTTCTCCAGCAAAGCGTTTTCTCCTTTTCACTGCTTAGTGTTGCCAGATGTGCAATTAAATGGTCATTTCACCTTTATTATAGTTTTCATGGTGTGTTATTTTCATTATTTTTCTTGTTTATGTCCACTGTAGTAGTTATGATCTCCACATGCTTGCTATGTGCGAGAGCTCTTAAAACCCAGCTGAGAGATGCAAGCTGGTGGAGAAAACAATCAGCACTGGTCTCCCATTTATCTTTGTTTAACCCTCAAAGGAAAATTCAGCTGTGTAAATGCATTTCTAAGAATCTTTCAGAGATCAGGCAATATTTTTATGTATTTCCTCAGCAGTATGAAGAGGCATACATCCGTAGAATCTGATTTTATCATTTAGTAGCTTTGGGCTCTTCAGAAAGTACTTTTTGAGTGAGGTGCATTAAGCAGGTGAATTAGTAGCTGAGGTGTGGTAAAATAAATATGCGTAGAAACTAGGCTCTGTGTGTGAGAGAGAGAGAGAGAGAGAGAGAGAGAGAGAGAGCGAGAGAGTGCATGGGCAGGAGAAAATTAAGGATTCCTTCTTGATGAATATAAACAAAAGGCAATTTCAAAGAAAATGGGAATTTAATAATTTAAATAACTCTTAGTAAGACATACAATTGAATTCATTTTTCCTAATGTTATTTTCAGAGAAATCCCAAATATCTTGTTTCATGAGAATCTTGGAATATGTATAGTAGAAAATGCAAATATACCATTATTGCAGAAAAAATTACAGAAATAAAACTTCTAGAAAGCACGTACTTTCAGGCATGGTTTTTAAAACTGTCCTATGAAAATGATATATTTCTAATGAACAATTTTAATGTTTAATAGGAAACAGGGAAATTGGCTTTATGGGAGATGAATCTATCCCATCCAATTAGAATTATGAAACTTTCCATTTATGTTTCTTCAAAGACTTTTGTTTTGCTTTGTTTGCCTGTTTTATGTCACAAAGTGTGGAAAGTTGGCTGTGTTGTACCCAGGAATAAGAGTTTGTGAGTGCTAACACCATTTGTTTTCAATGGCCTCATGTAAAAATTAACACTTCTGTTAGGAAAAGCAGGAGTAAATCATCACATTTGCAAGAATCCAGGTTAGTATCTGATGGTATTCATCAGCAAGTGTTTATAGGAGAGGAGACAAATAATAGACTATTTTTTCATCTTCGAACATTTTGCCTCTTCTCCTACCTGCATCTGAGAGAAGAAATTTTTGTTCTATCCATTTCAGAAATATATGTGAGGGATTTTAGTTTATTTATGATAAAGAATATGAAAATAAATGTATCCATTAGTGCCCAGATTTAATTAATGAAAAGTCAGATTATTTTAAAAGTTAGCAAATTGCTTATTTTCCTAATTCTATATTCCAGCTTCATATGTGATATGTTTTGTACCCATTGTTGATAGATTTCAGCCCATCCCATTTTCAGCAAATCTAATGGTACTTTATTTCATTTTATTTTGGCTGTGCAAATTTCCTCCATATTCTTAAAATCCATTGCAGGCCCTTCCAGTGACTGAGGCAGTATCTGTCAGTGATAGTGGAATTGATTGATTTCAAAAGCTTCTTGTTGCTATTATAGAATTTGGCAGAGAAAAGGCTCATGGCAGCAATAGATGTATCTGGGAACTTTTTATGAGAACAGTGGGAATCTTCTAAATATTTTTAGTGGTTCCCCCTCACCTCACTCCCTTTTGCCTTTATGTCTGAACTGAATACTAACATAACTATGGTGTTCATATGCTACTCATCCTGCATGTACAAGAGTTGACTAATAATGAGAATTTTAAGCTGAGGTTACTAAGAGTTGAATTTCCACTTCTATTAGAGAAAAATCTTGTTTATCACCAGCTACTTAATAGGTTATCAGCAAATTTTCTTTATTCTCATTTCTTTTAATTTTGTAGACTCTCTCCAATTCATTAAAAAAATGTAGCTATTGAATAAGAAATATAGACTAAAATTTTGGATATTAAGCTGAGTTATTCTTTTCTTTTTTTCTATTTTCATCCTTGCCCACCCTTTAAACCTTATAAATATTTTGTGGAAGTGTAGGGAAATAAGAAACAGAATGTTGTAAAAATGTTTAGCAAGCATGTATAAGTGGAGGGTAAAAGATTAAGAACACAAAACAAACAGAAATCACAGTCTTAGTCTAAAATTTCAACTTTGTTAAAAATTAGAAGCTCACTCTATATAACTTGATAATGATAAAAAATTTCTTGAATTAAAAATCATCTTCACAGAAATCTATCATACTTTTTCAACATTATGCTTTTCTATTCATTTTCACTGGTTAAGCATTTTAAGCAGGAAAGAGGAAGATACTTTTGTTTAACATATATGTTGTTTATAAAACCAAAAACCAAAGAGTATGTAAGAAAGAGTTAAACAACAGTCTCTATTGCTATCACAAATCATCCTTTCATTGTGAAATTTCAAGAAAAGGACCCCTTGAGACTCAGCTAATATGGAAGTGAATGAAATGTATATCTGGACATCAACATTTTATTGAGAAAACTAATTGGCAAAGAAAACAGATGGCGAGGTCAGGATGAAAATAATGTCAGTAAAAGAAAATATATAAAGAAGATTATTCTGGGGGCGCCTGGGTGGCTCAGTCATTAGTGTCTGCCTTCAGGTTAGGTCATGATCTCAGAGTCCTGGGATCAAGCCGCACATTGGGCTCCCTGCTCTGCGGGAAAGCCAGCTTCTTCTCCCTCTCCCACTCCCCCTGCTGGTGTTCCCTCTCTTCCTGTGTCTCTCTCTGTCTAAATAAATAAAATCTTAAAAAAAAAAAAAAGAAAAGAAAAAGGAGAATAACATTATTCTGGTGAAGGCAGATAAAAAGGAAGAGGAAATCTTCGAATTCATTCCCTCAGATTTTCTCTTCTAGGGGTGTATTTGAAGCTTGCATCTCTTTATGGTCTATTTTCTATTTATTTCTGAATCTAATGGATGAGATATTCCTGACAGAGAAACATGGTTCTCAGTTACTGGTCTCATTTTGTTTCTGGGCATTTGAAAATAGGGCCATTGTATGCAGTTGGGGACATCGTACCCTGCACCACTCCAAATGTAAAAGGCGCTACAACCTCAAGTGGTGGCCCAGGATCAGTAATTTTGCTCAGTAGATTAAACAGATGCTTAACATACATACAGAATATTGTGTTGCTGACCAAGCAGCTGAATCAAATACTCAGAATAGTAGGAGGTTAATCAGTAAACCCCCTGTTTTCCTTTTCACACTTCCTAATCCCCCATTCTCTTTTGCATGTCTTCAGCTAGGTTGCATAATAAGTAGATCTTGCTGAATCTTTCAATATCTTCCTCCTTTCCCACTCCTTGGGCCCCACGCACACAGCTATTTTGAAATATCCCCAGAGTTCACAGTAAAATGTTGCATGATTCGATAAAGACCACCTTTGTGAAACTGTTGATTTGAGTGGGTTTTCTGGGTGGTCTTGAAGATTGGATATGAATGTGAGCATATCTAAAATTCCTTTTGCTGGAACTAAGGGAAATATCTTCTGATCACAGGCAGCAATTCATTTAATTCAGTTTTCGAGCTGAAATCACAGGTAATCATATTGCTACCCTGTATTAAGACATAAAAATGAAAAATTTAAAAAGAGAACTTTAGAAAATATTTCTTTCCAGTTCCTAAAAGGAACCTGATGCACCCTCAGTTTTTTGAAATAAAGCAGAGGATAGTTAACATTTTTACTCTGAAAAAGTAAGGGCAGTGGTTCTATTACACGCTCTAGGGTGTTTGAGATGTAAGAATATGCAGTATTCCAAGTGATATTCCTGCAGATTCTTCACAACTCTAGTGTACAACCTTTGCAAGCAGCATTTTTATTTTTACTTTATAAGCAGTTATATTTTGATGTGTCATCCCTTTTTGTTTTAACCAAGTCTTATTTGTATATAATATCCAAAACTAGCTGAAAGTAATAAAAGTGGCAAGGGAACAGTAGTGAAAAAGATACTTTTATGAAATAGTGTTTTATATATTGTTATACCTAAAATTATTTGGCTGCACTTCCCAGGAGCAAACTCTCATGATTTGGGTTAAGATGCCTTTATTTACCTTTATAATACAATGTATTTTTGTACATGCATGCCAACAAGAATAGTTCTTTCAAATATAACTGTTTTAAAAGTTGTGAATGTCCTTTTTGAATGTTTCTTTAGATTTGTAGGGTCTACTGCCTTGTTGGAGCACTGAAATTTATCTGGCAAGACTATGGAAGAGATTTTGTTTTAATAAAATAGCTGTCCTTTCTCCAGATGTATATATTTTTGATTCCGGGGGATGATATTCTAAAAGGGAGAGTCTAACATGCAATGCCATTTCAAAGCTCACTACATTTGCTTTTTATTATGCCTCATGGTTAAGCAGCCTTCTGAATTTGATGAATTTTATTTGCTCAATTAACTATATCAGTAGCATATTGTAAGGAAGCCTGTAAAATGGTAACTATATGCCATAGAGCAGATATAAGCAGCTTCCACCTTTTCTGAGTTGTTCCTCATTTTAATGGGCATCATGTGCATTTCCAAATGTCCATTAACTGTTTTATTATTGGCTTCTTTGTACTCATCACCTGCCTTTATGTTTTAGGCAGCTGGTTTACCTTCTTTTCTCCTGATCAGTACCACAATAAAGGCATATCTTGGCTTATTGCCCCCTTAAATATACTGTATTTCTAATACTTCTCTGTGTATCAAATTTTTCCCAGATCCCTGAAAAAAAATGATGCCAATGGGGATTCTGGCAAGAGATATTCTAAAATAGACCTCAGTGTTTTAAGTGTTTCAAGACAAATCTGGAGAATAGTTTTAACTCCATGATCACTATGTCTTACATTTTTTTATTATTTATATTTCCTCATTAGATTTGGAAGACAATCTAATTCAGTCAGTCAAACACTTTGCAAGCTGTCAATACAAAATATTTCTTCTCTAAGGTTTAATAGCATTTCTTAACTAGATGAAGGAAACTAAAAAACCAGTGGAAGTTTTTGAGATCTAACATGAAAAACTAATAATACCCAGTGTATTTTCAGGATGGATTGAAGAAAAAAAAAGGATTAAGAATATAACACTTTACCTATGCTTCTAGCCATTGTAGACTAAGAGGTATCTGATATACTCTCATACCTTAAACAACTAGAATCTGGACAAAAGTGTATTATTCAATCACTGGACAAAAGATAGCAGAGGTCTATGATCTCTGAGAGAAGGATAATAAAAAGAGGACCTTATTGTGTCAACTGAATTTCTGGAGATGATCTCCAGATCACAGAGTAGAGATGGAAAACTTCTATAAAGTCCAGGAGTTGTGCTGAGTTATAGAGACTGAAGTCAAAGTTCAGGATAGTATAGAGGTCTAAAATTTTTCAGACAGTGTGCTAGAAAAGAAAAACTGGAGAGAGTGAGAGAGAGAGAGAGAAAATGAATGGGAGAGAGAAAGAATGAGAGAATGAGAATGGACATTGAAAACTTAGAGACATGCTTCCCTCGGTGTTTCACAGAGGATAAAACTCTACATGTCTGAGAGGAAACAAGCAAAGGCCAAGGAAAGAAGCACCAGAAGCCATATGACAAACAATTCTCAGAACTCACACAAGCCTAGGAATACTTGGGATTTCCCCCAGTGAAAGTAGAGAAACCACGTAAGGCATGAGGCATTTGTTAGAGTTCAAAAAAGCATATTTCTTTAGGAGTGGTTTTAAATTAGCTCTAGACAATAAGCTTCCTTGTGTCTTCTTTAGCATAACTTATAAGAAAGTTTCAAAAGTGGCTTAATTGTGTACCATTACGAAGTCAAGCACACCTTAAAATCCAGCACACGACAATGTATAATTCAAAGTGTCTAACATGCAGTAAAAAATTAATGGGCATATAAAAAGCAGTGTAACAATGACTCATATCCAGAAGCAAAAATGATCCACTAATAGAAACACCCCACGGTGACAGAGATGATGAACTCAGTAGACATGAATGTTAAACAGCTACTATAAATATTCCCTTAAATTCATGAAGGTAGAAGAAAACATAAATATGATGAGAAGAGAAAGGGTAATCATCAGAGATACCCAGTGGAACTTCTAGAGATGAAAAATGTAATATCTGAAATAAAATTTACTAGATGAGCTTAATAACCCATTAACTATTGCAGAAGGAAAGCCTGGTGAACTTGAAAACACAGAAGCAGAAGTTAATTCAATCAAAAATGAATAACAGAGTTAAAAAGATTTAAAGAATCAACAGAGGGGCACCTGGGTGGCTCAGTTGGTTAAGCAACTGCCTTTAGCTCAGGTCATGATCCCAGAGTCCCAGGATCAGGTCCTGCATCTGGCTCCCTGCTCAGCGCGGAGTCTGCTTCTCCCTCTGACCCTCTCCCCTTTCATGCTCTCTCACTTTCTCAAATAAGTAAAATCTTCAAAAATAAAAAAGAATAAACAGCATTAGTAACCTATGGAAGAAAATCAAATGGTCCAACATATGTGTAATGAGAGCCCCAGAAAGAAAGAGGGGAGTAGGCAAATATTTTTTAAAATAATTGTTAAAAATATCTCCAATTTGACAAAGCTATAAAGAAGTTCAATGAACACAAAATAGAAGAAACATAATAAAAATAAGTAAAAGGAAAAACTTAACAGAAGCTGGATAAAATAGTCACAATACATAGAGAGGAACAATCAGAATTATAACCGAGTTCTTAGAAACCATGCAAGTTGAATACAGTGGTATCTTTAAAATACTGGAGAAAGAAAATTTCTAAATAGTTTAAAAAATTGAATTGATCCAAAGAAAGCAGGAAAGGGGAAAAACAATAAAGAACAAATAGGAAAATAATGGTATATAGACTTAAATTAATCATCTTCATAGTTACCTGAATTTGAAATGATTTAAATACTCCAGTTAAGAGCCACAGATTGTCAGACAGAATAAACGAACAAGGTGACATATGCATCATCTGCTGGGAATCCACTTTACATATAAAGATACATATTAAAAGTAAAAGAACGAAAAAGTTCTACCAAATAGTAATCAAAAGAACCATCATATATTGCCAAAATAGATAATAATATAAATATTAACAAAGAAAGACTTTTCATTAGGTATGTTAAAGGAGTCAATTCATCAAGGGGAAATAATAATCTTAATTGTATACAAAGCCAATGAAAAAGCTTTAAAACACATAAAGCAAAAACTGACAATATTGTTAAAAGACAATATTAAGATAACAGAAGGGTGTCAAGAGCTATGAAGGGTTTGGGACTTAACTCTGTTTTGCAAGCTAGTAAGACAACATGATGCATCTTCATAAAAAGTGGCTATGACCCCTGAAACACTACCTGGCAGAAGGCATTAAACTCCTCCCTTAGAGACCAGGGACAATTCATTACTTACAGCAATAGCAGTAGCAGAATATTACATCTTCTTGTACAGGTTCCTCAAGCCCCATTTCCTACAGGACAATGTGAAAGGACCAGATGATGTCTGCACATGCATTGAATTGAGTTATAGAGGAGAAACTTTGAACCGAAGGAACACAGATCTTTTATAATTAGTTGTGAGCAGAGCTGCCTGACATTTTTAGCTGGAAGGAGGCATTATCTTTTTTATAACAGGCAGTAAGTAAGCCTACTCTTGGCTTCAGATGGAAACACCATTTTTATCTTTCAAGGCTATTTTCTTCTATCTTCCATGCCTGTTTGCTTGAAAATAAACAAAATTCTTGAAAACATATTTCAGCATAAAAGTGAAGTCAGTTATGGCTTCTGCTAACAAGACTGCAAAAATGTGAGAAAATATATGGAGAGTTTACTCATAAGAACCTTGTATAAACTGGGAGAAGATGTTTTCAAAATGTCTATCTAAGTAAAGATGTGTTTTCAAAATATGTAAAGAGCTGTTGAAACTCAATAGTAAGTTTAAAAAAAAGCAAATATTTTGAACAGACATTTCATCAAAGATGATATATGGGTTGCATGACAAACATAAAAATACACTCAACAGAGATAAATTATTAGAAAAATTTAAATTAAAACTCCACTGATATACCATTGCACCTCACTAGAATGGCTGAAATTAAAGATTTGTAGTATGAGGTATTGATGAGCATGGGGAGCAACTAAAACTTTTACATATTGCTAGCAGAAGGTCAAAATGGTATGTTTGAAAAATGGTTTAACAGTTTCTTAATACAATTTAATACTTATCAAATAAGCCATCAGTCTCCTCCTAGTTATTTTTCCGTGGGAACACATGATAAATATCAACACAAAACATATTCAAGTATTAGTAGACTTTTATTCATAATATCCCCCAACTGATGATTGCATAAGCAAGTTGTGCCATATCCACAGAGTGGAACACATCTCAGCCATGCAAAAAGAAGAACCCTTGATCCACATAACATGGATAAATCTAAAAAGCATTATGCAAAGTGAAAAAGACCAGACACTAAAATACTGCATAATTTCAGTTAAAAGGAATCCTAGAAAAAAATAAAATTAGTGTCAGAAAGTACTTCTTTGGTTGCCTGGCTTGGGAGGGAGAGAACTTTTTAGGATGAAGGAAATTTTCCAATCTTGCTGTAGTTCTGGTTATATTGAATTATTTCTTTAGAATTGTTGAATTTTACATGTAATTTTTATTTCATGGAAATGTGATTCTCTTTATTTTAGCAAAACTCCGAATTGACTAGCCAGTCATATTTTATATTTTGCCCTTTTGTAAGCATGTTCTTAGTGTTGTTTGATAGTTATTTTCTCTTTCTCTCTTTCTTATAAATAAATAATAGCAAAATGTCATTTCATGAGGTTTTATTATTTATTTTTAAAATCACTGATGTTAAAATTCAGCTGGGTTGGAATTCTCTTATTGCCTGAAACTCAGGTTGGCTTTAGAAAGTAGTGTATTTCAGGCAGATGACAAATCATTTATCTTTTTTTAATTTTCAGACTTTTCCCCCTGAGTTCAGTTCTTTTAACCTTTACGATCGGGGCCAAATTTTTCACTTAATGGTTCTTGACCTTATCTCGATAATTCTCAAAGTCATTATAACATTAATCGCCAACATTTATTGAGCACTTACCATGTGGCAGATCCTGTTCTAATGACTTCATACATTTATTTAATTCTCACAGCAACATTGTAAAAGGAATGAAATTATTTTTATCCATTTTATGGATGATAAAACTGATACATAGCAACTTCCAAATTCATACAGCTAATAAGTGAGGAAGCAAGGATTTGACTCTAGGCAGTACAATTTTAGTCTGTTCCCTGAACTGTCAATCTAAAAATCCTCTAAAATATAGATCTTAAATTTTAGTGTATAGGAGAATCAGTTTACTTAAATTCTATTCTCAGATTTTCCCCTTGCTCTCATGATTCTTACTTGGTAGGTTTAGGATGAATCCAGTAATCTGTATGTTTAGCAAGCACTACAGGTGGTGGTTTGTTGAACCTGGTTTGAGAAACCCCATTTTCTGGGGCATCTGGGTGGCTTAGTTAGTTAAGCATCTGCCACTTGGTTTCTGCTCATGTATGATCTCAAGGTTTTGAGATTAAGCCCCACTGTGCTCAGTGTGGAGTCTGCTTGAGATTCTTTCTCCCTCCCTTACCCTCTCCCCTGTACCTCCCCTTGATCCTACACTCACATGCTCTCTTTCTCTTTCTTTCTCTCAAATACATAAATAAGTTAATCAATAAAAACCATTTTCTGTGACTTTAAGCTAACTGCTTAAGTTTTCCAAGTCTTTGTCATCACCTACTCAAAGGTGATGTTTTTTTAGGATGGAATGGGATGGATGACAGTTCCTGGCACACCGTAAATTCTCTAGAATAAATTAGTTTTGGCTGCTCTTGGTGGTAGATGTTATTTCATAGAATTGGTCAACAGTGGCCACTGTTTTCAACCCTATATTTCAGTGAAATGATACTATCCAATTGCAAAAGGTGTTTCAAAGTGAAAAGACATCTTACTGACTGTAAGCACTGTTTTTTTCAATTTGATTATATCAGGAATTATAGTGTGTTCTGCTCTGGCATATGTTTCTAAAATACCAATTATCTCACCTGCAATTGGTAAACAGAATTATGTGAGTCTAATGTAGAAGTTGCAAAGCTTTATATGTGATTTATACCCCCAAGGGGGCAGTATAGTCAGAGTTAAATTACAAACTTGGACAGGAAAAGACTTGGCCCTCAACTTTGATTCTAAATAGTCAGTGGGAGCCCTTTTGGATCTGTTTTAAGAAAATTAAAAAACAAAAAACAAACAAACAAACAAAACCCTGTATCTGGGGCTCTATGGCCAAAGGAACATACCCCTTGTCTTGTGTGGCTCTTAAATATTTTCATCTTGCAGTGCCCCCCACCCTGTGCCCATTTCAGTGGCAAGCCTATTGGCTCAGAGATTGCCTTCCAGTTGTATTTTTCCTACCAATTCTAATTAACATATTGCCAACATGTCCCATCAATTGTGGAGTTTGGTTGTTGTTGCTTGCTTTGTTTTTTGTTTGTTTGCGTGTTCGTTTTTGAACTCTGGGCTGATCTTCTTGCTTGGGTGGTCCAGATTATCTTCCAAGGTGCAAATATTAGTTTTGCTAATATTAGTTTGGATCTGTTCCCAAAGTTGCATGTTTTCAGTGGTCTTCCCAGAACCTATTTTCCCCACAAGTCCTATTATTTTGGATACGCCATTTTGCTAGCAATGTGGGGATTGCAGGATGCATGTGTCTTCTCATAGACTATAAACCCCATTTTAGGAACACGTATATATCCTGCTTTGCAATATCTTACCGTCTCTGGAAGAGATGGTGTATTAATGGCTTGTTAATTATGAAGTAACTTAGTGGCTCCCAGGTGGCTCAGTCGTTAAGCATCTGCCTTCAACTCGGGTCATGATCCCGGGGCCTTGGGATCGAGCCCTGAGTCGGGCTCCCTGCTCAGTCGGAAGCCTGCTTCTCCCTCTCCCACTCTCCCTGCTTGTTTTCCCTCTGTCAAATAAATTCTCTCTCTGTCAAATAAATGAATGAAAATCTTTAAAAAAAACTTATAAAGTAACTTATTTCCTCAGAGTGATCATTTCTTTCTCGCCACTAGTGTTTTATTTGTTTCTTACTATACCATTGAGTTACATCCTTTTTTAAAGCTGGCAAGATTTCTAATTTGTATTTGAATTTCTTCTATGTTTCTATCAAAAGAACATATAAATTCAACTTTAATTATTAGCTTTTATTTGTAAATTATTGCTTTTTACCTAAAACTACAAAATAATAGAGCCAGAAATAGTAGAAAAAGAAAATAATTTCTTTACTATGCAGAAATAGTTTCTACAATAATACTTACCATTCTTATAATTGCTATTATTTGTTGACTGTCCTTTAAATGTCCACTTATTTTTCTAGGAACTTCACTTGCAATATTACTAATTGTTAAAATATTTAGTGAATATAACATAGATTTTCTAAATAAAGAAAAAGAGTAAATCTGTGTCTTTTAGAATCTTCAACAAAAACATGAGGGATATGAAATAAATTCCTATTATTAGGTAGTACTATTGAAATTTCAACACCATCACATAAATATGATATTTACCAAATGATAGAGGAATTTATCGATAAACCCATTGTCTAAGTGCAACTACTTTAAAGACATTAATGCATGCATCTCAGATGTTTCTTAAAAACTTTCCCCTTGCTTTTGTATGAATCCAGACATGTTTTACCAGAAATAGAACATAATCAAAGTATAGTAAAATAATTTTATGGTTAGAAGCAGCATAGTTCATAGTCACTATATATGTTTTTGGATATTTAGTAGATTAGGATTTTAGTTTGAAACTGAAGAGCTTGAATAACAGCGTTATTTTACATTGTTTCTAAGGTGGTTTTTCAAGTTACTCTAATAGTACAGGCTCTTGCACTTTTTCACTACATGACTTTGGTCAAATTACTTATATGAATCTGAGTCTTATTTATCCTTTCTGTAATGGAGAGAATAAGTGTGCCTATTCTTGAGTGGCCCCACTGGTTAAAGGTGAAGTAACTGCTATGCAATACATTCCACATATATGTTAGCTATGAATATTGTTATCATTATTGTTATTAAATTTAACAACAATAATTACCGTATATCTAGTGTCTTGCTATCCATATTTACTATATTTTCATAACCTAGGCAGGTATAGTCTGCTGAATGATTTAACAGATTTAGCTAGTTGCACTATGGCATGAATTTAACCTGATTTCATGGGATAAAACAAAATGAGCACAGTGGTTCGTGGCTGTCAGTAGTGAAAAATAGCTGGAAATCAGACAAACAGCTTCATTGCTGAGATTGTTTCCGGGCTAAAAGTTCTTCCAACAGCTGTTTGTTTTGGCCATTAATCGTGTCCATTCTTTTTTTTTTTTTTAACTGGGGGAAATACAATTTTCTTTAAAAAGAGAATGTAGGCTGATTATTTCTGAAGTCAGGAAGAACTCCTGTCCTTCCACTATTTGTGGTCTTTTGGCTGCCTTGATAGTTAGAGTGAGGACTTTTCCTTTTGTTTCTCTCCACTTTTTTATTCTCAGTGCTCAGACTGCTGTAGTGGGAGGAAAAAATATAACTAGGAGCTCTTTAATCCTAGAAAAGGAGCTTTGTAACAGTTACCTTCAAGAAACGTTTACTCCCCAAAGGAGTATTTAATATTACATAGACACTGGCTCACTGAACAGAGAGAGAGAGCGAGGCTAAGAGGGAGAGAGAGAGAGAGAATGATGAGAATATGAGAATTCGAGCCAGCAAGAAAAAAAGATACTTAACTGAAGATGAAGGGAAGTTTTGCCTCTTCCTGGAAGTTATATTATTAGTTTTTGTGTTTTTCTTTGTTTTTTTGTTTTTTTGGTTTTTTTTTGAATCATGATGACCGCTAGTTTTGTTTAAAGTATTTGTTCTGGAAATACTAAAGTTGGAGTCTACCAGACTGAGGTTAGAAGCATTTTCTTTGGCAGCAAGAAGATACTTTTATAGAAGCCATGCCTGTACTTGGGGTTGCCTCAAAACTGAGACAGCCAGCTGTTGGGTCAAAGCCTGTTCATGCTGCTCTTCCGATACCAAATCTTGGCACTACTGGGTCACAGCCCTATTCTCCAGGACCTTTGGAACTTAATGAAACAGAGAGCTCAATGCTTTCTTGTCAGCTCACATTAAAATCAACCTGTGAATTTGGAGAGAAGAAACCCCTCCAAGAAAAAGCTAAAGAGACAGAAGACAGTAAGGTTAGTGGCTGAAGGTTACTTGCAGACGTACAGAGCTAAAATGCAGATTTCCTTGTAGGTGGAATATAAAGCATGTTGTGAAATGGGGAGTGGTAGAGGAACACCGGTGTAAGAAAGTAAGTAGTGTGTGTGGCTGAAAAGCTAAATATTTAGCTTATGTAAAAGTGTATTGATAATTTATGGTTTAGCAAAAGTCATTTCTCTAAAAATGCATGTTTGTTATCACTTAGTACTACTTATTGATGAAGTACCTAGTTAGTCTTAGACAGCACTTTATTACTAATATCCATAACAGTCACAAATATGAGATAAAAGGGACCTATTTTTCATACATATTATACTGTAAAAGAAGATTTATCTATAAAAATCCATATAGATGCCTTCACTTTTTTCTAAATGTCATTTGCATTTTAAACGTCTTCTGTTTGAATATATGTCTTAGACTGCTTAATTCATTGCACTATGAACGAAAATGAAATATTATTTTCCTTGATATTGCACATTTGTCTGGATTTTCACTTGTAAATTGAAACCCTACTGTTTTACTTATTACTGACATCTTTTTCAGTCATTTAATTTATGATATTTTGTGAGCAGTGGCTCCTAGCTCTTGGTTTCTAAGCCATGCTGCAGTCGTTTTCTCCAGATGTGGAAGGCTTGCATGGCCTTTCAGTTGCTGATCTTCAGGGCGATCCATTTTTATCCTGATAAACATCACTTTTTAATGCAACACTAAGTATGATGTCAAGCTTTCCAAAGTCACTGTTCTCACGTCTGGCTTAGGGACTGCTTTGATTTTACTTTCCCACCCAAATGTAATTTTAAAATAATTTAAGAACAAAACTTCGTTTGAAATCCAATCTACAAATTAAAAAGAAAGCCACCTCTTTTGTCTGAAATGTCCATTCATCTATCTCCACCTGTTCAAATCCTCTAAGGAATAGCCAAATGCAACTTTTTCCCCAAAGTTTTTGCTAGCTACCTCTTATTCTCCTTTCCTCTCTTGTGATTTTTTGGCTGCAGTAATAGTTAAAGTATATTTATTTACATTGTATTTTAATTATCTGGATGATTTATTTCTATTCCCACTGAATTAAAAATATGCAGATGGTAGGGCCTTATTTACACTGTGATACAGCTCCCTCTGCTCAGTGCCTTATGCCTCAGAATTAAATAGTAGTTGAATGGATTAATACATGAATGAATGAATGAATGAATGAATGAATGAATGAATGAATGAAGAATTATCCTGACAAAGATTTAGTTAAGTTCATTAGTCTCTTTGGATCATTTAGTCTTAAAACAGAAGGTCTGGAGTGAATGATTTTTAAAGTACCTGTAGCTCTAAAGTTATATTATTCCTTTTGTATTTTAAGAAAACATTAGAAAATCACACAAGAAAAATTAGTTAAAAAATAATTAATTGTAGGCTTATAGTTCTCAGTCCAATGTAAGCGATATCAGGGTAAAAGAAGAGAAGTATAAATTATCAACAAAAGACTAAAAATATTTAACTTTATGCAAATAATTAAAAGCAAATGCTATATAGTTCTGTTCTAATGTTCTGTGTACCCACAACGAATTGTTGGGATTAGATGGAAAGAATAGGTGACCCTTTTTCTCTGCTGACCATGCCTCTTATCTGCAGGTTTAATCAAACTTCCATTTTGCTAAATGGCCTTGGCCTAAGACTTGTGCACCATAAATACTGTTTTGGTTCATCTCTTTGGTTAACAAACATCAATCATACATCTGATATTCCAATAAGAGTCTGTGGTAAGCAATGTTGTAGTTAGGGGATGTTTTTAACATGCCACTTAGCAGATTAAAAACTTTTTCAAACAAATTCAAAGAATGCTTTGTCAGCATTTCAGAATATTTTTAAATGTCAAAAAAGTATATTTAAAGATTTTTATAGTTTGAAAAAATAGAACTGAAGGAAATAGCAGACATGACCAAGAAAGTTGTATTAGAGATAATCAGATTTTACTGCACATAGTAGAAAACTCAACAATAGGATAGAGTAGACATTTATTTCTTCTTCTTTTTAAAAAATTTAAATTCAATTAATTAGCATATACTGTATTATTAGTTTCAGAGGTAAAGTTTAGTGATTCCATCCGTTGCATATAACACCCAGTGCTCATTCCATCAAATGCCCTCCTTAATGTCCATCACCCAGTTAGTTACCCATCTACCACCCACCACCCACTTCCCCTCCAGCAACACTCAGTTTGTTTCCTAGAGTTAACAGTCTCTTTTGGTTCATCTCCCTCTCTGATTTCATCTTATTTTCTTTTTCCCTCCCTTCCCCTATGATCCTTTGTCTTGTTTTTTAAATTCCACATATGAGAAAAATTATATGATAATTGTCTTTCTCTGATTGACTTATTTCTTTTAACATAGTACCCTCATGTAAAGGATATCTGGAAGGAAGCAGTCCATAGCTGGTTGGGTGGCTTCTTGAAATTGTCAGGGAACACGTCTCTCTCTTTTGCCCATGAGTTTGTGGCATCTATCTCTCCGTCTTGAGTGGATAATTGAGTTTTGTTCAATTAGAAAGACACAGCCTGCTTCATTAAAGGGTCTTCCACATCCAGTTGGCCTGTTTACAATTCCAAGGCCTATGTAGCCATTCCAGTCTCTAACTGTTGACACCTCTTCTTCTATTGTAGTTCCATCTAGCTACTGTTTTGCAGATGGCTCCTTCCTGGGTGTCCCACGTTGTTCAGAGTTCACGTTCCTTTAACAAATAACATTAGATCCAGATTCTCTGCCACATACATTTGGACTCTCATCACCATACCTCAAGGATTTATGTTTTTCTCTAGCTGTCTCTTGTTCTGATTTCTTTCTTTCACTTTTCTAATGTCTCTCTTCATATGGTTGGTTTTTCCATTCTTCCTGGGTATTCATCTGAATGAGGAAGAGAGTCACTTTGCTTTGGAAATTTTACTTAAGAATCAAGAGATTAAAGTTAAGGAAGGGGGTTCTGTTTTGTCACAGCTCAGCAAATCACATGCAATTAAGCATTAAACATCCTTGCTCATGAAGACATGTTCATGTTCATTAGACATCCTTGTTCATGACCCTGGTCACATCCATCACCTTAGCCGCCTTTTTTGATTCCCCAGCCTCGTTCCAGCTTGGTCTACCACCTCACTTTTCTCTCATTTTGCTGTCCGTTCGGTTCCTTGCCAGTTCTGAGCCCACTCATCTTTTCCCTCTTTGATTACCCAGGCAAACTGAAGATTCTCTACATTATTATAGAAAAGAATTTTGAGCACCTACCTTGTTATTTGTAGGAAATTTCTTATTTTTTTCTCATGACATGTCAAAGAAGGCACACTTACAGAGCAATAAACTCAGATAGAGTGGGAGACATTCCTAAGATCAGATGGTTAACTAGTAGCAAAATCCAGAACTTGAATCTAGGTTTTTTCCTACAAAACTTTTGTTTGTTTGTCTTTGTTTATTACATTATACTTTCTCTTCATGATGTAATTGCCGTATTTTTTCTACCTATACCCTATCACCCAAATCTTACCAACTCTTAAGAGTCAGTTCCAAAGTCAAAGAAAAGAATAAAGAAATTGTTATGGAGGTTAAAAGGAAGGAAAGTTTGCATCCAGTTAGGGACGTCTGAAGGAAATTCTTAAAAGAGTAGTGGCCTCCTTGTCCATGTTAGTATGGACATTTGTTTCATTTTCTTACTCTACCAGTTGCAAGGACAATTAAGGTAGAGATATGTTCTTAAGATTACATTCACAGGGTGTTAGCACTAATGCTTTAAAAACAGAAGATACTTAAAGCCTCAAATCGAATATTTTTTGAAAAATATGAATACCAGTATAGTCAAGCAAATATATTGTATGAATAGTACTGTTCCTGAGGGCAATATTTGTGTCGATTTTAGGGATGAGAGAAATCCTATTTGAATGGAGCATTCAGGAAAGGCTTCACCAAGTAGTTGGCATTCAGTGGGCAGATAGGACTCAAATATAGAAAGGAAAAAAGCATACATTGGAGGAGAGATTTGCATAGAATGCCCAGTGAGTAAACCATTACAATTTGAGGATACTATTTATGGAAAGGAGCAGGTTTAGGTCAGATTATACAGGGAAGCAGACTTCATTAGATAGACACTGGGGATGGCTCTTATGTAAGAATGAGACAAAATTATACCTGCAATATTATTTAGGAGAAATGAGGCAGAAAAGGACTCGTATTAATGTTTATGGAGGCTTGTTGTATGCCTGATGGTGGGCCAAATACTTTATGGAGTGTCCCATCAGTCCTCACAATAGCCCTATGATATTGGCACCATTATTAACCTCATTTCATAGATAAAGAAACTGAGGCAGAGAGGGGTTTTATTACTTACATTATTTCAGTGCTAAAGTGTAGTAGAATAGAGATTCAGTCCAAGGCTGTGTGCCTCCAGAAGACATTACTCTTATCTAATAACACTGCAACAGTGAAGACTTTGCTGTGTCAGTGGGAGAGAACTATTGATTGACTTGATTTCTGTATAGACTAGTAAGGTTTGTTTTAAATATTTGGTTAACATTGCTAGTGAATTGCAAATAAATCACTGGTGTGCCCAAGTGCCTAGAATTTTCAGAAGGCAATTAAGTTGACACAAGGTCTTTACTGAATTTTTCAAATAACAGAAATAAATAAAAGAAACCCCATGATAGAATAATAGCAACAGATGTCAATAGAGTAGATGACTGGCTCTGGCCTCCAGCTGTTTCCTTCTTGGAGAAGATGCCTGATTGCTGAGGACTGTGGACACGACACTCCTGTTGGCTTGCTCACATGGTAGCACTTCCAAAGCTCGCCAGACCTACAGCTGCACAGGTCAGCCCTTGGGTCTCTCTCTAGATGGTTCCGCCTTCCTTCCCTGTTTCTGCTGTGTTTGCACATTTACTTATTTGTACTTAAAGAAACATGATTATTTCTTTTTCTGGTTATGGCTCATGTTCTAAGTTTCATGGTTAAACTGTTAATGGTCGTTTTAATTGTTTTTGCCTTTGTGGTAGCAGTGGTATGAAGAATGTTGTAATGATCCTTGAATTTTAACATTTTCTCTACTGGCAGAATGCTCAGCTTTTCAATATTGTACATTTTTTTCTCTTCAGTAACCGTTTGTAGAGATGTAGCAATTTAATATATTGTTTATTATTTTAGTTTGTGCTTTACAAAGTCCTTAAAGAATTATATCTCATGCTTTCAACTATGAAATTACTAAATATTCTTGGGTAAATTAAAAGTGATTAAATGTTATTGAAATTCTTATACAACTTTTTTATTGTTTTTCTTCAACTGTCAATATTGTATGTATATTTGATGCCAGTTTGCCGAACATGTTCTTCTGAGTTTAAACCTTTCTGCTATTATAGACATATTTATTTTCTTTGATATAAAGGAAGGCAATAAATATATGTAGAAACATAAAATCAATAGATACGTCACTAATTTTTAAGCACAATTGCTTCATGGTTGTATGCTATCACATCTCCAACAATTATCCTCAATCTTGAACTTAATGTGGTGGCATAGTTAAAAGAACATCAAATTAGGAGCTCAAAGATTTGAGTTAAACTTCTGCTAGATCCTGAGAAAATAAGTCACTTAAATTCTCCAAACTTCAATCTCTTTATCCTTAGAAATGAAGTTAATAGCTCTTGATAGGCTTTTCTGAAGGTAGCATTTTTATTATCCACTCCCTTTTTCCTTCTTTCCAATTTTGTCCTAGCAGTTATCTCTTTTCTCTTATTTTTTCAATCTCCTCCTCTCCTCCAGTGGATCCTTCGGACCAGGATTTTTCAAACTTGGCACATTTTGGACCTGATAATTCTTTGTTGTCAGGGTCAGCCTTACTATAACAGAATATTTAGTGGCATCCGTGCTATTAGTGATTACATGCCAGTAGCATTCTTCAGTTGTGACAAACAAAAATGTCTCCAGACATTGTAAAATGTATCCAGAGAGAGGGCAAAATCAAACCCAGTTGAGAAGCAGTCCTTAAGATTCAGCTTCCAAAATTGCTCAAGCTGTCACTATTTTTTTTTGCCATTTTTTATTGAAGCATAATTGACACATGTTACCTTAGTTTCAAGTGTGCAACATAGTGCTTCAACAACTCTTTATGCTAAGTTCTTTATGCTATGCTCGCCACAAGTGTAGCTATCACCCATCAACACAATGCTATTACAATATCATTAAATACATCCCCTATGCTGTATATTTCATCCCCATGACTTATTCATTCCATAACTGGAAGCCTGTACCTCTTACTCCCTTTCACCCATTTTGCCCATCTCTCCACCCCCCTTTTCTCTAGCAACCATCAGTTTGTTCTCTGTATTTATGAATCTGTTCTGCTTTTTATTTGCTCATTTGTTTTGTTTCCTAGGTTCCACATATAAGTGAAATCATATGATATTTGTGTTTCTCTGGCTGACTTATTTCACTTATCATAATACCCTCTAGGTCCACTAATGTTGTTGCAAATGGCAAGAGCTTATCCTTTCTTATTGCTTAGTAATATTCCATTGTGTGTGTGTTTATATATATATATATATATATATATATATATATATATCACATCTTCTTTATCCATTTATCTGTCAATGGGCATTTGGGTTGTTTCCATTTCTTCACTATTGGAAATAATGCTGCAGTAAACATAGGGGTGCATCTATCTTTTTAAATTGGTGTTTTCATATTCTTTGTGTAGTACCCAGTAGTAGAATTACTGGATCAGATGGTCTTTCTATTTTAATATTTTTAGGAACCTCTGTACTGTTTTCCACACTAGTTGTACCAATTTACATTCCTGTCAACAGTGTATAAGTGTTCCATTTTCTCCACATCCTCATCAACACTTGTTATTTCTTGTCTTTTTGATAATAGCTGTTCTGACTAGTTTGAGGTGATATCGCGTTACATTTGAATTGTATTTTCCTTGTAATTAGCAATGTCGAGCATCTGTTCATATGTCCATGGGTCCTCTGCATGTCTTCTTTGGAAAAATGTCTATTCAGGTCTTCTGCCCATTTCTTAATCAGTTTGTTTTTGTGTGTTGAGTTGTAGAAGTCCTTTATATATTTTTGATATTAAGCCCTTATCAGATATATCATTTGCATATATCTTTTGCCATTCTGTAGGTTGCCTTTTTGTTTCAAAAGTTTCCTTTCTTGTAGGTTTACTTTACTGTGAGAAAGTTTTTAATTTTGGTGTGGTCCCAATAGTTTTATTTTGCTTTTGTTCCACTTGCCTGCGGAGACATACTTAGATAAATGTTGCTAAGGTTGATGTTAAAGAGGTTACTGCCTGTGTTTTCTTCTAGGAGTTTTATGGTTTCAGATTTCTAATATTTTTTAATATTATTATTATTTCCTTCAGTCTGTTTCAGATGATCACTCTGTCAATACTTTGCAGATGTATTTCTTGAAAGGTTAGTTTGTGTTCAGTGTCACTATTCCAGGCTTTGTGTTTGCTTTACTTTTCCCGATTTCTGACTCCTAGTCTATTTTCCTAGAGCTTACCAATAGCTTTTGAAAAGACATCTCTACTCAGTTAACATTTCAATTAATTAATTAATTTTTGTTCACATTTTAGCTCTTGTTTTCATCCTATTTGCGGCACTTGACATCTGCTAGCCACAATTCTCTTTTTGCAATGCTCCAGTATTTACTAGCCCAGTGACCTTGGTGAGTCTTAAGCCTTAGTTTCTTCATTTACAAAATGAGGACAATATAAACTATCTCATAAAATTATTGTGAAAAATAAACGAGATATTGCATATAAACTATATTCCAAAAGAGCACCCGGTGTGTACTTGGTAGTCAACATTCTTTACCTATTACATAATATTATGAAAATATCTAATAGTTTACCACAAAAACTAGTGATAGTAAGAGTTGGTAGTATGACAAAGGAGGCAGTGATTAATTCTCCATGCACAGGGAAAATAACAGTCCTGTCATGTTTTGACTGGTGACTTTGTTGAGCCAAATGTATTTGGGGAAAAAATTTTTTTAAGTAGACAGGTATTTACCAAGATGTGTAAAACTGTGCTGTGTTTGGATCAGTATGCGTTAAATTACTCAGCAATCCTAGAAGGTAGGATGCAAGTAAGAGAGATGAAGTTGAGTTGAGGCATTGGAAAGATGGCCGTTAGATGTCCAGTAAGTTTTTGAACTTATTGTGTGTGTGTTGGGGAGGGGGGGATGCCAACATGACACAAGTAAGTCTATGTTTTAGGAAGGTGATGATGAAATGAAACATGATGGAATCAGTGAAGGGAGAGAAGTTCAAAAATACAGAAGTGAAGAAGAGTGTGATAGAACAAAATTTTGACTAAAAGACCAAGCTACAGAGCAATGGAAGAGGGGCAGGTCTAATAAAAGAAGCAATGGATGTTTGGGTATATTTATTAATTACTAGTAATCCACAGAATTTTAGGTCTTGATGGATACATTTTTCTTCATACAAAACTTATAGATTAGTTGGAAATGATAATTTGTGAACTTGGCAGCAAGTAGCAATTAAAACTAATGATAATTACTAATACTTTTTGAGTACCAGCCACATTCTAGATACTATATCCAGTTTATTATTATAATCAAACATATATAGGAGTTGAACTCAGATTGGTGCTGAAGTAGAGCAGGAATTTCAACCTCCGTGTGTTTGACTCCTGTGTCAGTGTCCCACTCCGTCTCTCTCTCACAACAATTTATAAACCATAGTCAAAATCAATGTTATTCTTTTCTGTGTGTGGACACTTAGCCACATAATGGGGAGAAAAAGAAAGAAAACTATAGATTCTTACAGGAGTCATGAATTAATCTTTGACAAGATTCACTTTTATTTCTTCCTCTCCCCCCAACCCCCACTGTTGCTCCATTTTGGCTTTAAAAAGTGCTTTTCTTTGGATTTCTAGTCACTGGGGCCAGTAGGGAAATTCAATATCTGTGGGAGAGTTCATTAATTGGATACATGGCAGGATTTCCCCACTGTTCCCAGTAAAAGGAAAGATTTGTTAAAAAGTGTCGCAATTCTGTCTGCAGATAGTCACCAGATGAGAGAGCATTGGTAAAAATTCACCATTTTACCAATAAAATAACATGATACAGTCTCCATGAAAGAAAAGAAATGAAGAGAGGAGAAAAACAAAACAGCAGACCATTATTTTTTGCTATATTTCAGGTCATAAAGGACTCTTTTGTAAAACTGAAAACCTGAGGTGGACAGGTTACAGTTTTCCATCATGAAATGTGTAAAATTTTATGAACCATCAATATGGCATTGTGCTAAAGTAATGCTAACTTCTGTAACAGATGAACTCAAGGTCTCAGTGGTTTAACACTGTAGGAATTTACTTTTTATTTATATTTACCTGTTCCATATAGTGAGGCTTGATGAACCATGGTCTATAGGTCAAATCTGGGCTGGTACCTGGTTTTACTAGGTGAAGTTTTATTAGAACAGTCATGCCATTGGTGTGTGTGTGGCCTATGGTTGCTTTTGTGCTGTAATTGCAGAGTTGAGTAGTTATAATAGAGACTCACCTGCAAAGACTGAAATATTTACCATCTGGCCCTTTATATAAAAAGTTTGCTGTAACATGCATATAATAACTCAGGAAACCAGATTCCTTCCAGGGTGTGGGTCCATCATCCCACCTCCAACCAGCTATCGGTGAAAGAGAGAAAATGGAAGATTGCATAAGAGACTGAGAAATTTTGGGGCACCTGGGTGGCTCAGTGGGTTAAAGCCTCTGCCTTCGGCTCAGGTCATGATCTCAGCATCCTGGGATCGGGGCCCGCATCGGGCTCTCTGCTCCGCGGGGAGCCTGCTTCCTCCTCTCTCTCTGCCTGCCTCTCTGCCTACTTGTGATCTGATCTCTCTCTGTGTCAAATAAATAAAAAAATAAAAAAATCTAAAAAAAAAAAAAAAAAAGAAATTTCACATGTCACTTCCATTCAGTTCTGTTGGTCAGAACTCAGGCATATGAAGAAACCAATTGCAAGACAGGCTAGGAATTACTGTGTGCCTAGAAATTAAGGGAAATGGTTTATTAGCCAGAGACTGCCTAATTTATCAGATTTTCAAGATTAAGCAAGAATTTGCCATACTAAAAATATTCTCAGGTAATCCAAAGTGTCTTTCAGATTGTCAAGTTGTCCTGAAATATAGGGATGCCTCTTTAAACACAATGCATTGACTAAGTGAAGGACCATAATTACACTCAAGTTACTAAGTGTACAGAGAGAAAACCTTGCTTCAGCTTTTAAAAAAAATAGACCAGGTACATCTATACAGAAGTGAAATTAAAAAATTCACTGTGGTCTCATGAATCCTCTGGCTTCTCCCCACCTTATGATTTTGATAACCACCTTCAGTTTTTCCTGTTCCAATCTACTGATCCCAACTCCCATCCTGAAAACAACTCTATCTTGATTCTGTGCCCTTGTTCCTATTTGCTTCACCTCTCAGTCTTTAGCATTCTTCTTTTGCTGGATCTGGAAGCTCTCCGTCAGAGCTGGGAACCAAAAATCCCAGGCAGTATAAGATGTGAATTCTAGAAGGATCACTTAGAGAATCAAGATGGAGTCAGACATCAGCCTGGGAGGGAGGCATTTGCTGGCTTCTAGATGTGATCCAGTGGGTGGCTGCATGGTCCTGTGAGGGAGTATCTGCTCTCTTGCCCTGGAGACATGATGTAGCTTCCTTCAAGACATTATGAATTGGTTCTAAAGGGGACCCAGTGGGAATGTGTGAATGGGCCATTGACCATCACTGAAAGAAGCAACTCATGGTAAGCCTTTCAGACCATGGTATGCAACTGTAAGAAGCAATACATAAAACAACCTCTTTTCAAATTCAAAATAAATTTCTAAATGACTTAATTGGTCTTTAAATTTAGTTGTACTTATAGGATTATTTCTATTCAGGTTTCTACTTCTCTTTGCCAGGGTTTACTGTTTAGCTTTGGATCAATTTAAATTGCTCACTTTTTAGACTCAAAAAAATACACATATTATGTATTTCTCTTCTTTGTCCCTGAATGCTCATATTTTTAATATAATTTTGTTGTGCTTTTTTTTTTTGAAAGTTTATTGAATTTCTACAGAGTGGTATTTTTGCCAGAACCTTTTGTTATTATTTTGACCCATGTGTTTTGGGGGGTTGTGTTTCACATTTCCTTTCCCCTTAAACCATCTGCCTTTATAGCTGTTTCTTCCTTCCTGTGGCTGACTTTTTGATATCCACACTGTGTGTTACTTTCTTACATTGAACTCAAGGTTTATCATCTCTAACAATACATTCTCTCTGTTCTTTCCCTCTGATTCAGGCTAGGCCTATTGTATCCTAAAACCAGTTTGCTATTTCACAAATGTAAATCCCTCCAATGGCCACTTCTAGGTATACATCATGGATCCTAGGTGACTTTTCTTGTCTTTGTTAGTCATTCATCCAGTCATTTAGTCCATCAACTATTTATTGCATACTTGCCATGCACAAGGCAAAGTGTGTGTGTGCATGTATATATATGTAAATGTATATATGTAACATGATAGGCTTTATGGAAAATATGCTTGTAAGAACTGGGACTCTTTTAGAAATTTATATTCATTTTTTATGGGAATATTACATTTTTAATTAATATCTAGAAAAAACAAATAATTATAATTCTGATTTTCAATAATCATTACTTTTATTATACATTTGGGGTATATTTGTTTAATTTAGAATAGATTTACCCCCTCCACTTGTGACAATCAAAAATGTCTCCAGACACGGTCTGTCCCTTGGGGAAAAAAATGCCCCCAATTTAGAACCACTGATTTATAGATCCTGCCTTGTTTGAAAAAAGGATTTAGTAGAATTAAAAAGCAGAGCCAACATAGAAGATTTGAAAACATATGCAAATAAAATGGGATTACAGGAAGAAAAGAAAAATAGAAAAGGATAATGGTAGAGGAGCGGCTGCAGAATACAAATGTATCAGATTTGTGCTGTGTGTTTTATATCATAACTGGAGGTCACATACACATTTGGATCTGAGCTTTCATGTTGCTCATACATAAAGGTTAAGTAAGTACTTTTTTAATCAGTGCCTAAAGCATGAGCTAATATTTGCTCAGGAGATTCACATTTTTGTTCTTATGTGTACAAAGAAATATTTCCTATGGGCATTAATAGAGACATTCCTATGTAATCTGTATAAGAACTTTCTCAACATTTTCATTACAGATTTTAGTTATTGTTTTCTCTCCTTACCCCTACCTTCTATACAAAACCATTAAAATAAAAATTTTATTTAAGTCTACTTAGGATGACCAATTGTACTGGTTTTCTCAAGGCTGTCCTGATTTTAGCAGTGCAGATCTCTTAATTTGGGAATTTGCAGTCCAGAACAAACTGAGATGGTTAGTCATCCCAATTCTGAATCAGATGTTCTTTGTTTTTCCTCTTTAGTTTTATTCTAGCTTTTTAAAACTCTCTACTAATTCTGTAGTTGAAAATATATTTTCTATTAATCATTTTAAAAATATCACCTTATTGAATGAACAGTTCATTGTCAGACTTTGTCAGTTGTCTGTTTGGATATAACAACATGTATTTTCTTCAGTGGCAAGTAATTTCTATGGAGGTTGTGTTGTTCAAACACGAGTGATTTTTTTTTTCATGAGGTTCAGATATTTACATCTGCTCCTTCCTTATCCATACAGTGTTAACTAGTGTTGACAATAACGAATGTCCTCTTTCATGTGGAAGATTTAGAGTTGTCAATAAAACAAAAGTTCATCAGGTGATTTCCAGCATGAGTCCTATGGGCCCTGATTTGAATGGAGTGATACCTTGAGGTATGTGCAGTTAGTTCTTTCTAGACCACAAAGAATAGGACTTTCAGCTTCCTTCAGTGGCAAGCTTCTCCTCTGTAAGACAGACAGGATGTGGTCTGGGAGAAAGTCCGCACTTTAACAATAGACCATTGACAGAATGTTTGGGAAGCACAAAAAGGAAGAGAGCATCTGTCTACACCCAGAATTATCAGAGGCATTTGTGTGTGTGAGAATCTTAGGTTTCAGAAATATGTTTTTTTAAGGTCACCCATTTTCCTTCTCTGTTTTTATTGGAGGAGGAGAGTTGCCTTCAAGATAACAAAACATTTTAAAATCAAGGGAGGAATTGCATCACATTTTGTCTCATTATCCCAGGCAGAAAAGTAATTCCCTCAGGCAAAAAACACATTTTGTTTAGCCCTTATGTATGGCCTATGTGAATCAAGCTGAGAGAATTAGACGGGAGAAGATAAAATCCAACTGGAAGAGAATGCTGCAGAGAATTCAGCAGGAAAAAAGTGCTTCTAGGCGAAGAGTGACTCAGGTGCTGACTTTATCTACAATTCATTCTGCTTGCAATATGAGAAAAGATGCTACGTGGAGCTTGGGTATCACAGCACTGATAATTCCCTTTTTCTCCTCGAGCCTTGAAAAATAGTAATCCAATTTTAATCAAATTTACCATTTTAAGAAGTTGCAAGAAAGTCTTTGCCCTTTTATCCCTGTTCGCATCCTGTTACTTTTGTAGCTTATTTGTTTCCAGAGGAAAGTTCCCGTAGACACCACCCTGTCACAACATTGAGTTGCATGAACACACATCTATTTGGTGCAGCTGCCATTAAGTTGAACAGAGAGTTAGAGTGAGTGCCAATATCTGTCTTGTCTTTTGCTTTCTTCTTTTCAAAGGCGGCTGTGTAAAGCTTTTGTTCAAATGTCTTACCACCTGGATCCTCTTGTGGATGCATTGCTCCTCTCCAAAGGACTTGGCAGTGGGCACTTCCTGTTGTGCAGCAGGCTTTCATTTGCAGGACATCTGTAAAACCACAACAGGAATAGTCAGAATAGCAAAAACGGCCTTCTAATGAACGTAGTAAAACTTCAGAGCAAATTCTTCAGCCAGGAGAAAGTGCCCCAAAGAGCAGATGTGATTTAGGATGAGTAAGACATCAGTCAAGGTGTGGATCTTTTACTCTTCACCAGAAAGCAATGTTTGATTTCCTGGCAAAGCAATTATGTAATGACTGTGTGTGTGTGTGTGTGTGTGTGTGTGTGTGTGTGTGTGTGTGTGTGTGTGTGTGTGTGTTGTAAACTGTGTCTCAGGGAGGAAGAGGAACCGACTTGATTGTGTAACTTTATAAATAGAAACAGCCATACTGAAATAACAAGACTGCTCTGAGTTAAGCTGATGAATTTTGCTCCTTGCTGAAAACTTAGGCTACTGAATGAATATAAGATCCATCCCGTCGAGTAATATCTCAGGTTTGCCCAAGAATGTTTAATGGGAAAAATCAGCAAGAAGTTCTTACCCTCCTTCCATTATACACCCAAGTACTTTAGTCCAAATAAATCAAAACCATTTCTCTGTTGGAAGTAGTCAAGTTGGAGACACACAGGAACTTTGTCCTCTACTACAAATAATGAATAATGAGCTCATACTATTTTTAATACAGCACATAATTTACTAAACACTGGGAGCAGTTTACCCTGGCAGTGGCATAAAGAAAAAGAGGTACCTACCTTATCATGTGTTACACAAAATGTGTCCTCCATTTGCCAAAAGTTCTCAAATAATAGGTGATTTCAGTTCTACTACTGCTCTGTATTTTAGAGGGCAGAACCCAGGTAAATAGAGAAAAATCTCCTTAAGAAAGACCAAGAACCTTAGTCTTCCCAGCATGATTCCATTCAATTTGATATGTATTCCAAAAGACCCACTGTGCTGTTTGCCAGTTTGCTGAGGTTTATAGATCATAGGTTTTGAACTTCTCGGAGTGATTGTGTAACAGTAGTGTTTTCTTTGATTTTTGTGGCTATAAAAGTGACACTGGTCCTTCCTAGACACTGTTAACAAATTAATCTTCCCTAGCACAACTATAATCTTTGTAATTTCAAGGTCCTCTGTAATCTGATTGAGTTGAATTTTTTCACTTAAACCCTTACTTTAAGAGGAGGCCTATTTGACTCATGTTTATATCCACTGAGATCTCTAAAACAGTCTTTAATTTTTTTTAAATTAAAGTATAGTTGACACACACTGTTACATGAATTTCAGATGTACAACATAGTAATTCAACAAGTCTATATAATGCTGTGCTCGCATGTGTAGTCACCACCTGCCACTATAACAATAGCGTTGACTATATTCCCTAGCACAGTATCTTTCATCCCCATGACTTCTTCATCCCATAACTGAAGATCTGTACCTCCCACTCCCCTTCACCCATGTTGCCCATCTCCCCATGCCCTCTCCTCTGGCAACTAGCCAGTTTATTCTCTGTATTTATGAATCTGTTTCTGCTTTTCTTGTTTGTTTTTTTGTTTTGTTTTCTAGATTCCACATATAAATGAAATCATACGATATTTGTTTTTCTTTGTATGACTCATTTCACTTTATGTAATACTTCTAGGTCTATACATGTTGTCAAAAACTGCAGGATTTCATTCTTTCTTATGGCTGACTAATACATCTATACCACAACTTCTTTATTCGTTCATTTATCGTTAGACACTTGCATTGCTCCAGTGTCTTAACTGTTGCACACAATGCTGAAATAAACATGTGGGGAGGGGAGATATCTTTTTGAGTTAGTGTTTCTGTTTTCTTTGGGTAAATACCCACTAGTAGAATTACTGGATCATATTGTCTTTCTATTTTTAATTTTTTGAGGAACCTCTGTACTGTTTACCACACTGGTTGCGCCAACTTCCATTTGCCACATCCTCACCAACACTTTTGCATTTCCCTGGTAATTTGCGATGTTGAGCCTCTGTTTATGTGCCTGTTGGTCATCTGCATGTCTTCTTTGCAAAAATGTCTATTCAGGTCTTCTGCCCATTTTTAATCAGATTGTTTGGTTTTCTGGTATTGTGTAAGTTCTTTATATGTTTTGGATATTAAGTCCTTATCAGATATACCATTTGAATGTATCTTCTGTAACTCCATAGCTTGCCTTTTTTTTTCATTGATGGTTTCCTTCACTGTGCAAAAGTTTTTTATTTTGGTATAGTCCCAATAGTTGTATTTTTGCTTTTGTTCCACTTTCCTGAGGAGACACACCTAGAGGAATGTTGCTCAGGTTGATGTTAAAGGGACTACTGTATATGTTATCTTCTAGGAGTTTTATGGTTTCAGGTCTCACATTTAGGTCTTTAAAAACTGTTTTGAGTTTACTTTTGTGTATGATATAAGAACCCTGTTCAGTTTCATTCTTTTGCATGTAGCTTTCTAGTTTTCCCAGGACCATTTGTAGAATATAACACAATGCCTTGCACATAGTAGGGATTTAAACATAACTCTTGAACTAAAAAAAAATTGACATTGATTTTTGTAATTTTATTCTTTTGTCTCAGGATTTACCTCATGTCTATATTTCACAAAGAACTATCCTAGGATCTTACTCAGGACCGTTTGGATGTAAATTTTGGCTCTTCTATTTTAGTATATTTATGCTATTTCAGTGATTCAAAGTCAAAATCTTCATAATTTTGCTTTTTGGTTTTTTTTAGATTATTAAATTTTATTTATTTGAGAGAGAGAGTAACAGAGAGAGAAAGAAGAGAAGAGGGAGGGTCAGAGGGAGAAACAGACACCCCGCCAAGTGGGGAGCCCAATGTGGGGCTTGATTCCAGGACCCTGGGATCATGACCTAAGCCGAAGGCTGATGCTTAACCGACTAAGTTACTCGGGCGCCTCTAAAATCTTCATAATTTTGGCTTCAGTATAGTATACTAGTCCTTCTTGAGCAAATCTATCCTAATTCAACGATAGTCTCATATGTCTCTAAACCTATCTCATGAAATATAAAATATTATTCGTGGAAGAGACAGTGGTGGATCTTCTAATACAAGTATCTCTTGTTGTACATTGGTAAAATTAGGACCAGCAAATTGAACTGGACTGTCTTAAAGCAATTTAATCTTAAAAAGGGAGTATAAAAGCCATGACCTGAGTGTTCTGTTTGTTCATAACTATTACTTAGTTACCTTACCAACCTGCTTAAGAAAATGAATGTAACTTTAACATTAAATCCAAGACTCATAGTCTGTCTTATAGCAAGCCAGCCATAACTGTGTGTTGGAGAATCAGTAAGGAGATGGAATATGTTCAAGTCATGGTCCAACACCTAAAAGCATCTTGGCATTCTTCAATTTTCTTGTCAGTTAGAACATAACTGGTGAGATCACTTTATTCAGTAATAACGTCCATGTGCTATTGCCAGCATAGGTTTATGGATAGTAATAGAGTTTTCCTTGTCTAGGGTGATGTATGGTCTGAATCTTCCTTTAACTAATCTCAAATCCATTGTAGTGAAGTAAATTCAGCCAAGTGCATTGTAATTTATATGTTTTACTTAAAGGGATTTAAGACACACTACTTCATACTACTTCTTAAATGTACAAGAAAATATAACTCAATATTTTCTACAGCATATCTCTTCTTGCTCTGAAACGCCATTCCTGATGATGGGTATAGAAAAGAAGATTGGTGAGGATGGGAGAAACCTAATTTGGACTTTTGTTTTTGTTTTGTTTAAGAAAGCCTCATTAAAGAAATGTGTAGTAATTTGAAGGTCAACTTCTTGTAAGTGCTGTTTCCTTTCTTCATGAAGTTTCTCATCTCTTTTCTCATTTATAAAATGGTGTCTGTGGATGAACAGAAGCAATGTGTTCAGGGAAGTTTGTATGTCCTCAGAGTAATAAGGTATGGAGTGAGAGAGCCATTTGGGTTTGCATGCTACCCTGTGGGTCCTTGCTGTTCAGTGCTGAGATAGAGCCATATGCCTGGTCACTGGGCATACTGTGCTACTCTCTGCTGAGACTTGGGTTTGGGGTATTGTGTGGACACCCACTGCTGGTTACCATTGCCCAAATTCTGCATCTGCTTTGCCCTAATGCCAGCTCTCTTTGGGTACACTAGTCCTCTCCACATTGTTGCATAACTACATTGAGATATATAGAATCTTCTGGATTCATATATATCAGAAGTCCTTTCTCAAGGCTCACCTGTCTAACCATGTCCTGTTGCCATTTTCCCTTTACTGTGGCTGTTCAAAATGGACAAGGGACACCCTTCATTGTAGGTGAGAAGTGGGCCACAAATCCTCTTAGCTTGCACCTTGATTTTCAATCTACCTGGAAATTTTCTTGTTCAACAGTCCTGTGGCTGTTTCCAGGGATATGAGGACATCAGATTCTTCCTTAGATTCTAATGGCATTTTATCTTAGACACATCCCTTCTGAATCTCCTGTCTTCCTGCTATGTGAACTTTTATTTATCTCATTATCACAGTTAGCCTCTCGAAAATACCTCCTGTATTCTCTATGCTGTGTTTCATCATATAACTCCGTGGTCTAGATTTTCATTTGATAGATAAAGGAAAGCTTTTGCAACATGCAAAGCACTTTCTCTTATTGAAAATCCTGACTTTTGAGACCGTTTTGTGACTATGAACTTAAAAAAATATTTGATATAAAGTTGAGCCATAATTTTTTGTTGTTATTATGGCCTGAATTCTGTCTTCTTGAAATAATAATTGTCATCATTTTAATGGATGGAGGAACCAAAGATCAACTAAGAAACAAATAAATAAGAACAAGAATATGCTGTTTAAATGTCTCAAAAAATGCTGCCTCCTATAGTAATATAGGAATATATACATCATGATTTGATGAAATTCACAGCTTATTGTATTTTTCCCCAACTTTCATTGTAAACTGATGAAAATATTTTTTAATACTGGTCTCAATGTCTATTATGTAACTCACGAAAGACTATTACTAATAATGGCTATCACTCATTAAGTAATACTTGCCAGACACTGTTAGAGATACTTCAAATGCATTTCCATTTAGTATTTGTGTATACTATTAGCCATGCTTTCCAGACAAGGAAACCAAAGCATAAAGGAGCCGAGTGACAGAGGTAAAATGACCCAGTGACTACTACCCTTTTATGTAATTCCTCTGGATTGCGTGGGTGAATGAGAACTATTACTGTAGAAGCAGGAATTGAGTCAAAAGGGCAAGACTATAAAAGAAATGATGACTTTTACGAAATAAGAGGTGACTCTTGAAAGTATGGATTGATGTGGCCTGCTCATCACATAATTTAAGTTAGCAGTGGACTAACTGATCGTCACCATGGAATAACTGTCCTAAAAGTTTCTATTACATTTAAAAAACATAGTAGCATAATATCATTCACTGTAAGTTTGTGAAAAGCACTTAGTAAAATACTTAGCTTGTTAGTTAGAAAACATTTTTTACTTTTATTTTTAAATTTGTATTGAAGCATAATAAACACAAACCAAAAAAGTATGTATATCATAAATATGTAGCTCATGAGTTTTCAGAAAAAGAACATACCTGTACAAGTTGTGCAGAACAGGAAACAGGTATTGCCAATATCCCAGAAGCCCCTTCCCCTGGAGTTCTAGTGATAAAAACCACTATCCTAATTTCTAAGAGTATACATTAATGTTTGGCTGTTTTGTCCTTTATATACAAATCAAATTATGAAATATGTATTCTGTTCTACTTCTTCTGTCCATCATTATGGCTGCATATATTTGCATATTGCTGTATGTGGATTTGAATGGTTTATTCTAAGGGATTCATGTTATGCCAGAGCATGAACTCCTACAAAAAAATTTTTTTTTAATTCTACCATTAATGTAGCCATTTAGATGGTTTAAGGTTTGGGGCTTTGTGAATAATGTTGTGAAAACTCTTGTGCATGTTTTTTTGTGAACATATGAAACATAGTGTCTGTGAGGTGAATACCTGGAAATGAAGCTGCAAGGTCACAGACAATGCACGTGCTCACCTTTAGTGGATACTGTTGTGGTTTTCCTAAGAGCACATACCAAATTGCTCACCACCTTCCATGTATCTCTGGATTTTCCACATCTCTGCTCAGAGTAGGTATCCTTATTGGTATGAGGCCACACATTTTTGGTTTCTTCTGTGTAGTAGGATTTTATTGTAGTTTTTATATCCATTTTCCTGATGACTAATGACATTGATCATCTTTTCATATATTTAATTGATCGTTTGGATATCCTATTTTGTGAAGTGTCTGTTTAGGTTTTTTGCTCACTTTTCTACTGAGTCATGTTTCTTTCCTTAATGGTCTAGAGGATAGTCTGGATATAGGCCCTTTGTTGGATACCCATTTTGTCAATATCTCTCCCCACCCTGTGGATTGCCTTTTCACTATCTAGGAGTGGTTTCTTTTGAGGAATATAAATTCTTAATTTAATGTAATCCCATATATCAATTTTTCTGTGTCTTATTTAAGACTGCTTATTCAGAGGACACTAAGCTATTCTATGTTTAAAAAACATTACATGAGATATAAAATTGAAAATGTATTACATATTTGATAGCTACTTTTATATATTTAAGATACTAAATATACTAAAACATGCAGAAATGTTCATGGTATAGAATTGAGATAATCTGGTCCATATTTTTAAAAATTAAAGTCCATTTTATTTTGTGTCATTATCTCTGAATCCATGAAGTAATCTGGTAAAACTTCTCATCCTAATGTAGGAACCCTTCAGTTAGTTTGACAGAATCCTTCTGATGACCAAGGGTTAGCGTCTCACAAAGAACATTTTTTCTTACATTCAGGTAAAAACTGCTTCTCTTTAACATCCACTTACAGGTTCTACTTCACTAATATATTTTTTCATTTACTTATTTATTCGACAGACATTATAGGAGTCCTATCACATCCCAAACTTTATAGGTTTCAAGGATACAAAGGTGAATAAAAGTCTGGAGAAGATCAGACATGGGGAAGCAGGCATGTGAAAGGATACTTTCAGCTTTACAAGGTGGTGGGAATGTGAAAATGTCTCACCTTTTCATCCTCCTTTTAGAGCATAAGTCTTTATTCTGTGCATGATATGGATTCTAGGTTCTTTACCATCCCAGTTATTCTGCTTTTGCTCTAGCCTAATTAGTTACCGACATCTTTAAGTTTAAAATTAAGAGTTAATAGAAAGCAGCAGTCCCATGATGTTTTACCAAGAAAGGGACCACGATTCTACCGGTTCTTACACCATAGCCAGACTGTTTCTGTTGTTTCGACCTAAAGCAGTTTTATATTCTTTTTAGCAGTGCTTCATACTATTTGTACATACTAAATTTGAATTTGAATAAATCCTCTAGATCTTCTAATTATTGTCAACCCAAGTGTCCTCTTACACTTTCAGTTAATTTATGCACACAAAAATTACTTGTCATTAGAAACCTTGTTTTCCAAGAATATTTGATATAAAGGTAAATGAAGAAGATGGGATATAGTATGATCGCTATAACCCAATTGTGTGTGCATGTGTGTATGCATGTGTTGTCAATGTTGAAATAATTAAAGATAAATGCACCAGGGGTACCTGGGTGGCTCAGCTGATTAAACGTCAGATCCTTGATTGCAGCTCATGCCATGATCTCAGGGTCCTAGGATTGAGCCCTGCATCAGGCTCCCTGCTCTGGGGAGTCTGTTTGTAAATTAAAAAAAAAAAAAAGGTAAATATGCCAAAATGTTCATAGCATTTTTCTTTGGTTAATAGCATGTGATTTTAAGTCCAACTATGCTAATTTCCACTTTGCTTATCAATCATGCTAGCTATTTCTAGTATCTTTTCTAATTTCTAAACTGAATGGGATACCATCTAAATCTTTTAAGTGTAAGCATCTATTACTCAGAAATGCTAATTACTATATCCTTTGGGATGTTCCATAAAAATATTCAAAGTAGACAATGGTCTGTTAATCATCATTCTTTTGTTATAATTCTTTAAACATTTTTGAAATTATCTAACTCTTCCCTATTGTATAGACTGAATTTTAGTATGTTTTTGTAAAAAAATAAGTGAAATCATTACCAGAAATTTTTGTGAAATCAAAATATCTATGTCTTTGTTATTCCCTTGGCTGCCAACTTAGTAACACTGTCACAAAATGAAAAAGTTTAATTTGTTAGAAACTGTTCTAGTCAATCTATGATATTCCTAAAGGACATTACATTATTCTTCTAATTTCTCACAAAGTATTGGTTTAGTGACATTATGATGTAAAAATTCTACAATACTTTTCACCTCCTCCCATCAAGGCAGAGTACAAGAGTCTGTTTACCTCCATTTTGAATCCGGGCTGCCTTGAAATTTGCTTTGAGAAATAGAATGTTTTTGAAGAGACACTGGAAATTCTGAGCCTGGGTTTCAAGAAGTCTGTAGCTTTTCCACGTGCTCTTCTTGGGAACTGTTATGTGAGTAAGCCTGGGCTAGCCTACTGGGTAACGAATGGCATATGACACAAGGCTCCAACCAAGAGCTAGCTAATGCCAGACATACGACAAAGTCATCAACTACCATCACACCAACATACTGCAGATACCTGTGTGAGACTGGCCAAAATTGAGTGAATGACAGCTCAACTGATTATAGCCCAAACTATGAACTCCTAGTATCATGAGGGGGAAAAAAAATTTGTTTTAATTCACTAAAGTTTTAGTAGTGTATTTTATAGCAAATACTAACTCATACAGATGTGTACTGGATTTTCATAATAATGTTATGAATGTTATTTGCATAGAAATTTTTATTATTAACATTTACTTTTTCATAAGTTTTAGAATATTAATTTCACATCAGTATGATTTTTCAGAAATACACTTTGTTCTGGCACTATGCTATGGAGTGAAAAGGGGCACTATATAATTATTTTTACCTCTGGATATATGTTAAGAATTTTACAGATGATTCTCTTTGTTCTCAGTCATAAAACAGTAAGGCTTGCAGGTCTTGGTCTTCTACTTATTAGAATATTCTTCCTATTATTTGTTCTTGTAACACATAGCTCTTTAAATCTGAGCATAAATACCACTTTATGAGGTGATAATGGCAGGGTGAAAATTTGGAGGAAATACTGATAAATTGCTCATAAATTCTGAATTCTGGCTTTTGGCATCCTGTGAGCCTTGAGGGCTATTTTCTTACACTAGAGTTGTTGCCTTTGTTTTAAAGTGTAAAAATAGACATTGGAAATTTAGATTTATTTAAATTAAGACTATATTTGGCTTATTTGGGGCTTAATATAATCTTTCAATTTATGTTTTTAACTCCAGAAATAATTTTAAAATATTACCTTAGAATATCTTCTAGTGGAAAAAGGTAACAAAGTTTTGAACTGATGTAAAAAAAAGTAAATTAATAAAAATAATATTCTCTTAAATTATTTTACAGTGTTTGGGAATATATAACATTAAAATGTTAGGTTGAAAACGGAAAATATAGCTAATTATCCACATCTTTTTTCTAGATACCATTAAATATTTGAATATTAGGGAATGGCTTTTTAAAAAATTTCCCCCAGATGATGTGGAATTCTGTGTTCGACACTTTAAATGGTTTAATTTGGCAATAACAAGTGATATTTTCTGAATATAAGCTTTATGGATCTTGAGTGGTTCTAAATTTGTACTTTCCTGGGACAATGAGAGGATAAGAAGGATTAAATTCTAATTGTTTAGACTTCATTTAGCATTGCTGAATATTTAAAATTGTTTTTCTGGCTTTGCATTGGATAAATCTTTAATTCTTTTAAAAGAAACATATTTATTATGATAATCTGAAAAATGAGATACCAGTCGGGAAATTCAAACTTACATGTTTCTGATACACTTGAGGAAGAATTCAAGGGTGAATGTTGAAACCAGACAATATTACTTATAAATTCCAGCCCTGCCACTTACTGAGGGAATAGCCTTGAATATTTAACATCTGTGAGTGCCTGTCCTTTATCTCCAAAGTGGAAGTTATAATGTGGCCTTTATAGAGGTTTTGTAAGGATTAGATGTCTCTTTTACAGTGCCTGAATAAAGTTCAGGCCCTTATTAAAGGGCCTTTAATAAGTGATAAATATTGATAGGTACTCCAAGATTTAGTTTCAGTTTTCTTTGAAATCACATGATAATTTTGGAAAGTTTTTGTTTCTTTTCTTTTCTTTCTTTCCTTTTTTTTTTTTGTGGTGGTGGTTATATGAAATAGGAAGGTTAAAACCAAATAGTTTCAAAAATTAAGTCTCATTTATTCAGCCACTAAAATAAAAGTGCAATCAATTCTATTTCTTTCAAATATTCAGCAATACTTGTAATGATGAATGTTAAAGTGTCATCATTTTGGTTCCTAACAGTTCCCTTTGTCTGAATTTTAAACTGTTATCTTTAGTTATACATGACATTTCTTGGATTTTTTTCAAGGACAAGAAGAAACAAACTTTGGGGAAAAAAGTCTGCCTTGGGTAATATTTTCCTCAAAGGAATTAATCACTGAACGCTCTTACAAAAATTTTAATTAAATATTCAGATATAAAACCATACCTTGAACCTGGGGATAATAAAAATCTATATTAAATAGTTGAAATCTATAGATGACAGTGACCACCCCCCCACATATTCGTACTTGTATTTACAATGCCACGGAGTTGGTTATATTTTTATGACACAAAGTCGATGAGCTTCCTTATTGTCGTTGTGTTTGCTTATTTGTTTTTAATATCTTTGTAAGGATAAAAATTATATGAGTGAAAAGAAAATTCACATTAGATACCAAATGTTGCCCCTGCAATTTGCCAAGAATAAAAACACAGTTTGCATTTGAGACAAAATATAATCCATATTTATTTCATGGACTTAGGAATTTCAAGGGGTCACTTCTATAGGAGAGTTCCAAGAGAGTTAGGAATCTGGCCTGTGATTTTTACTTTTGGCAGTGGCTTCTAAAATAAAACACAATAGCTTATAATATTTCAGAAAGTTATCCATCATCCACATTGTAAAGTACATTGCAGTATTTTAAGCTCTGGAGTATGGCTTGAAAAATTCACAATTCATGGGAGGTGGAAAACATGAAAAGAAAATGAAAATGGGAGACAGGAGGTTTAGGGGAGATTGGATTCCATGTGGATGAAGAATTTGACTCAAAGTACATATGTTCCAGGAAATGTTTTGTGAGGACTGTGTTGTTAATTAAGATTTCCAAAGGTTCAGCAATACCTCAGGTTCTCAGGAAATATAGTGTATAGCTGCCATGTTAAAGTTAATATCTAAGACTCTAGCTGTTTACATACACAATTTTAAAAGAGGTTTGCCAGAAGAGTCAGTGAGAAAGCAGCTCTGTTGAAGAGAGATCGGGAACTCACAGCCATATTTTATTGCCACTATCTCATTGTGGTTTTTCCCACTGTGGGAATTTGACTTCCAGAACTAGGGGAGCCTCTCTTCTTTCACTGTAGTATGATCACTTTTCTTCAGGGAAAGCAAAAGCTCACAAATCAAAAGTTTGCTCATGTTAAACCCCAGGAAAATATTTAAAAGGAAAATCCTGCAGCATAAGCATGCCTATCCATATGACAATAACTGCTCTATCAAAGCCCACACCAGTCCAAACACAGTCTTATAAAATCTCATTAACTATGCAATTGCATGTGGAGTGCTTAGCAGAGGAGACATTACCTTGGATAATTCTGTTACAATTTTCTACTGATAGAGATACAAGTTTCTTTACCCCATATGATAAGATAAGGGTTTAAGATTATAAAACTTTTATGTTTAGTGACTGGCCTGTGTTTACAAGGATTTCTTCTAGTTTATTTTCATTACAATTATAGAAAATGTGTGTGTGTCATTCACAATAACGTAGTTTTAGCCACCCTAACAACGAATGATAAATCCAAGTCCGTTTCATGACTGGTTGAAATCTCTCTTAAGTCTTTTTAGAGAGAGGAGAAAAAATTTTCAGTTTAGTTGTCATTTTCTTCAATTCATGAAACTTTGCATATTTTTATCATACTTATAAACTTTCCTTGATAATCTCTTATGTTCCCAAGTTATCACCTTAGCTATTATATTGTAAGTTCCTGGAAATTTTTACTGCAAGTGTGTCTCAGACATAACCCAACCTATAACTCCAGTCTTAAAATTACTCAATTTTATCTAAGAAAAATGCACAGTCCCATGATATATGACTTTTGGCCCCCAGGCCAAAGGTTGTAAAGAGAGTGAAACATTTTCAGGCTTAAAGAAAATTAGATGTGACTCTATTGGAAAAACAGTTTTTTGGGTGATAGCAAAGACTATATTGATAACCTTTTTGCTGTGTATTTCTGCTTTTCAAGAAAATATTTAAAATGATACTTTTGCCTTGAATTTGAACTTTGACATGCCTCATAATTCTTGTATTTCTTTTTCTTCTTTTGCTCACATTGTCACCATTTTCATTTATCTTATGCATAATTCTATTTCAGCATAATTTAGATCAACTTCTGTTAATAAGTAAAGCACATTTAAAATATTTATTTATTCATTAAAGACACATTTCAAATATTTCTTTGTTCATTAAAAAGAACGTGATTGATCTACATGTACTAATAATGAATGAGACTCAAGATAAGTGGAAAAAGTAGAGTACAGAACATCATGGGTAATATACTTACATTTTTACATCGAATACACACAAAATATATTTATATGTATGTGTACATATGCATTTATTTATGTGCAAACCAGCTTTGGAAAGGTACATATGAAAGTACAATAACAGTGATTGCCTCCAGGGAGGAAAGGGAAACTGAGAAACTTAGGGATCAAGGGTAGAAGGGTGCTGACTTGCATATATCTACAGATATATGAATATCAAGTATACACATAAACATACACGCACATATATGTACACATGCAACACACATTTATTAAGTATATAAATATATACTACATATATAAAACTATATATTACATATATAAAACTATATATTACATATATAAAACTATACCTATAAACATATATATGTACTGTATATTGTTAAACTTTTTATTATGTTTACTATTTAAAAATTAGAGAATTAAAATATAGCTGAAGTTTAAATAATGACTTGTATATCCTTTTCTATGCTTGAATTAGAAGTCACCATTTCCTGGGGTGCCTAGATGGCATAGTTGGTTAAGCATCTGACTCTTGATTTTGGTTCAGGTTATAATCTTGGGATCCTAAGATCAAGCCCTGAGTTGCATTCCGTGCGGAGTCTCCTTGGGATTCTCCCACCCACTCTGTTCTCCCCCCCCCACCCTGCTCTTTCTGTCAAATAAATAAATAAACCTTTAAAAAAAAGAAAGAACGAACTATTTCCATACTAGTGCTACACCAAAACTGACACTCATATGTATTCAAACAAAAAAGAACTTATATTTATTTTATAGTTGCTAAACAATATTTCTCTCTCTTTTTTAAAAGATTATTTATTTATTTATTTGAGAGAGAGAGAGAGAGAGAGAGAGAGAGAGAGAGAGAGTGAGAGAGAGTATGAGATGGGAGAACATCAGAGGGAGAAGCAGACTCCCCATGAAGCTGGGAACCCGATGCGGGACTCGATCCAGGGACTCTGGGATTATGACCTGAGCCGAAGGAAGTTGCTAAACCAACTGAGCCACCCAGGCGCCCCAACAATATTTCTCTTTTTAAAAATGTTTTCTTGGTATAGGGCAAAAATTACAATTATTTAATGAAGCATTATTATTTCGGGATTGGAATAAATTGGCATTATTTTATTTGAATAAAATACAATACTCCCAAGTCTTATTTGACATTTAAATACAATAAAGTTAGTTTTTACTGTCAAAATATTAGATGCAGATGTGAGTGCCTAAAGTCAGGTTTAAATTTTTAAGTAGAGCTCCATATGGGTTTACAACCAAGTGGGAAGGGTTGCTGGCAGTGTCTCATACAATTTTGAATGGCAGTGAATTTAGCAGTTCAGTAATCCTTAGTCAAGCTGTTTTAATTGGCCCATTAAAGGGAAATAAAGGGCTTGAAGATCAAAACTATCCTTCACGGAGTAGGTACACTTGATCATTTTTGTCTGAATTATTTGGCTATACTGTACAATATTCATTTGATGTATCTTTGTGAAGAAATGATGAAGAGTCATTTAAAAGCAGAGCATTGGAACCCCCCCCTTTTTTTAAGATTTTGTTTATTAGAGAGAGAGAGAGAGAAAGAGAGAGACAGGAAGCACGAGTGGGCGAGGGGCAGAGGGAAAAGCAGCCTCCCCATTGAGCAGGAAGCCCCATGTGGGGCTCCATCCTAGGACCCTGGGATCATGACCTAAGCAAAAGGCAGACCCTTACCGACTGAGCCACCCAGGCACCCCAATCCCTTTCTTTAGCATGGAGGTATTTGTCCTGAGCATTCATGTGCTTCATTTGAGACTTCAGCTTGTTGCCATAACCAGGGTTGTCTCCTATGTGGTAGAGATAAAATTAACAAGTGATTGTAAAACTATACAGCTCTGTGGTATTTACGGGGGTCATAAATGATTAAAATATTTTTCAGCTTAAAAAGAAAAGCTGTACCAAAAAAAAAAAGAAAAGAAAAGAAAAGCTGTACCTTTTTCTTCTTTTTTCTTCTGTTTTGTGCACATAGCTATGTAAATTTGTCTGCATGAAACTCTCTTACTTGGGGCCCCTGGGTAGTTCAGTTGATTAACCATCTGCCTTCAGCTCAGGTCATGATCCCAGTGTCCTGGGATTAAGCCCCATGTTGGGCTCTCTGTTCACTGGGGAGCCTACTTCTCCCTCTCCCTCTGCCTGCTCCTCCCCCTGCTTGTGCTCTCTCTCTCTAATAAATAAAATCTTTTAAAAAATAAGAAAAAGAAAAGAAACTCTTAAGCATATCTAGAGGGTTTGTGACTTTTTTGTCTAATCTTTTATATGGTGTTGGTCATGATTAGAGAGGATGATCTTTACTGGGTTAAATTAATGCCATTTATGCTCTGGTCAAATACTAAGATATCTGGAATGATGTTCCAATGAAATTATCCTGTATATCTGTTTTAAGAACACATTCAGAAATGCTTCGGCAAGTAGAGTTTCATGTTATATCGTGAAAAAATAAAGCAGATAGTAAAATAACAAATGAAATATGGCCCACTGACTCTCCTGGACACTTGCAACCTGCTCTGTAAATAATAGGATGAATAGCTCAGGATTACTATTACCTTCTAGCCAGATATCATAGAAGCCAGTTGAGTTTTAAATTGTTAGGATTGGAGAGGGAGTAGATATGAAAACAAAACAAAAATAAACAAAACAACCCAGAATCTTAGAGGAGGCTTCCTGAGATTTTAATTAAGTTTTCTAAGCTTATTTACTGTTATATATTCTATCATACACTATATTTAAACTCTGTAATTTTAAAATGAAATTCATTCTGTTAAGCCATTGGAAAAATAGCCCTTCCCTTACCAGGCTACCACCAATGTGCATAAACGTTAGGTAGGATTTCAATCATTTTTGTCAACTGACATAAATTGTATTTGTCTGAAGTGCCTTTAAAATATACAATCTAAGGTCAAGAAGGAATTCCACACTCAAGAAAGATAATGTTCTGCTGTCTCATTTCTGACAGGTTTTCTGATTTTTGCAATGGATAATATTGTGATGACTGTTATTTTAAATAATGGGCAAATATAGCTCTTCTGAGGTTTCTCCAGATGTGGGACACACATTAAAATGAATTATGTTTCTGTTCATGGGTCTTTGGAGGAGTACCGAAAAAGTAACAGTCAATTAATTTTCTTTTGTATATCATTAAATTAATGTTTTTTAAGTGCTTTTAAGTTAAGTGTATAGAAAGAACAGTTTATCAGTTTTCCCTGACAAGCCTTTTGTCCAAAGGAAAATTTGGCATGACATTTTAATTTCTAAAGTTTCATGACAAAGGTAATGAGGTATCTTGCCTTTCTTGAATCAGTTCTGCTTGTCAACAAGATGAATTTGTTTAGCATTTTGTAATGCCAAAGGAGTTTGTGGGGAGGTGAAGATAAAGTTGGAGGATCTTCTAAAATCAATGCTGAGTCCGTGGTGGCCAGCCTATGGAACATGTAGAAGAATTTGAGAGTGTTTACTTTGGCTTGATGTTCTGTTTTAGAGATGGGACCAAAAGAGAAAACATTTATTATATTAATAATCTGTCCTGTAATCCTTCCTAATGGGGCCCAAGGAGTGTACCAAACAAATGATAAAACGTTATAAAAAGACATTATTATTCTCTTTTTGTTTGAATTCATTAAATAAATGAAAGCCCAAAGGGAAAGCATTGCTGCATTGGTGGTGAGACCTTTTGTTTTTTTTCCGAAACATTATTTTGATTAAACAATAGCTTATCTAATGTTTCCATATAAATCAGGCAGAAGTTTCTTGGATGAAACAACTATTTATTTTAAAACTTGAATGGGGACAGGATGAAGGAGGATGCTGTCACACTCAATTTTAGAAGGTCAGGAAACCTTTGCCTTCTTTTTTCTCTCATCTTGATGAAAAAACAGGGCTGAAGTATTCCATTTCTTTATTTCTATCCATATTAAACACTGCATGTTACCATTCTGAATTCTCTTTCTTCTTTGTTAATGAAAACTTTTTTGCCAGTGACTTGATGAATTGCACGCATATACTTAAGGAATTGACATCTTGAAAATCTTTGTTAAATTATTTGCAGCTGCTCATACCAAATACAACAGGTTTATACTTAAAATGGAAGGGCTGGGAGTGCCAACTGTCCAAACACTAGAGAAACAAAACGTAAAGTGTAAACAAATAATACTTATGCTAAAGATAGGTATATCAGAATACATACTTGTTTGACAAGGTTAACTGTTAACTTATTTTTCTAAGGATTGTTACAATGAATCACCTATATTTAATGTCATAGAAACTCAGTGCTCTTCAACAGATGTCAGGACATCTACAGGAAAGACCCTTGACTACTGGTTAAACTTTTGTATTTTTTTTTTATTTTCATTTTTTTTAAAAGATTTTATTTATTTGACAGAAAGAGACACAGCGAGAGAGGGAACACAAGCAGGGGGAGAGGGAGAGGGAGAAGCAGGCTTTCCACTGAGCAGGGAGCCCGATGCTGGGCTCCATCCCAGGACCCTGATATCATGACCTGAGCCAAAGGCAGCTGCTTAATGACTGAGCCACCCAGGTGCCCCTAACCTTTTGTATTTTTGATCACTTCATAGTTCCTTCTTGATAGTCACTATTCAGTGGACAGCTTTTTGAAGTCTTCATAATTAGGTATTGCAATTGTTTTTTTTAACATAAATAATAGCATAAGTTATTCTACTGAACATTTTAGATATTTTTAAAATCTATTGGTTTGGGTCATGACGTATCTACTTCTCAGAAGTGGGGCACAACAGTTTCCAAATGCATCACAGTATAATTACGACGTTCATTTATACACACTTTGTTATGATATGGCTTTGAAACCTTTCCATGTCAATTAATTCTTATTTTAAATACCTATTTAAAAGTATCATGTAGACTAGCTAATTTCCACTGTAAGAATTTCCCTGGTGCAATGGAGAGGAGGACCTTGCTATACAAATGCCACTCTATACAGTAAGTATTTATAAAACTTTGATGTAGTGAGTTATAATTTTTGAGATGTCCAAAAGAGCAAATGTTATATAAATTCTTATGGCTAATCTGAATAGAAGTAGACTTCTCTCAGAAATATATTCCACTGGCTTCGCTGCTCACCTCTTAAGCAACCCTTTCCTATCTGAAATCCCCACTGCCAATCCACTATATATCATATTACCCTTTTTTGAATTTCCTTCATAGTATATATTTCAATCTGTAATTCTCTTACTCAGTTTTTTTTTTTTAAAGAATGTCTACACCATGAGGGGAAAGGCCTTACCCGTCTTATTCTTGTTCAACCCTGATCCCTTTATGTCTTCAGAAGTAGTGTCTTGCACGAAGTCGGTGCTCAGTAAATATTAATTCAAATAAAAAATGAGGGAATGTATGAATGAGCTAACTTAGGAGTAACCCAACGAAGATTCAGAGCATTTACTATTTTCCATGACCAGCATTGTTGGCATCAGGCATATTTTATCATTTATTTTAATTTGTTATGGACATTAAGTGTATTATTATAAGGTCTAGAAGAAAGGCATTTGTATTGTTGACAAATGATAAATTTAGTTGAAATATGAATAGTTGGTGAGGAAATTTAGAATACGTTTATTTACGGTAGCCTCTTTTGTAAAAATACATGATTAAACTAATTTATTCACTCTATTTCAAAACTTTTGTAATTAATATAGATGAGTCTGTATTTTTTTTTCTTTTTCTTAAAGATTTATTTATTTTAGAGAGGGAATGAGCAGGGGGAGGGGCAGGGGTTGAGGGAGAGAGACTCTCAAGCAGGCTCCCCATAAAGTGGGGAGTCTGAGGCAGGGCTCGATTTCACGACCCTGAGATCATGACCTGAGCCGAAATCAAGAGCCAGCGCTTAACTGACAGAATCACCCGAGTGCCCCAAATCTGTATGTTTTTTATCCTATTTTTATTTTATTTTGCTTTTAAGTGAGAGGAAAAACTGATATGTGAAACATTTCTAATGAACAAGAAAGAATAGATGTTTCCCTCTACCCTCATGATGTCGATATGACCACTGAATATTTCAAGTCCTTTTCCAACACACATAGTGGAATTTGTTTTTATTTTCTAATCTGCTGTTATTACAAATATATTTTCCAAGGGAGAATTTGCACTTCTTTGGAACTATGACTCTTTGAAGTATATATGAGATGTGTTAATTAGTTAATGTTTGATCCTGAAAATGTTCTGTTGGTCGTAGTAGTAAAAATTCCATTCTGCTTAAATTTTTTATGTATTATAATTTAAGAAAATAATATTAAAAATAATACTTAGGGATGTTTATGAGTTATAAGATAAATTATTTAACAAGAAATAAATGTACCAACAAAACTTCTACTATATAACTCTACAAAGTAAAGCAATCGATTGCTTCTCTTCTTCTATATGTATTTTTTATCACTCTAGTCTTTTGTTTGGGGTGCTTGGGTGTCTCAGTCTTTGGGCTTCCCGTCCGCCTTAGGCTCAGGTAGTGATCCCAGGGTGCTGGGATTGAGCCCTGAATCGGACGCTCTGCTCAGCGGGAAGCTTACTTCTCCGTCTCCCACTCCCCCTGCTTGTGTTCCCTCTCTCTCTGTGTGTCTCTGTCAAATAAATTTTTAAAAATCTTAAAAAAAAAGAAAAAGAAATCTCTCTAGTGACCACTATCCATTTCTCCCATTTCCCTAAGTTTTGAGATCTCTTACTTTGTATATAGTAGGTATTCAACATATATCTTTTTAAATGCATGGAAAGATAACTGGCTGCTTTAGGATTATTGCTCATTGACCTTCCATTATGAGAGTTTGTCAGCCCGCCACTAAAATAATTTTTGATAACATTTTTTCTATTATTTATTTATCAGATATATTTTATATAATGTTACTAACAAAGTTCTGAGCATAAGGTTTGAAGACAGAAAATATTTTAACTCTACAAAACAGCAAAAATCCAAATCCATAAGAAAAATAGTAATTTTTGAACACAGTGAATTGAAATTGAACACATAAGGCTTAGGTTTCAATTAGGATGGTTTTGAGGATTCATACAATGATACCAGATGCAATAAAGGCATTTTTAAAAAGACTTTGGTACAGTAGGAATGAGTTAGCTTCAGTGGCTACTGGCTCATGCAAATTCCACGGGCCTCCTGATCTGTGCAGCCACAGAGGCACTTTGATTTGAATCAGAGAAGCCAGATGCTCCAACAACCACAGGATGCTGAACAAAACATTTTTTTTCTATCCCGCATCCAGACCAATAATTAAGATTTTACACAATTTTAATTACTACCACAGAAAAATGTTGAGAAGTGACTCGAAAAAATTCTGCTGTGTTGGTTAGTTACAAGAAGTTTGCCTTTTGATTAGGATTTAAAATGTCCTAAGTTTGAGGCATAAATGATATATCAGTCCTGTATATTCTTGAATAACTCAGTGAATAACTCTAGAATAGCTCATTTAATAGTTTTAAATGGAAAGAAATTCTCTTTATATTCCATCAAAGCTTTAGCATATAGCTAAATTATTCCAAGTAACAAAAAACATCTATCCTCAATGGAGATAACATCTTGAAAACCTCTCACCTATACTGAGCTTCCTTTTCAATGTAACCAAATAAAACTATGAGAAGATAAATTTGTTCTTTAGAACATGCAGATAACTTGGTGTGAATTAAACTTGGTAACGTGACAGTCAAAACAAGCAATAGATATAACAGTTTAAAAGATAGCCAGCATTTAGAGTGGTAAATGCAAATATTGAAGGTGGAAGTGGATGAAGTCTAAGATCCCATAACTTTGTTCCGCTTGACCACTGTATTTATTACATGTTGGTTCCCATTAATCTTTTCTCTGTAAGCGTGTCTGCATATCAAAGCTGAAATACATATATAGGGCTTAAGTGTATTTTAAAAATATGTAGAAGTTGCTATTAAAATATAGGTTAGTATATAAAGTCCTAAGGTTATATTTAAACTGAGATTAGCATATAGCTGAACCTAATGGTCACAAGGAGGTGAGTGTTGCATGGCCCTTGAAAGTAATAAACAGATGGATGTGAGGAAAGGAGTGGAAGATGTGCTTTTTTAAAGAGGATCAGATGTGTAGAATGTTCTAGAGCATAAGAATAAATTGTGACCATTTCCAAGCATGGTATGCGGTCCATTCCTAGAGCTATGACACTAAACCCATGAGTAGACCCACTGGTGTAATAAAAATGAAAACACTAAGGTAATTAGTTTGAGTAACTATAGAATAGCAAAAAATATTTCTTGAATGACCATAGAGTACAAGAAGGTACTGTTGTGAGACCACCTCCTAGGCCAAAAACAGTGTAAAAGGTAGCCTGCAGTTCTGGACTGCACTGACTTAGTAGATTATAGGGTGCTGAGGCCACTCAAGAAAGGACATGTGTAGGTAAGGCACTAGGAAAGATGAGGGAGTGGAGTCTGCTCACACCAGATACCATCCTTCACCTCAGTCACAGACCCTGCACTGTGGATTCTTTGGTTCTATGGTAAACCAGTCATTTTCTTTGAGTCATTTTCTTTTAGTCTTCAAACTTTACAGAGAACTATTAAAATTAGGTAGAATTTGAGAAGAATAAACAACATGCTGTGATCACTGGATTATAATGAGGAAAGAAACAGAGCCAGGGGATACATTCCTTTAGACTAAATATAGGTCCTCCTAAGAAACTCAACTCTTGGATAAAGCCTGGTTAATTTAAATGATTGTAGGAATACCTTAAACATCACTCTGTGAAAACTACCCTTGCAGATTAGTACAAACCATTTAAAATAATCATTTAAGAAGAGTGAGAATGTTCTGCTTACTAGCTGAGAATGTGGAGTCCTAATTGATATGGTGGAAATAAGGTCAAGGGGAAAGAAGCTGGGCTTTGGTCTGGGATGATTGAGGTCTTAGGTTTGCCCCTTATCAGCTCTGTGACCTTGGGCAAATTGCCTAACCTCTGTAAGTATCAGTTCCCCAGCTGTTATAGGATCCCATTAAATAATGATATAAAATTCTTGACATATAGTAAGTAAATACCCGATTTGGGGCCATAAATGTCAGGTAGAAACAATATTGTACTGAAAAATATGTTATTGTAGTGTTGGTTTTTATGAAACTAATCATCTAGAGCAATGACAGTTTATGTCCATGATCATTAAATAAATGAAAATTTGTCTTAATAGATATGATCCTGATCATGTCAGCCATTTTGAACATAGCATGTCCCCCCTTCTTTCCTCAGGATTTTTGGGAGTGCCATTTCTATTTGCAGCTTTCTTCCCTTACCCTTGACCTGGTTAACTCTTACTCATTTTCTGATTTTAGTCCAAACTTTACTTCCTCAGGATCAACTCCCATGACCACTCTTGAANTTGGTTTTTATGAAACTAATCATCTAGAGCAATGACAGTTTATGTCCATGATCATTAAATAAATGAAAATTTGTCTTAATAGATATGATCCTGATCATGTCAGCCATTTTGAACATAGCATGTCCCCCCTTCTTTCCTCAGGATTTTTGGGAGTGCCATTTCTATTTGCAGCTTTCTTCCCTTACCCTTGACCTGGTTAACTCTTACTCATTTTCTGATTTTATTCCAAACTTTACTTCCTCAGGATCAACTCCCATGACCACTCTTGAAGTCTAAATCAGTTTCCTTTGCTTTGTGCTCTCTTTTGATATCATGTTATTTTCATTCAGAGATCTTTTCTCATTATTTTAAGTTTTTATTTAAATTCCAGTTAGTTAACATACAGTGTAATATTAGTTTCAGGTGTACAGTTTAGTGACTCAGCACTTAGATACAACACCTGGTGCTCATCACAAGTGCACTCCTTAATCTCCACACTTATTTAGCCCGTACCCCCCACCCGCCTCCCCTCTGGTAACCCTCAGTTTGTTCTGTGTAGTTAAGAGTCTGTTTCTTGGTTTGTCTCTCTCTTTTTTCCCCATGATCATTTGTTTTGTTTCTTAAATTCTACATGTGAGTGAAATCATATGGTGTTTGTCTTTGTCTGACTGACTTATTTTGGTTAGCATAATACTCTCTAGCTCTACCACATTGTTCCAACAATTTTTATAATATATTGATTATAATTATTTGTTGAATGTCTTTTTTCCCATTAGGCTATTAGCTTCATGGGAGCAAAACCTGTGATATTTCTGCCCAACAATGTATTTCTGATGTTTAGTATATACTAGACATACCATGTGACAAGTGAATTAATTAATGTATGATGCATGTCTTCAATTCTATTTTACCTATCATTTTTGCAAGGAATAGAAAATAAGTAAATACACATACAGTCTTTTCTTGTTATCCAACTCAAACTTTATGTCTATGACAATTTACCAATAAAATATATAAGTATGTTACTGTAAAATAATATACAGAAATAGTATGTATAAAAACTTCGAATAATCATCATATTTCTATACTTTTCGGTCAAGAATATATAGAAATCAAATTGATATATTTTAGGTGATCAAATAAGTCAGAATAAAGCCTAAAAATATTTTTCTAGGAAATTTCTAGAAAAAATTCTCTAGAAAAAAAATTAGCTCATTATTAGTGAGACATTTAGGAATCAGAATTTGGGAGAAATATTGAGACTGAAAGTGAGATTTTTTAACATTTTAAACAAGTCAGTAAGTTAGTCATGGTGCTTCTGTTATGATGCTTGAGAATGCGTGGATGGCAAGTCTACCCTATCACACACTAGGGAAAGGAGAGTGGGGAGAGTGGGAAAAAAAAAAACAAAAACAGTGTTTAAGGAGAATTGGGAAGAGTAAGACAGACAGTGGGAGGCCTGGCAAGAAGAAGCTAATCCATGAGGATCTAATAAACCAAGAGAGGAAGAGGGTTTAAATTAAATTTTGAAACACCATTTTTCATGAAATTCAAGGATATTCATCATCCTTAACTTAAAAGCAAAGTAAAGAACCTATATAAACATTGCTTCCTTTTCACTATTTTCATGTTGGTTCACCAAGGATTCTGTTCTGTCTGTAGGGTTTCCTGGAGACAAAAGAGATAAAAATGCACAACTGTGTGTGCATACTCACACGTGTATGCATAAACAGATGTGAGAAAGATGGAGCAACCTATCCATGAAAGCAACTGGCCCATAGTAGAAGATCCTTTTATATTAGTTTTAGCTCTTGAATCTAAGCACATACAAGGGTATTGAGAATGCATATGCCCAACTTTACTAGGCATTTTTTTATACTTAAAAATACTTTATTGTTAAAAAATGCTAACCACCATCCAAGCTTATAGCCAGTCACAATCTTTTTGCTGATGAATGATCTTGCCTCAATGTGATGGTTGCTGAATGAGCAGGATGGTGGTTGCTGAAGGTTGGAGTACCTGTGGCAATTTGTTAAAATAAGACAACAATAAAGTTGGCTGACTTTTTTTAAAGATTTTATTTATTTATTCGACAGAGAGAGATTACAAGTAGGCAGAAAGAGAGGAGGAAGCAGGCTCCCCGCCGAGCAGGATCTATGTGGGCCTCGATCCCAGGACCCTGAGATCATGACCTGAGCCAAAGGCAGAGGCTTTAACCCACTGAGCCACCCAGGTGCCCTAAAGTTGGCTGTATTGATTCACTCTTTCCCAAATGATTTCTCTGTCATCTGTGATGCTGTTTGATAGCATTTCACTCACAGTCGAATTTCAGAATTGGAGTCAATTCTCTCAAACCCTGCTGCTGCTTTATCAACTAAGTTTATGTAGTATTCTGTCATTTCAACAACCTTTATAGCATCTCCATGAGGGTAGATTCCATCTCAAGAAATGAGTTCCTTCGCCCATTCATAAGAAGCAACTCCTCATCCATTAAAATTTTATCATGAGATTGTAGCCATTAGGATATATCTTAGAGCTCCACTTCTAATTCTAATTCTCTTGCTCTATCCACTACATCTGCAGCTACTTCATCCAATGAAGTCTTGAACCTCTCCAAGTCATCCATGAGTGTTGGAATTAACTTGTTCCAAACTCCTGTTAATGTTGACATTTTGACCTCCTCCCATGAATCATGAATGTTTTTAATGGCATCTATAATGGTGAATCCTTTCCAGAAGGTTTTCAATTTACTCTGCTCAGATCTTTTCAAGGAGTTACTATCCGTGGCAACTATAACCTTATAAAATGTCTCCCTTCCTTCCTTCCTTCATCCTTCTCCCCCTTCCCTTCCTTCCCTTCCTTTCTTATTTTTCATTTTCAATAATTTTAATTCAACACACACAGTGTTATCTTAGTTTCAGGTATACAATATAGTGATTCAGCAGTTCCATCTATTACTCAGTGCTCATCAAGATAAGTGTACTCTTAATCCCCTTCACCTATATCACTCATAACCCCACCCTTGAAATGTATTTCTTAAATAATAAGATTTGAAAGTTGAAATTACTCCTTGATCCATGGACTGCAGAATGAACCAACTTTACTAAACCTTAATAGCTTGTAGTCATTTTATAGACTTTTATATAGGAAATAATTTCTATAAATCAGTATGTAAGCAAAGAAGAAACTCTAGTAAAAATTACCTTTAAGATTTTCCTAAATCGGAGAATACCACACATGATGGTTTTGTGTACTATATCTGCTTGCAATTTATTGGTCAAGTTTTTCTTCTAGCATGGGAACAAATTGCTGTTTCTTTAACTGAATATTAAATAAGGTAAGCCTATGTTTGAGACCAGCTAAAATGGGGGGAAAATGCCCTGCATGTTGCTGCCTAAGTACAGTGCAATTTGTGTTAACTTTACATATGTTGTAACTTTAAGTGCTAGACTTCTGAAAAATAAAAACATTTAGAGAATGAAGAGACCAATGAGGGTAGCTATTAGTAGAAATGCAAATGGTAGAGTTGAGGGGGAACCTTGAAATGTTAGTTCTTTGGGGAAAGAACATTATCTTGGGAAAGAGCTCAGGTTCTAAAAAGCCCTGGTTGAAGATTCTGGTATCCCAGGCCAAGTACTAGGATAGAACCATTAGTTCATGACAATTCTGTCAAACAGGAAAATGCATAATAGTGGCATAGGTACTGAGAAAAGTCAATTGAAACATTTCATTTGTTTCCAGCTGAGGCCTTGGCCACTGCATCTTAAATAATGTTTCCTAAGATTTCAATATGTCTCCTTTATATACTTTTAAACTTCTAAAACTCTCTAAATAATGTGATTATGGCTCTGGTTTTAATCCACGTGGAGCTGATTTTTATATCTTTTTTTTCTTTCCTTTTTCTGTTATGTTAAGTATAAGATATGCTCATTGCAAAGAATTTGAAAACTATGGAAGGATGTTTAAAAAACCTGTAGCATCATTTATCATATACTACTCTTTTTAACATATAAGTGTATTTTTGGTTTTAATATGTATGAAGATATGCATCCTGTACATATCTTATAATAGCCTTTAAACTAATGTTTTTAAAATATTTCCACATATTCACAAATATTTTGAGGATCTTGATTTTAATGATTGAAAGTATCTCTTCTATAAATCAATTAAGATTTATTTCAATACATGCATAGTGTTTAACATTTCTGTTATATGTAATTTTTGTTTGCAACTTTATACAATGTCTTAGCAAAGAACCAGGGCTGTTTTTTTGTTTGTTTTTTTCTTTAAGGTAAATATCTAGAAGAGCAAATGGTGTTAACATTTTTAAACAGGTATATTGTATTGGATTATATTATAGCATATTATATTGTATTAGTGAAATTTCTCTCTAAATATTGTATCAGTTTGTTTTTTCAATAAAAATGTATGAATGTCCATTTCTCTATAGCCTAGTCAACCCTAAGTGTTAACTATTTTTAGTCTTTGAAAATGAGATGGTTAGATTTTAAAAACACCTTTTACTTGCATTGCTTTAGTTATTAGTAAATGCTTCTATTTGTGTAAGATAGAAACTTTGGGATCTTTCAGAATGAGTTCATACTATAGTTCCCACTTGGGAGCTACTCTACAGCAAGTTACATTAGCCTATGATGCTTTAGATTTCTGATCTCTAAAATGAGGCTAATAATACCTATCATACTATGTTATTATAAGAGTAAATTAATTATGTATTCAGAAGCACCTGGCTCAATATATGATTATTTCATTCTTGCCCTCTATAAAATTTGTTGCTTTGTTTGAAGTTAACAGCTTTCACGAAAAATGACAAAAATATACATAGAGGAAATTAACCAAAGTGACGCAACAGATTTATATTTCATTAACTTTAAATTTATAAATAATAGCCATTTGGTAGGAATAGGTTTTATTTGTGGGGAGATTTTAACTGTCACCAAAAAAGGTAAAGGAAAGGTCTTTGTGGTCATCTTTGTTTCTTTTTATATAGAACTAATCATTTTTAAAGTATGTTTTCCCAAAAAACATTTTTTGGAAATCCCCTTTATTAAAATTTAAACTGGCAACAGATTATAAACATTTAAATTACTATTCATGAACACTCCATACATGACTGCCTCAGGACCTTTGTACGTATTGCCCCTCTACCTAGAATGTCTTGCCCTTAACTATTTATAAGGCTCATTCCTTTATTTCATACAATTTTTTGCTAAAATTGTACCTTTTCAAAAATATCTTCTCGGGTTGCCTGAGTGGCTTAGATGGTTAACTGTCTGCCTTCAGCTCAGGTCATGATCCCAGAGTTCTTGGATAGAGCCCTGCATTGGGTTGTGTGAGCCCTGAGCCCTGCTCAGTGGGGTGTGTGCTTATCCCTCTCCTTCTGCCCCTCCCTCCCCATTCATGCTTTTTTCTCTCTCTCTCTCTCACAAATAAATAAATAAAAATCTTTTTTAAAAAAGATTTTTATTTATTTATTTGTGAGAGAGAGAGAGAGAGAGTACAAGCAAGGGGAGTGGGAGGCAGAGGAAGAAGCAGGCTCCCTGCTGGGCAAGGAGTCCAATGCAGGACTTGATCCCAGGACTCTGGGATCATGACCTGAGCCAAAGGCAGATGCTTAACCAACTGGGCCACCCAGGTGCCCCTAAATAAATAAAATCTTGAAAACAAAGATCTTCTCTGACTATACTTCTGAAAAAACATCTTGCTACTCATCTCATTATCCTATTCTATTATTCTTCATAACATTTATCAGTGTATTATAATTATTAATTTTCTGATTCAAATGTTCTATGAGACAAGGTGATTGTTTCATTCAATGTCATGTTCTTCATTCCTAAGACATCAACTAGCATATAGAATTGTACAATATTTATTAAATGAATGAATTTATGAATAATTGAATAAGTTGAATCTAATAAAAGTGAATAAAATAGTTATTTGATTATCTAAATAGACATATTTTTATTATATTCCTGCTCACATGAGTTATATATTTTATTGACTGGAAATATTTAGACTGTGTGCAAATTACATGCTACATAATACATTTCAAACACATTATTAGTGAGTAGTCCACAGCATGCTTTTATGTCTCCATTCACATTCTTGTCTAAATTCATTATTAGTGAGTTTTCTATAATGTACTTTGCCTCAATTTCTGTGTTCCTCTATCAATGAGCAGTACCTATAGAGATCCATGATTTCCTCTTCACCCTTATAGTCATTTTAGAAAAATATGGCATTATGGAGAAGCAACTTAGCATTTCGAGTTCTTTTTTTTTTTTTAAGATTTTATTTATTTATTTGACACAGAGAGAGAGATTACAAGTAGGCAGAGAGGCAGGCAGAGAGACAGGGAGAGGAGGAAGCAGGCTCCCTGCTGAGCAGAGAGCCTGATGCTGGCCTCAATCCCAGGACACTGAGATCATGACCTGAGCCGAAAGCAGAGGCTTTAACCCACTGAGCCACCCAGGCGCCCAGCATTTCGAGTTCTAATGTTTTTCCAGAGCATAGGGTAGAATGAGAACAGCACTGTGATTTGTTATTGTCCATCAAAATTCTAAAAGAAATAATATAAATATGAAAATAAATGTAGAAATGTAATTGACTTATGTTTCTACTAGCATTTTATAGTCATTGTTTTGTATATTATACCCTTTTATTATATCATAAGTGGTTTCATAGTCAATTGGTTTGGACATGAATGTTTTATCACCAAAGTTGAAGTTGAACATTCCTACCGTATTTTATGATTACACAAATTGGTCATTGCTCTCCACTTCTTCAACACTGACAGGATGAATGAAAAATAATGTAAAATAAATAATCTATATAGCTCTAGTTTTAAGAACACTCAGAGCACTCATGGTACTCAGGGCAGGAAGATAGGGAAGTGGGATTAACATAATAACAGTTTGAGATTATTCATGAAAGAGAAGAATTAAATAGCCTGTTTCTGAAGGAATCAGTTTTTATCTTTTATTAGTGTTCCTTTGAGTGAGTTGAAGAGTTTTTCATGGTTTTTGATAATGCATACACACATGCATTTAATTTAGTTGGAAAGTATCACTAAGTATGATGAATGTATTTGTAACATCATTTAAACTTAAAGAAGAAAGTGTTTTTCCATTAAAAGGAACTAAAAAGACAAAAGAAAAAAAGTCAGAGTTAAAAACAAATATGTTTTTAAGTGTATTCCCATGATAAAGTATAAGATATATTGATGATTTATAATCCATTTTCAGATGCTTATTTTAGTATAAAAGTTAATCTGGTGAATCAGTTTGTTAAGTCTTTAGGATTTGGCTGCCTAGTTATTCATTTTTTTCCTGCTTTATGTGTTTCTGATGAAAAATCATTTTTCTTCCCTCAGTTCTACATGAAAATGATCATAAATCTCCAGTATGTATTTTGAAAGATAACAGAGTGGACCCTTTTGTGTTAATAATGGTACTTAAGAATTGTCTTAATTTGGCAGTTTGGAGAAGATGGTGGAGTAGGAGGATCCTGAATTTACCCCATCCCATGGATATAACTAGATAACACTCCCAACAGTACAAATAACCCATAAAATGATCAGAAGACTGGAGGAACAGACTCTTTACAGCTAAATTTAGAGAAGAGGCCACATTGAAAAGGGTAGGAAGAACAGAGATATGGTTGGAAGCTAAATGGACCCATGGGACTGCCCGTGGGTTGGAGGGATGCCATGGGTGCTGGGGGGTGGGGGAAGGGAATAAAAAACAGACTCTCACACCAGGCATGGGAAATTCACATGAGGAAAACAAATCCCAAAAACATTTGGCTATGAAAACCAGAGGAGCCAAATTGTGTGATTTCTTAAAATCAGCAAGACTTAACACCAACAGCAGAGCTTTCAAAATTGGCAGACTGGACTCAGGAGAGTGGGGAGGGCAGGAAGAAAATGAGTCCCCACCCTTAAAGAGACAGTACCACAAACAGCCCCACAAAGATCCAGTGTAGAAGTAGCAGTTTGAAAATGCCTGGGGTTTATGGGAGGGAGGTTTTTTTTTTTTTTTTTACTAATCTCAGAGTGTGTGCTGGAGGGGCAGAGATCCTTGGGAGACTTCTCCAGGAACAAGGAAGCTGGCTGGTGCATTTCTCTCTCCCACCTCCCAGCCTAGCCACACAGACACCTACAGGAACAGTACCATGCCATGTTCTCTACCTAAGTAGCTAACAGCACACCACACCTCTGTGGTCTCCTGAAGACACACCCACTCTAGCCTTGCCTTACCTCCAGTCCCATCCCACAGCAGACCTAAGGAAATGTTGCTAACACTGCACACCCCCTCTTGCATGCTTTTGTGGATCTGCCCCATATGACTTGGGCTGTCTTGGTCTCCAGAGGAAGCAGATCCCCTCCTGCAGTGGACCCTCATGGACCTTGCTGAAACCATGACCTGTCCCCCCATGTTCTCCTGCGGACCTGTCCCCTCCAATATGCCCTTGACCAGAGGCCATCCAAAGCTGTTCCACAAACCTGGCAGTGTGCAAGCAGCCCCAACAGGGGCCAGCACTATTTCAGAATGACTCCTGTCATAGGGAGAAGGGAAAATAGCCACACACACTAGTCCAGTTGCATTCCAGCAGTGGACTGGGGGCAGATGTCTGGTCTGATTGCAGGCTTGGCCCACCAGCTAAAGTTTCTCAGGGAACAACACAGGGAAAGTGCCTTGAAGTTTGGTGCTACTACATCTCTAGCAAACACCTAATCTGATGCAACTTCAACCCAGGGTGGCCTCAGACTGGCACACTAGCAATACAGGGACCAAACCCTGCCCACAACAAAGATAGCCATTACAGACAAATGGACTTAAGGCAAAAACAGCTCCGCCACAACAGGAGGGTGGATGCAACACACATAGGAAACATGCCTGAAGAGCCAGATTCTGGTGAACAAGGGGCACTGTACTGCATGACATCATAGGACCTCTTCTTCATCAGACCACTACTTTCAAGAGTGGAGACATAGCTGACTTTCCTACCACATAGAGAGTTAGACAAAATGAGGAGACAGAGGAATATGTCCCAAATGAAAGAACAGGATAAAATCACAGCAAGAGTTAAATGAAACAGAAATAAGTAATATGCCTGATAGAGAATTTAAAGGAATGGTCATAGAGATACTCACTGAACTCAAAAAGAGTGGAGGACTTCAGTGAGACCCTTAACAAAGATATAGAAAACATAGAAAAGAAACGAGAAATGAAGAATTCATTACTGAAATTAAAAATTCTCCAGATGGAATAAATAGTAGACCAGAGGAAGCAGAAGAATGGATCAGTGACCTGGAGGACAGAATAATGCAAAGGAACCAAGCTGAACAGGAGAGAGAGAGGGAAAAAATGACCAATTAATAAATGACTAATAATAATAAATGACTAAAAAATAACAATAAGTAGACTTAGGAAACTCCGTGATACCATCAAGTGAAATAACATTTGCATTATACGGAATGCCAGAAAGAGAAGAGAGAGAAAAGGATGCAGAAAATTTATCTGAAGAAATAATAACTGAAAACTTATGAATCTAGAGAGGGAAAAAGAAATCCATATTCAGGAGGTACTGAGAGTCACCAACAAAATCAACCCAAGGAGGTCCACAGCAAGACAAATAGTAATTAAAATGGCAAAAAGTAGTGATAAAACAAGAATTTTAAAAGCCAAAAGAGAAGACAGTTATATACGAGGATAAGGCTATCAGCTGAATTTTCAACAGAAACTTTGCAGGCCAGAAGACAATGGCATGATATATTCAAAATGCCAAAAGAAAAAACAAAAACAAAAACAAACAAATACCTGAAGCCAAGAATTCTCCATCCAGCAAGGCTATCATTCAGAAGAGGAGAGATAAAGAGTTTCTCAGACAAACAAAATTTAAAGGAATTATTTACCACTAAACCAGCCCTACAAGCAATGTTAAAGTGGACTCATTGAGTGGAAACAAAAGATGATAGGAGTAAGAAAAATAGGAAGCACAAAAGCAGTAAAATTAAGAATATCTATAAAAATCAGTCAAGGGATTCACAAAATAAAAAGGTAAAGTAAGTAAGACACAATATACCTCAAATGTCAGGTGGAGAAGAGTAAAGGATGTGTTCAAACTTAAGTGATCATCAACTTAATACAGATTGCTATATACATAAGATGTTATATACATACCTAATGGTAACCACAAATCAAAATCAGTAATAGATGTGTAAAAAAATAAAGAGAAAGGAATTCAAGTATATCACTAAAGAAAGCCAGCAAACCATAAGACAAAAGAGCAAGAGAAGAAAGGAACAGAGAATAACTACAAAAATAATCATAAAACAAGTAATAAAGTGGCACTAAGTATATATCTATCGATAATTACTTTGACTGTAAATGGACTGAACACTCCAATCAAAAGACACAGAGTGACAGAATGGATAAAAAAGCAAGACCCATCTATATGCTGCCTATGAAAGACTCATTTCAGACCTAAAGGCACATGCAGATTGAAAATGAAGGGATGGAGAATCATTTATCATGCAAACGGAAGTGAAAAGAAAGCCAGGATAGCAATACTTATTTATATCAAATAAAATAAACTTAAAAAGAGACTATAAGAAGAGACAAAGAAGGACCTATATAATCATAAAGGGAAAGATCCAACAAGAAGATAAAATAATTTGAAATATTTATGCGCCCAACGGGGGAGCACCCAAATACACAAAGCAGCTAAAAACAAACATAAAGGAACTAATTATTATAATACAATATTAGTAGGGGATTTTAAAACTACACTTATATCAATGGATAGGTCATCTAAACAGAAAATCAGTAAGGAAATAGGGGCTTTAAAGAACACATTGGATCAGATGGATCTAGCAGATATATTCAGAATATTCCATCCTAAATCATCAGAATACATCTTCCTTTCAAGTGCACATGGAACAGTTTCCAGAATAGATCACATATTAGGACACAAAACAAACTTCAACAAAATCAAGAAGATTGAAGACATGCAATGTGTCTTTTCTGACCACAACACCATGAAACTAGAAATCAACCATAAGAAAAAATCTGGAAAGAACACAAACATACAGTGGTTAAAAAAAAACCAAACACAAAACATTCTATTAAACATTTTGATTTCTTGGTTGACCAAGAAATATGTGGAGAAAAATGAAAATGAAAACACAACAATCCAAAAGGTTTGGGATGCAGGTAAAGCTCATCTGAGAGAGGTTTATAGCAATACAGGCCTACCTTAAGGAGGAAGAAAATCTCAAATAACTTAATCTTACACCAAAAAAAGCTAGAAAAAGAACAACAAACAAAACCTAAAACTAATATAAGGAAGGAAATAATAGAGATCAGAGCAGAAATAAATGCTATAGAAACTAAAAAAAGAAAAAACAAAGCAAAACAAAACAATAGAATAGATCAGTAAAACAAGGAGCTGGTTCTTTGAAAAGATCAAAATCAACCTTTAGCCAGATTTAAAAATAAAGAGAGAGAATGAGAGAGGACTCCAATAAACAAAATCACAAAAGAAAGAGGAGAAATAATAACTAACACCACAGAAATATAAAGGATTATAAGGGATTATTATGAAACATTATATGTCAACACATTGGACAATCAAGAAGAAACAGAAAATTTTGAATAGATCAGTTACCAGCAATGAAATTGAGTCTGTAATCAATCAAAAAACTACCAAAAAACAAAAGTCCAGGACTAGAGAGCTTCATAGATGAATTCTACCAAATATTTAAAGAGTTAATACCTATTCTTCTCAAACTATTCCAAAAAGTAGGAGAGGAAGGAAGGTTTCCAAATTCATTCTAGGAGGCCAGCATTACTCGGATACCAAAACCAAATGAAGACACTACAAAAAAAGAAAACTACAGGAAAACATGTGTGATGAACTTTAATGCAAATATCCTCAACAAAGTATTAGCAAATTGGATCCAAAAATACACTAAAAAAATCATTCATCACAAAAAATTAGGATTTATTCCTGAGATTCAAGGATGATTCATTATTTGCAAATCAATCAACACAATATATCACACCAGTAAGAGAAAGGACAAAAACCATATGATCATTTCAATAGATGTAGAAAAAGCATTTGACAAAGTACAACAACTATTCATGATAAAAACCCTCAACAAAGTAGGTTTAGAGGGAACATACCTCAACATAATAAAGGCCATATATGAAAACCCACAGCTAACATCTTACTCAATGTGAAAAACTGACAGCTTTTCCCCTAAAATCAGGAACAAGACAAGGATTTCCACTGTTTACCACTTTTATTCAATATAGTCCTGGAAGTTTCAGACACAGCAATCAGACAAGAAAAGAAATAAAAGGCAGCCAAATTGGTAAGGAAGATGTAAAATTTTACTGTTTACAGATGACGTGATACTATATACAGAAAATCCAGAGACTCCACCAAAAAATTACTAGAACTGATCAATGAATTCAGTAAAGTTGCGGGATACAAAATTAATATACTAAATCCATTGTGTTTCTATACACTAATAATGAAGTACCACATACAGAAATTAAGAAAACAATCCATTTACAATGGCCCCAAAATAATAAGATATCTAGGAATAAACTTAACCATGAATGTGAAAGACCTGTACTATGGAAACTATAAAACATTAATGAAAGAAATTGAACACGGCACCAAGAAATGGAAAGATATTCCATTGTCATGGATTAGAAGAACAATTATTGTTAAAATGTCCAAACTACCCAAAGCAATCTGCACATTTATTGCTGTCCCTATCAAAATACCAACAGGATTTTTCACAAAACTAAAACAAATGTTCTAAATTTTGTATGGAACCACAAAAGACTCTGAATAAAAAGCAATCTTGAAAAAGAACAGAACTGGAGGTATCACAATCTCAGATTTCCCTGTATACTTCAAAGCTATAGTAATCAAAATAGGATGGTACTGGCACAAATATAGCAACATAGATCAATAGAACAGAATAGAGAGCCCAGAAATGAACCCACCATTTTATGGTCAATTAATCTTCAATAAAGGAGTAAGGAATATGGAATGGGAAGAAGACAATTTCATCAACAAATAGTGTTTGGAAAACTGGACAGCTACCTGCAAAAACTGAAATTGGACCACTTTCTTATGCAATACACAAAAAATTAGCTCAAAATGGAGTAAAGACTTAAGATGAAACCTGAAACCATAAAAATCCTAGAAGAGAGCACAGGCAGTAATTTCTCTGACATCTACCATAGCACCGTTTTTCTAGACATGGTCTCCTGAGGCTAGGGAAAGAAAAACAATAATAAACTATTGAGACTATATAAAAATAAAAGGCTTGTGCACAACAAAGGAAATAACAAAACTAAAAGGCAATCTACCGAATGGGAGGAGATAATTACAAATGATAGGTTTGATAAAGAGATAGTATTCATTATTTTTCTTACATATTTATAATTTATACAACTTAACACCAAAAAAACCCCACATACCAATTAAGAAATGGGCAGAAGGCATGAGTAGACATTTCTCCAAAAAAGACATACAGATGGCCAACAGACACATGAAAAGAGTCTCAACATCACTCATAATCAGGGAAATACAACTCAAAAGCACAATGAGATATCACCTCACACCTGTCAGAATACCTAAAATCAAAAACTCAAAAAACAAGTGTTGGCAAGGATATGAAGAAAAAGGAAACCTCATGCAGTGTTGGTGGGAATGCAAAGTGGTGCAGTCATTGTGGAAAAGTATTGATGTTCCTCAAAAAATTAAAAATAGAATTTTTTACCATATAAGCCAATAATCCTACTACTGGGTGTGTACCCAAAGAGTATGAAGACGCCAACTTGAAAAGCTAAGTGCACCCTTATGTTTATCACAGCATTATTTACAATAGCCAAAATAAGGAAGCATCCCAAGTGTCCATTGAAAGATGAATGGATTAAGAAGTGGTATGTATACACAATGGAATATTGCTCAGCCATTAAAAAAAAAGAATGGAATCTTGCCATTTGCAACAACGTGGATGGGTTTAGAGGATATAATGCTAAGTGAAATAAGTCAGAGAAAGACAAATACCATGTGATTTCATTCATATATAAAATTTAGGAAACAAAACAAGTGAAATAAGAAAAAAAGACAAACCAAAAAACAATCTCTTAACTACAGAGAACAAACTGATGATTATCAGAGGGGAGATGAGTGGGGGATGATGAAATAGATGAATGGGATTAAGAATACCCTTATCATGGCGCCTGGGTGGCTCAGAGGGTTAAAGCCTTTGCTTTCGGCTCAGGTCATGATCTCAGGGTCCTGGGATTGAGGCCCGCATCAGGCTCTCTGCTCAGCAGGGAGCCTGCTTCCTCCTCTCCCTGTCTCTCTGCCTGCCTCTCTGCCTACTTGTAATCTCTCTCTCTGTGTCAAATAAATAAATAAATCTTTAAAAAAATATATCTTTAAAAAAAAAGAATACCCTTATCATGATAAGCACTGAGTAATTTATAGAATTATTGAATCACCATATTGTTCATCTGAAACTGTTATAACACTATATGTTAACTGAACTGGTATTAAAATTTAAAAATAAATAAAATAAGAGAATTGTTTAAAAATTGTCTTAATTTGAAATGTCTGATTTGAAATATTTCACAAGATGTTTAGTATGCTCCATGAACATCTACATCTCTTCCTCAATTAAAATTGGAGACATTCACTTGGATTCATATTTAGCTTAATATAAATACAGATAGTTAAATATAGAAATATTTCTAGATACATGCAGAAAATTCACTGAAAATTTTTAGGTACTGTTTTACATTTATTTATTATAAAATCTTGATTTGTTGTATCTTAAGTTTCATAAGAAATGCCAGAATACATTAAGCGGTGGAGAGTTTACAGTATATACATATATATATATGAATGAACGTGTCCCTTTTAATGTGTCCCTCCCCTGCTGATTCCATCTCTATGTCAGTGTCATTGGAATTTTAATTCCACTTGTTAATTATTTTTAAATTAGTAAATGTATTGAACTTAATAATTCCAGTGATTTTTGCTCTTTCTTTTAACTCTTTTAATAGATTCATTTTGAAAATATGAGAATAAATTTTCTATTAATTCATTTTAATGGCTAGTATATTCATGAGGCTTTGCATGTTTGGAAACAATTTTATGTTGCCTTTATATGAAATGAATAGGTTGCCTGAAATATAAAAGTATAGATTTATAGACTTTTTTCTCAGAGCTTTGATGACATTGCTTGAATGTCTTCTTACAGGCAATTTGCTGATAAGAAACCTGTTAACCAATTTCATGCCTTTATTTAGATATTCCATTTCTCTCTATGGAAGTGTATATTCTATATAAAATTGATATTTCTTTTCATTGTTTCCATTCAGTGCTTAAAAAAAATTTTTTTTTAAAGATTTTATTTATTCATTTGACACAGAGAGAGAGATTACAAGTAGGCAGAGAGAGAGGAGAGAGGAGGAAGCAGGCTCCCTGCTGAGCAGAGAGCCCGATGTGGGCCTCGATCCCAGGACCCTGGGATTATGACCTGAGCCGAAGGCAGTGGCTTTAACCCACTGAGCCACCCAGGTGCCCAGTGCTTAAAAATTCTATTTTATTTTAGTTTAGATTATAGTAGAGGTATGTTTACAGATGTTTATGTGGTATTTACCCTAGTACATTTTGTAAACCTAAGCTATGTCCCGTCATTGTTGCCTTTGTTTTTGCTACTTTAAATAAACCTCCTCCTAGTACTGCTATGTATGCTGTTGCTACGCACTGAACATAAGTGAGTCTACCTAATATTCTATTGGTTAAAAAATAGGTGCCAGAGCTCTTTCTACGACACCTGTCACTGTTGTGATGACTCTAAATCCTATAAAGCCAGCCTAAAAAACCTGCCAAAACTTGTCTGTTGTGAGACTTGTAACATGTTCACGGAATGGTTTTCCTGGCTACAAAAGTGCCCTACTAGTAAATGGAACCTAGGAAAGAAAAGAAATAAGAGGACGGATTCCATTCACGTTGTGGCTTCACCTGACACATACATTTGGTAACTTTATTATTCTGGGGACTGTCAGAGACACCTTGAATGTATTTTTAAAGGAGCCATGATCATGTTAGGTTGTAGTAGTGCTGAGAGTGCCACTAAAATTTGGGATTTAAAAGTTAATATGATCTTGGAGTGCCTGGGTGCCAGGTCATGATCCCAGAATCCCAGGACCAAGCCCTGAACTGGGTTCCCCACTCAGCAGGGAGTCTCCTTCTCCCTCTGCCCCTCCACGGGCTTATGCTCTCTCTCTCTCTCCCTCAAGTAAATAAATAATATCTTTTTTAAAAAAAGCTAATGCAATCTTAGAAAAAATTTAATGTGATCTTGTTGGGTGGGAATTTATAGATAAACAATCAGAGGAGGCTAGAATAATCCATATGGTAATGGATTAAAATTGGAGACATTCATTTGGATTCATGTATATCTTAATATAAATACAGATAGTTTAATTTAGAAATATTTGTAGACACATGTAGAAACATGGGGTAGTATACACACACACACACACACACACACACACATTTCTTTGTTCTGTCAGTTGAGAGGATTTGAACGCAAGGACGTATCAGTAGCAAAGAGCATACTCACCACCCAGATCTTGGTTTCTCATGCCATTCTCTAATCAAAGCCTTGGAGAAATGGCTGGTTCGAGAATAAAAAATGCATATGATGATACTAGAGCATCTTTTTTTTTAAAGGTTATTTATTTATTTATTTGACAGAGAGAAATTACAAGTAGGCAGAGAGGCAGGCAGAGAGGGAGAGGAGGAAGCAGGCTCTCTGCTGAGCAGAGAGCCCGATGGGGGGCTCGATCCCAGGACCCTGAGATCACGACCTGAGCGGAAGGCAGAGGCTTTAACTCACTGAGCCACCCAGGCGCCCCTGTACTGGAGCATCTTGTAGTGCCATAAAATAAGGAAATTACTGGAAAGCAAAATGAGTGTGTCATTGGTGGGAGTATACCCAAGTGACATACAGAAGTCAACTAAATGAACCTCCAATAGCCAAAATTGAAATAATTTGAAGAAAGAAATAAAGTAGTACCATATTATAGCCCACAGAATAAATATCCATGAGCTTATACCAATACAAAGAAATGAACAAATAAATAAATGGGGAGTACAGAAACCTCCTGTGTATAAGGTTTCCAAATAAATTATGTAGATACACCACTCTAAATTAGAAAGCATAACTCCCACCCTCTTAATCATAGGCTTAATGTAGTCACTACTTTCCAGAGAGTATAGTATGGAAAGTAGGTGGGGAGGAGAGTTAGGAAAACTTAACAGTGTAGAAACCTGTCAGACACTGTAACAGCCAGGTGACTACGGTCAACATTAAAAGTGCTCAATCATGTTGGTAGTATTTACCTTTCATTTGATGTGAGTAACATAGCACTTTTACTTCTGTGGTCTTCCTCCCCCAAACCAGTAATACCAGTATAATCATGAGAAAAACATCAGACAAATTTCAGTAGATGAACATCCTATAAAATACTTTACTAATAGTGCTCCTCAGAACTGTCTTGGTCATCGAATTCAAGGGGAGTCTGAGAAACTGGCACAGGCAAGAGGATCCTGAGCCAACACGTCAACTAAATGTATCATGGTATACTGAATGAGATCCTGGAACAGAAAAAGGGCATTCGTTCAAAGCTAAAGAAATCTGAATGAAATATGGATTTTAGTTAATAATAATGTAGCAAGGATGCCTGGGTGGCTCAGTCGGCTGAGCGTCCGACTCTTGATTTCAGCTCAGGTCATGATCTCAGAGTTATGGGATCAAGCCTGTCATATGGCTCTACATTCAGCAGGAGTCTGGTAGAGATTCTTTCCCTCTGCCTCTCTCCCCACTGGCACTCCTTTCTCCCTCCCTTTTTCTAAAATTAATAAACAAAAATCTTAAAAAATAATAATAATGTGGCAACACCGATTCATTAAATGTAACAAATATCCATAATAATATATTCATAATAGAGGAAACTAGATGCTGGGTATATGGGAACTCTCTGTACTATCTTCTCAATTTTCTGTAAAACTGTTGAAAAAAACAAGGTCTATTAAAAACAAAAGGTTAATTTGATCTGACCTTGATGTCTCTCTGTTGGATGGAGCTTAGACATGCTGATTATATTTTATTTTTTTTAATTGTATGATGGGTTTTTGAGTTCCCACTGTTTCTCTTCTCTGCTCTAGAAACAGTCTTTGCCCATCAAATTCTGACCTGATTGCTTTCAGAGAATGGCTGAGAAAATTTAACCTTTTTATTAGCCTCATACATTTCAATAAGATGTTTATAGAGAGGGAGACCTCCTTTGATAGACTTGTTTCTAGTTGAACATATTTATGTCTATGCCTACATGGACTTTGTCCCAGACAAAAATTTTTTCATTTTACTGACTCTTGCAAGAGAAAACAGCCCTCAAAACGAAGAATGTAACAGTGCCTTGGAGGTCCGTTGCTCTATGCCATCACATACAGTTGATGCCAGAGGAACTCTTTCTGAGGTAGTAAGGGAGAGTTACAACGGTCCAGATTAACCCAGTAACCTTGAAAAGCGCCCAGGCTCAAAATTCCTCCTCCGCACTTTTGGGGAGCCATAGGGATTTAGTAGATATCTAAATCAACTCTCTGCATAATGCAAGATTCATGTTCATGGAATTCATATTAAATGGGAATTAAAATAATATTTCACCCACAGGGCTATATAAGCTGAATGAGATCATGATGTGAAAAATGTTTTACTACTATAAAGTACTCTGCATATGGATATACATAATTATTATGTGTAATTATCAGAGTTCACTGCCTCACAAGCCAGTTTGGTTCACTGTTGGTGAGCTATAACTTTTTAAAAAGCACTTTCTCCTGTTAAGCCAAAGTCTTCTTTTCCATAATTTGTAATACAAAGCAGGTGATAACGGAGTCCCTTGGCTGTGGGTTCAAAAGCTGGCCCTCCTGCCTACTAGCCAGGACCTTGGATAAATGTTCTGTGCTCTCAGTTTCCTTACTGATATATAATGACGATAATCTCTCCCTTACAGGCATATCATAAATGTGATCACATTTGTAAAAATGTGCCTAGCTTAAGTGCCTAATAAATGATAGCAGTTATTATTAATATGAGTTTTCCTTTTATGATTCTGCAATAGGTAAGAGTGAATAGGAGTCTCAAGCCTTCCCAGCTTCCCAGTGGCACTTCATAAAAACCTGTCTGAACCTGCATTTCAGAGTAATAAAGATGTAACAAGTGGAATAATTCTGTTCCTCTTATTGTATTTCTCATTCTGGGAAGACATCGGCAAGGAGCCTGAGGGAGGAAACGTTTCTTTAGCAAATAGCAGATGTTTCCTAGTGGAGTCACATCAAGTAAAATGTGATTCCCCCTAATTGTGAGGAAAACGGGCAATTCTTTTAGCATGCAGTTACTTTATAGAGATTCCACGTTAAGTAGAAGGAGGATAACCGTGAAGAAAAGTAGGAATCCTTTAATGTTCTCTATCTAGAGCCTCTATGAAGCATTGCTCAGACTAATCCCTGGACAACTTTAGTAGATACTGTCTACATGTGAATGGCACCCTCTGAATTTGAACAGTTCTTTGATGCTGTCTTCACCTACCCTGCGAGTCAATGATATTGTATAATTATCTTTAAGGCAGAATACCTAGATATCCATGCTTTCGTCTTTCCTTCAGGTTTAACTTAGTGAATCTCAGGTCTAAGTGTGGATAAATATGAGTATATTGTGGACATGATGTTTTTCAAAGGAGTTTTTATTATAGTGATTTTGACCTTAGGAGCTGGCTTCAAGATTGGTCTTTTCTCCCTACCCCCCGCTAGTGTTGACAGCACTGTATTCCCAGGTGAAATCTCAAGTCACTACCATGTTTACAAATGCTTAGCAGCTCAGTGGGAGTCTTCCATGAAGTATATCTGAGGATCAGATTTAATCATCCATTAGCATTCATTGAATATAGCAGTAGGTCATTAACAGCTTTCCCACTGGTCAGCAAAATAATATGGAATTATATTTGGTTAAAAAGCTATTTTCTGGGTGCCTGGGTGGCTCAGTGGGTTAAGCCTCTGCCTTTGGTTATGATCTCAGGGTCCTGGGATCCAGGTCCGCATCAGGCTCTCTGCCCAGCAGGGAGCCTGCTTCCTCCTCTCTCTCTCTCTCTCTGCCTGCCTCTCTGCCTACTTGTAATCTCTCTCTCTCTGTGTCAAGTAAATAAATAAAATCTTAAAAAAAAAGCTATTTTCTTCCAAGATGTTACCAAGAGAGTGTACTTCACGTTAAAAAGAGTTAATTTTCTTTTTCTCAATGATGGTCTCTGCTGCATTAGGTTTTAGTTAGTTACTTGTTTTTTTCTGTTTCTTCTGACTTTCAATTTACCACGGGGAAATCGGAAATCACAGTTCCAGCTGAAAATCTTTCCTAGAAAAGATTGATTATACTTTCCTGACATTATTTTATAAAAGGTATAAAACAAATTACATTTGGCCACCTAAAATATTTTTCCTGTAATTTTATAGTAATTTAAAATAGAGCCCAAAGTGGGCGCCTGGGTGGCTCAGTGGGTTAAAGACTCTGCCTTCGGCTCAGGTCATGATCTCAGGGTCCTGGGATCGAGGCCCGCATCGGGCTCCCTGCTCAGCAGGGAGCCTGCTTCCGCTTCTCTCTCTGCCTCTCTGCCTACTTGTGATCTCTCTCTCTCTGTGTCAAATAGATAAATAAAATCTTTAAAAAAAAAATAGAGCCCAAAGTAACCTTATTGGGAGACCCAGTACTCACTGTACTCAGTGAGTACACTCACTGTACTCACTGTACCCAGTACTCACTGTTAATAGCTCAGTCAAGTAACAAAGGCAGAGCTGCTTTCTAAGACCAGTTGGTTAAATTAATAACTGGGTGCCCTTTAGCACAGTGCCTAGAAGCAACTCCAAGTCTTAATAAATGGCAGCTCTGATTATTTCTTTATTTCTTCAATTCTCAGATTCACCATCAATTTAATGAAAATTTAGAGGGAGGATAAAAAATGTTGACAGTGCCAAATTATTATGAGACGTGCCCCATTTTCAGAAATGATAAATTATGAAAAAGTATGTCTTATTCCAAGTATGGTGATAAGGATGATAATGATGCTAGATGGAGCATTTCTAGAATCGTATCTTTATTGTTAGAAAAATTTGCATTCATGGAACATAACATCTACTATGGCTAGTATATCATGTCAAATTTTGTGTCATTTGCTGTAAGGTAAAAGAGTCCGACCATTTAAGTATTTCATCGTTGTTTCTGAAAATACGAGATTGCTCCTATATAGATTAAGAAAAAAAGCAATTAGGGATGCCTGGGTGGCTCACTCAGTTAAGCATCTGCCTTCAGCTCAGGTCATGATCTCAGGGGCCTGGGATTTAGCCCTGCATCGGGATCCCTGCTCAATGGGGAGTCTGCTTGTCCCTCTCCTTCTGCCCTTTCTTCCTGCTCATGTTCTCCCTCTCTTTCTTAGATAGATAGATAGATAGATAGATAGATAGATAGATAGATAGGTAGGTAGGTAGGTAGGTAGATAGATAGATAGATAGATAGATAGATATCTTTTTTAAAAAAAGAAAAGAAAAATACAACATCAAACATTCTAGGACTTGATAAGTGCTTTTATTATAGTAAAGTATGACTGGATTTCCCCATTTATGTCACAGAGTTGNCTTTTTTAAAAAAAAGAAAAGAAAAATACAACATCAAACATTCTAGGATTTGATAAGTGCTTTTATTATAGTAAAGTATGACTGGATTTCCCCATTTATGTCACAGAGTTGCAATGGCTCTCTTAGAATTCAGTTGTCTAATTATACAAATGATCAATCTGAAGTCTAAGAATATCAAGCAATTTGCCAGAGATTGCACTGAAACTTGTTTTTTTTTTTTTGTAGCTATATATGTATATATGCTTTTTATTTTCAGGAAAAAAATACAGAAGCTCACAGCAGTACCTTGTGCAGAATAAGTGCTCAATAAATGCTTGATAGTTTGTTGTACAATGAGCATCTGCATAGAAATAAAAGTGATGTTGGTCATAGATGGAAGTTGCTTGTTTTTTATAGTTTGTATCTGTTCCAGAGGAGTCCTTTCATGAATCAAAAATGTCAGAATATGCTCTCATTTTCAATTCAGAGTAACTGCTAGTGTTCATTCTAAATTTATCGACCTATGGTCATTTCCTTCATGTTAACATGAACTTAAATATATTGGAGAGACTAGATTCCTAAAAGAACATTGCTGAAGCAAAATAAGTCATCCCTTAACTGTCCTCTTGCTTAAGATCAAATTTAATCCAAACTGAGTAATAACCCTAGTTGCATGACCTTTCTCACCTTTCTTGACAATGGGAGCAACTAAATCTTTTCATTTAAGAATACTTTTATTTAAACAAACAATGCAGTTTTTGCCAATTCCTTCTCCCAGTTAAAAACAACATCATTTATCTATATAAGCCAAATATCTGTTCCTCATTCCTGGTATTAAATCAGTCACCAAGTCCTGATTATTTTATGTCTTAAGTATTTCTTCAGGCCCCCCACCCCCAACTATCTCTATGATCACTGCCCTAGTTCTAGTCATTATCATTTCCCATCGGTACTCTCTAAAGGCACCTTTTTGATAGTCTCACTCCAATCTTATTACCTCCCAACCAGTCTTTCAGCTGCTGCCTGAGATGTGTGAATTTGACCACACCACACCCATGTAAATGTTCTCTATTGCCGCAGGGTGAAGTCCCATCTGCCCAGCATGGCACGCAGGGATGCCGTGATCTGGTCCCTGTGTTCATATACAGCCTCGATTCTCTGCTCTAGTAACACTGAATGGCTTCTCCTCACACAACCTGCTGTTTAGTGGTTACATTTTCCCAACTCTTTTGAACTTCCATAGCCTCCCTTACTGTCATCACTATGGATGTGTCTCTGTCTCAGACTTAAGTTATATTGAGTATACATTATCCATCTCTTAGTCTAACACATTGGACTGTAAGTACCTCAAGGATAGTGACTGTGCCTTGTTCATATTTTTTCAATAGGTGTAATTTATTTCAATTAAAAAATATCTCAAAGTAGAATTTGTATCTCTATAGTGGAAGAAAATTCTAGTCTTCACATTGGTGTAGGGAAATATGTCTAGTAGTTATACCATTCATATGCATCTGGTGTCTTCTCCAGGATATACAAAAAACCAGATATTATAAATTTAGATTTTGTATAGGTACGTGTTATAGATATCACTCTTGTGCTGTAGTTGTCTGAAGCCTGGTTTGGGTAGCTATTCAAAACTTAAAACAAACCAGTGGGTAGAGAAAATATGAGAAAAACCTAAGAATGATAAATGAATCCTTCTAATTTTGTAATAATTAATTATATCTATATTAGTCCCATATGGCTTCACTTTATGAATTCTTGTTCTAAAGAAATTATAATTCAAGTTGAATCAAATCTTACCTCTTGGTTAAGTATTTTTAATGAATGAACTGTATGAGAACTTTGCTATTTGCAACCTGTTTTTATTTCTTTAATTTTAAAGAAATTATGAAATAACTATAGTTGTTATGCCTTAGCTCATATCTATTTTATATCTAGTTAGAATTTTTGAAAAAAAATTCTATTTCTTACCTTTACTTTTTAATTTAGACAGTATCTATTTTGCTTTGATATTTATAAGTACTTCTTATGGTAAATAGCCTGCTCAATTTTGACATAGAAAATATCCCTAAATCTCACTATATAAACCAGAAGATTTGTATTTAAATTATGTGGATGATTTTTTGCACAAAGTGTTCGTTGGATAAATCCAAAGTGTCTTATAGAGCTATTTGTAAACTGTAGGAAAGCTGCAAGTTCTTCTAAAAGTAGCTTTAGGTCATACCAACATCTGAAATGCCTGTGACATTTCAGAAACTAGTTCAAGGGGAAGGAATTGTGCCCAACATTCTAGTATAATAAATTATTTAACAATTTAGACACAATATGGTTCTCCAAAGCAGCTGTGGTTGGTCACATATTTTATACCCTTTCTTTTCTTAAGCAAGATTATCCCATTTTATAAGTTGGACTCCCTATTAAGCTAATGTTTGTAATGAAATATTAGAAATTTTTCTTAGTATTACTGCCTTAAAAATAGGTAAGTGAAACCAAGCAAAATAACAAAATAAATCAAATGTATTTTCCTGGTAATTTATATATGGTCTTCTGTATCTCTGTTGTGATTCAGTATGAATTTTCTATCAAAGGTTATTTTGATATTAACTCAGTAACTGTTTCTGTAGTGAGCATGGTATTCACATTATGTTGAACTCAAACTATGCCATAAAGTGCCTTGTCTCATTTCCTTGTTTATACTCTTGGCAGATAAATGTAGGTCTATTTGGGGTAGTGGCTATCTCACTTCTCTTAGTCTCAAATGTATATATTTTGTGTTTGTTTTGAAGAGTCCAACAAATTTCCAGTGCTGTTATTTTGTGGCTTGTTACATTTTTTGAAATAGCAACAACCTAAGTTAAATGATTTAATATGATATACTATATCATGTAAGTCACAATCAAATACAGTCGTTTAATAAACACTCCTTCCATGAAACACGTCAACAGCTATAGGGATGGCATTGAAGTCTAATGCAGTCTTTCCAATCTAATGCACTTCTGTTGACATTATGCTGCCTTCCAGGGATGAACAATTTATCTTAAGTCTATTTGTTTTTCTCCACCTTAAAGTGTCATCGATCCCATCATTCTCTCCCCTTTGTTGCTCTCTGACCAATAACCTTGCAGGTGTGATTTCCCATCTACTGGTCTACCAGAAGTCTTTAAGAACGCAAATCAACCACTCTGTTGGTTTCATGGGTTTAGAGGAAATGACCTACGCACAAGTTTTTTCAAACTTATCTGACCATAGAACAATTTAATGATGATAATTTTTGGTCAGAGTACTATATAAACAATATTCCCACAGGTGATAGGGAGAAATGATCTAAGCTAACATTAAAATAGAAAGCAAAAATGGTTTTATTAATTACTTGATTAATTATCAAAGTATGACTTAGTTTTAATGTACAATAAAGATGTGAAAATAGTAAGCCCACGACATAGCCTACAGCAACCAAATAGAAGCATTCTTGCAAAGGTGAGTCGATAAATGCTGTCTAAATCTTCTTGCTGATGAAAATTATTTCTTTGTGTATCAGATGGCCATGAAAGCTCTACAGTAAAAAAAAAAAAAGCTCTACAGTTAGACTCGAAATTTAATTTCAGCTTTACAATTCTGAATTCATACATTATCAATTCATACATTATCTGTATGATTTTGAGAAAATTATTTAAATCTATTAGGCCCCATTTTCTTTACCTCAAAATGGGAATAATATTGAGAAAATAGATGTGAAGTACTTCATACAGTACCCGGTAATAAGTGAAAATATATGTTATATATTATAAAACAAAAGGAGAGAGAGGTAATGACTAACAGTTAGATAACTAACTTTGATATTAGTTAAATAATTAAAGTACCAGTGCTTGTAAATGATGAGTTTCATGGCAATCATTCACTGTCATTCAGTGACAACTATTAATATCTCTCTGGATGTTAGTTTACTGAAGAACAGTGCTTGGAAATACTGACATAGTTATAAGATCTTACACTCCATTTAAGTATTGTATTTTTTTCCTTATGTTGTGTGAAAAGGTAAACTAGGATTCAAAGGAACATGAAGGTACTAAGAAATGAAAGTTGGTATCTGATCTCAAATTTTATGGAGGTCCCACTCTATGAAATGAAATATTATCTTAGGAGTTTACTCTGAAGTCACACTATCCTTGCTATCCAATAGGAAGTTTTTCCTGAAGCATAAAAACTCAGGAGGTTGACTAAGATTGTTAAAGAAGAAAAAAGAAGAGACCCTGTTGAAGTCTATAATACTAATGTATTTCTATTAGAATTGATTGCATAGAGTACTTATAATGACAGTGTCTTATGCAGATATTAATAAAGAAAACATCTTACCAAAATGAATTAATAAAAATAAAATCTACTAATATTTAAAAAATCAGAAAACCATTCTAAGTAAAAGGGTGGAATTGAAATTGTGTAGGCAAATTTAATCTGACTTGCAAAGGATGAGGTTTGCTCAAGGATAAAATCGAAGGTTCAAGATCATAAGAGTTTAGAGGGCACAAAAGTAAAACCTTGCCTCCAGTAAGGTTTTAGAATAGTGACTTAAGCAACTTCAATCCAGTTTTTTTCCAGTGATGTTAAAAGCAGTGAGTTTGTCAGAGCTGGAGAAGCATCTTTAATGTGTTCTAAGAACTTCCTCTTAATTGTTGTATAAAAATGAAAACTCCAACTATAATCATAAATTTTTTTTCTAGTTACACTAATGCATTCTTAAAAACAATCAAACCATTGACTGAGAACTGCTTATTTCCTGCAGAAAATGTCAAGAAGGACATAGGACAACTTATTTTTGCTCATCAGGGCTGTTGTCTTTCTCTAAGTTCTTGACACTTTACCTGGTTTCCTCTTTCAAGCACGTGATTTGATCCGAATTCCAGAACTTCAGCTTCCTCTTTATCTCCTGACTTCCAGAAACTACAGCAGCTTTACTTTAGTCTGTTGACTTTGGCACTTTGCCCAGGTATTTTTCCAATTAACTAACAAGAGAGTGTTGTCACTGCGCTCCAACATGTCAGTTACGATCACAACCTGGAAAGGTTCCTATACCTAAAATAAGATTCAAAATAAAGTTCATAAGCCAAGATAAAAGCTAGAGAAAATAAAATCTGTTATATATTTTTAAATCTTGCTCTAAGTGATAGTTCACATGAACATAAAAATTACAATAATTTGGGTTCGGAAAAAATCATCTACTGCTAGTAAAACAGGCTTGAGTATTAGGGAAAAAGAAAAACAAATTCTCGGGACTTCATTATTTCATCAACCCTACCAATTACACCAGTAGAACTAGAAAGAACAAGGCAATATGTAACACAGGAATTATAAACTCAAATGTCTACAATGACCAGACTAGAACAGCAGATGTGTACAAAGGGTTGAGTATAAGAAGCCACAAGGGGTGGTGAAGAGAATTGCCTGACGTGTGCAGACTCCCAGCTCATTACTGACATTCAAGAATGTGGGCCCAGTGTTGCTAGAACTTCCTAGAAAGTTCTCAAAAGAAGCTAGAAGTTTGGAATTTAGTGTGAAATATTCTGAGTTTTAAAGACTAGCTAACATATTTTTAAAGTATTGTCCTTGCCAAACAAAGCATCTTGGGAGGGCTTAATCCAGTTTTCTACCTCTGCTGTGGCAGATACTTCTCACATATTCTACTTTCTTGTCATCAAATGTCCCACCTATAGAGGAGTAACTCATTAAAATTAGCAAATTCGGGCATGTTTGAAAGAGAAATAAGATCATGAGTTCTAACAGAAAGGCAATATTCTTTTTAAAAAAAAGATTTTATTTATTTATTTGAGAGAGACAGAGGGAGGGGGGAGAAGCAGAGTCCCCGCTGAGCACGAGCTGGACTCGATCCCAGCACCCCAGGATCATGACCTGAGCCGAAGGCAGACGCTTAACCAACTGAGCCACACAGACACCCCAGAACAGCAATATTTCTTGAAAAGTATATATTTTCACAGATTCATCCAATTGGGGTCCCGCATAGCTAGGACCCTAGTGACAAAATACAATGAAGAGAATGGAGATATCAAATACAAACAAAACCAGTAGTAGGAATAAAATAGGTGAAAAGTCAGCAAAGACTTGCTGGTTTGTCTGGGGCTGACCCAATTTTAAAATAGATTTTAAAAAGAAAGGAATTGTGTGTGTGTGTATTTTGTGGGAAGGAAGGAGAAAAGGGAAAAGTAGACTGTAGATGGTATAACTTTCAAAACTTGTCAATCACTTTATGGTAAACACTAAAGGGAACAATTTTTTCATTCTTGGACATGCTGTAGCATAGAAAACATAGAATATACTCTCCAAATACAAGATAAGTATTTTGATTAGAATCTGCGTTTATATTAATTTGGCCTTGATTGTATGTTGTTAATGTTCTTAGTTCTATTCTCAATACAAAAGTTTACTTCTGAGCTTTATATAAAATATATTAACAGTGTATATTTTCTTAAGTATTCCAAAGTATTTCCTTTAGGCATCATGATTTTGTTTCAAGTCTGCCTTCCTTCCATTCTACTTCACCTATACTATTCATACATAGTGTATGTGTGTGTGTGTATATATATATATATATATATATATTTTAAAGTTTGTCTTGAAACATTTACCCAAATGTTTCTTTTTAAACAAAATACACAGATCTGATAAAAGGAGTCATGTGTGTCTCTCTCCTTAGCAAAGAACTCATATAAAAGTATAAATTATGATTTGTAACCATTGGAAGTGGAACTTAATTTTATTCTGACCTCTTGAGGCAATTTAGTTTGCCTTTTGATCTCAATTTTTAGTAAAAAAGGAAAAAGGAACACCCTTATGACATTTTTTGGGACAATGGAAACATGTCAAAAACTGAGAAAGTGCTAATGTTAGAAAATTAATGAATTAAGCAATATATGGTAAGGTTGGGCATTTTTCTTTTTAAAGATTTTATTATTTATTTGACAGAGAGAGAGAGATTACAAGTAGGCAGAGAGGCAGGCAGAGAGAGGACGAAGCAGGCTCCCTGCTGAGCAGGGAGCCTGATGCGGGGCTCAATCCAGGACCCTGAGATCATGACCTGAGCCGAAGTCAGAGGCTTTAACCCACTGAGCCACCCAGGCGCCCCAGGACTTTTAATTTTATCATTATTGCTGATACCAGTAACCACGATCTTTTTTAAGAGGCCAATCACTATAGCCCCATCCTAATTTTTCAATTCACAAAATTCATCTCAAAGATGAACTGTGAACCTATGGGTTTACTGTAGGCAGATGTACAATATATGGATCTGCCTGCACATGAAAACCAGGTTCACAGTGGAAATATTGGTCTAACAAGACAGAGCACTGTTAAAGGATTCCAAAAGAATGCCCTTGATTCTGAGTCTGTTTTCTATTAGACATTCAGTTCACTTTACTGTTTGCCAGGTTCTGTCTTAGGTACTGGAAATACGTAGTTGAGTAAGATTACGTGTTACAAAATCAAAAATATAAAGGGGACTGACAGGTAATATAAATGATTGATATGGAAAAATTCTATGACATGATTCCACTTGGTTTAAATTTGTTTTCTCAGTTTTGACAGAGATGTGAGTATGGAAAACTATTTCTCTACAAAACAAAATCAACCTAACAATAGCATGATAGATAGCAAATGGTCTCTCTATCTATGGGGGATGTACTTGGTAATGAAGGGGGTGAGGGTCAGAGGGAACATGCCTTCTCTAAAGGGGTGACTTTCACTCACTGTAAAACTTCAGACCCAGTGATGCCAGCTATGCTAGTATTTTAAGGGAACCAGGAAACCCAGTGTTTGGGTGAAATCTGCTTTTTAAATGTGGACTTTAAATTGTGTGGGTCAAGTAGAGTAAAGGTGTAGGTCATGGCCTGCAGGAGGCCAATGAAAGCCACAGAAAACCCGTTTAGGCTCTCAAGTTGCTTATGCACCAGAAACTCACTGATTAAATTGTGGTCAGTGGACCAGTGACTAGAGCATCACCTGTGAACTCGTTAAAAATACAGAATTTCAGGGGCACCTGGATGGTGTGACTCTTGATCTTGGGATCATGAGTTTGAGCCCCATGTTGGGTGTAGAGATGACTTAAAACAATTAACAAATAAAATTAAAAATACAGAACCTCAGGCTCTGTCCCAGACCTTCCGAGATAGAATCTGCATTTCAGCAAGCCCAGGGGTTTTATAGACTCACGAATATTTGACAGGCTCTGTTCTAGGAAGGCATCAAAAAGAATAAATTGATTTTTCTCTAAAGACTGTGACTTTGAACTGTAGGTCCATCCCTTTTTCTTCTTGTGCTTTTCTCATGCCCGTTATTATAATTGATACTTGGTCTGTCCTAGACAACAGCTCAACTAAATCCTCATGCAAGTAAATCTGAAACCATTACAGGGTGTTTCCTTAAATGACTAGTGCATACTGTCACACACGTCCTTCCTTTAATTTGATAGAAGGTTTGAGAGGTTTTTTTAAAGATTGTATTTATTTATCTGAGAGACAGTGAGAGAGAACAGGAACAGGAGGAGGGGCAGAGGGAGAGGCAGAAGCAGACACCCCGCTGAGCAGGGAGCCCAACCCAGGACTCAGTCCTGGGACTCCAGGATCATGACCTGAGCCAAAGGCAGTTGCTTAACCAACTGAGCCACCCAGGCGCCCCGAAGGTTTAAGTATTTCCTGGCATTCTCCATGAGATTTTAGAGTTCTGACCTCATTTTCGAATGGCCTTTCTTGCCTTTGTGCCTCATCTCTACTTTCTCCTCTCTCTTTTACCCGGGAACAAAGCGGCCGTTTGCTAGCTGAGGCTTGGTTACCCCTTTGTTGACTTTGCCACAGCAATTCAAATTTTAAGCCTGTAGTCCTGCTAAGTACTAATCTGGCTATTGTGGCTCTTTATTTTGTTTTCTTTCTCCATGAGTGTTACCTATAGTTTTTATCAGCTCATCCTGGGCTCCTATTTCCTATTTTTTTTCTTTTATATTAACATATTATGGAAGTGTTTGGTGGGGGAGGGAGAGTTGGCAGGTGTGTGGGGGGTATGCATGTATAAATGTCTGTGTTCATTGGTATTCATGTTATTCAAAGCACTGTGGGGATTGTACAATTCTAATGAAGTCTCCAGAGAGGAAATCCATGTATTTGTTATGGATTCTACTCTTGTTGAGCTCAACTTGCTATTTTACACCCCTTTGCTTCTTCATAGCTCTGTCTCCAAGTAGTCCGCATCTGACCTAATACTGGAGTGCTCTAGATCACCAATCATTTTTATTATAAGTACCTATTTTCATGTGGCATTTCATTTATTTTGAGATTTATATTACATTTATTTCTTAAAACAGCCAGTACAGATTGGATAACTATATTACCATTTCACAGAAGAGAATATGATGATTATGGGCATTAGCTAAGTAGACTAAGACCACATACTCTTGGCCTGACACTGGCCCTTGGTGGGCTTTTTTTTTTTAAATCATATCATATCACTCACAGCATGATAAAGAAAGTTTCTCATAATACATTTGTATTTCAACTCTCATCAGGCTAGTCAAACTAAATGAATATCAGGTTTTATTCAGTTAAAAACTGTGAAATATAAATTAAAACATAAGGCTATCAGAATTTTCTGACAGATCACACATAGAATAAGAGTAAGAGGGTAGTCAAGGATGACACCAAGGTTTTAGACTGACCAGATGGAAGGGTGCAATTGCTGTGCAATGAGATGGGAAAGAATGCAAGAAGGGAGCCAGTGCGGGGAAAGTAGGGATCAGCAGCTCAGTTGTGGAAATGTTAAGTTTGAGATGTGATTAGGGTTCTTGAGGGAAACAGAACCAAAGTTTATGTATATAATGAGATTTATTAGATGGCATTGGCACATGATTTTAGGAGGCTGGGAAGTTCCACACTCTGCCATCCCTAGGATCGTGACCCAAGAAAGCTGACGGTGTAGTTTGAAGGTCTGAGAGCCAGACGGCCAATGATACATTCCAGTCTGAGTCTTCAGGCCTGAACCAGGAGTGCAAAGACAGCTTAATCAGTCAGGCATAGAGTGAATTCAACCTTCCTCTCCCTTTTTGTTCTATTCAGGCCCCCAAAGAATTAAGTGATGCCCACCCACATTGGGGAGGTCTGTCAACTCAAAATACTACTCTTATATTCAAAACAAACTCTCATATTGTCTTTGGAAAAACTCTCGCAGACACACCCAGAAATAATGTTTTAACAGCTATCTGGGCATCTTGTGGCTCCATCCATCTGACACGTGAAATTAACTATCAGAAGATGCTTTTTGGATATCCAAGTAGTGAGTGATATTGGATTAGCAGTTGGAAATAGGCATCTGGACTTCAGGGGTTGGGTGATAACTATAGTTAATCATTTTGGAATAATAATGTACAGGTAGTTTTTAAAGCCATGAAATCTGATGAAATCTCCAAGGGAGAGAGTGTAAATTGAGAAGAGAATAGGTTTAAATACTGAAACTGTAGGAATATCAATGTGTAGGGGTCAGAGAGAAGAGGAAAAATCATTAGTGGAGACCACGAAACAGCAGCCAGGGATGCAGGAAGAAAACCTAAGAATGTGTTACCCTGGAAGCCAAGTGAAGAAGGGGCTCAGGGAGCAGAACATGATCAGCTACATCAAAAGCTGCTGACAAGTCGAGTGGATGAGAACTGAAAATTGGCCAGTGAATCTAACACTTGGAAGTCATTACTAACCTGGACAAAGGCAGTGTAATGGGAGGGTTGGAAGATGGGGTCATAAAATGCACTGGCCAGGGCTTTGTGAAGATTGAATTCTGGGGATGGAGGATGATTTGTCCAAGACTTCTTGAGGAAACAGATTTGAACTGATTCTTCCTGATGGTTTAATGTGAGTTTTGGAGCAGGGGAGGGTATAAAGTCTAAAATTTTAATAACATTTGAATCACCAAGTGAGACATACTTTATGTGTTCAAAATTTTAAAATTCGTATACTTTTTTCAAAACAAACTGTTCATTCACTAGCTACCAGAGACCCCTAATTTAGTCAACTTAATTTCTATTCCTCATCTCTCTTTTTCTTCTGTGTGTTCGAATATTTCCTCTGCTATGTACTAACTGTCTTTCTTTTCTTTGGCTACTCTTGAAATCTTGACCGTCTTTTTGCTCCTTTCACCTCCAAATCTGCTAAATAGACTTCTCAGTAAAAGAGTCTATTTTTTGTCATCCGATTTCTTCTACTTTAGAACCTCATTGAGATTTCCATGCAGGATAGACCTGGTGTCTGCCTCTTTGCTTCTTTTTGGAAAGAGAACCTGGCCATCATATTGCTTGATTCATTTGATCTTTTCTAGTATGCCATCCTTATCTCTGCTCTCACAGCCTAGTCTTCTTGAGAGCAAGAAAAGCCACAAATTTGGACATAAAGGAAATTAAACAACGTAATGTCAGCAGCTAAAAAATCCACCTGAGTCCAGTATGGAAAATGAAGCTCACAGGGAGATTGCTCCCTCTGTATAATTCCCCAAATCTGGACTATCTTTGTCATAGATCCTTTCTTGTTCTCTGAGTCAACCATAATTATTTGTTTGTTTTGTTGTATTCCTTGTCTCTGCTTCAGATTCTGATTTAGCGGTACGTGCCCTTTTCTACAAGCTTCAGCTGAGCTACCCTAGTTCCTTAAAAAGGAAGCTTCTCTTCTTTTGTTTCAGTTTGTAGTCCCGGTTTTGCATGAATATGCAGCTCTGAAATTCTCCAGTAATGTCTTTCTGAGTGGCACATAGAGGTGCCCTCTGGATTTAGCAATACTCATCCACCATATGGATATACATATGGTGCTGGGAGAAGAAGGGTTGGGGCTGTATAGTAAGTGATTTCGTCATAACTGTCCTTACCTTTATTCCTATCTCTGAAACAAGTGATTTCTATCCATAACTGTTATTTCTGTTATTATATTTTAGTTGTTTTAAATTGCTTTAAAAATTACCTCTGAAATTTTGACTTGATATTTTATTAATGGCAAAATTTCTCTGAATTATCTTTCTTACTTAACCTGCTTTAATTAGGATGGTGCTACCCCCAAAACTGGCTTCTGGATGATCGTGCTAACTCTGTGAATTCGTTCCACTAATTTAGTTCCACAACACTGGTAATTTGACTAGCTGATCAGCCGTTAGATTGAATGAACTATTTTGTTGTTTTTATATTGTGTAGACCATGAAATGGGGGCTATGAAAAATGCAACTTTATTGCATTATTATTTTATCCCAAAAGGTAGGTGGTCATGAAAACCAAGCCAACAGGGAATAGAAAGGCACAGGAGTACTTATTAAATTTACTTTAGAACTACAGCCATATTTTCTTGATTTTTTTCCTAACTTATTTTGGGCTTAGAGCCAAAAGTTGTTGTCATGACTATTTCATTATACTTCTCTCTACTCTAATTTTCCTTTTACACTTTATCTGCAGAAGAGGCAGTGTATGTTTTCCTTCTGTGCTGGTCTTGCCATATGGCTGCATTATTTTGAGCAAGGACCTTATTTTTTTAAAATACTAAGAAAAAGATCTTAAAGTATAAATTCACTGCACAAATCAAGGAATGAAAAGTTCTTTTCATATTTACTGCTCAGTGATAATAAAGTCAATATGCTCTTCCCTGATCTCTAAATACCTTTGATGTATCTGAATTATGTCATTAAAAACCCACTTTTTGGCATAACAAAATGTTATCTATGTCTTCAGGGGCTTACTACTCTTTAAATGCCAACTGGAATCTGAAAATTCAGATTTAAGATGTATAAATGTATTACGAGCTGTAGAAATTACTTTGGGGAAAAACTCCCAAACTATATAATTTCTATTTATTTATTTATTTATTTATTTTACTGGTAGTGTACAGGTGGGAAGAATGGTTTTCTTTTCCATACATGTCTTTATATAGTCAAGAATCATTTTGTTTGAAGGAAATTCTCTTTAGATTTAAGATCATTTCCTCAAATACTATACTTGTAGGAGAGAAAAAAAAGTGCCATATAATTTTACAAGTAGAGAGGCTTTCAAAATGTATAAGTCAAATTATAGGATGGAAAAAACCTAGAAAACTTGAGTGACTTGTCCAAGTTTGGTGCCATAACTGCATTTTTTTACATCCACTTTCAAATACATTCAGCTTATATTTTCAGTTTACATATTTAGTTATATATTTATATCCACTGCATTCTATTTCCTCATTTAATGCATTTTCTCACTCTTGGAGGTTTTTTGAATTAATCATAATGTAACTCAGAATCTACAAATAATATGTTTATCATTTATAGCAAAAGTAATTAGTTCATTGTTTAATAAAAACTATGTTAACTGTGGCTGGCCAGACCCATAAAAATGTAAACACAAATGTTACCACAGTAATATACTTTTAAAAAAATTATTTATTTTAAGTTTTTATTTACTTATTCATTTAAGTAATCTCTACACCCAATGTAGAGCTTGAACTCATGACCCCAAGATCAAGAGTTGCATGCCTTTCTTACTGAGCCAGCCAGGCACGCCTATAGTAATTTACTTTTGTGTGTTGATCACAGAGGAAACTTTCTGAGCTAACTGGAACATTTGGATTGTTATTAAATACTAGAGTACAACTGTCATGTGTGCCTGTTGGCTTCCTTCACTCCTATGAGTGCTTTTCCCGTGTCTGAGTAGGTAGCATGCCATGAACCCTTGCACACTCTGGTCCTTTCTGATTAGATAAAGGGTGGAATTTTTATCCAACTATGCCAATTCTATTTCTTCTGCCTAGAAATTGTGGACCATGAATGTAGGTAGTTAGCTATAGGTATTGGATATTAACTCAGAAACATCAGATCTGGATTTGCTATGGACACACAGAACAGAGGAAGCCAATTTAGCCCCATTGGCAAAGAATGAATTGGGGAAAACAGGCATGAAAAACATTAGAGACAGGGACAGAGAGATAGGAGAAGAGAGGAGGGGAGAGAAGAAGTGGGGAGGTGAGGGAAGAGAGGAAAGGAAAGAGTGAGCTTTTTTCCCCAACGGCTTTCCAGTTACTTTCATTTACCTGCTTATGGGTTTTCCAGACCCAGCACACTGCCCTTAGGACAGACAAACCTCTGAATCTTCAAAACAAACTCTCTTTTCAGCTAAATCTTTGAGTGAGTTTGCATTTATTGCAATCCACAAAAATTAGGATGACCATCAGTACTGCCAGGAGGGAACACTTACTGGAGTATTGGGCTAGGTTTAAAGGATTCATAAATAATCTTGAAGCAGTGTATCAGAGTATTAAAACTCTGAGCCAGACAACCTGGGTTCCAGTCTCTATCACAACTAGCTGTCCGATTTGGGAAAAAAAATTTTTTTTTTTACCTCTTTTTCTGTGTTAGAGTAAAAATAGTGCCTACTTCACAGGGTTGTTGTGAGGACTTAATGATTTAATTCATATAAGGGTTCACATGAATGTTTGGTTCACGGGAAGTCTATTTAGGTGTTAGCTATTAATCTATTATTATTTTATTACACTCTATTAGCTGGGAGTAAAATAGCTAGCACTATATAACTTTAAGGAGAGTATCTCTTTTCAGTGATGAATAGCTAAATAAAGTTCGTGGCCTGTGTATTGAACACAGTGATTGCCACACGTAATTTTTTTCCATAATATTCTGGAAAGCCAGAAATAAACCAACCCCATGTAGAAACTATAGAATTGTGGTTAACAGTGGTTTTTGGCATATTTTCTTATATTTTATTCTTATTTTAAAACAAAATGAGGTTCTATATGTAAGTAGGAATCACAGATTATATGTTTATTTGTCAGCAGGATGTTTCAGAATAACTTATTTTCAGAATTGCTTCTTTCCCCACAGACTACTAATTACATATTGGAAAATATACATAAATAATAAAATTGCCATGTTGTAAATATAATATAAAACCAAGAGCATAGCATATGCGTCGAGAAAGTATTAAAGCTGACATATTGTTTACAACTTCTTATGGGCTAAATATATTGTGCTTCACTGAAAGCTGGCAAGTCTGTTTTTATTTATTTATTTATTTATTTATTTATTTACTTATTTATTTATTTCCGAAATATAAAATACTTTCCAAATGGGCACCACTTATCAATATATGCATAAATGTGTTTGTTAGAGAAAAAGAAACAATGAAGCAAATATTTTTAAGAGAGACAGACTGCAACTTACAAATAATATATTTTTGTTACTCTATGGCTTCTGGTGTCTAAGTAGTTTTTGGTGATTGGACCGATTTCATTTTTTAATATTTGGATTTTATACTTTTTTCTGAAAATAATATTCACCATAAAAATGTATGCTTTCCCTTGATAACTGGCTTAGGTATAGCTAAAAGACCTTGATTAATGGATAGATTTTTCCACTGCCTTACTATTCACAATATTTCAGAGAAACACTCAGCTTACCGTTCTAAGGAGATTTTTCTCCTTTGCATAATTTATAGATCAGATTGCTCCTTCTGTTTAATAACAACATTTTACTCTTGCCTATGAAAATAGATTGAACAGTTTATATTTAAAGAATTTTAAAGTAAAAACAAACCATAAATTCCATAGTTCAGTGGAAAGAACAAAGATATGAAAATAGGCAGACTGGATTCAAATAATGACTATTTGTTATTTGACACTGCTCAAGCTACTTAAGTTCTCTTAGTTGCTGTTTCCTTATCTGTAAAACTGGGATAATAATATTTGCCTTGTAGTTTCACTGTGAGAATTACATTAGATACTATATATAAAGCCCCTAATATAAGTCCTATCATGTAACAAGTGCTCAGAATGTGGCTACTGTTGTTACAAGATTTACACTTTTAGGTATAGTATTTTACAACAGTTTGATAATTAAAGATGGCATAAATTTTAAAATAGGAAATAAAAATCAGTAAATGTGTATCAGAACACCTGTGGCTGAAAATTTTTCAAGGACATTTTCTTTCTTGATTTTGGTAGAACATCAGTTCAATTTAGAGAGGACAGTTTCCATCCATATAATGACTCTGTTCCGCCCTGGTCAAGGTTGATCAGTGTGAATAGTGATAAGAGGAAGGATCTCAAGAGATGCCAACTCAGTGTGTAAAAAGAGAAATCATGTGATAAGGAGATTTTGGTACTACCTGCTGGAGTTTGTAGCCACGGGAGGAAAAGCAGACCAGCTTGTTAGTTCTCTTTTAAGTAGAACTGGTTCTTTTCTTAAACATTTTATTGGAACACACAACATACTTATGCCTTTTAAAAATCAGCTACTGGCATGAAGTCCAGGCACCTTTTGAATGCATCACCCATTCTCTAATATGATTCAATGGAAATGGAGAATTTATAGTTTTCTCATATAAATAATTTTTCATGAGTACTTTAGATATTGTGGAATAATTGCTTCAGTTTAAAATTTTTTATTAATTGATTTGAGAGACAGAGTATGCTCGCTCAAGCAGGGAAAGGAAGAGGAAGAGGGAGAAGTAGACTCTCCGCTGAGCAGGGAGCCTGACTTGGGACTCGATCCCAGGACCCTGAGATCATGACCTGAGACCAAGGTAGATGCTTAACTTACTAAGCTACTCGGGCGCCCCAAATTTCCTCAGTTTTTATGACTTTTCACAGATTCTATGGAAATGATTGAGCTAGGCTCAGAGTCTATAGTTACAATATACATTTGTAAAGGTATCACAGTTTAATTTAATCACATAAAAATGAATGCCTAAAAATGGGTATAGTATACCTTTCCCCTGGTGGTATAGTTACCTTTAGGGATCTAAAGATAGATGATCATATTTAAGCAATCATTTAAATGTCTTGCTGGTTGTCATTCTTGAGACCTCTTTACATTGTTCTTATGATTTTTATTTTAAGGTTCTTTTTAGAATTGTACTATTTTACTATTAAGGCATTCCTAACCTAGGCTATACAGTGAGTTCAATGACAGAGGAAATTTGGGGTATTATGTTTAACAGATTGCTAAAAATTTATTATAATCTTAAACTCTCTCTTAAACTGCCCGGCTAGCTCCTTCAGTAGAGCATGAGATTCTTAAACTCTCTCTTGCATATGCATAAGTTTATGTTTGCCCTGAACTTCAGCAACCTGCTATTGTCTGGCCACAAGAAGCATTAAGTCCTCCTATCTGGGAAACTACAGTTCCAACAACTTGTTCTACACATGAANATTATAATCTTAAACTCTCTTAAACTGCCCGGCTAGCTCCTTCAGTAGAGCATGAGATTCTTAAACTCTCTCTTGCATATGCATAAGTTTATGTTTGCCCTGAACTTCAGCAACCTGCTATTGTCTGGCCACAAGAAGCATTAAGTCCTCCTATCTGGGAAACTACAGTTCCAACAACTTGTTCTACACATGAAATGAGTGACACAGAAAGCCCAGGGCACCCAAAAAAGTGACCTCTGTGGAAAAATGGAACTAAAAGCACACAGGCTGTGCCCTATAGTATGTGTTCAGTGTGTTCCCTGAGAGCTCAGAAAGAAAACGTGCAATTCCTCCAAGGCCATATTGCTTGAAAGCTGGTAAATGGAAAAAAACCAAAAACCAAAACCCAAACAAAACAAAACAAACAAAAACCCAAAACAAAACGAAACAGAAAAGAGAAACAATAAGTAAACCATGGAGAGAAAGCCAGAGAGTTAGATAGTAAGGATACAGATAGGTGCTAACAAGTAGAGACAAACAATAAAAGAGGTAGAAGGAAAACCCCCCAAATTTCTGTATTTGGGATAGAAGTGAACAACCATCTTTTCATACTTTTATCAGCCAGCTGTATAGTACCTAGCAAACAATATATGCATGATAAACAGATTGTGAATGAATGAAGAATAAATGCATACACTTAGGGAAGTGGAGTGTCATTTTATCCAAACATTAGCTGAAGAATAATTACCTAGCGATGGGACTGGGAAGAGAGCAAAGAGCAATCTTGATGAGAAAGTGCTCCAGTGCCTTGAGACTTTATGATAAAAGAAAATCAGACACGTGATCAGTCCTAGTTTTTGGAAGATCTAGGATTTCCCTTGAGGAAATGGGATTAGAATCTGACATTTTCCTAAAGTATACCTAACCTATTGACTAGTGAGAGCATGAAATTTCGGCACCAATTAAAGTTATAAAACTGTTCAGCTGTCATGCCAAAATTAAGATTTTCGATCTCAATCTTGTGTCTGTGTTTCTGTTAAAAGATCAAGTAGTGTCGACAGATCATAGGGTGTTTTGGCTTATTATCGGTTTAGATTCAAATAATTGCATCTTATCCTGGACTTTTTCTACAGGAACTTGGCAAATGCTGATGCATCCTATGAACAAAAACACCTATCATTCCAGTGACATTTCTCTAATTTCTTTTTAACTTAAAAAGTATCTATAGGCTGATGAAGTGAATATTTACTTACGTGTTTGCCAAAAATCTGTCCCTCGGACTTGAATAATATATTTGAAGTGAAAATTATTTATAATACCCTCTGTAAATTTTGCATTCCATTATAATATGTTTTAATTTTAACGTGAAACTAATGTTTTAAGTCATTTGTCAGTAGATAAAGGTGATTTCCATGAAAGATGGGCCATGTTAACTAAAAAGTTTCTTGCACCACTGGAGACCACAATTCTTTGTAACTCCAGGGTATTCATACCCCAGTTTCAGAAACATAGGCTTTGTAATCAGGTAATTCCATCTTTAAATCAAGACTGCCTTTTAGTTGCTATGTAAAAAAAAGTAACTTAATTCTAAAAAATTCTAAAAAAAAGTAACTTAATCTTAGCAAGGTTTGTTTGTCATCAGTTAGATGGGAATGAGATCTACTCCACTGAGTTTTATGGAAGCCATTAATTGAGGCAACATGATGTAAAATGCCTTGAATATAGTACGATTATGGATTAAGTTGTGTCCCCAAAAAAGGTATGTTGGAGTCCTAACCTATTGTATCCCCTGAATGTGACCTTGTTTTGAAATAGGGTCTTTGTCAATGTAGTCAAGTTAGGATGACATCCTACTGGATTATGGGGGCCTAATCCATACTGGGTTATTAGTGGGCCCTAATCTAATGACCTGTGTCCTTTTGAGAAGAGGGAAGTTTGGATACAGGCACACAAGGAAAAGACAGCGTTCCCATGGAGGCAGAGAATGGAGTGATGGTCTACAAGCCAAGGAATAATAACCCAAATCCAATGATGATGGTATTAATTTGAATTGACTTGTTCCTAGTAAACAAAATCCTATTGCTAGATACGTCTTTTAATTTGTAAGTGCTCACAAATCAATTGCTGAGTATGTCACACTAGAATTTTTCCCTAAGTCTGCATTGAACCAGTGATCTGTAAGTACACACTTTCACCAGTTTTGAAAATTGGATCAGTCTCTATTTTTAAAAGTGTTGTTGTTGTTATCTCTATACTGCTTTAAAATGTATTTTTTTAAGAACTTTGGAAAATCAGTAATGTGTACTTGAGAATTTTAGTATGTTTAAAGTATCTAGAAAACATTTTCTGTAACTTTTTTCTGTAGTTTCTCTGATTTTCAAGTGTTTCAGTGACCCTTAATGATGGCATTTCCAGATTACTAGTTATATTTGAGTCCCTTTTTGTTTAGTGTAATTTCTAAAGTCCACTGTGACATGAAAAAATGTGCATAGTGAAGGGAAAAACACTTAAAATTGCATAATTGGCCCCAAACATGTTGTATATGATAATGTGTCATACATACGTACACTTTTACTTCATATATTATATACATAGACATTCTTATATTCAGAGGAGAGCCATTTAGCTAAACTAAATGAAGGAAGGAACAAAAGGAGAGTTCAAATGTGTATTACAATAGTAGCCAACTTATAATGGTGTGGGGGGTATGGGTAGAAAATTCTAAATAGTTCCTTTAACATTTACTCCATTCAGTAAACCACTCTAAGATTAATATATCTTAGTAAGAATGAAGACTCTGATGATGGTCATAGGAAACACTTCACTAGTATGTAACCATGTATGAGGCATTATTCTAAGAGTTTGACATGTACTGTATTTACTGTTTAGTTGATTTTTTTTTAATTTTCCAGGATAATTTGACCCAAGGAGGTTATAATTCATTGGAGTATGTGCATGAATGATAACTCTACTGTAACTTTCTTGGTAGAAAGGCTAGAAGGAAATAGGAGTTGAGTGTTTTTACCTACTCTCACTCAAGTTCTGTCTTTACAGTGTAACTAATTACAGTGTGGAAACAATTCTTATACTGGGCTTCATGCTTTTTATGGAGGGCTTTTAAAGTATGTTTCCTTAGTTACGTGCCTCTTCTTCTTTCTGTTGATTGTACATACACTTTTTCAGTCTGATGGGGATCTTGGATTTCTCATATAGCTTTTTTTAAGCGCTGTGCCTAGTGTACAATATAGAGTCATTGAATTTTGACTTTTTTCCCCTTAATTCTTGGTGATTCTTAATCATATCCAGAGCAGAAGTCCCCCTTCACCTCTGAGCCATGACATGTTAAGGAAGCCAAGTTGAGGTTTTATGATGCTCTGCTTTTAATTGAATGAAAATTTCAGCAGATGTTTAGCCAGTTAATGCTTCCCATAATTTTTACATTTTGTATCTATGCCAGCTTTTTAAACTGCTTCAAGAGAGAATCATCCAACAATCTCTTCTATAGGCTGATGCTTCTTGGTCTTATTGACATGCAAAGAGATCATGCCTTTGACACCTATTGAGAGCTCCAATCATTTATTCACTCATCATGCAGTTAATCAATCAGTTAAGAAGGTGTAAGGTGTTTTTGGAGGTACACAGATGAGTTATACTGCTTTTACTTCAGCTGGGCCTCTGAGTTCAGCAGTTACTTTGATACCTTAGTGAGGAGTGCTCTCTAGTGTTTTACTGCAGATGTTTTTCTGTCATGAAATTGCAAAATAAATGATTTTGCTTTGATCTAAAAATTATACTGGAAGGACAACTTCTTGTTCAGGGATTCCATTAAAATAAATTATGGGCACAGGCAAGGATTAAATTTCCTCAAAGGATTAGTTAGTGCCTGGTGGGATAACCTGTATGTCTTGCCTTTTTTTCCCCCCTTTGCATGAATATAGAGTGACAGTCCATGGGGTTTTGCCTCATCTGTTGTGGACTAAAGCGAATAGCTTGTAAAAAGCAATTTTCAGATATCTGTTCACATTCAGAAAACAGACATTTTTAACTCAAAACCGTAAATGAAAACCCGTTACCACGTAAACAAATGCATAAATGTTTTGTCTTTATTTTATGGTCTTGGTGTTTTCCATTTTATGCCTAATGCATGTGTTGCAGCATACATATTATTTACAGAATAGATCATTTAATGACCTTTAAAAATCCACGCCAAATGTTGCTCATTAATTTCTGAGATCATTGAAATTAGTTATGTAATATAAGTTTAGGAAGATAGGTTGCATCTTTTTCATTCCAGTTGTCACAATCTTGAAAACATCATGACAAAATCTAAATGTCTTCTTTCATGCCTTACAATCCTTCTGTCTTCCTGAGCTTTGCAAAAATCTCTCCACCCTGGATTTACTTCCTGACCAGCTGCAAATGTTCATTGACTTTTACCTCCTCCCCAAGTTAAATGGCTTAATTTCAATGTGTAATTAATTTTTATTTTTAAATGCAATAGTGGACGCATCACAGAATTTCACATTACATACTTTAAGCAGAAGAATGTAGCACTAAACTGCCGTTTGTGTGAATGATTGAATTAAACCTAACACATCTATAACAGTTACAAATTCTTCCTGGCATTGCATGGAGCTACAGAGTTTGTTTAGGGCTTCTTCTCTGAAATTTCCATTTGTATGGCCCTCTGGAGAGTTGTCAAATAAATAACAGATGTAGAGATTATCAGTTAGTGTTGAATGTTTGACAAAAACAGACATGCAAGCCAGGCATGTCCACTGGGTCTCTCCATGTTCAAAGAAAGTAAAGGTCTTCCAGCCAGAATCAAGTAATTCAACTAAATAGTGTATTCTTCGTATCTTTTAATGTAACTGTTGCCATTTTTTTATCTGCAAAAATTTGTCAGGATCAGAAGGGTAAATTTTCTGTCATCTTTGGAGATAATTGCTTTATCTCCAAGAAATAATTAAATTGACTGCAATATTATCTTTGTTAGTAGAGCTGTAACAACAAAAAAGTTATAAGATTGGTAAGATATTTACTGAATCCACTCTGTGGTGTCATGCATTCCTCATTCATTCATTTACCCCATTGACATTTATTTATCCCATCAATATTTATTCCTATGTGTCAGACCTTGTCCACACCACTGGAGATACAGCAATGAACAAGACAGAGTGATGAATGACAGGAAGCTTTTCTAATTGAGGGGATGGAGGGAATTGGGAGACAAGTGTGTAGTGCATCAGGTGATGGTAAGCATGTGAAGAAAATAAAGCAACATGTGGACTTAGACGTGATACAATTGCAGCGGGGAAAGTATTCTATCAAGGAATTTAAGGATGGCTTCTCTGAAGTTGTGGTATTTGAACACAGAGATGAATGAAATGGTTATGTGGACAATTTACCGATGGAAGACCATTATGAGCAGAGGGAACAGTGAAGGCAATGCCCCAAAGCTAGACTGGATTTACAGAAGTCATTGCACAAATTTTCTTAATGTAGGCAATAAAGATCTATTATTTGAAAATCATGGGAAAATAGAACTGATCCAGTATTTCATTTAGAGAAGAGGGAAGAACAAATCCAGAAGACTGTTTTGAAGAGAAAGACTAAAGCCCCTTTCTGATTGCACCTTGTGGGAGTCCAGCTCTTTCTTTCTTTCTTTCTTTTTTTAATTAAAGATTTTTATTTATTTATTTATTTATTTATTGACAGAGAGAGATCACAAGTAGGCAGAGAGGCAGGCAGAGAGAGAGGAGGAAGCAGGCTCCCCGCTGAGCAGAGAGCCCGATGCAGGCCTAGATCCCAGGACCCTGAGATCATGATCTGAGCAGAAGGCAGAGGCTTTAACCCACTGAGCCACCCAGGCGCCCAGTTCAGCTCTTTCAACAGAAAGACGGAGAAGCAAGGAAGAAGTAATGATTAAAATCCCACCCAGAGAGGAGCTTATGGTGTAGAGATTATATTAGAAACAGAGTAAAGAAGATCAGGCATTAGTTGAGAGAAGGAAGGCAGGTTTTCCATGCATTTTAGTGTATATTTCAACAAAAGTACAAAAAGTACAAAGTTTACCTTCCACCTTCTTTTTGTTGTATCAGGAAGTATTTTAATCAGTGATTGCTCTCCCGTTTTAGGTTGGCATTTTATGTAGTGGGTGTGTCTCCCTTCCTTGGTCTTCTATCCTGCCAGCTCTAGTTTCCATCACTTAAATCTTGCTTCTAGGATTCAGAATACCACACTTATTTTCCCTCTTGCTGCAGAAGTCACAGTGGCCTTCTACTCTCGCTAACATGTAGGTGAAACATTCCCTGTTTGTCTTCATGATTGTTCCATCATTTTTGTCATCAGTGGCCACAAATTTAATTCCTTCTATGTAAAACAACAAGAGTGGATTCTGTTTTCCTGACTGGACGCTGACTCAGTACAGTGACTTTTTTTTTTTTTTTAAGATTTTATTTATTTGACACTGAGAGAGATCACAAATAGGCAGAGAGGCAGGCAGAGAGAGAGGAGGAAACAGGCTCCCTGCTTCGCGGGAGACGCAGGGCTTGATCCCAGGACCCTGAGATCATGACCTGAGCCAAAGGCAGAAGCTTTAACCCACTGAGCCACCCAGGCACCCCAGTGACATTTTGCATCTAAAGTCTGGCTCAGTCGATAGAGCATGTGACTCTTGATCTCTGGGCTATGAGTTCAAGGCCCATGTTGAGCATGGAGCCTACTTAAAAAAATAAGTGAACAAATAAAATAAAGGCAGTGATCAAATGGATCCTTTTAATTGATAGTTTCTATTATTTAAGGTGGAAAGCATGGAATGGCATTTAGTAAAACTTCCATTCACTTATAGATGGTCAGCAGCATTGTTTTCACGCAGGAGGATCAACAAACTAAAGCACAGATTGAACTAATCAAAATCAAGCTTTAGCACTTTATTGCTGAAGAGCAATATTCTGGCATCTGTCCTTCCATATGGAATGGTCGGTTGTGATATTTCTCTCTTCTCCCTGGACCCTAGGAATTCCCCCTGCTTTCATTATTAGAGTTCTTCCTAAATGAACTACATTAAACACCATTTTGTGGCTCTTCCTTTGGACAAGCTTTCATGGCCAAGGCTTGAGGAACCATATTAGCTTGCTTATTAGATCTACATTCTGTTAGCCACTGATCCATAAAGAGAAACCCTTTGGCTGAGTGTGGTTATAGTCTATATTATGAAGATCTTTTATGCTGGATAGACCAGAGCTGTTAGCTATTGATTCTATTAGCACATCCACTTCTATGGTGAGTTACTAGAAAACATATCAGGTAGCTTTTGGTACAAAACCAACTATCTCCAAACTCCCTATCTCAAGATAACAACCATTTATGGAGTCCCAACTTTGTGGATTGACGATTGGGCTGGCCTCATCGGGGCAGGTTATCTCTGCTCTTTGTGCTATTTCATGTTTGGGGTCAGCTGCTTGTCAGCCAGGTGACTGTTTCTAAGCATTGTATGGCTTTCTGCAAGCTGGTATATGATAGCTTCATCAGATACAGCTGGGGCAACTGGGGCTTCTCACCACACAGTCTTTCCTTGAATTCTCCAGGACTATTCACATGGCAGCTTGGAGTTCTAAGAGCTGCAAACAGGCAAGACAGTGTGGTTTTCTAGGGTGTGCCTATGTTATGTTGCCAAAGTCACATTGAACATAACTAGTCAGATGGCCTGTCTCAATTCAAGGAGAGAGAAACAGATTCCATACCATTATGAGAAAAGTGACCACTGTGACCATTATTATGAACTACCAAAGAAAACATAAACAACCAGCCAGGTGATTTATTCAAGCAAGGGGAAAGAATGAGTCAGAGAGCTGGCTTCAAGGGATTGCAAGAAAAAAGGATATTTTCAAAGACAATAACATAGGAGAAGAAGGGGAATCTTTAGTGATTGAACTGGGAAAGAAACTCGGGTTTGGAATGAGTATGACTATCACAGAAAGAGAAGAATCAGAACAAATATTTGGTGTCCATGGCGAAAAGAAATGGATGCATGGAGAACAGGCTCTTACTCATGGATTAGTCTGAGATGAGAGTCAAAGTGTAGTAAAAGATTTCTTGTTCTGCTAAGTCTTAACCAGGAATGCACATGAATTGAGACATTGTTCAACCCAAATGAAGGAAACATAGATGAATTAGTCTACTTATTTTATTTTTTTTTCCATTTAACTTTATTTTAGAGAGAGAGAGTGCATATGCAGGGTAGAGGGGCAGAAGCAGAGGGAGAGAGAGTATCCCAAGCATACTCCCCACGTGGAGCTCAGTGCAGGGTTTGATCTCATGACCCTGAGATCCTGACCTGAGCTGAAATCAAGTCGGATGCTTAACTGACAGAGCCACCCAGGCGCCCCAAATTTGTCTATTTAGAACTTTCATACCAGAAGGCTCACATGAATATTGTTAAATTAGACTTCAACTATTGGGGTATAGGTAGGAAAGGAGACTTCATCTGTTGGGGTCCAGCTTATCTTAAGAAAATACAGAGCATTTTTGCAACTCTGTTTAAGTGGGAGTGGGGATAGCAAGAACTGTATCCTGTCCAATTAAGCCATGACCTTGTGCCTTACTTTTTAACCCTCTGCTTTATGAAAATATATAATTAAGAAAAATATTCTAAAGTCTGTAATTTAGCTTGTTTTTTAAACTAAAATAAGTTACCTAGCAACCACTGAAAGACATCATTATATATTTTGAGACAAAATAATCATGTTAATTTAACAAACATCTGTTTTCTTATAAGAATAGACATGTTTTCATCAAGACAATCTGCATGTACACTGTGCTTAGTGGCAATTATACTCCCTTTGCTTAAATTTTTCAGATCAACAGAATTCTGGCTTTCAGAGGGCCACTGTTTATTCAATATAAAAACCTAATTGAGCTTTGATTATCTGGTGGCCTTTTGACACTGTTGGGTCCATGTGATTGGAATTTGAAGGGAGCAACCCATGGTTTCTATAGAGAACTGAACAATTATTTATGTGTTAATTTCAGAAATCACACTGTAAAATGGCAGGTTCAGGACTTACCACCATTTTAAGCAATATTCATCAAATACATTTAAAACATAGCATATTAGGAAGAGCTCCAGTGTTTGTTGGGCTTGGTTATACTCCAGGCTCAGCCACTTACCACCTGTGAGATCTTTGGCAAATTGTTTAATATCTCTAAACCATAGTTTCCTCATCTGCAAAATAAGAATAGTGATAAAGCTTTCTTTAATGTTGTTGTTTTGAGGATTCCACTAATTGTGCCTGTTAGAGCTTTTCACAGTGCCTAGCACCTAGTAAGAACTCAATGCGTTTTATTATTGTTACTATCACTCAAGTATATATAATTTGTACTCTAAAGCTCATACTTAATATTTAAATAAGTAATGCCATGCTATATATAATACTTAGTTCTCTCAAATGCTTCATCCAACTCAAATTGGTTTTTTTTGTTTCCAAAATCCAGAAAATTGGATTTTGTGTTAAGAATGGTTTAATATTGGACATGAAAAAATGGAATTGATAAAATTTAAAAATATATAATAAAAAGCCCCAAAACTGTAAAATGAATTAAGTCCTAACTGACCTTTTTACTTACAAATTTCATAGAGCAAAGAAATACTTCATTGAGTTTTTTTTGAAACACAACTGACCTGGTATTATGGGAACTTAAAGTTTTAGAGAAATATATACAGTTGACCCTTGAACAGTACAGGAGTTAGAGTCCCCCACCTGCACACTCCAAAATCCACATACAACTTTTGACTCCGCCAAAACTTAACTACTACTAGCCTACTATGGACTGGAAGCGTTACAGAAACATAAATAGTTAATGAGCCCATATTTTTTATATTATATAAATGATGTACTGTTTTTTAACAATAGAGTAAGATAGAGAAAAATGTTATTAAGAAAATCATAAGGAAGACATGCCTGGGTGGCTCAGTGGGGTAGGCATCCAACTCTTGGTTTCAGCTCAGGTCATGATCTCAGGGACATGAAATGGAGCCTGCGGTGGGTTCTGCACTTAGCAGGGAGTCAGCTTCAGATTCTCCCTCTCCCTCTCCCTCTGTCCTTCTCCCCTGCTCGTGCATGCTGTCTATCTCTAAAATAAATAAATAAAATCTTTATTTTAAAAAAATGATAAGGAAGAGCAAATTCATTTACAGTACTGTACTGTATTTATCATAAAAAATCTGCATATATGTGGATCCACACAGTTCGAACCCATGTTGTTCAAGGGTCAGCTGTATTGTGAAAATTCGAGCTAGTGGAAAGACCAATATAAATGTTTGAACTACCTTTTATGCCCCAATATTCAGTCACTCAGCTCATGTAGCCAAATAGTTGCCATCATTTTGTATTTGATTTGCAAGCATAAGTCTAAATGTTAACCATCAATGTTTGTCACAAAATGTTATATTTAAAAAAATTACACTTGGGATGCTACTTGTCTTGGGAGAGAAGAGATTATCAGAAAATAAAATGACATTAGTGACCATTTTTCCTTGTGAATGGGACAAGTACGAGACCTAAAATGCCACCATTCTGGTTCTTTGGGGATATCTGCCCATACTTTGTCAACAAAGGGAATGAAAGAACTGTAGGTAGTTCTGAGTAGAGAATTTTAGTTAGAAAAAGTGGGTTTCTTGTGATCTCATTATAAAAACATGAAAAGGATACCCATTCTCAAGAGTCAACTGCCAGTGAAGAAGCTGAAATTTAAGGCTTAGGTTATGTGAAATATTCAATAGACATTTTGACAAAGGCTTAACCTTAAATTTAGACTACTTTGAGAAAAGATGTGAGGGTTTTGTTTTGTGTGTGTGCATGTGTTTTTTTGTTTGTTTTTTTATTTTGGTCATTATAAATCTGAGGACATGTATCTTTAAGAAATGGAATCCTATGAATGTTTATTTTTATTCAAATTATGATTAAAAAATTCAGAGACTAGTAAATGTTCTTCTGCTAAATTAATACCAACTGCAAATAGTTGCTGGAGTCATAGTGATGAAGACCCACATCTCATCTTTCTTACACACAGAACTGTTGGAGAACTGTAGCCATGGGGCAGTCGTGCCCTTTATAATCCTACAGCCCAGAATTAGCTTTCCTTCCCCAGTCAGAGAGACTGGCAGCCTGGAGTAACCAACAAATTGTGCCTGTCATTAATCCAAATATATTACAACTGAAAAAACAATGCTGTTTTTATCAGCTGCAGCTTGGGACTAACTTAAGGAGGCTTGTCTAACAATATATTTTTTTCTCATAGCTAAATCCCTTTACCTTGAAGTTAATGAAACTTCTAATGTGAAAAGATGAAAAACTAGAAAACATTGGGTTCAAGTGACCTATTCTTAGGGAAAGCATTCATTTTACAGGCAAATAAGGGCATCACAAGGACAAACACCTTGAAGAATGTAAAGTTACCTTTTTTTTGTTGTTTATACCAACAGAGAATATAGTGTGGTAACGTTGAAATGTATGGGTATTAGAGATAAGCAATTTCCAACCTGGCTCTTTGACTTACTCTTTATTGACTTTGGGCAAGCTAGTAAGTTGATTTGATCTTCAGTTGTCTCCTATGGAACATGAATGCAGCAATGCCCATGTCACAGGGTCCTTTGGAGGGTAAATGATATAATACCTGTCAAGTGCCTGGCACATAGCAATAAATCCCATACTGGGGTGGGGTGCCCATCGTGACTTAATGGGGACTGTGCAATTAGATCAAAGCTGTATCTCTGAATCTTCGTGTCAGTGAATTTGCAGGGCAGGAGCTTCTGGTCATTTGCTTAAAGGGAACTGCTGCCTCTGTCAACCCTGAAGACACTCCATAATTCAGCCATCAGTTCCAATTTCCTGCTTTCTCTGACGATGCCAGAGTAACTACTCTGGGATAGTTCACTTCCTCTGTGTTTGAAAATCTCTGAGCCGTGAACCACTGCTTTGCATTTGATCTTCTAATTGCTTTTGTGTTCACTGGGCTCCTATGAACATCCTACTTCTCCTCCGATCCCTTGATCTTTCAGTTATTCACCTACCTCTGCTCTTCTACTTTTGGGGAAATCTCTCATCATGTTTATTCTGACTTTTGCAGATCCCATATGCCTGCTCTTTGTTGTTATCCTATAAGAGTATTGGTCTGACTTTCTGGACCTCAAGGGGCCACTCCAGACTACCTTGACCTTGCAGGCCATGTGCAAGCTTTGGCCCCTACCTTTCTTTGTCCAGAATTGGCTTTCCTCTTGTCAGCTTGACATGCATCCCTCTACCTTTGTGTGGTTCAAAACCCCTCCTGTTACTTGTGGCTCTCTCTATAGGAATGATAGTAAATAATGAGAGTTCATACTACTGATATAAATTCAAGGTCTCACTGCATCTTCTTTTTCCCCTTAGGAAACCAAAACTTTTTCTCATAGTATTCTCACTGATTTTCTTGGAATACCCGTGAGGTAATGCTTTCAAGTCAATTTTAATTATATATTGAATATGATTAAACATAAATATAATTATATGAAATATAATTAAACAGAATTTTTAAATGTAAAATTAAATATAAATGTTATAAATAGAAATAATATATACTTATAATAAATATAAAATTAAAATTTTAAAAAATCTGTAAAACTAGTCACCCTCATTACAAATACTGGTATAACTTGCTTTTAATTCTAGTATTTTTTATATGCATATCTCAAAATTGTTTTATTTTCTATTTCTTTGTATCCTACTTTTCCATTTTGCTATACAAGTATCATAATATCTATTTTCCATAACTACTCATATTTCATAGTGTGAATAAATCATATTTAATAATAATTTCCCTATTGGATATTTAATTTTTATTTTAAATACCATAATTAATATTATAAATGGCATTTTCTTCACACATAGATGTCCCTAAAAAAGAAAATAAAGGAATGTCACAAGAGTATATGGCAAAACATAAATCCAATTTGAGAAATTAAAAAATACATTCTCTATCATTGCAGAATTCTATCAACTTGAGTATGAGTGTGAAGAATTCTGAATTTTAAAAACCATTGTTTATATTTTTATGTAATTTAAGCCATCAAATTTAATTTCATACCCAAATGTCAGATATGTTTAATACTTACGATGTTTTCATCATTGTTGAAAAAACACCCAAAATATGATACCAAGTTTCAGAGGTCCCACATGTGGAAATTTGACCAACCTGTGCCTACACCCCCACCCCAGGACTAGTAGTAACAAACTGAATAGAGCTGCTGGGGATCCAAGCTCAGAGCTTCAGAAAGAGGAGACAGGAGTTGCTAGTGATGAAGAGCTCATACTCAAAAGACACTCAATGAATTAATGAAAAGATGATCAAGAATGAAGACAAAGTCCTTGATAAAGATTTTGGGGCCAGGGCAATGGCATCTGGAAGGGAAATAGAAATATTGGGAGTGGAAGTTAGCCCTCTATTGGACTCACAGTTGAATTCTCAGACATAAAGGAGGTGTTCTTCAAAGAGTCTTTGGCTGCAAGGAGAGGGTCCCTGTAATTAAATTAACACTAGTCTGTAATAAACTCCTAGATTTCAGTGGTTCCACCCAATAGCTGTTAATTTGTCATGCACACACTGTCCAAGGTGTTTCCTGGTTTTTGGCTGTAAAGTTTGGATGGTCTGTTTTTGCAGTCACTCAGAAATTCATACTGATGGAAGCTCTGCCATTTTCATTAGGCAGCTTCTACATCCTGCTTAGTATGTGTTTCTAGCCAACCCGAGGGCAAAAGGGATGGAGAATAGGGTAAGGAGTGTCGTATGGGTCAAGCTTGGAGGAGGAGCATATAGCTCCAGCTCACATTTCATTAGTGAGAACTAGTCCACATGTCCCCACTTACATGTAAGGAAAAGAGAAGTCCCTGTGTGCTTGTTAGAGAATATTCTATGGTGTGGAAGGTAGAGCACAAATTTTGCCAAACAGCAGCTTGAATGTAATAAGTTCCCTGACAAGGGGTGGCTGGGGGGTGGGGGTGGGGAGTACCAGTTGTGAAGAAGTTGGAAGTGCATTCCTGTCTGGGTCAATTCTTCATAAAACTTGAGGAGTAGTTGTACTATCATCCATTGTCAAAATACAGGGCTGAAGTATTATAACTTTTCTCAGAACAGACTAGATAATGCCTCATTAATGGACAGGGAAGAAATCCAAAGTAAGTTTATATAATGGAGACAAATTAGTTTCTGTGTATCATTAATGCAATTAAAAAACAAAGAGTAGTCCCTCTTACTATGTATGGGCAATATTATTTGAAATAATTGTATGTTTGTTTGGGGGGAATATGGTTTTGAATATAATTAATCGATAACATGTTATTGATTATAATAATGATGCCTTATAATGTGTAACAACACATTATGCTTTTGCACATATTTTCTCATACTATTAATCCTCACAATAATCCTAGGAGAGAGGCACAGTAGGTCAGGATGTGATCCTTCCATCAAAAAGGAGGAAACTCAGGATCCTCTAGTAAGTGGTGGGACTGGGAATGGAGCCTAGAATCTCTGACTCCAGTCTCCATCCTCTCCACTCTGAAATCCTTCACAACTTAACTTTATCTTCCTTTATCTATCATTTATCTTTTTAAAATTCTTTATCTTTTCTTTTATCTATCTTTAACTTTCTTCTTGGAGGGGTTAGGAGCTGAAGAACATCAGCTCAGATCAGCCTCCCTGCTTAGTGAGAAGTTTAACTTTCTGAGTCATCGTTTTGGGTGAATGTTTCACACAATGTTTCACATACCTCTTGAGGAGCAACTTCAATCATAGGAATAATAGGTTTTATAAGGAACAGACAGTAAAATTGGGTTTATGGGCTTGAACTTAAGATAACAGCTAGTTAGAATCTTTGGTTTTTCTCTCTGCTTGTACTTGCATACAGATACAATATAAAATCATATGGTGAGCATTCTTTTTGGTTTCTTTTTTCCACCTCTTTCTCCAGTACGATAATTTATAAGGGATTCAAATGGTATCCTTAGCAATCTCACAATTGGGGTTCATTTAAAAATGAAAGAATTTCGGGATGAAATAGGGTGGTTTTTAAGGTGACTGTTAATATAGTGACTTCTAAAGCCTTGATACCCTCTTGGTGGTCGGGAGCCTGACTAATGTGGTGGTTTCATTATGTCAGCAGTTTTCCTTTGCCGTGCGACAAAGCGGCACAGTAGCGACCAGAGGACTGATGGGCTTGAGTTACGTGGCTCGAGCCCCTACCCGTGGTGATGTGGAGCTATAGCATGTCCCTGCAGGAAGTTAAACCACCTACAGGAAGCTGATGAATTGTTGGGTCTGATTGGAATATAACGTGGCTCCATCAAGTCATCTTTATTTTCTTTATTTACTTATTTTTTATTTTTTTCATCAATTGTCTTTAGAAAACAGCACGCTGGATGACAGATCTCACTGTGTGTCACATTCGTGTGCATATTTTATAATCATTTGTGATCGTTGCAAACATTTCAAATATTTATGAAAATAGAATATGTTCTAGTAAGGCTCAACATAATCTTCCAAATAGTGTTGTGTTTGCTTAGAGTTATGTTACAAAAAGGAAAGAAAGATGTCAAGAGAACAAATATTTTGAAAGTCTCCTTTTTTTCCTCAGAAATGTTACTCCTGCTGCCTGCCGATGTCTGGTTGGATGTATCATAACCCCTAGGGTGATGCATTTGTATTTCCATTACTTTCCACCGTGGCCTTTTAGCACAGCAGGAAGTGTGCTCTCTCTCAGCTTCCAAGCTCTGTTTTCAGCCTATGTAAACGCAAACCACTCCTTCTTCACCCCTTTCTAAATAAAGAGATGTTTGTGTTTTTTTTTAATTTGGGAAAAAAAAACCCTTGAAATAGATGCCTACCTTTGTCACTCATCATTTAAAGGGTTTAAAACATGGGAATGAATGGTTTGCAAAGAGCATTTTCAATCAGTATTTTATGGCCCTGGTGGGTTTTTCTTGGTAGCAAGAAACATTTAGGAGGTAAGGGGAAATGCTGTATAAGCCGTAAGTCTTTTGCTGCCTTTCCCTTACAAAGAAATAGCATCCTCTTTACGTGAAAATACAGTTCAAAGTGTTAGAAATAAAAGCAGTTCTATCTGTGAACAGGATTCATCCGTACCAGGGGTTCTTAAATATTAGCACCCATTAGAATCACCTGGAGGGCTGGTTAAAACTCAAATTATTGATCCCACTTCTGGGGTTTCTGAATCAGTAGATCTGAGGTGAGGACTAAGAATTTGCATTTCTAACAACTTCTAGATGAATCTGATAGTGTTGATCCAGGACCATACTTTGAAAATCATGGGTTTACACTAAGAGTTTCTCTCAGCCTATTCCTTACTGCTAATTACTGGCATGTGATTGAAAATACCCAATTCAGAAGCCCAGAAACTCTGAAATATTAAGACATAGACATGTTTATTCTCTCTTCACTTTATGTTTCATCAACATTTTCTTACACATTTCCTGCCACTTGATTTGGTCTTTGAAGGGTGGTTGCTAGTATTTACCTTTAATTCATTTGGATTATCAATTACAGACTGAGATAAAAGGAAAGTAAAAGAATCTCAATAGCATGCCTTTTTACTCCCTTGGAAGGAGTGAGTACTAAAAGTTCTCTTAACTGGTTTCCTAAAGTACTCTTTGGTACAGTTTAATATGCAGATTTTAGCTCATGTTGTCACCTGCATTATTAGAATTTTGCAAGCTGTTAGGATGCATTCCCCATAGAGCATTCTATAAATGCCAGATGTTGTAGCAGTCAAATAAAGGCGGTTTTCACCATATTTTGAGATAGATGTCAGATACAGTGGAAATAACTGTAGGAGTCTAGAATTAGGCAAGTCTTGTAAATGAAATATTACCTTTTATTTGGGCTCAGAGTGGGGATTTTGAGCCAGAAAATCTGGGTTCTGTAATGCATTTACTGTCGTGACGTGGGGAAAATACTTCACTTCTCTGTTTCAAGATCCCCAGCTCACAAATGGAATGATAGTAATCTCTTAGGGAGCTTTGAGGATTGAGTGAGTTAAGTCATTTAACATGTTTAAAACAGTGCTTTACTCTCAATACTATTACTAATAGACACCATCCTGGAGAAAGAATTCTGTGTAGCCTACACCCCCCCCTCCCCACACACACTTTTTGTCATACTGCTGCTAGCAGTGGAAATGCAATTGAAGTTAAGTGAAATAAAATTTAAATTAATACCAGAATTGGGTGCCTGGCTGCCTTGGTTTGTAGGGCATACAACTCTTAGGGTCATGAGTTCAAGCTCTACGTTGGGTGTGGAACCTACACACACACACATACACATTAATACCAGAATCATGCTACATAATCATACTATTTAACTCCTTTTTCAAAAATTTACAAAATGCCATATTGTCTGTAGAAGAAAAGATCATTAATAATTGGCACTGTGCATTTAAGACAGGGTAGATGGTTCTTCATTACATATTTGATTTCCAGCATAGTGTTTCATGGATTGTCCACACCAATCACGAAATTGCTCAGGATGATTAATACTTAAGGTTAGGAGAGAAAATAAGGACTCGGGAGACAAAGTATTCTTTACATTTGGAGTAGGAAAGATTAAAGAGTGATACATATGGCCTCAAGTGAATGGTGAGGAGTCTTCACAAGAGTGTGGGAAGTGATGATTTGGACAAAGAATTCAGGAGCTGGAATGCCATTCAATAGGCGAGGTGGGGGAAAGACTAGGCAGGCATCATTGTAGAGAAGACCTAGTAGATTCTCAAAATTGGCTAACCTGTTCCCTTCCCTCACCTACCTTCCTCCTCAAGGACAAACTATGCCTTTTACTTTTTAGTGTTGCCTACAATGCCCAATGTATGGCCTTGGCTATTTTTCTCTATGAAGAAACTACAGATGAAAAAAATCAGAACATACTGGAGTTCACATAATAAGCCCCATCCTTTCTTTTCCTGTCAGCTTATCTTGAGGTCTACATCTGTTCATCTAAAAATTTCCTATCCCCAGTGTGAAAATAAAGAGATTTCATTATAGTCTATGCTAATAATTTGTGGCTATAAATTTAAACAGATAAATGCAGTTGTAAATGAAAATATCAATATAATTTTGGTTCAGTAAAATCTGAAACTTGAGTTAAGGGGTACATTTTACAGCTGCATATCAAGGAAGTGTAATCCACTTCCTTTGGTAGTATTGTACGTACCAAATTTGAAAATACTGATGTTGATTACTTGTTCCATCTGGCCTATGGCCACAATAAATACAGTAGACAGCTTAGGTGTATTCTTTTCTCAGACAGGAATTTATTTCTCAAAGAACTGGGAAAGTTAAATGCATTATTAATGGAAAGTGACATTTATGCATGTATTTGAAGCTTATTCATGTTTACTTAAGACTGATAATCCCTTCACATAGAATATATTATTGTTAATATACATGACATGAACTGGAATTTTAATATATTGGCCAACACTAAGAAGTTTTGTGCTTTACAACTAAAATCAAACCTTTTTTAAAAAATTAAATATTTATATTTTCTTAAAACCAAAAAATGAAGGCATTTTTAGAGTTCTGTTATATATTTGCTTATCAAGGGCACCACACACAACTGTACAATTCTGAGTATGTCATTTATATGGATGACATAAAGATGGCCATAAAGGCTGTAAGCCAGGCTTTTTTTGGAGTCCAAGTAGGAGATACTAATATTATAATTTTCTTGAAGTTTTCTTCTACTCCTGATTTTCACTGTATTTTAGTATGACTTCATTTTTATCTGTTTATCTGGCATCTGTATTTCATGTTAAAGGATCTCATCAAATGTTTGGTAACCTCTAACTCTGTTTTTATCAAGTATGAGACAGCAAAAAGCTGTGAGCACACAAACACAGTTCTTAGTGTCCTCTGAAATTCATTATAGGCTATCCACGGGCCAGCTGGTTGATTGATTGCTTACCTTGAACTTGAATGTCTGTTGGTCTTAGGGATGATCACTGTTGTCAGAGAAGATTTCCACTTCTGGCTTAATTGAAGGTGGGGGATACATAATCCTGCATTTCTGAAAAGAGGGGAAGACAGTTGCTGAAGTCTCAACATCAGGATGTATAATTTCATTTAACCTCCTGTTTTCATTCCCATGCCTCCACCCTCCTGTCTGCCTAGAAGCTCAAATCTGGCTTTTCCCTGGCCTACATTTACTGGCTCTTGATAGTATGAGGGGGAGGCAAGTAGTCACATACCTCTTGACTCTGATTCACCCCACCTTCTATTTGGTCTGATGCCCACACTTCCTGCGCTCCTCTGGAGTTCTCTGGGAAAATCTGTTGACATTGTTCTGCTATCTCCCTCTCCAGGCTCCTGTGGGTTTACTCTTTCTTTATTCCTCTTTGCTAAACCATTTATCATTCTTTCATCTGTTTTCCATATTCATGTATTGTGGTCATGGGAAATAGAGTTTGAGTTTTGTTTTCTTCTTGCTGTACTGAAGGAGATTTTCTAGAAAATACAGGGCAGAAAAGTATTTCACCATCTAGAAAGTGGAAGTCTTCCACTAGTCTCGTAAGTAGGCTCCTTTTGTGCTGGTTTTCTCTGTTCTCCACTATCCTTCCTAGCTGCACCAGAGCTACAGTTTAGAAATACAGCCATAGCTGTCATGTTTATAACCCCTACATGTAAATAAGCTAACATTCACCTAAAAGCATTCTTACAGCCGTCTTAAATTTATACATGACCCCTCCCCTCACACACTGATTCCTAGTCTCTTACCTCTAGTCTTTCCAAGTGCCTCTTCCCCATGCTCCGAGCAAATGGAATTATTCTATATTCAGTGAATTCAGCATGCTGTTTCATACCTCTGACCCTTTGTATGTTCCATTATCCCTGTATCTGCTGGTGAAATGTGCTTTCCCCCCCTTATTTTTGCTTGTCAAAGCCCATCCTTTTGTGTGGCTTTCCTCAGTCTTCATTCTTCTAGAGCCTTCACAGCTGCACCTTCCTTTTTTTCTTTCTCCCCCCGCCCCTTTTGGCTACTTTTCTTTAAACCAATTCACTTTTTAAAAGAATAAATTGACCTTGTTAGTCACCATACAGTACAGAATTAGTTTTTGACTAACATAGCATTAAAAAAGAAAAAAAGAAAATAAACAAACAGTGTTAAAAAAAAAAGTAAATTGGCTTCATAAGGAAATTTCCTTTCTGAAAGTAAGTGGGAGCTCTTAGGTGATTTTTAGGTAGGAAGGTAAATTACTTGATCAGATTTGTGCTTTAAAGCAATCACTAGTTATACTGTAGAGAGTAGTTTAAGCCTTAGCCTGCCTACACTCAGACTGTTTTTAGGACTGGTAAAGCAATTTGGGTGAGAGATGATGAAAAGTTGAACCAGGGTGATTATAGCAATAATGGAGTAGAGAGGGGTCAAGAGGTATTAAGGATACAGAATTAACAGAACTGGGTCAGTGATTGGGTGTGAGAAATAAAGAAAAAATTAAGGGAAATTATCAGAATCAATTTTATGTTTACTTTAGAATTTGCCTGACTTCATAGACTATTCACTAATTTTCTGGAGTTGTTGACTCATTAATATTCACCTTTAAACCAATCTTTAGACTTGAAAATGCAAATTTAAAGTTTTATTTCTTGCAGAGTTCCTAAAAGATTTAGGTGGAAAAATAAATGTTTTTCCAATATTTTTGTTGCCATAATTAAGGTTTATAAATTTAACGAACCTCCACGAAGTTGTTTTACACATTTTATTTTATTTATTTAAACTGAAAAAAAAAACCTTGATTTTTTTAAAACAATTTTTATCATTGAAGTATAGTTGACATGAAATGTTATTTTAGTTCCAGGTGTATAGCATGGTGATTGAACACATCTATACATTACTCCGTGTTCACAACCATAAGTATAGTCACCATACAACATTATTACAACATTATTGACTGTATTATCTATGCTACACTTTGCATCTCTGTGACTTATTTATTTTATAACTTGAATTTTGTACCTCTTAATCCCCTTCACCTATTTCATCCATCACCCAAGCTTATCCCATCTTGCAGCTGCCATTTTGTTTTTTTAGATTTCACTTGTAAGTGAAATCATATGATATTTGTCTTTCTCACTTAGCATAATACCCTGTAGGTCCATCCACGTTGTCTCAAGCGGCAAAATCTCATACTCTTTTTATGGCTGAGTTATATTTCACATCTTCTTTATCCATCCATCCATCAATAGAAACGTGGGTTGTTTCCATATTTTGGCTATTATAAATAATGCTGCAATAAACTTAGGGATACATATTTCTTTTCAAATTAGTGTTTTCATTTTCTTTGAATAACAAACCAGTAGTGGAATTACTAGATCATATATTTCCAGCTCTAATTTTTTGAGAAACCTCCATTCTGTTTTTCACAGTGATTGTACCAATTTACATTCCCATTAGTTGTGAATGAGGGTTCCCTTTTCTCCACATCTTTGCCAACACTTGTTATTTCTTGTGGTTTTGATATTAGCCATTCTGACTGGTGTGAGGTGATATCTCATTGTGCTTTTGATTTGGATTTCCCTGATGTTGAGCATATTTTCATATATCTGTTGCCCCTATATGTTTTCTTTGGAAAAATGTCTATTCAGGTCTTCTGCCCAATTTTTACTTGGGTTTTTTTTTTTTTATGTTGAGTTGCACAAGTTCTTTATATATTTTGGATATTAACCCCTTATCAGATACTAATTTGCAAATATCTTTTCCTATTCATGAGGTTGACTTTTTATTTTGTTGATTTCCTTCACCAAGCAGAAGTTTTTATATTGTTGTAATCCCAATAGTTTAATTTTGCTTTTGTTCTCCTTGCCTGAAAAGACATATCCATAAATATGTTGTTAAGGTCAATGGCACAGAGATTACTTCCAGTGGCTTTCTTCCAGGAGTTTTATGGTTTCAGGTCTCACAGTTAGGTCTTTAATCCATTTTCAGTTTATTTTTGTCTATGATGTGCGAAGGTGGTCCAGTTTCATCGTTTTGCATGTAGCTGTCCAGTTTTCCCAGCACCATTTATTGAAGAGACTGTACTTTCCCCATTGTGTATTCTTGCCTCTTTTGTCATAGGTTACTTGACCATATAAGCATGGGTGGGGTGTATTTCTGGGCACTGTATCCTGTTCCCTTGATCTATATGTCTTATTTTGTTCCAGTACCATATTGTTTTGATGACTAGTTTTGTAGCGTATCTTAAAATCTGGAATTGGGATACCTCCAGCTTTGTTCCACTTTCTCAAGATTGCTTTGGCTCTTTAGGGTATTTTGTGGTCCTATACAAATTTTAGGATTATCTAGTTTAGTTGCGTGAAAAAACATATTGGTATTTTGATGCAGATTACACTGAATCCACACATTGCTTTGGGTAGTACAGACATTTTAGCAATACTAATTCTTGCAGTTCATAAGCATGGTATATCTTTCCATTTATTTGTGTCTTTTTCAATTTATTTATCATTGTCTTAAAGTTTTCAGAGTATAAGTCTTTCACCTCCTTGGTTAAGTTTATTCTTAGATATTTTATTCCTTTTAGTGCAATTATACATAAGATTGAGAAACTCCATAAAGAACCAACATTTTCCTTGATGTAAAAATGAAATAAACCAGCTGAGTTCAGCCATTTACTTGGTGAATCTATTACATATATTGTGACCATATCAATGTGACCAAAAGCTTTGAATGAGTTCCCTTGATAGTGGTAGCACATGGTCTTCAGTATTGAGATATCTAGAAGGTCTGTAAGGGTCATGAGATTAGACTCCATGGATCTCTTGTTCATACCAGTTTTGTAACAGGAGCTAAAGTTTCAGTCTCTGACTGACTTTTTAAACTAAAAATAGCATGTCTCATGTCTAAATTCCATGTAGTAATTTCCCAACCTCCTTTATCCGTTATTGCATACATTCATGAATTTTTGAGTCCTAAAACTGAGATGTACAAAATTACAGCTTTTAAAAATAATAAATATGTAAGTTTACTTCCCAAACCTCTCTTTATGTGCAGTAGCAGAAAATTTATTGCTCCCAGTACAAAATAATTCAGTCACTTCTGATTTGAAGTGCAGTCTTCGAGGAAAATTCCAGCTTGTTCACTTTCCTTTGTTCATCTTTTCTCCCTGGAGTGATTGGTTCCAGGAGGGTTGATAAGCATGGTTACTAATTAATTATCATGGTGCCAGGATGGGACATCTTGCCATGGCTACTAGTGCCCACCAACACCTGTCTGGTGAGTGCTGAAACTTATGATACCTGTCAGACTTGCATTATAACCTATCTTCACATCTCACCCCCCGACCCTGCCTTTGTACTTTCCTGTATCAGAGCAATGCATCCTTCCTGTCCTATTTCAAGTGCTCTCTAGGATAACTGGCTTCCTCTGTGATAATTCCATACAGTTCTCAGAGGGATTAGAAAGAAAATGGATGCTCTTCTATGTTGTTTTGGTAGACCTTGTTCTTTCCAAGTCCCTTCTCAGGTCCAAATGATACTATGAAACTCAGCCCAGACAGTTGGCCTGTTAGGTAAGGACCTTGCCTTCCTTCAATTCTCTTCCCAGTACCAATTTTCATCTTTGTGGGAAAAATACTTATGTCACAGTCACACTTCCATAATCTACCATTTATTTGTTAATTCTATGTACTTAGTCTTACACAGCTTTCTAAGATATAGAAGCCTAGTTATTGCCATTGAATTCCTTGGTTTTCAACACAATTTCTGTCTGTTATGGGTTAAAACATCCTATATGACTTCTCAAAGCCAATAATTTGAACATATCAGAGAGCAGTGCTTTATAGGAATATATAGCTACTGCTTGAATGTTGGGAAAAAAACTAATTGTATAAATAAGTCCTGGATTAAAACTAGCTCAACTAATATTTATTTTTTTTAAAGATTTTATTTATTTATTTGACAGAGAGAGAGAGAGATCAGATCACAAGTAGGCAGAGAGGCAGGCAGAGAGAGGAGGAAGCAGGCTCCCTGCTGAGCAGGGAGCCCGATGCGGGCCTCCATCCCAGGATGCTGAGATCATGACCTGAGCTGAAGGTAGAGGCTTTAACCCACTGAGCCACCCAGGCGCCCACCAACTATTATTTAAAAATCAATTGATGACATTTATAATATTTTCAATCAGGTTATAGATTTGTGTCCTCCTCTTAAGATAGACTGTTATATGAAGTCTACTTTCCCCCTACTACTACTTTACATTTCTTTGATCATTTAACACTCATTAAAAATATTGTATTTCTTTGAAACATTTATATACCTAAGAGTAGTGCATGTGATAACAAAAATAGTCATAATTACTTTTTATATAACTGTTAAGTTACTTATAATATACTCACCAAATACCAAATTAAATATTGGTTTAAAAGTTCAGGGGCAGTTTGCTGTGATCTACAATGGTGGTGTGTTACATTGTAGTAAAAAAAATAATACCGTAAACAAATGCTTAGGACTCTGGAGAATCAAAGTAGATGTTCTGATGTTGTTTTACTGTGACAAGTTCACTGGACAGAAGCAATATGGTCACATAAATGCCTTCTATTTGAACCAATTACTTTATAATGAGAAATAAACACTGTAAGAGAAATATTATAAGAGCAAATGACTAAACTAAGAGATCATTACATCTTGCAGCAGTTTTCCTTAGTTAGGTTAACTATATTTGGACAGATAGCCAAGATTTAAGGATTTGAAAATTATAATAGTTCATAATATTAATAATCTCATTATAATATAAATATGGTTTATATTAAAATAGTGAATAATAATATTCAACATTTGGGGCACCTGGGTGGCTCAGCCCTTAAGCGTCTGCCTTCAGCTCAGGTCAGGATCCCGGGGTCCTGGGATGGAGTCCAGCATCGCTTCAGGCTTTCTGCTCAGTGGGAAGCCTGCTTCTCCCTTTCCCACTCCTTCTGCTTGTATTCCCTCTATTGCTGTGTCTTTCTCTGTCAAATAAATAAATAAAATCTTTAAAATAATATTCAACATTTGACAAATAATGATTAAGTGAAAGGCTGTGTCCCAAAAGTATAAATTCATTCAATCCATGCAATAATCCCATTAGTAGGTAATACTATTATTGCCATCTTACAGATGACAAAAGCTCTGACCCTGAGAGAAAATACATGTTTAGTTAATGCCCACATGGATGTTAAGTGACAGAGCAGAAATTCCAATATAGAATGTTCCTTAAAGGATGCATATATTGCATAATAGGCCCTAAAATTCATGCTGATTAATATGAAATATAAATTATGCCATCATACCTTTGATTTTTATCATATTTAATCATAGAAATGAATTAATATATATACATATATATGTATATATACATATATATGTGTGTGTGTGTGTATATATATATATATATATATATGATTTTACCTGAACTTCTAAGTATCATTTGGTAAGTCTAATCTCATTAATTTTTCAGAATTTCCTAAAATATATTTACCACATGAGATGACGTTTATATTTAAAATATTGGAGTTAAAACAGGTGAAGAAAACTGGCTTCAGATGTTTAGAGATAAATTTTATTTAAAGCTTCAGCCAGACCTATGTGACTAAATATTAATTTATGATTAATTTGATATTGTGCCCAATTAAATCAGTTTGTTCACTAAAAACCTTTAGTTGTTACTTTATAGCATAATCCTACAGAAATCATTACCACTCGTTTTGTAGCTCATTTCAAGTGAGGCTAAGAGGTTAAATGTTGTGATTTGTATGTGTGTATGTGTGCACATGGCAATTGAACCAAAGGCAACTTGGGAGTTCAGATCCAAAATCTGGACACGATTTTACAATTCTGTTATATTTAGTTTAAGCATAGATTCTGATGTGACAGTTGACAAGGTTATTTATATCCTCTCTTATCAGAGTAGTATAGTAAGTTTACTGATGAGTTTTACATGTATTTATATACGTGTGTCCTTTGCTTAAAGACTATCTTCATTAAAGATATACCTCATGTTTCCACTTTTTTTCCCCAATTTATATATATATAAAGTTCTAAAAGACAAAAATAAGTTTAAAAATAACATTAAAATATATTTATGTTACTTTGTAATTGTTTCGTATTTCATCTAGATTATAACATCCCCTTGAAAGGTACTAATTTGCTTGAAGGGTCTCAAGTATCTTTTACATATACTAAGAAAGAGTAAGTATAAGGTCTTTTTTAAATGGAGATTTATTTTCATTTTGTTTATGTAGTCTGAATTGATTTTGCTGGTTGCAACTGAAGACAGAGATTATGGTCTGAGCAATGCTTCACATATTAAAGATGAGACACAAGTCAAAACACTTAGGCTTGGGATTCCTCTGGAAGAAATCCTGGACCAAGTAAAAAACATTTTATGAGCTAAATCAGAGGCTTTTCCAATCAGTCCTGGAGCCAACCAGTTGGCAGCCCATCTGCTTCCTCACCTAAGTTCCAGGAGTAATTTGGATAGAGGCTAAGACACTGGTGGCATGCATTAGGAGAATGAAAGTATTCTTATTTTCATTTCTAATACATTCCATTCTGTTTGTATTTGAGAAAGTATTTTTTGCATAATTTGGTGCCTTCATAAAACAAAGTACTTGCAACATAGAGCCTGATGGAGTTGGAGTCACAATGGGGGTGTTGCATACCTGAGTGAGAACATGGCAACCTTAGGATGAGATGCGTGCCTCTGAGTTTGGATGGCAGACAGATCGCTGGACACAGTGAATCAGAAAGAAGTCAGGAGGAGTCAGAGACATGAGTGGTGTCAGAAGCAAGGAGTCCGGGATGCCTGGGTGGCTCAGGCGGTTAAGTGTCTGCCTTCAGCTCGGATCATGATCCCAGGGTCCTGGAATCAAGCCCCACATGGGGCTTCTTGCTCAGTGGGTAGTCTGCTTCTCCCTCTCCCCTGTTTGTGCCCCCTCTCTCTCTCTAATAAATAAGGGCAATCTTAATAAATAAAGTACAATCTTAAAAAAAAAAAGGAGCAAGGAGTCCATTTTTTTTTCAATCTTCTGCCGATCCTCTCAAATTTTTTAAAGTCTACAAAACTACACCCTTAATAAATATTTGTTGGAAAGCCACCATAGCAAATAAAATGAGATGCCATAATGATGGTAATTAGACATTTCTAATTTCTTCAGACATTTCTTCAGCTCTAACTCTGTCAGGGGCACTTTACAAGTGCTATCTTATTTAGTCCTGACATACTCCTACAATGTAAGTATTATTATCATGCTTATTTTGCAGATGGGGAAATTGAAGTTTAGAAAGGATAAAAAACTTGTTCAACATCTTTGGGGGGAGGGGGTCGGTGGAGGGCAGTAAGAGGTCTGCTGGGCCTCAAAGCCCATGTACTGACTCCAGAACTCATGTTTTTCATCATTGTGGGATGCTTTAAAGTCAGTCAACTGAACCTTATAATTTACTACCTATGGGGATAAGGGCACAAATCAAGTCTGACTCAACCTCAAATTTCTAGTAGAAGGCCAAACAGTTAATGCTATCATTTGAATGATGTGTCGATGAGGGGAAAGTCCTCTGTGTTTTAGATTCTGAACAGTATATCCTTGTAAGAATATATTTTCGTCATGCAAAATAGAAAATACAAGTAGAATAAAATTTTGAGGAAAATGATCCCCAAATAAGAGTATCCAGGAATCATGTTTTTGTTTTCTAATTTAGCAGACATATGCAAGTACATTTTCTGCACTAATATCTTTGATATAAAGAGGATCATGAACATAAGGAAAGGAGATATAATATTGCTATGCATATATTTTTCTTATGCAGTTGGATGCTTCCAATTATTTATCGCCTTTTAGGAAATTTAATCACCACTACATTGCGTTAAGATGCCCTTTATATTTTCTAAACTAAAAAAGTACTTTCTTTGACTTCTAAGTTGTATTTTGGAATGTTTGTACCTAGGAGCCACTTAAAAAAACTTAACAGTCCCACTTTTAGGTTTTGGTTCTATAAAAATACTAGGGTATAAGTGTGCAAAGGTACATTTTAAGGATGTCTCTTACAACTTTAGATGCAATAGAAACATTGAAACAAATTAAATATCTTTCAACAGGAGGATTGGTATTATGTACAATGTAACATCAAAAATAGTAAGACACATATAGATAAAATGGTTGTAGCAATGTTATTAAAATATCATTATGTAAAAAGTTGGGAAGCACGGATGATACATGAAATTTGAGCCATATTTAGTTAAAAATCCTATTGTGTGTATATGTATGTGAAGGTGTGTAATGGGGTGTCATGTGGTGAAGTGTGTAGGCATAGAATAAAATTCTAGAATTATTCAAACCAAAGTATTCCAAAGTGAGTAGGGGTTTCAAGTTGTGGGGAAACTTACTTCTTAGTTTCTACACTTCTGATTTATTTTGTTTCATTTTTACAAAAACGTGTATTGGTTTTGTTAGAGACAAAAAGTAATATTTTTTTTTTATATAATTTGTTTGGCACTCAGTGCTTATGACTAAAAGATTCAACTTACCTTTCTGGTCTAATTTGTCCTAATTGAAGCCTTGCTACCTTAATTACAAATTTTTCAGCTGGATCTTTGATTCTTCTGCCACTCTTTCTTTATCTGGTCTCTTCTCTGGGGAAGGCCCTTCACTTCATTCCCCCCCCCCTTTTTTAAGATTTATTTATTTATTTGAGAGAGAGAGAGAACCAGCAAGCATACAGGCACCTGGGGGGAGGGGCAGAGGAAGAGAATCTTCAAGCAGACTCCCTGCTGAGCTCACAGCCTGTGTAGACTCAGGACCCTGAGATCAGGACTTAAGCTGAAACTAAGAGGCCAAAGCTTAACCAAGTGGGGCTATCCAGGTGCCCCTTCCCTTTACTTGTTGTGTCCAGGTTCCACTATGTTCTCAGTTCGTGCTTTTTTTTTTTATTTAAGATTTTATTTATTATTTGACAGAGAGAGAGAGACACAGTGAGAAGGGGAACACAAGCAGGGGGAGTGGGAGAGGGAGAAGCACGCTTCCCACGAGGAGCGGGGAACCTGATGCGGGGCTCCATTCCAGAACGCTGGGATCATGACCTGAGCTGAAGGCAGATGCTTAACAACTGAGCCACCCAGGTGCCCCCCAGTTCGTGCTTCTATAGCACGTTTTTACACGTATATTTCTCAATCAGTTCCTCTCCTCTGTTGTCATTTCAGATATTGTGTTCTTCATAGTCTGCCTTGTTATAAACTTACTAATGTATTTATATGAGCCACCCATAAAACTGAAACATCTTAATGCTTTTTTATTTATTTATAATTAGATTACCTTAGAAGGTGTCTCATAACATTTGAAAAATTAGTAATGTTTTAGTTTGTGAAAATTTTTAACAATTCCAGCTTTTCTTTATGTCCTAATTTACCATTGAAGAGTCACCTCTACTTTATGACAGACTGCCAGCCTTGTAATTTATAATCCACTCCTTGATTCTATTTTGTAATTTCTATGTAATAACTGTATTTGCTTCCTCTATTTTCTTATATAAACACATTTCAAGAGGCTTAAATGGAAGATGACAGTCCAAATAAAATATCTTTGGCATTTGCAATTATTTCATAGCGTGATGCCAAAATATTGTCACATACAGTATCTCACATGACAAATCTAATGAAGTCTCAGAGAAACAGAAATGTTTATAATAGGTTCCTGTATAAATCAGTCCAGGTGGTTTCCTTTTACAAGGATAGGCAGTATTATTTTTCAGTATGACAGAACCAGGGGAAAGAGTGAAAACCCAACTGATTTGCAAACAGGAGTTTCCTCAGTAGTCATCCGGGAAGGGAGTTTTGCTGTGTCACAAGTGACGAGTCCCTGGTTTTGAAAGAGAGTGAATCATCCTCCTTTGAAACAAGAGATAAGTGGGAGAGAGAGCTGTATAAAATTATTTTACAACTATTTCCTTTCAAGCTATGACTTCTTAAACTGGAATGTGATCCAGAATAGCTTCCCTTTGAATCCAACATTTGTCTTAAGCATTTTTATTGTCTCTATTTTCTCTCACACCATCATACTTCTTCTCTCCCTCTGTTCAACAGATTTATACTGACTGGGCCAACCACTACCTAGCAAAATCCGGCCACAAGCGGCTGATCAAGGATTTGCAACAAGACATTGCAGATGGAGTCCTGCTAGCCGAAATCATCCAGATCATTGGTAAGACCTGCTCTTTGGGAAAAACCATGAAAGTCTCTGCCCCCACCCGCCTTGGTGAAACACAATTTCAGTTAAATGCATAGGAACTCTGTCCGTGAGTCTCTGAGATTCATGTAGCTCTCCCATGGTTTAATTAAAAATGTTTATGTGAGAATGTTTGAAAAAAGTGGTTTGGCTCTACTTTTAAATGGCTAGAACTGTATCTTTACATACACTGAATTGTCAGAAATGAACGTTTCATTAAACCATATGTCTCCCATGTGTGCATTTCGTTAGTTAGAGCAACTCATACACTCTGAGATTCCTTGAAACTGTATCCTGATCCAGCAGGGACAATTGTGAAAGGTTTCATGTCAGCAGTCATTTGGCACAGGCTAAAGAATTAGCAGCAACTTCCTTCTCACTCACTTTTTTTTTTTTTTTTTTTGCCTGATTCGTGCATATGGAATTGGCGGCAGCTAACAAGTGTGTCCTCTTGTACAGGGCTTGGGAGACAGAGTGAATGTAGCAGCAGCATTGTGCTTGTTTTGTTGTTTTGTTTTGTTTTGTTTTTGTTTTCTTAGTCTCCTTTTTTTGTGTTTCACTTCATTGCTTAAGCATGTCATTCTTTTTTTCTCTCTTTTATTTTATTTCTTGGCTTTAGCAAATGAAAAAGTTGAAGATATCAATGGATGTCCTAGGAGTCAATCTCAGATGGTAAGAATCACATTTATTCTAAAATATAATGCTTATCTTCACTTTTGGGTAAACTACCTTTATAAATGGACTAGAAATTTCTTTTGCATGCCTTCCTGCTTAAGAAACCATTTGATCACATTCTATCATACTTATTTCTTTGGGTGCAATTTATGAACAAGTGATAGCATCAGCACAGTTGAATATGTGTAACTCCTGAATAACATATCTCCAGGTGTTTTCCCAGATCTTGACTTTTGTTGTTGTTCTGATATCTGAATAATTTAACACTGGTTTTACTGGCAGTAAATTCCATTTCCAATTTTGAGTAGAGCCTTTTTGTCTGAACAACTGATTTGAAGAATAGAACTTGCCATGTGCATCTTAAAATATATATAAATGGTATTTTCTTTGTTCATAACAAAGTCCTGTGTTAACACATGGACTCTTCAGCACTTTCAGAAATAGCTCCAAAGGCATGCTGCTGGAAGTTTTCTGAGCAGTTTCTGAGCAGTGATTGATCATGAGATATGATTCATAGCCTTTTCCAGAAAGCTGTTGATCTAGAGGTCTGTGTCTTCTCTGGCCTTCTTTTTATCTTTACCAACTGGTAAAGCTTCAAATTTTGTAAAAAACAAAACAAACAAACAAAATATATACATATATAGATAAACTGCTGAGATAAAAACTCACTGCTCTCTTAATTAAATAGCTACAACTTAATTTTATAGGACAACCTGAAGTACGAATGCCTCGTTAAAGTTTTATCAGCGGATATAATCAAGAGTAATAGCCAAAATCCATATGAGGCTTCCTTCAAAACTCTTTTTAGCATTGAATAGGCATTTTAAGTGAATGTGATGAGTGTTCTTAATTGTCAGCAATTGGAAGAATGAAAAAAAAAAAGTGAACCCTTTTGATGTGCTGATTTGCTTTATTTAAGGTCAGAATACTGAAATCCATAATAATAAAAGGAATGTATTTTTAAAGAGTGACTAACTAGCACATCTGGGGGGTGTGTGTGTGTGTGTGTGTGTGTTTGTGAGTGATTAATAAATGCTCTAAGGAACTATTACAATGTCATAAATTCTGTGTAACTGTTGTGAAAAAAATCACCATAAAAATAATTTTCTGTAAAATACTTCAGTTTTAAGGAAATTCCTGCTCTAATTATTCTGGGCACAAGTGTGACTCTCTGGAAATTAATTATCATTTTACTGAAAGTAATTATAATACCTTCAGTTCCTACTAAAATAATTGCTGTGTGATACTGTAAAAGAGATGTAACCTCTCTGAGTCTCAGCTTTTTCGTCTGTATAATGAACTCTACTTAAGATACGATAATGTCATATAATCACGGACATTCTTTACTAAACTGATATGGAAATACATAATAGTGCTGTTACAAACTTTGTTAAGACACATTCATGAATTAACACCTGCCAAAAGATTTTTAGGACTTTAGCTTAAAGAGCTCTGTAGCCCCTGAATATCATCTATTATGTTTCTTAAACTCAACACGTGGTTTTTCTTTCATTATTTCAATCATAAAGAAGTGCTGGATACTAAAGCACATCTTCTCTGCTGTCATTCCAATTTGATTCTGATTACAGGAAGTGCAATAAACAGCCAAGATAATGCTTCATGACAGAAGGAAAAAACAAAAAAACTCTCCATAGCTTATAACTATGGATAGGAATTCAGTCCCTAGATATTTATCTGAAATATCTGTATCAAAGATCTATGTATCTGTGAAAACATTCTCATGAGTATTAGACTCTGTTAATTTTTTATTACATCCTACTCCTTATTAGCCCCAAAATGTCATGTAACATCTAGTGTATGTGTTACATTAATATTACTGCTTTTGATTTAAAAAATAAAACACAGACAAACCAAAGCCTAGGAAATGTAAATGCTATGGAAAAGGTAGTTTCTCCAGCCAAATAGTATTAGTCCGAATCATTGAATTTTAAGTAAAGTGACTTGTATCCTCTCATTTTTTGCATTAAATGTCATTTTTTCTGATGTGGTTGAATTTTGAATCTGAAATTGGCATGCCCTCCATGTGTTTATTCAGAGTAATGCATATGACAAAAATGTAGCTTTTTTGGTTGAATTATTTTTGCCTATGTTCTTAAGAATTGGCATTGGTACTCTATTATTAATGAATAAAAATTGCAGATTTTAACTGAGATGAGAAAGTAGAGGAAAGCGAGTATGAGAGAGCATGACTAGGCTTACGAATTTCATGTATTTATTCCAAACAGGATGTTACCTGTTTCTATATTGCTTAACAACCAAGACAGTGAGTTCTATCCTTACTCACAGAACTGCTTTCACTATAACCTTTTGTATTTCTCATCTTTTGTGATCTTTGCTTGCTGTTTGTGTTTAATAACAAAAGGTAAGGTAAAACTAGGTATGCTACTGTTTCTAGTCACAAATTGTCTTTGTTTTTAAATTTCAATTTTGATAACCTTTATTGGACTGTTCTAAGCCTTTAAGAATACAGGTTCTCTCACGGTATGAATCTATAAGACATTGATAAATATTATGATGAATAACAACCAGGTAATTCATACTGAGCCAATATTTGCTGAGCACCTGAGTAACAAGATGTGGGGATATTTGAGGATCAGAGGGGCAAATATTGAAATAAATAATACCAACAGTGTTGCAAAGGCAAAAACAAAAAGTACTATGAAGAAAGTGAGGTTGGTGATTCCAGCAACAGATAGAAGTCCACTGTGGTTTGAGAACAGTGAGGTGTTTGGGTGGGACAATGGAAGCTTGATCATGTAGGGCCAAAGTAAGGAGTTTGTATGTCATTCTAAGGTGGTTGGGGAGCATTTGGAAGACTTTTAAAGCTGGACTGTGGCATGATCTGATGTAAATATTTAAAAAAAGATCACCCTAGGTGCTTTCTGGGAATTGTAGAATATTTGTGTTAGTCTCCATTTGGATGTGGGAGGTGAAGAATATAGGAAGTATAAAGTGATCCCACATATATGGCCTGATAAGTTACTGTTAAACATGATTACTACAGAGGGTGAAAACAGCTAGAGGTAGAAGGGGGGGGAATGACAAATTCAAATTTTGAAAGTAGAGTTTGACCTATCCATTGGAACATCAAGTAGGAGATGACTTCAGGCAATTAGGCATATGTTCCTAAAGGTGACAAGCAAGGTATTAGAATATACCTGGTACATGACTGAAGTCATGGGAAAGGATGAAATCTCAACAGGAGGCCTGTATAAAGTCAGGAGAGAAGAAATTTGAGGTCCTCACATTAGGGAATACCAATATATATGTGATGAGCAAAGGTGTAGAGTCAAGAAAGGGAAAGACTGGTGAGAGAGTGAGCCCATCTTTAAGAGGATAGATCCACACATGTGGTTTGTGGATGCTTAGGGTAGCTATGGTACCTTAAACTGGAGTATTTGGACTAACCCAGTGAGATGGGGCAAAGTAAGATGAGAAGAATGTGGTAGATGTTGTCAAATGCTACTTAGCCAACTAGTTGATGTGTTGGAACAAAGAAGTTGGTTCTAGCAATTGGACAGGCATTAATGACCTTTATGCAGATGTCTTCTTTAGGGTAACCATGTGCTAAAGAGTAGCAGAGGTTCACATATCCACTGAGCCTTGAGTAATCTTTTTAGGAGTTTTCCTGTTGAAGAAGAAAAAAAGTGTATGTATGTGTATATATACATACACTTTTTTTTTTCCTTTGAGAATTTGAAAGGAAGGAAGAGTGATGGGAGTTTTTAGAAGGGGGGAAGTAGGCAGAGAAAGAGGAAGAGAGAGAAGAGGGAGAGAGAAGGACCCAGGGATTGGGGAGACAAGAGATGATGCTAAATCCTAAAGGAAGTGGCAAAGGAAGAGATTTGAAGTCTGCGTATAAGTTTGGAAAAGAAGGGGTACATTTTCCCTTGTTGATACAAGGGGATGTGATTATGTGAAATGTGGGTATCTGAAAATGGATTAAATGCAAATTGAAGAAATTCATCAATAAGATGATTTCGGAGTACTAGAAAATAATAATCTGCTTTTTTATGGGATTCTCTATATTACCTTATAAAGAAAAATTTGATTATGATATCTCAAAATGGGTGAAGAAAATTTAACAATAAATCTTTCAAATTACATGGGCCAAAGAACACTTATTTAAGAGAAATACGAACTTGCCCTTGTACCAATTTGTTAGCATAATTTTTGATTTATGTTTATTCTAAGTCTCAAAGTCTTGGTTATATTTCTTAATAAGCTTGAGACTGAACTCCTCCTGAAAAATGGAACTCAGTTTGAAGGAGCTTATTCAACACTATATTTAACCTTATCCAAAGATGAAGTTACTGATATGGGTCACACCTGTTGAGTAATTTCTAGGTGGGTGGTATCAGAATTCAAAATATATACTGCATGCCACACTTTGGTGAGATTACACAAGGAAATAAATTAGTAAACTATAAATACTAGGAATGTCCAGAATGCCCAGCAGATTAAAAATAGCAGGAAAATGCCCAACATGTATTTGAAATGCAGAGACACAAGTGCTAGGTTCTTAGACAAAAATGTAAGACATGTAGGGGAAAAGTTGTTAGGAAGACAAATTTTCCTTTATTTTAAAATAGACCATTACATTGAAGGAGCTTCACAAATGCAAAGAGGGATTAGGAAGTTTGATTATGTGAAGTAAACCAAGATTTTGATCATACCGTAGTGGTGAAGATCTGACAAATGGGGTTCACAACTCATCCTTCCTTTTTGCTGGCTCCTCCCATGACCTCACTGTAATAGCTCAGTTGTGTTTCAGCCACAACTTTCAGTCTCACTTTCTAACATATCATGTTGTTTAAAATTTGTTGATAAGAGGATTTGGGGGATGCTTATGCCTCTTACCCCTTTTTATTCCTTGGAAGTAGAAAATTTGGTTTCATTCTCCCTTAATTCTCCATTTCCAGGTCCCATGGGATTGTGACTTCCAGAATAATACCATTATGGAGTTTATAGACATCTTCATTCCATTTTAGTAATTTTACACTTATCTGGACAGTGAAACTGTTCTTCCTAGTAAAAGTATTTTATGCTTTCATCAGTATTTTGCCCTTTAAAGTTTTAATTCTTTTAGCCACTGCTTGTAATTGCTTCTCTTTTAAAGGATCTATTTAGGTAAGATAGGAAGATGAGGTTTCTGACCAAATAGGGAAGAGATAAAATATTGGAATGCTCTTAAAGGTTTAATAAAATCTTATAAATGGCACAGTGCAGGATTCTAGCACTATGACTCAGAGGAGTGGAATATTGCTAAGTTAGTCCATTCACATGATCCCCTGCCATTTTTGAAACTGTTCGTCTTCTGGAATGGCTAGAAAAAGATAGCTTAATGAAGACAAATGCTTTACTACAAATATAGCTCTGATCTCTAACAAAATGCTAAGTGGAAATTTCTACTTTGTAGTTTTCATCATAATTTCATTATTCTCATGTAGGTTCAAACTTTGGAATAATAAGGATAAACTACTAGCATTAAGAAATTTATACTTAAGTTATTAGAATATCGCCCTAATGATTTTTAAAACTGAATTTGTCTCTAGAAGTTGCTCTGTGTTACTAGCAAAGTTCCAATGAAGTAATTGAGATGATATGGAAACATTGAAAGAAGTGTGTTAATTTGAAAGGACAATGGTCACTGAATTCTAATTCCAATTCTAATTTGGACTGTGTGACCCAGGAAAGTAATTCAGTGAACGCTTGGTCTCTACTTATTTCTGCATTGAGGAAATTAGACCAATGGAACTCTGACTTGCTAGGTTGATTTAACAAAACACCAATGACCATGGTTTCTGTTCATTATTTTATCTTAGAGATATGTTTGGGTTTTCACTCTTTATAGCTTTATAAAAGTATCTTCATAGTAAGATAAAAAAGATATTTCTTAAAATGTATTAAGTCCAATTCACAAAGAAAATAATAATAGCATGGGAATCATTTTTATTGGAGTTGTCTGGTTTGCCATTAAGAAATTAAATAAATGTTGAAAATACAAGAATGCTTTTCTAGGGCGCCTGGGTGGCTCAGTGGGTTAAAGTCGCTGCCTTCGGCTCAGGTCATGATTCCAGGGTCCTGGGATCGAGGCCCACATCGGGCTCTCTGCTCAGCAGGGAGCCTGCTTCCTCCTCTCTCCTCTCTCTCTGCCTACTTGTAATCTCTCTCTCTCTGTGCCAAATGAATAAATAAAATCTTAAAAAAAAAAAGAATGCTTTTCTACATTACTTTATATTACAGAATAAATAGTTTAAATATTCTCATGAGTATCAGTATTTATATTGGTTCATGCCATTAGTAGGACAGATAGACATTGAAATGAAGTAACTAGTTTTGAACTGGATTCCAGATTCTGTGTAATTTTTTCTTTCTTTTTTTTTTTGGAGGGAATATGTATATTTTTTCTTTTATCTGAGGAAAATTAGTACGTTTTATATATGCTTATATAATAACCATTATGAGCCATAGTTAATATTTCAACTACATATTGGATTTCTTAAACATTTAGCATGTTCTTTACCCATTTTTTAATGATTTATTTATTTAGAGAGAAAGAGAGAGGAAGGGGGAGCAGGAGCAGGGGGGGGAAGAGAAGAGGGAAAGAGAGAATCTCTCACAAACTCCCCACTGAGCGCTGAGGCCCAGATCAAAGGCTCCTCACAGGGCTGATCTCAGGACCCTGAGCTCACAAGCTGAGCCAAAATTAAGAGTTGGGTGCTTAGCTGACTGAGCCACCCAGGTGCCCCATCCTGATATTTTTAACTTAATTGCTGTACGTTGTTTCCCACCACCAGGTTGTATCCCAGTAAACACAAAGTACAATTATACCTGTTATTATGAAGTATATTTTTAGCAATCCTTTCATAAATTTAGTTTTTATTACTTTCAGTAATCTAATCTCTTTTAAAAGAACTACTGTTCCATATTTTTCAGCCTCTTCCTTAAAGTTTCATAGAAAATGACCACTTATGACACTCAATGATAAAATATATAATAGAACAGTTTTGAAAACCATAGTCTGGCAGATAATGTGCTAAGATATGAGACCATTTTAGTTAAGAACTATGACATTCTTAGCTTGAAAACCTATGACAAATAATGTTATAAAAATTACTTCTGTAAAAAGAGAAAAAGGAAATGAAATAGGGAGAATCTTGTTCATTTGATCTTAGTATAATCACTTGAAAAGTTTATCTTGGATGAGATAAATTATTTGAAAATTTAGTAGAAATGCCCAAGCTAGTTACTTTAATATTATAATTAAATGATTTTAAAATAAATTGAGTCAAACTGACTCATCTGAATAGACTCAGATAAAAATTCTTGAAATGCCTTTGAAAAATCATATTGCCCATTTGATTTATATTAGCTGCGTTTCAAACATAACCAAAAATATTGTGAAATCATGTCATAGAAACCAAATTGTAGAGCACTCAACAGTATCAGCCTCACTTATTGATCCACCTTAATGACTGAATATCAGCCATGTATGTCTGGTGCTGTGCTGAATGATTTGCTTGCATTTTTCATTTAGCATCTCAGCAAGCCTACAAAGGAACAGGGTCTCACTGAACCTGCCTGTAGAAGAACCAGTATTGGGTCTCATGTCTCTTTGAATCTAGACCAAATTGCTTTTAAACTTATTAATAAACAAGCTTAATAAAAGAAGTCAAGTCTTTGGATTTTCAACCCTCCCTCCCCCCCGCCTTCTTTCTCTTCTTCCTCCTCTCTCCCACTTCCTTCTTCTTCTTTTATTTTTTTTTTAAGATTTTATTTATTTGAGAGAGAGAAAAAGAGACAGAAAACAAGAGCGGGGTGGAGGCAGGTGCAGAGGGAGAGGGCGAAGCAGACTCCTCACTTAACAGGGAGCCCCCCATCTGGGGCTTCATCCCAGGACCCTGAGATCATGACCTGAGCTGAAGGTAGATGCTTAACAGACTGAACCATTCAGGTGCCCCCCACTTCCTTCTTTAATGTTTTGGTCCCTCTCCCTTCTCCCAGCCTTGCAATATAAATTATTTTTCTTTAATACTTTACTGGTTTTTCCTTTTTAGGATGGTATATAAACTTTGGTTAGGTTGGGGGAGGGTGTGGGTGTGTGAGATAAATAATAGTGTATAGATTTTGTGGTGAAATTTACATTTGCCAAAATAATTTCATCACAAAATGGCAAATTGGCAAATATGTAACTTTAGTCCTATCTATAAATAAACATTATTTAAGTTTAGATCAAATTTATAACTTCATAGTAAAAGAGTAAGATTCTTTGTCTTGTTCTCTGAAACAAACTAAAAAGCAGGAATTCATTAAAACCCACAGAGTATATCTTCAGGTCAATGAATACTGATGTAATTTTTTATAATTTCATATTTATAATACTTTATATTGATAATTATAGCTTATTAAGATTAAATATCTATAATTGACAAAAATATTAAACAATGTTCATTATTCTCTAATTACCAGGTCAGTTAAAATAGAACAGTAGAATTTATTTTTTTTTTCTTTATTTTTTTTTTAAGATTTTATTTATTTATTTGACAGAGAGAGATTACAAGTAGGCAGAGAGAGGAGGAAGCAGGCTCCCCGCTGAGCAGAGAGCCCGATGCGGGCCTCGATCCCAGGACCCTGAGATCATGACCTGAGCCGAAGGCAGAGGCCTTAACCCACTGAGCCACCCAGGCGCCCAGAACAGTAGAATTTAAACAAAAATAATTTTTATCTGATAAAATACTAATGGATTTTCCATACCTATATCTAGATCCATACCTATATATAAGTATACACACACATTTATCTATACTATATGTATATATTTATATATGTCCATCTATTTACACATACACACATAGATTGTTACAGCATAGATGTGTTTATACAAAGCATTTCTAGTGTAATATATATTAGATGTATCTACTTAAGTATAAACACACATATACAGATGCCTAGTATAGAGCTAAACCCTTTATAAACACCCTTAATCCTCATATATTACATGAAAATATTTTTGATCCCATTTCATAGATAAGGAAGCGGAGGTTTCAGGGGAATAAAAACTTTCTCAATGTCTTAAATTGCATAAATTCCTAAGTAGGAGGCAAATCCAGTTTTACTTGTCTACAAAACTTTTAATTATTATACTCTACTGCTTAATTAATAAACCAACTCCTCGTAACTAACCACAGACCAACTCAGCACAAAAACAAACTGCAAAGTGAAACAAAATTACTGTCTCCTCACCCTCTCCGGATCCCACAACACAAAGTAGCTTGAGATGAAAAAGGAAGATGTGTGGCTCAGCATAACAATGACCTTAAATTGCATGTTTTACCTCCCCTCCCCAATGGCTTAACAAATCAAAACTCAGAGCACAAGGCCCGGAAATTTGCATGCTCACAGATCCCAGGTAACCCTTAGTCTTGCTAAAGTTGTGATATCTACTGCTTTATTGACTAGATAATTGTATTCATTACTTGTGGCTGGTGTTACAAATTATTACACACTTGGTGGCTTAAAACAAAAGAAATTTAAGCTCTCAGTTCTGGAGGCCAGAAGTCTGAAATCAGTACCACAGGGCCAAAATCAAAGTACCTGCAGTTCTGTGCTCCCTTCAGAGACCGTGGGAGAAATTCATTCCTTGCCTGTTGTAGCTTCTGGTGACTGCCAATATTCTTTGGCTTGTGGCCACTTCCGTCATTCTATATGTTAATATGCCAGGGTTAAAAGTGCATTGGGTATTTGAGATTTAATCTGGAAACATTTCAATCTTGTGAATTTACAGTATGTATAGAACAAGCAGATTTGGCATACTATTTCTGTCTTTACCTTCCCACTGCACAGTTTCATCTTTACACTCAACCAAATATTTCTTGAGCCCCTATTTTGTGCCTAACACCGTATCCTAGCTGCCTTTCAGTCATGTAGAAAGCTTGATTCAGAGGCTCAAAATATCTGTCAGAATGTGTAAATTACAGTGGTAGGAAGCTTAGCGTGGCGGAGAGAGCAAGCTCACTGGAGACTGACAGGGTTGAATTTGAATTCTGGCTCCTCTATTAATTGTGTATGTTTATAAAAAGTGTGTTATGTCTCTAAGTCTCTATTGAATGGAAAAATTATTTAAAAGTTTACCAGAGATGATGGTGAAAATGAAAAAATGTTTTACATTTGTGTTTAAAACTCTACATGAACTCCCTGTGCTAGGTTGTTGAGAAGTAGAGGAAAAAGTAGTTTACCTGCCTCCATTCTTGACACATAGCATAGGGTTTTTCCAAATGCAGCTTGTTCACCTACTATGTTGTGAAGGTAATATGTTAGAAATGGCTTTGTTAAATGAAATACATTAAAGTATAATTTTGAAAAATCAGAAAGCACTGCAGATAGTATGAGTAGAAATCGATGTGTGAAACTTTAAGAGTATCATCTATCAATAAATATGTGTATGAACTGTGTGGTTCTATAAAATAGATATCTTCCAAGCAACACTGACCATTTCTTTCTTTTGCATAATACACACCATTAGTTCCCTGGGCTTTGAGATCAAGCCCAGACTCCTACCAGGGCCTCCCCCACTAGCCTCTGTCTATCAGATTCTGTGGCCTTGACTCCTGCCACTAGATTCTCCAGATTTCAAGACTCTTGTTTCTGGCATCCCTTCTGGTAATCTCACCTTCCACTTTGGATCTTGAAACTGATTGAAGGTTATCAGCTTTTGGAGTAGCCTTTTTTCACATTGGTAAACAATGAAGGCGTGAAGGAAGATTTAAGTGAATGAAGTTCACCCTCAACATTCTGAATTCTTTGCTTAGGAAGTTAGGAATTCTTAACTTAGGAAGTTTCTCAGTCATCACCAGTTCACATAGTGCTCCTTCCCTGGATTCATCTCATGCCACATTGTCTTATTTCATAACCTTTCAAGGACTAGCTCAAGCTTCCTTTCAAAGAGAAAAATGTAGGGGTTGACGACATGGGCTCTGGTTTTGATATATTCTCTCTGTGTGACCTTGAGCATGTCAATTTAATTCTCTGATCAACATCTTCGTTGTAAAAAGGTATAGTAATGGCAACCTCAGATGAAAATATTTGTGACTATGTTAGATAAGTCTTAGTTACTAATAACTTTCTTATTCCTAGTTACTTGACCTCTAGTCCATTATCGACCTCTAGTCCTTCTTCATGCTTCTCCAGGAGTCTGTGTTTCTCTGACCATAACACTTCTTGCACTACATTGAAAATACCTCTCTGTCCTATAGAACTATAGATTTTTAAGGAATTAGACATGTCCAATGAGCAACTAATTGTTGAATGAGTGAATGAAAACCAAATTAAGAATTTTAATCAATGTAAAAATACTCTGCATTTTTTAAGGTCTCCAGACAAATGTATATCTGATTAAAATCTCAGACCGAAAGTTATATTACTATTTGAATTCTATGATAGGGTGGGGGGTTCACTCTAACTGAGCAATTTTACCAATTTTTTGGGTTGAAATTATATTTATTTAATTAATTTATAAAGTGATATTACCAGTACACATTTATAATGAAAAAATAGGACATGTAGTTAATCAAAAATAGCACAAGTCACAAGAGAATCTACCATCCAGAGATAACAAAAGTTAAATTTGGTTTATATTCTTCTAGACATTCTCCGTGTATGATTCATAACCACATTATCTAGTATGTCAGGCATGCCCTAACCAGGATGCATTGTATCTGTAGAGAGAACTCAGACTTTAAAGTATTATATCTGCTACCTGGTTTACAATTATTTCACTTTTTATATTACAGTGGTTTCAGAATTCAAGGGGCAACAAAGGCTTTTCAACTCCAGGTCAAATTCAGCTCTGTAAACATAACTACAGAAAGTAAAGACTGGCATGATCTATTCTCAGACATCTTTATGAACAGTTTTACTCTTGGTTGCTCTGGTAGGCATGCCCAGCTGTCCTTCTGACACTTGTCTACCTTATCAAAGTCAGATGTAGCCTTCAAGTTTAAATGATTCTTCTCTGATGCTTTTCCCAGATGTGCAGTGAAAATTGATAAGTCCATTCTCTCTACTACCATAAAGTGTTGTTTATAATTCCTTTTTAGAATTTATCATATTATGCCTTGTGTGATGGTGATTTATCAGTCTTTTTTGTCTCCAGCTATTTTAGAAGCTCACAAAGGCAAAGACTTTATAATTCATTTTTATATCCCTTCACCATCTAGCAGAGCTCTTTGCATGTAATAAACAGTCAGTAGTTGCTGAATGAATTTATCATTCATTGTTAAGTGTTGGTGCCATGGTTTAAATTTAATCACAAACTATAAGGTTCATATTAATCATACCAGGTGTTTAGGACCTAAATATAGTTTTCATTAAGTATCCATAAGTGAAAGAAACACGTGAATGGACTAGGTATAACTTTGTTAATACTGTGAAAGATGCCTCTAGTCACATTTTCCAAAACAGTTTGTACCAGTTTTGTAGTAAAAATACTAAAAGGCTAGGTATCATAAATCATGCAGCTTAAAGGGTATGAGTTCAATAAAGAACTGTGCTGATTAAAAATTCTGCAATTTTTGGAATAGTTTATTCAACAATAATATGAATAAATGCAAATATTTCCAGTGTATCTTCTATGTTTAATATGTTGAGAATATATATTCACCTTTAGGTTTAAAAAACTTTGAAGGCACAAATTCAATGATGACTGTCATGAGTTTTCATAAGTGAAGATAATGAAAACACTTATTTTTCTTATTTGAAACCCAATTTGTGATTTAGCAATGTACATACTTATATTTAGCAAGTTCATAAGGATCAGAATAAAAGTATAATTATGAGATTGGACAATGAAATTTCTGTTTTGAAAAATGCCTTTCATTTTTCATGAGGGTGTGGAAAATATTAGAAATGAGTCAATGTTCTTTAGAAAATATGAAGATAATGTCTGTGTCTTGAAATTTATATCTGTAGCACTGAGCATAATTCCACACATAAAATAAATTTAATAAATGCTTGATGAATGAATAATTGAAGGATTTATTTTCATAAGACATAAACAAAATTAAATGGTAATGTTCCAAAATACTAATATTAATTATACAAATAGAAACTACTGAGGTCCAAAACTATGAGCCAACTTCTATTGAATTTGTGTCTTTTTTTTTTAAGATTTTATTTATTTGACAGAAAGAGACTCAGCGAGAGAGGGAACACAAGCAGGGGGAGTGGGAGAAGGAGAAACATGCTCCCCACTGAGCAGGGACCCCCGATGCGGGGCTCGACCCCAGGACTCTGAGATCTGACCTGAGCCGAAGGCAGCCACTTAACGACTGAGCCACCCAGGCACCCCGAATTTGTGTCTTTGATAAGGAAAACACACATGGCAGTTCATTTTCATATTTATTTGAATAAAACTGTCTTTTCGTGTAGGCATTATGATAACAGTAGACATTTTCATAGAATACAAGAGCCTCAAGTCTCAGTGTACCTGGAAATTTTCAAAGTTCTGACTAGATGTTAGTGACTGGATTTAGAACTTAGAAAATTTCTTTTCTTTTTGTTACAAAGTCAATATTTTTATATATTTTGTATAGTCATGCTTAAATTTAACAGGGAAAGAGAGACAAAGTGGGTGCTCTGGGCCAATAAAATGTAAACCACAAATAGACCCAACAAATTGGGCATGACGTCATAGTAGGCAAGTAAAAGTCCTGGGAGTGACTGTCCATGAGCTATGGATGTGGCTGTTACTTGAGCCATATAAGAAGTGAGAATGAATTTCTCTGGATCTCTGTTATAAGGGGATATATATAAAATATCATAGGCATAAAATGAAAAGTGCATGAATTATATAGTATCATGGTCATCCTTGACTCCTCACCTTCTCTTGTATGCCATATCTTCCCACTAGACTTCAGCTTCTGTCCAGAGTCTGGATCACCTTCACTGCCACCACCATGGTCTAAAACACCATCCTCATTCACTTAATTATTTGCTGTAGCTGCCCACCACGTTTCTGTACTTCTATTCTTGTATGTCTTTATTTTCAATAAAACAGGGGGCTGATAATTTTATTTTTATTTTTAATTGAAGTAAAACACACATAAAAGAGTGTAAAGTACTCTAATAGGAATTAAGGTAAAACAAGCATGGAAAATATATAAAGTATTCCAATCTTAAGTATATAGTTGATTGATTTTTTTAAATACGTATATACCTGTGTAGTCACACTCAGACCAAAACAAAGGACACTTCTAGCATGCCTCTTCCCCACATAGAACTTTCCAGATTATACCCTTCCAAAGTTCATCACGGTTCTATTATTTTCAGTGTTTCATTTTGTACATCTTGAATTTCATGGACATTGAGGATAAAAAATATAACACTTTTGTGGCTTATTTTGCTCATCTTGATATGAGATCTTCTCTGGAGGTCAGCTGTTTAATCTGTAAAGAGGAAGGTAGACTGACACTGGGAGCTGAAATTTGAAAACAAACTGAAGTTCAGCCCCAACCCACAGAATTTCTGATTTTTTTTTTTTTTTTGGTCTGGAGTCAGGCACAGAGTAGTATATTTTTAAAAATTCCAAAGAGACTTGAACCTATATGCTCTGAATTAAATGATCTCTCTCTCTCCCTCTTTCTCCTTCTTTCTCCCTCTCCCTTCCTCTTTCTCCTTCTCTCTCTCTCTCCCACTCCCTCCCTCTCTCCCTCTTTTCCTCCTCTCTTCCCTTTTTCTCCCTCCTTCTCTCTCTCTCTCTCTGTCTCTCTCAGACCCCTCCACTCCTTTCCATAGGGATGGATTGGCCACCACTCCTTTTATCTCTCTCTCTCCTTAAGTGTGAACTGAGGACCTATCAGATACCAAGCACCCTCTTAGGTTGCTGAAGCTACATGAGTGAACAAAACAGCCCGTATTATCCAGGGGGTTGGTCTCAAAAAACCCATATCTGAAGATATAAACAAATATTCTTGAATATATTTTCAGTATTTTTTCTGTACTCCATTAGTGACCTTTTATTTCTCTTTCTAATTTATGGTGTGTGCTGAGAGAGTTCTTTGTCTTTAATACCCACTCCAGACACAGTTTATTTTTTTTAAAGATTTTATTTATTTATTTGAGAGAGAGAGTGAGAGACAGCATGAGAGGGGAGAAGATCAGAGGGAGAAGCAGACCCCCCATGGGGTTGGGAGCCCGATGCCGGACTCGATCTCAAGACTCCGGGATCATGACCTGAGCTGAAGGCAGTCGCTTAACCAACTGAGCCACCCCAGGCACCTGACACAGTTTAATTTTTAAATGGTTTAAATGGTAGCCAAAAAACCTGTCTGACAATTTTATTATAGATGCTATTTGTTAACCTTTTGTAGGTCTTACAGTGAATGAATATGTTTGTGTATAATAAAAGTAACTAAAATTTAGGCAGTAATAGCCTGTGAACCTTTTTTAGTTAATTACATATGTTAGGACCAGGAATCTTCTTCTTTTGTAAGAAGTATATTGTAAGAAGTATACTGTAAAAAGTATATAACTGATAGGAAATTAACAGCATCAGGACTATTATGACAAACATTTAAAAATATTCAATTCAATTCTTTTAGTATTAGACCACAATAATTATTTGATGTGTGTTTCTTTTACTTGTTTTTAATGGTCCTAAAAAAAGTTTAAAAGAGGGGCACCTGGGTGTCTCAGTGGGTTAAGGTCTCTGCCTTCGGCTCAGGTCATGATCTCAGGGTCCTGGAGTCGGGCCCCACATCGGGCTCTCTGCTCAGCGGGGAGCCTGCTTCCTCCTCTCTCTCTCTGCCTGCCTCTCTGCCTACTTGTGATCTCTCTTTCTCTGTCAAATAAATAAATAAAATCTTAAAAAAAATAGTTTAAAAGAACTTTTTTTAAAAGATTTTATTTATTTTGAGAGAGTGAGTGAGTGAGAGAACACAGAAACAGGGGCAGAGGGAGAGGGAGAAGCAGACTCCCCTGCTGAACAGGGCGCCTAACAACAGGGTTCAATCCCAGGACCCTGGGATGAGGACTTGAGCTAAAGGCAGACTCTTAACCGACTGAGCCGCCCAGGTGACCCTAAAAGGACATTTTAGATGAATACAGTAGAACATCCTGTTTTTCCCATTTCTTTTCTTTCCTCCTTATTTCCTTCCTTTTACAGTCTTATTTTCTAGTAGCAAAGTGAAATGTAAAGGAAAGGATTTAAAATATATGTCAGCACCATAGCCTTAGTGGATATTTAGATGGTGATGGGAAAAACAAGATTTGTTTGGTCATGTTGTAATCAGTGACTTCTAATCTTTTGTATTTGAGGTTTTTTTTTTTCAGTAGAATGATTTCAATAAAACTTAACTTTTTTTAGTAACACTTACTTGATATGAGATCTTCTCTGGAGAAGAAGAAATCAATAAAAATCATTTTTCTCAAAGTAAATTTGTATTCCTTAGCTGCTGTCACTTTAAAGCAAAGAACATCTCATTGAATATTAATTTAGTTTTGTATAAAATTATATTTAAAAAGCAATGTAAATAGTTGTCCATTCTATAAGGACAGATTTTTAATCTCTTTTTCTTTTTCTTTTCTTTAAGAGACATTTTGACCTTTCCGTGAAGCGAGGCTAGAGAGGACATTGGCAGAACTTTGTATGTCCTTATGCATAGCTTTGGATGAGAATTTAATAGGACAAAAAACAATACCTTGCCAAGTATTAACTTTAAATCTTCTATTTACTTTAGAATTTCAAGATTTATGGAATACCAAAACAATCCAGGGAGATGACTCATAAAGAACTAGAACTTTCTAGTTTTCTACATTCTTTTAAAAAAAGTCTTAGCTGTTTAACTTCGCTGTATAACACCATAATCAATATTGAGATCAACCTGTGAATTAACATAGATTAATCATTTGGGGTTTTTTGGTTTTTGTTTTTACCTATCACTCTAAATGGTTACAAACTGGTAATCACATCAAAACTAACTGTTTAAAAGCCATGGCATCACAATTTTATTTTATTTATTTATTTTTTAAAGATTTTGTTTATTTGACAGAGAGAAAGAGTTTGCAAGTAGGCAGAGAGGCAGGCAGAGAGAGGGGGAAGCAGGCTCCCCTCGGAGCAGGGAGCCCCATTCGGGGCTTGATCCTAGGACCCTGAGATCATGACCTGAGCCGAAGGCAGAGGCTTTAACCCACTGAGCCACCCAGGCGCCCCAGCATCACAATTTTAAATTATAAAGATAATACCTAAATTTAATTAGAGGAATATACAACTGTCGAAGTACAAATACACTTTTTAAAGTAAAGACTTAGCTATGGTTTAAGATGAAAATATGCTTTATTTCTTTCATATCAACCCTCTGGCATAATGACCAAATATTACTGGTTGAATCCTAATTACCCACATCCTAACATTCTGCAACTTGCATAAGCAAGTCTCCTCCTGTATGGATGCTTTCATTGAGACTTAGTTGTGAAGCACAAAATCCAGTTTTATGTTAAGTAGGTGGTTTGCTAATCTGTGTGAACGCCATTCTTGATCAGGCCTTTATGGATTGTTTGTGAATACCAACCCAGACAATGCAAGCTTTATATTCGTTCTACAATTATCCGAAATAATTCTAGTTAAACTCTGGTAAAGATCTCTAGTATGAAATGAATGTAAAGTATTCATTCTTTCTTTATCTTACTCTCTGGTTTCATTTTAACTCATTTGCTTATTTAAAAATAACCCTCTAAGTTGCTTTTTCACTGCTTTTCATGTTACAGATTGAAAATGTTGATGTCTGCCTTAGTTTTCTAGCAGCCAGAGGAGTAAATGTTCAAGGTCTATCTGCTGAAGGTAAGAAAAGGTACAGTTGTCACAAATAACACCCAACTTTCTTAAAAATTTTTTTTTGTATTGCGAGAAGTGTAAAGTGGGAGTACATAGCTTCTTAATACATGAAGTTTCCAAAATAATAGAAACATAAATGTAATGTTTATCAATGTATGCTTTAATTATTTATATATGTCCCATATTTTGCCAAAACTGTTATTTTTATGACCGAGTGTGTGGGAGAGGGGTAGATTAACAAAACATTTTTATATTATTATCAGTGTGTAGTCTTTTTAGAGTGTTAAGTAGAGGGATCTCAAGACTCTAAATTCAGGGGAAAATAGTATAATTAATCTGCAAATATTATTTTCTCAGTAACATATCAANGGATGGATACATAGGTAATGCTACACTATAGATAGACTAAATTCAGGGGAAAATAGTATAATTAATCTGCAAATATTATTTTCTCAGTAACATATCAAATTGGTAGTCTTAGGTGAAATATTTGGTAAGTTTAAATAAGTCATCATGAGTTCTGAAATATTTAGTAACTAAAATATTTAACAGCTGTCCTATGTAAAAGCTTTAAAGTCATTAAAGATTTAAAGGGTCATCACAAAATTAAAACACAGAAAACTGGAAAAAGATGGAACCGGTTCTTTTTTTTTGAATCTTTTTCTTTCACATATAATTTTAGGAAAACTTTTCAAGTACTATAACAAAATGTAGTTGCTAAGGCTATGAAATAGCAAATCCTTTGAGATCTGCAATAACCACCATTTTATTAGAATATTAACTTATATATTAAAATTCTGCTAGATACTGGTATATACTTCAGCAATTTAGTTTGGTTAATATTTCTACTATAGTCCCTTGTTCTGAATAGTCTTTCTCCCCCACACATACTAGAAATATTAGACAGGTCTAAGCTTTAAAAATTTTCCTGTCATTGGAAAAAGAGGAATTATGTGGCTTCTGAAATACAGTGAACATTTAGTAGAATTATTAGTTTTCCCAATTTTTCTTCTATATTCATTTCTTTTGTTTTAAATTTCCTTTGTCTTTTATATTTATATGGTATGTTGTGTTATGTTAAATTACACATTTGGGGGCCAAAAAGCTTAGGTTCAAACCTAATTGATGGTTCTCTAAATTTGAAAAAAAGTTGATAAAATTCGCGAGGCAAATATTTTACTTTTTCAGTGGTTATAAGTAAGTTAAAAATGTTACCATTTGTTCATTTTATGTCTCTGCCTTCTCATATGACATTCTTTAGTAATAGAAACCCATTGATTTTCCTTTATCTTCTAAAAATATACAAATGCTCAAAATAATTTACTAAATTAGTGAAATATGCATAGCAAGAAAACAAGAAATTTTTAAAACCATTAAGATCATCTAGGTTTACATGAGAACATTAATACTTTCTTACTGTGGCTTCATATTGATTAGACGAACTCTTCTATATCATGGCAACTGTGAGAAGGTTTGGGGGATAGCTCATTTTTACTTTAAATGAATAATCCTACTGCATATATTGTGTGATGTTTATAAACCATCAGAAAGCAAGAAATCAGAATAGTTTGTTAATGACCCTTAACTACAAAAAGGAAACATAAAACCTTGACATCACAAGAAGATGTATTTTATTGCCAACAGCATATTTTATTTAGAATGTGATACAGGTTTCATGACCTTAGTTCAAACTTTACTTCCATTTCTAATCCAAATTTTAAAATTATGACTATAAGCAAAAGGAAACGAGGTTCGGATTGTAGCTTACTTTGGGTGTTTAACTTTTTATTCAGTGTTAGAAAAATTTAAGAGCTCCATGTACTAGAACTAGGATTTACATTCATGTTTACTCAGTTGTTTACTAAAGACATGAATAAGCTGATCTTTATTATTTATTAATATGTAATATGAGTCAAGAGAAAAATTGGACCATTAAAAATAAATATTTGTAATATGTACTTTTGGGAGATTGCATATATCATCATACATATAAATATATAAATGTTTTAATAAATTGATTGTTAGGTGATTTAGGAGGACTACTATAAATCTAGTTGCCATCACAAGGTGTTCCCACACCATCATTACTTATTTTATTTTAAGATTTTATTTATTTATATGGCAGAGAGAGAGAGAGAGAGAGATTACAAGTAGGCAGAGAGGCAGGCAAAGAGAGAGGAGGAAGCAGGTTCCCTACTAAGCAGAGAAACCAATGCGGGACTCTATCCCAGGACCCTGAGATCATGACCTGAGCCGAAGGCAGAGGCTTTAACCCACTGAGCCACCCAGGCGCCCACCATCATTACTTATAATGTAGGACAACCAACATGTAAGTGGCCATCTTTCTCCAGTTCTTAGCCATCACCGTGTTGGTGACAGCTGTGTCTTTGTGAGGGAGGCAGAATGCTGAATCAAATGATGAGCACAAGACAGAGAGCTCATCCATTTCTGGGAAGAAGTGAACTCTAGAAAAATTGCAATTGAGGATCAGGACAGAGCCTTGCTCGAACAAGTTTTGTTCTCTCCACCTTCCATCCCATCACTCTGTCCCTGAAGCTCCAGGCTATTTGGAAATGTTATCCTGCTTCAGAAATGCAGATTTGCTGGAATCTGTGACTTGGAGATTCCAGGCTTGAGACTTGAGACTCGAGGTGCATTTCTATCTCCCCAGATTTAGTCTAAGAGAATGGCAACTGGGATTGTATTTGTAAAAAACAAACAAACAAACAAACAAATAAGGAAAACTGCATTCATTTAATGTGTTACTGTTTTTATATTTTCTCTTTGATACAGAAATAAGAAATGGAAACTTAAAAGCCATTCTAGGGCTGTTTTTCAGTTTGTCTCGCTACAAGCAGCAACAACACCATCAGCAACAGTATTACCAGTCCCTGGTGGAACTTCAGCAGCGAGTCAGTCACGCCTCCCCTCAGGCAGAAGCCAGTCAGGCCAAAACCCAACAAGATATGCAGTCCAGGTAAGGAAGGGAAGCAGGCCAAGTGTGTAAAACTAACTTGTCTGGATGTAATTTTTTTTCTTTAACAACTTACTGTTTGTGAGATTGGAAAACATTTTTATGTAGCTGCATCTGTGTTATGATGTAATTTGACCAATGTTATAGAAGTTAAGACCACTTTTTCTTATGGCTGGATGAGCAACCTCTACTAATTTGAGGTGAAATATTTGTGTTTGTTTTCTAAAGATGATTGTGGCTTGTATCAAAGTGTGTGAAATGTCATTCTTGTGAGTGACGTGGCATGGTTGTTTCCTTTGGCAAATTATTATTTAGAATGGGCTATTGAGTCCTACCTACTCTCCCATTGTGTCATTATCTCTTATTGAGGCTTACGTTCAGTTCATTAAATCTGTCAAAAATTTCGGGTCTGTTAAACATAGGGATGTCAGTGTTTGGGGACATAGTTTCTTTAATGTGTAATTGTGTGTGTGTGTGTGTGTGCGTGTGTGTGTTTATAAACACACATGTATGTGTTCATCTGAGTTGAGTCTGTTGGCGCATTGTAGACACAGCCTGGGGTGGGCTGCTGACAAATCGTGGCAACTTCCTTCCCTCTTCCCTTAGCTCTGTTTTCTAATTTGTAATTTTATCAGTCAGGGTTCAACCAGAGAAGCAGAACTAGGAAGAGATTATGAGATTTATTGTGAAGAATTAGTTTACATGGTCTTGGGGACTAGCTAGGCAAGTCTGAAATCCTAAAGGCAGCCCTGCAGGAAGGGCAGGCTGCAACTCTCTCAGCAGGAGCCAAAACTTTTATATACAGGTAGAATTTCATCTTCAAGGAAGCCTCCATCCTGCCTCTAAGGCCTTTCAAGTAGGGAATCAGACCTAACCAGATTATCTAGGATAAGCTCCCTTACTTAAAGTCAGCTGCTATGGACTTTAAACACATCCACAAAATATTTTCTCAGCAGCACCTAGATTAGTGTTTGATTGAACAAGCGGGACCGAATAAGCCTAGCTAAACTGACAGATCAAAAACTGATCACAGAATGAAATGAAGTTAACAAGTTTCATACATACTGCTCATTTGTTCCTCACCAATGACCAGGGTATTGGGTCATTAGCTCTATTGTGTAAATAGCTGTTTGTTTTTCCTTCAGATGGAGAATGTCCAATATGCAAATATTCATCATCTTTAAGAGCACATATACATATCAAACAGATATAAATATTTAACTTTTTCCATCTTAGAAGGCAAGCCTGAAACCTAGTAACATGCAGTTTATCCTGAGTTGGTTTTTTTTGTTTGTTTGTTTTTGTTGGTTTGTTTTTTTTTTGGTTTTTTTTTTGGTATTTAGTATTGACTCACAAAGTTAGAGTAAAATTCCAAATTATATTCACATACCACCTCCTCCCCCGCTACTTACTGTCAAATATTCAACAGTTCAGAATTCCTCTTCTCTTTCATCTGCCAGCCAGCCCTTTCTTCATATTAAGCAATACTTCTTTTCTCTGTATGACCAAGTGAACTCTATTTGCTTTGGTGGATTTGACTCACTAATGAATTATTAAGTCAATGAAGAAAAATTATAATTTTATCAAAAAATATAGAGTATGCTACATAGTTCAGGGAGTGATAAAAGATGTTTCTCATTACTCGGTAATGCAGATAGGCTTTTCTTCTTAAAGCTTGTCCTGGCTTTTTGTGATATAAGTGAAATTGTACAAAAGTCAAAGTGAAAACAAAATTCTCTACAGGGGAAGTTCTTTGGATTTCTTTAAGAATGGGGAGGAAGGAAATATATTTTTTATTATTTATTATTATTTGGGGGGAATGGTTGGTAGAAAGAGATCTAGATTTTGAAAACTGCCAGAAATAATATTTCCTAGAGTTTGGTTTAAGTTACTTGAATGGACAAGAAGCAAGAATAGTAGCTGAAAAAACATAGGCAGTTAAGTAGTATTGCATGAAACATGTTAACTCTGGAAGTGATATGGAGTATCATTTGTCTTTGCTTTACCTCAGTCTATTTCTGTATCTGCCATGTGGAATTTCTTGCCTAGAATTTCTCAGTGGTTATGACCCTTCTGGGGAGATTGTTTTTCTCATTCTTGCTGGATATGCAGGGCTGTTATGGAATGATATTTTATTTAAAAATATAAAGCCCTATATAGTAGGCATGGTAATTTTATACCATTTTGGGGAGAGCAGTTTTATTCTTTTCATTGGAAGGTTTTGAAAGGTATTCTTTTCACCAGTGTCCATTAAGACTGAGGTAGACTCTTAAAGAATTTTTCTTGGGCGCCTGGGTGGCTCAGTGGGTTAAAGCCTCTGCTTTCGGCTCAGGTCATGATCTCAGGGTCCTGGGATCGAGGCCCGCGTCGGGCTCCCTGCTCAGCGGGGAGCCTGCTTCCCCCCCCTTCTCTCTCTGCCTGCCTCCTTGTGATCTCTCTCCCTCTGTGAAAAAAATAAAAAAAATCTTTAAAAAAAAAAAAAAAAAAAAGAATTTTTCTTGTGATAAATTTAATTACTTTGTAGACTGATAATGAATTGATGATGTGGAGTACTTGCTGTACTAAATATAGTAGTTATGACCCTGAGGTAGAGGGGTTACATGTCTTCATTTTAATAGAATTTATTATCTGTTTTGCAGAATATTATATTTCAAACATTAATACTTATTTCCATTTATATAGATCTGGTACAGAGAAATAGCCTATGAATTAGAATTTATGTGGACTTACAAAAAACAATCAATGTATGTTAAGTATTTTTCAAAAGCCCGTAGTGAGAATATACATAAGAAAGGATGTTTACTTTATGTCTACCTGGTAAAACCAAGATAATTAATGCAGAAAAAAATAACCCAGTGACACATTTATCTTCATTTGCTTGAGATGTGAATCATAAATCATGATTTATGAAGCCTTTCTGTTAATTCTAAAGTTCTTCACAAGTAAATAGCTTAAATGACTGGTTCCTTTATTATTCTGGATATTTTGCCAGAAAATACTCTTTTATTTTTCTCTGTCAACTCATAAAAAGTTTTAAGGGCATGTGATTTCAGTTCAATGAGAGTTTTGGTTTGTTCTTTTTATTTAAAATAAATTGATGTGACTGTATATAGTCCCACAATATTCATTTTATACATTAAGAATTTCTAACTTGGTTTTGCTATTTTGCAAATAACTCCAATTGTTTTCAGTCATTTGAAACGTCTTGCATTTAAACAGACACTCAGACCTAAAGCTTAACAAGTACACAAGAGAGAAAATAAAACATGGACCAGGAGGAACAGAGTGTGCCTAACAAACTCTCCTTTTCTGGTTTCTCAGCTCTTTCTCCACTGTTGTGTATATACGTTTGTGAGTATGTAGGTGCATACACACCAGAACATACCCGTGTGTGTGTGTGTGTGTGTGTGTGTGCGTGCACGCGCGCACGCGTGCATGTGCCAAGTGTGTGTGTCCTGTTCCAATGGCAACTAGAGCTCTAGTTATTCAAAGTTTGCCTCTAAAATCAAACTGCCTGCCCCTGAATCTGAATTTCAGCGTTTCCTCATTGTGGGGCCTCAGGCAACTTGCCTGACCTCTCAGTGCTTCAGTGTTCTCATTTGTTCAAAGAGAATTAAAAATGGCATCAATCTCAGGAGGTTGTTCTTAGGTTCCCTGAGTCATTAAGGTATAAAACATTTTGAACATACTGGGCACACATCACTCCCTGCTCAAAGACTTGCAATGATCTCAAATAGCCCAGGCTTGCTCCCACCTTAGAAGACGTGCTTTTAGCCTGTAATGCTCTGTCTGCTCGCTGCTGGGTTAAATCTCTCACCTGCTTCAAGGCAATGGCTCCCATGTTGTCTTCTCACTGATGCTTACCTTGACTAATACCCTTTTAACACTACAGGCTGCCCATGTCCACTCCCCATTGTACTTTGCCATACTTATTCTTTTTTCTTAGCTTTAATCAACCTTTAATCTCAATGTACTTATTTATTATATTCATTGTTTATTATTGCCATTTCCCTGTAAAAGGTAGGCACTATTAGTACAGTAGTATTTTTTTATATTTTAGTCACTGGTGTAGCCCAAGGGATAAGCATAGAGCCTTACACATAGTTTTCAACAATTATTTCTGCAACAAGATAATGTAAGAATTAACAAATCTGTGTTATGGCTGCTTTCAATTTTAAGTAGGAAGATGCGTAGTTATAATTGTATGTAACTCATAGTGAAAATCGTATTTATAAAATTCGTAGAATAAATATAATTAAATTTGTTTTTTGTTTGTTTGTTTGTTTTCTGAGGGAAAAACTTTATTTATTTATTTATTTATTTTATTCTTTGCCCCAGGGGTACAGGTTTGTGAATCACCAGGTTTACCTCTTTCACAGCATTCACCAAAGCATAAACCCTCCCCAGTGTCCATAACCCATCCACCCTATCCCTACCCTCCCACCCCCCAGTAACCCTCAGTTTGTTTTGTGAGATTAAGAGTCTCTTATGGTTTGTTAAATTTGTTTTTGATTTGGGGGTGATCATGATATGGAACCCCAATTAGTTTCAAAATGGTATATAGTGGAGATCATTATTATTATTACTGGAATTACCCACTTGCAATATCTTTGTTAAAATAAAGGTGGAACTCAGATTCTAAATTTCTTAAATCTTTCACAGGCAATACTTGGTTATATTTGGATTGATAAAGATTTGATTAATCGAGGCTTTAATTCTCAAAAATTTGAGTATATTTAACATAAAAAATTAAATTTTCTCTGTCCATGATCTTTGGAAGGATTTCACCGAGTAAAGATTAAAGATCTTGTTGGGTTACATAATGTAAAGCATCCTATTTGCATTTATTTAATATAAATAAAAACTAGTTCCTCATATTTTTCTGGTTTTACTTTTTATTTTGAAAGTGGTAGATAGGGCAACTGGGTGTCTCTATCAGTTAAGCATCTGACTCTTCATTTCAGCTCAGGCCATGATTTTAGGATTGTGAGATTGAGCCCCTAGTTGGGCTCCATGCTGTGTGTGGAGCCTGCTTAAGATTCTTTCTCTCCCTCTCCCTATGCACCCCTCATCGTATGTGTGTACCTGCGCACTCTCTTCCTCTAAAAGGAAGGAAGGAAGGGAGGGAGGAAGGAAGAAAGAAAGAAACTTAAAAAAAAATAATAGATTAAAGGCCCTTTCTTCAACCAACCGGGAGAGTATGAAAAATATTTTAATATGAAGTGATAAAAATCTTTTGTAAGAGTCGAAATTGTAATTATTTTCTCTAAGTATTAACTAGGAGATGGGGAAGTATTATTTCTTCCAACTCAAAAAATGGTGTATTTTCCAACTCAGAATTCATTCTGTATACAGGGTTTGAGCATTCAGGATATTTCTGCTAATCATACTTTTCCATGTGTTGAGTTTTGACAATGAAAGTTCTAGTTGACATGAAAGGTAACAGGACGTTTAATTTCACCAAAATCTTTCACAATGCCTGGCACATGAGACCAGCCAACAATGAGCAGAATGCATGTCATGAATGGATAATTTTCCTGAGAATATCTGGTAAATTATTATAGTTAAAGAAAATTATATACTGAAAATTCATTTTTCTTACATACTGTTCAGTTATGTATGAGGTGTTAGCATGATGGTATTTGTAAAAGTTGATGATTTTTATTTGCTAAAAGCTTTGCAAAAGAGAGGTGTTTCCTTAAAATGTGGACCTTTTAGCTTAATTGTTGTCCAGACTATTAAATAATTTTCCTTCCCATTATTAAATAGTGAATTTTACCAACTCACAAATAGTGACTACTGAATTATGTGAAAAAACATGTTTATGTTTTATAAAGGGAAAACACGTAAAAAAGAAAAGAAATTGACTACAAAGTTAGAGGCAAGTAAGAAATCATGTAGATTATAGAAACGTGAAAGACAGTAATGTTGATAAGTCTATAATAACAGCTGTTTTCAGAATTTGGGAGATTGTGATATCCACACATGATCATTTGCCCTTCTGCTTTTCATTTATAGGAGAAAATCAAATATGTGTCCACTTGCAGTTTAGATGAACTTTCTCAGTTAGGACTCGCAAGTCAAAGAGCAAAATCCATGAACACATGTTCTTTGAGTGACTTGTCTGGTCCCTCCGCAGTCCTTTGTCAAGGTTCCCATGACCCCTGCCACACACATTGCTCTTGGAACCTTCTTCCCATTAAGGACGTTTTCCTTTCTCTTTTCCAGGAAACATCATTTCCTTCTGGGGGATTCACTCAGAAACTGGGACGGTTTACAGCTTTTCAGCCTGGGGTTATAAATCTTGCAAAGTATATAAGGAAGTTTAATTTAAGATGACAGGAAGGCTCTGGTAATTTAAGCCCTCGTGAACCTGGCTTCAATTAGTTTCTTAACTCAGCTCTGTGTTGTGGCCTATAGTGTGCTTTTCAAAAAATTCAGTGAATCAATTAAACTTTAAACAAAACAAAACACAAAGGACATTTATGAATTTTTTTTGAAGCAGGATTTTTTCTTTCTTGGAAAAAAACAATTGAAGGGAAAGAAATTACTCTTCAGTTGCCTGATTTAGGAAACCAAGAGGGCGTCATATTAAAAGAGCATATATACACAACATGCACACTTTGCTTTTGTTCTGTGCTTTTATTTCACCACTTAAAAAGCTTGACAACTACTCATACTTCCGTTGTTATAGATGAAGCAGCATCTATATAATTTTAGTTATTTTAGAGTCTGACATTTAAACTCTGCCTGCCAATTCCCATTGGTGAGGCATTGGGCAAATGATTTTAACCTGTTCAAATAAATACCAGTGTTCTTACCTCTACTATTGGAATGGAGATAACTGCCTCAAGAGGGCATTGAGAAGACTTCAGAGTAATTCATGTATGAAGTGCCCCCACAGCAAAACACCTAGCATGTAATAGACACTCAACCCAGCTAATTTTACTTTACCTCCTACTCCCTTTAAGATGACGTCACATGTATAATGAAATACATTGACCCATGTTAGAAACCTCAAGTCAGCCTCATCGCTGGTCCCTCCTTTCTCACTTTCTCTGATCAGTTCTGTCCATTCCACTTCTAACTTTTATTAAATTTATGAAAGTAATGCAAAGTAATAATGTCTTCATTATTAAAAGTAACAGCCTAATGCTCAGACCTTTTCATGCCCAGTCTAGGTACACAGAGATTACTCCTTTAATTTTTTTTAGGTATTTGCTTTAGTAGTTATTCCAATGTTGCCAAATAAAATACTTCTGCCTCTAGTTTTTATTCATTAATTTGATCATTATCTTTTGATTCACACACTCCCCATCTCTCCCATCCCCCATTAATGTGTTCAACAAATATTTATTAAGCACTTAGTACGTTCCAGGCACTAAAGATATAGCAGAGGACAAAAGAGATTAAGGAATTCTTGCCTTCTTGAAGCTTACATCCTAGTGATAGGAGACAATAAAATATTAAAATTGCACCACTAACTGCACCGCTGACGGTGAAGAAAAATAAGCCAGGAAAAAAGGAAACATGATGTGTAGAAGCCATATTCCTGCAAATTTAATTAGGATTCGGAGAAAGTCCGCACTCCAAAGATATTGAGGAGAGGAGGTGAGAGAACTAGTGGTTGTGGTTACGTTGTGGGAGAGAATTTCAGGCTAATAGAAGACAAGAGCTGAGCCCTCGAGTTTAGACCATGTCTGGTTTATTTTAAGAAGAGGAAATACCACAGTTGGGATGGCTCAGAAGGAAGGCAGGAGAAGAGTAGGATTCATTCAGACCAAGAGCAGGGAGACACTACTATGATCCTGTTGCCATTACAAGGACATTGGATTTTACTCCAGGAGGGATGGGAAGTTAACATACACCAAAAGGAGGAACATAAACAGGTATTAAAAAAAAAAATCAAAGGGTCAGTCTGGCTGCTCTATTGGGAATAGATTGTAGCAGGGAAGAGGTGAAAACAAGGGGTTGTAGAGAAAAGCTTGGAGTACATATTGACAGCAGAGAGAGAAAGGTCAGTTCGAAATATATTTTGAAGGCAATGTCATTAGAATTAGCCACCAGACTTGCAGTGGGATTGCAAACAGAGAGGAGACTCTTCATTGGAAAGATGATGTTTCCATTTACTGAAAAGGGAAAGAATGTGGGAAGAGCAGGTTTGGTATGGAGAAGGTCAAATATTTACTTATAAACATGTCAATTTTATGATATCTGCTAGGTATATCCAAGTAGAAAGACTAAGAAGATAACTGGAATTACAAGACTGGAGTTTAAGGCACAGGTAAAGGCTATAAACAAAAATTCTGGAGATACAAGAATATAGAAATAATAAAATCTATGAGACTAGAGATGATAAAGTCACCCAAAATCTGTATATGGATGGGGAGAAGATGATGAGGACTCAGGTCAGAAGCCCACCTGTGTTGAGACAATGGGTGATAGTAAGAACTCCAAGAGGAAACTCAAAAAGTGACATCCTGTAGAGTCAGAAGAAAACCAGAACTTATTTAGCTGGAGAGCAAGTAAAGGAAGGGTTCTAAGGAGAAGGGGGAGAGCAGTAATTATTTATATGTAGCCCCAGTCACCATCCTAAGTACTTTATATATGTATTCTTTCATTCCTCACAGCAACCCTATGATGTAGGTATTATTAGTAATCCTCATTTTCAAGTAAAAAACAAACAACTGGAAATAGAAATGCCAGTTAGATTGCATGAAGTTTCCTGGTGACTAATCTGTAGATTTAATCCAGGCGATCTGGCTACAGAGTTTGTGTTTCTAACCATAATCTACCTGCCTGCAGGACTTCAACTCAAATGCTGCACATAAGTAGGCTATGCCCTGAGATCTGACTCACGGGTTTTGTACTGGAGACTTTGACAAGTGCTACTCCAGTGGGGTGGTTGCTTCATTAGAATCTGTTCAGTGGAAAACGGGAGAGGGGAATTAGAGGCGGCCAGTAGTGTATGGACAGGTCTTTCTAGGAATGCTACCAACATAGTTAAATTTCACTCTTTATAGTTCTTTTATTGGTTAACTTTATAGCTTTCTATAATGAAATAACATCTTATATTATTTTATATATATTACATTATATATATACTAATATATACACTAATATGTACTATATACTAATATATATGCTAATATATTAATATATATACTAATATATACCAATATAATATATATACTAATATATATACTAATATATACCAATATATAATAGTATATATAGGTATATATTAGTATATATTTTATATTATATATAACATATTATATTAATTTATATATAACATTGTATTAATTTATATATAACATATTATAAAATATGGTCATTAGCATTTTTTGTTCTCCCCTCATCCACTAAAAATTTCCAGCCTCTGTCATCTGCACTTTTTTAAAATTAGGGTTCATTTGATTTATATTCTACTTTGTACAGGTTGATTCTAAAAGCTTTCAAACCAGTGGAGTGTTTATCTAATGGCTATTAGCAATATATTCTGCAGAATCAGGACGTATATACTGTGATTCTTTCCTGTTCAAAGCCTTTCTTGAATGTCTATTGAAAGTTGATATTTGTTTGAATGTAATCACAAACTGATAGATAACGTTTTTTTTTTAAAGATTTTATTTATTTATTTCACAGAGGGAGAGAGATCACAAGGGGGCAGAGAGGCAGGCAGAGAGAGAGAGGGGGAAACAGGCTCCCCGCTGGGCAGGGAGCCCGATGCGGGCCTCAATCCCAGGACCCTGAGATCATGACCTGAGCCGAAAGCAGAGGCTTTAACCCACTGAGCCACCCAGGCGCCCATAAACTGATAGATAACTTTAAGAATTGGCCAGAGTTCATTTGGTGATTCTTTAGAGGGATCAGTCCATCTATATTGAGAAACTCGTCTATGCCAGCATCATTTTTCTGGGACTATTCAGTTATTGTAGTTAAAATTTCTTCTTGTTTGGATGGTTAATTAATTGGTTTTTCTTATATCTGGCCATGGGCTGGTCATTGATAGTGTTTGACATGAATATTTGATTAATCTCCTGTTTATAGTCCCTTCCTTTATTTTCAGTATCCTAGTCCAGCTTCCCTCCTATTCTAGACTGAAACCTTCCTCCATATGTACACTAGGATGAAACTTCTTTTCCTATGTGTTCTCCATCAATGCTACTCCATTTATTTTCAGTTTTTCAAAGTCTGTTGAAGTCTCTTGTCTACTGATGTCTCTTGTTCTCTATCCTGTTATTCTTGATGTTGTTAACTTAAACTTTAATTATTCCCTTTTCAGCGTGGTAATAACGTCACATTAGGAAAAAGAGAATAATGTGAATTTGAGTCTCAGAAGAACATGGGCAGAATCATTTTTGGTTCTGATAACTTCCCATACTTCTTTAAAAAAATAAAAATCAATTAACTGAACCTAATTTCTCTAGGTAGAAAATAAAAATATCATAGTTATACTCTATCTTTTTGATGGAGATTGGGAGAATATTATACACATCTTAAAGTATTTGATTACTAATTTACAAGTTAAGACTTGTGCTTTTTGACATAAATGTCTGTGTAAAACAATGATTAGTCAGTGTTTCATCATTTGCTCTTAAAACAACCAAAATGTGATTTGACTCAAGATGTGACTCAGGATAACTAATACATTTTATGAACATTGTCTCCCAAGCACTAGATATTGTTTGGGTCTATTTGGTTTTTAGTATTTATGATGCACTTTTTTTCTCAAATAGAGCACTGACAATGTAGACTTGATTATTATACCTCCAATCTTATACCATACAAAATTACTTTATATTAATCTGTTTTCCACTAAAGACTGTATTCTGCTTACTGACTTAACAAGAGAAAATGCAACTGTCACAATAACTATACTAATCATATTAGTATGATCACTGAACTATTTTCTTGCAGTCAGAGCTACATAGAAAACCAAATAATAATCGGGGAATGACAGGGTGAGCAAAGAATTGGATTTCGAGGACTTATAACATTTCTGTAGTTGAGATAGTCTTGCCAATGAGACTTTAACCTTTGGTCTAGGATCTCTCTTCATCATAAAGCACACTGTCAACATTTGCCTCTTAGCATTCTGTTTCCTGAGCTACAACTTCTGACAATCCCCCCAGTCTCTCCCTTTCTGATTGACCTCTCAGTCTGAAAAGATGTGTAAACAAAATCAGCCTTTCCTCCCTGGCAGACTCTAGGCCAAAGCTCACCATCAGACATGTTTTGAGACCCCAGCCACTCCTTATTAACATGAAACTGAATGCACTGATGATTGCATTTGCTTTGCAGTAAATTGAGAATAGTCCAATTATAAGGACTCTATAAAATAGACTTTTTCATAGATCTTCAAATACCATATAGACATCAATTTAAATAATTATTTTGTAAGTATAATAATTAAAGGCCATTTTCAGGAACATGTGTACTAAGAAATAGTTGTTAACATATTTTGTGCTTACTGCAACACTTTTTGTCTTTAATAGTACTAAATAATTTAGACTTTTCACTAATCAGGATAGTCTTTACCAAAGCTTGTTCAAATTTTCAGCTTAACAAAACAGCTTTGTCTACTAGAATTCAGGGTCCAGATGTGGTATTTATTTATTTATTTATTTATTTATTTATTGGTTGCATTAAAATGATCTTTTGGAATGGAGTACTCAATTTATTGTGATACAATTTTACTCCATACTGAAAATTATAAGTTGCAAAGATCCATGGAACAAATTAATGCTTTGAGCTATTTGTAAGTGAAAGCATTGTTGGAAAATTTCATTTATGGTAAGATTGTGAGAGTAATATGAGCCTGGTTTCCTGAGTTGCCCTTTATCGGGAAGTTCTGCATTCCTGAAAGGGCATGAGACTTTGATGCGGTAATATCTTACACAGGCATCTCCCTCTTTAGTTACTGTTTTGAGATACCACAAAAACAGACCATGCAGGTGGCCTTATTAACTGTCAGTTGAAATTTAAGATAACACAGAGGTTATAACATATTTACATACCGTATTTCACTAATGGGATAAGTTATCACAGTAACCTGTCTCACATATAATCAGGATGATATTTCAGCCACCCAGCTACTAAAAAGAAACACATGTGGTTGAAAGCTAAGTTTCTGACTCATTTATGGATTAGGCAATAACTGTTTTTAGTGAAGTCTCACCAAAATTTAAGTATAGGGACAGAGTATTTTTATCACATACTCTAATGTGCATATAACTGTTGCAAAACATCCTAAATATTTTTGAAAGAACATGTTTGGTTTTGAGGTGTAAAAGATATTTTTACACAAGTGGTTGAACACCTCCTTCTTTCTCAGAGATATTAGCACATCAGTTATCATTTTATAACATTGCACAAGGATTCTACAAAAGGTAAAATCTTTACACTAAAGGAAGAATTGGGTTCAGAGAATTCTTTGGATCTTAATTTTGAATTGCGATTTTCTATCTACTCTTAGCAATTATAGGATGTATAAGGAAATATATTTCAATCTATCTCAGTCTTAAAATGTTAGTGGGTGTGCTTTACTATCTTTAAAACTTGTTACTTTGTTGTATTTGTTATTTCGTCTAACCCTCTTTTAAGACTTCCTTCCCATATACTTAATTATAGTATGTATTGGGTAACCTCTTCCTAATTTTCTCTCAAGCTATTTTCAGTGTATTTGGGGGGAGAGAATTTCTACCTTTTTAACATGGTACCAATAAAAGTATAATTGAAAGGTATAAATTACCTTTCAATTACCACTAAAACCCATAGCCAGTAAATTTTTTACTTCCTATTTTGTGACTTCTTTGTATTCCTCCTTGGTGCCTTGAGAATAGTGGTGTTAAAGGGACAAATGTGATGTTATGATTAAGCGTATTTTTCTCTTTCTTTGGGTATCAAAAGCACTAAATGTCTGACTGTAGAGGGATTCTGTGTAGGGACTTCTACTCATCATATGTTATATGATGTTGGTCTATAATGTGGTATATACCATATATCTACACTATATTGTTATATAATAATGGTAAATAGACAGGAGAGAAGTAAGGGGTATTCTAAATAATTTTCTGTACAATTTCTTAATATAGATGAGGATTTAAAAAACCTACATAGACAAAAAATTGCCTTTATACCTACATAGGGCGCCTGGGTGGCTCAGTGGGTTAAAGCCTCTGCTTTCGGCCCAGGTCATGATCTCAGGGTCCTGGGATCGAGGCCCACATCGGGCTCTCTGCTCCGCAGGGAGCCTGCTTCCCCCCCTCTCTCTCTGCCTGCCTCTCTGCCTCCTTGTGATCTCTCTCCCGCTGTGAAATAAATAAATAAAATCTTTGAGAAAAAAAAAAAAAATAAAAAAAAAATAAAAAAATAAAAAAACCTACATAGACAAAAAATTGCCTTTATATTCTGCCTTGTTCTGATAAACATAGTTTATTTAATTATACTTGTATTAAGTACATACACTTTAAGAATAACTGTTTTGTGTCTGATTTTTATGTTTTGATGAGTCAGTCACTGTACAGTCAATGAACACCATATCGAAATGGAATGAAATATTTTAATGAAAGATGATATTGTTCCTAATGATTCTTCATATATTACATTAGAGCCCAGTGTTCTTTTTCATCAGTGATTTGAAAGTTCAGCTGTGACCTTTCAACAAATAAAGATCCAGCCCTCACTGTGTGCCAAGAATTATGCTAGATGTTTGGTTGAGATATGGTGATGTTTTTACCATTCAAATTGCTGACAGTGTAATAGAAGACCTAGATATTTAAACAGACAGTTCAATCAGGTATGCCAACTAATCCAACAGAGTTACTCAGTGACCACAGTTAGAGGAAAGAACCTAGATGAGGGCACTGATGAATTAAATGCCATTTACATTCAGGAAACTCCAAGTATTTGGATAAGGAAAAAGTGTAAATAGAAGTGTGTTCTGAGTATCCATTGCTGTTCAAAAAGAAATACCCCAAATACAGTTGTGTAAAACAATAACTATTTGATTATATTTATGGATTTTGTGAGCTTTGGAATCAGACAGGGCCCAATGGAGATGGCTTGTCTCTGCTCCACTGTGTTTGGGACTTCTACAGGGAAGGGTGGAGTGGCTGAGGTGTCACAAACTTCTGGGAGGCAAAATAGGTGTGGCTAGAGAATCCATTGCCAAGGTGACTTTTCACTTAATGTGTCTGGCAGCTTGGCTTGAATAGCAACCACACAGAGCTTCTCCAACATGGCAGTCACAAGAACATGGTGTCACTTACATGGTGACCTACTGGTTGATGGAGTGACAAACCCACCCAGATTCAAGGACAGTGTCAGTGGAACGAAGATTTCACCTCTTAATGAAAGGAATGTCAAAGAATTTATGATAGTTCTGTGTTTAAATTGCCACAGGGTATGATGAGAGGTAAGACTAGAGAAGTGGGCCAAGGTCAATATATGGAGGCTTTGGATGTTATGTGTAGGAGATGGGACTCATTTCTTGAACATAAAGGACAATTGTCTTGTAGATTTTTTTAGCAGAGAAAAGATGATGCCATTTATAACTTAGGAACACAACCTTGGTGACAGGGTAAAGGAAAGATATGCTTTGGGGAGAGAAGTGGGAAGGACACGGCAGCTAAAATGGTAGGAAAGCGAACAGAGTAATGTTAGTAGGCATGAGGTTCTGACTAGGAAAATGGAGTTGGGGACTGTTTGGAAGTAAGGGTGAAAGAAAATACCACATTTGTTTTGTTTTTATTTTTTGTCTTTTTGATTCATTGGATAGTGATTTTAGTAAGGAAAAATATGATGCAGTAGTGGAAACAGATGAAAAGAAGGAGGTGGAGAGAGAAAAGTTCACCTTTGGCCTTCACGAATTTGATATTTCAATGGGAATTCTAGATGGTGGTGTCTAGTGTGTGTCTCTGGAGCCCAGGAGAGAGGTCAGGGCCACAGATACAGACGTGGGAAAATTGTTTAACCCTGTTTTTTTAATTGAAACAATAGAAGTGGAAGAGATTACTCAGGGAAAAAGTGTAAAGCTGGGCAAAAAAGGGAGGTCTCAGAACAAAATTGTAGCGACCACACTTACAGGTAACGTGAATAAACAAGAGAATGTTCTTTTCGTTTGTTTTGCAATATATTTGGAGTTACGGTAGCTTGTTTGGTATCTTCTTCAAGGCAAATTGTTCTTGTTGTTTTGAGGATTGTCTAATTTTTTGAGACATTTTATCCTTGTCTTTCAAATTAGATGTAAAATCTAGAGTACAAATCTAAAACAAAACTCTGGTTGAAATATTAAAGTAAATATGCTATATTTTATAAGCCTATCAAAACTATATTTTCATCTAAGCAATATATTATACAACAAAAACATTAAAATCTGTTTTTTAGACACTTTTTGTATTATGTACATCGTTGAGAATTACAGGTTCTGAAAGTCTCATCCTGTGCAAGCTGCTTTGGGAATGGTGTTTCATGGATATCTTATTGGGACCTACAGGGATTCATACTGTTGAGTTCAGGAAGCGAGAACAGTGAGTAGTATCCAGGGAAGCTGGAGGGAGAAGGAGACTTCATTATCTTTGCTTTCAATAAATCACGGTCCCAAAGTAATTATAAATCTAGAGACTGAGAGCCAGAGTTAAAAGCTCAACTACTGTACTGAGAGGTCCATGCTTAGGGGATTTAGAATAAGAACAGAGTAACTTCAGAAGTGCTAGGTGAGAACCAACGGTGTGGTGGGAAGACCAAGCACAAGAGAGCAGATGAATTATAGGAATTGAGAAACATAGGGAGTTATGTTGTACGAATTCATCAGAATATTTATAGAGCTTCCTGTGGGACTTAGTTCATTCAGGGACTCTCAAATGTACACCTGAATCCCTCTGAATCTTCTTTTCAACTGTTACAGCACTTATGTAAGCCAGACACCCTTCTAAGTGATTTACAGCTTAAACCCCATAAAAACCTTGAGGTAGGTAAAGTTACCATTCTCATTTAACAGATGAGGAAACAGGGACAGAGAATAGTGACAACAAAGCTGGGAAATAGGTAGAGCAAGCAGCCTAACTATGAATTCTGTGCTACAGACTAATATACTGGATTTTTACACTGACATTTTAGTTTAATAATTCATAGAAAAGAAAGATTTTAGTGTACCACTTGTACGCACCTGCCTAATATTTTTATATTGCTCCTTTCTAGGTTGTGGTAAATTCAATTTCCATTAAATAGCAAATTACACTTTTTAGAAAGGTGTTTGAATTAGTATACATGGTTTTTTTTTTTTTTTAAAGATTTTATNAAGTGTTATACTTTCCACAGTGAAACAAGCCATGTATGTGTAAATCTAATTTTTCCAAATTGACTTTTTCTAGCACAGTGCCAATACATACAGGCAGTCAATAAAAATCTTTAATGATGAATTAATTTGCTGATTACATCAATAAATATGTGCTTATTAGAATAAATAGAACACAAAACTGAGTCAAATTTCACAGTATCTTTANTATACATGGTTTTAAGTGTTATACTTTCCACAGTGAAACAAGCCATGTATGTATGTGTAAATCTAATTTTTCCAAATTGACTTTTTCTAGCACAGTGCCAATACATACAGGCAGTCAATAAAAATCTTTAATGATGAATTAATTTGCTGATTACATCAATAAATATGTGCTTATTAGAATAAATAGAACACAAAACTGAGTCAAATTTCACAGTATCTTTACCAGTCTGCCACTTTGCAAACCTTAGGGATGTGAGGTCAATTTCTTATTTATTTATTCATTCAACATCCAAAAGTGTTTATGTACTTTATAAGAGAACCATTACGGTAAGATCACAAAGTGATTTTTACTTCAGCTCCACTGTAAAGGTGGGTTTACTGACCACTGAATATCCATCTTCTGAGCATATCCTGTTACTTTATTCACTCAGTGAGAGACGCAAGAAGTCAAGTCTTGATGTTTTTTCTCATCAGAAACTATACCAGGGATGTTCAGTCTCCTTTTCCTACTCTGCCTCTGTGTAACTGTCCTGTGCAACTTAAGCCAGAAGCCCAGGAGCCATCCTGAATTCTTCCCTCTGCTTTAGTTCTTACAACTTTCATTGTAACTTCTCTCATTAATCATTTACCTCTATATTCTCTACTTCGGTCTTCATTCAGACCCTCATCAAATGTTGCCTTAATTATAGCAGCAATTTCCTTTTGGTCGCCTAAATGGGAAATTGGTCTTACTAAATGTCCCTACCTCTTTCCACCCCTAGTTTCTCCTTTACATATCTAGGAGAGGATCGCTTTAATCTGAGAATTTATCATTTATTCTGCAGTCAGAAACTTTTGGTGTTCCCTACTGCATCAGGACAAAGGCCCAATTGCCTAATAAGTTGTTGTGGCTCTCCAGGTTCTTGCCTGGGCAAACAGTAGGTGTTAAAAGGATATTTGTTGAATGAATAAATAAGAAAAACATGTTTTTAATTATCGTAATAATTAAACACAAATTGAGAATTCAAAGATCAACTGTTTCAACTGAGATTATTTTTTTAGAAGAAACTTGGTAGTAGCTAATGGAAGTAAAGAATGATAGATTGTGTGAAGCTGAGATATTATGTTTTGGTGATTTTTTTAACAATTCATGTGTGCGGGCGCCTGGGTGGCTCAGTGGGTTAAAGCCTCTGCCTTCAGCTCAGGTCATGATCTCAGGGTCCTGGGATCGAGGCCCACATCAGGCTCTCTGCTCGGCAGGGAGCCTGCTTCCTCCTCTCTCTCTGCCTGCCTCTCAGCCTACTTGTGATCTCTCTCTCTCTGACGAATAAATAAAATCTTAAAAACAAAAAACAATTCATGTGTGCTTTATGCCTGGGTCCAGTTTGGTTTTTGAGAATAAAAACTAAGGAATAAGGTTATATAATTTTTACTTCTACATGGAAGTCCACTGCTAGAATAACTATAACAGAAATAGAATCTGTTATGAAAATCCTGTACTAAGCCACTGAAATCTTAATATTTTGATGAGACAGTGAAGAAGAGATTCAAATAAGTTTTTTATTCTCATTCTAATTCTTCTTATTAATAAGGATTGCTTAAATCCTGGCCACATATTTTGAAGCTACCACAGGGCTTAGTAGAAAAGAAATCTGTGATTGATTGATTAATCATCTGCGCAATGGACATGGGAGCAGCAGGTTATAATTACTGTGCCAATTTCCTAGCCCTGATTAAATGTTGCTTAAAAATTCAAAAGAGAGTGTTTACTTGGAAGATTTTTGAGGGGAGTTGCTTAGCTTAAATACTGTGAAAGTTTCTTACTCTTTCAAATTGTCTTACTGCCTATTCTAGATTTCTATGTAAAATGACCCATTGAATGAAACTATTAATACTGTCTGAATGCTAAAGAGTACTTTTTGAAGTAGATTTATTCGACATTGGAAGAGTTGCTATTTTGTAGCAGTATTGAAATAATAGTCATAACAATTATTATTATTAGGTCTTGGAGATATTCACAAATCCACAGGGCAATGAATTAATAGAAAAAGAAGCATTAAAACATTCAATTAGTGATCAGTTTGCATTAAAACAAGATAGTATGGCAGAACATATCACATAGACTCTAACAGACCAAAGTTCAAATTTTAGTACTGTTATTTTTAAGATGTATAATGTGTACAGAGAAGTTAATGTATAAAATCTTCAGTTTCACATTTCCAATCAGGAATAGAATGTCACCTTTGTGGCACTATTATAAGGATTAAATGAGAAAATAAATAAACTTCTGGTGACTTAATAAGGACACAATGAAGATGAATGTCTTTTTTTCTTTCCTTTAATATACTTCTGATAAATCCTTTCTTAAAACAGTCCCCCTTGCTTAAAAGATGGAGATAGAACAAATCATTGTTTGATAATACTTGCTTAGTAAATATAAATCAATTATTTAGTTATCGAACACATAATAACCCCATGAAAGGAAGTGAGAATGCAAAGTGGACATAACATGATTCCTGTCCTAGTAAACAAAACAATCTTCATAGCACACAGATATTTACCATGATAAATTCCCATTTTAACCTAATAATTAGAGAAGAATTAAGATTCGTGGACCAGGAGAGGACAAAATTAACTCCGGGAAACTGGAGAAATGCTTCAACAAGAAGGTGAGATTTGAACAGGAATTTGAACCAGCAGTAAGATTTTATAATGTAGGGAAGAGAAGGACTGGCATTTCAGATGAAGGAAACCTCATGAGAAAAGCCATGGACCCAACGGAACAGAGGCTATAGGCAAGGAGCAGAAGTGTGGTGACAGTGGAGAACATGGGATGGTGGTATCCTGAGAGGATGAGGCTGTGAGAATCTGAGGAGACATACTGAAGTACTGTAAACCAAATCACAGGGCTTGGATTTCATCCTGTGGACAACAGGCGGTCAAGAGCAATTTCAAAGAAAGCGGTTGGCATTCATTCTTCCTTGGGAACGTTCATTCTGTTGACTATGAGAGGAATGATTTGATTTGTCTGGGAATAAAAATGGACTGAAAACAAAGAGACCAGTGAAGAGGTACTATTAGAGTCTATAAGAGAGATGACATAGAGGAAAAAAAGCAATAGGTAATGATCAAGACAAGTCCACATTGTTCAGTGAAGAAAATGGTGACAGTCAAATTATGTTGCAAAGTAAGAGAGAGAGAGAAAGAGAGGTTTGAAAGAAGGAGAATGAGTTGTTTTGAATATGTTGGGAATATCTGGGAGACAGATCTGGATCTAATATTTAGGGATCTCAAGGTGATACTTAGGAAAGAGACTCAGAGTTTAGAGTTGAGATTTGAGTACAAAATGTAGATCTTAGATAGAAAGAATAGAGGGGTAGGTTAGCTCTTGCCTAGGATAACAATTTTGAAAATATTCATGGTAACAGTATAACAATTAAGGGGTGGGGAGAGTGAGTCAGCCATTATTTGGAAACTAGGAATAGCTGCAGAGGTAGCTGTTGCATTAGGAAAGCTAAGTGAGATGAGGATTTCTGAAAGGATGATATCAACAGTATCCAAAGCCACAGGAGCATAGATGATGAAGCACGACTCAAGATGTTTAGATTATGCTGTTTCACTTTAGAAACTACCAAGTTTTTTCCTCCAAGGTTGGACATCTGTGGGTATTCTGTAGAGCACAGCCTTTTCAGTTTTACTATGCCTCAGAATCCTGTTAAAATGCAGATTCTCTGGGATGAGACCTGAGATTCAGTATTTCTAAAAAGTTCCAGGTGATACCAGTTTTGTTGGTCTTTGGACAACACTTTGAATAGCAAGGTTCTGGAAATTGATTAAAATATGTAAGTTAAAATTCAGGATATCTTTACTTTGGGAAGTTTTTCTTTCCGTATAAATGGATATTATAGTTCCACATGGGAATTTGTGCTAAGGTAGATTAGAAAGGTCTGGTAGTTTGGATCTTTCTGTGTGTGGCGCACCAGATGGGTTTCATTTTTTTTAAAAATTCATTTGACTGTCTCTAGTCTCCTCTCTTATCTTCCATTTTAGGGGAATAAAAAGCATTTTCTTAATATTTTATTTTATCAGATGAGCTGATACTTCTCTTTGATAGAACCCACAATAAGTCTCAAAATAGGTATTTCTTTTGTGCTTCTGTTTCTGATATTTTTACCACCCATTAGCTAGAAGGAGTCTCATTTGGCAATCTTTCCAGGGAAAAAATACACTGTCCTCAATCCAGATATTTTGAAAATTCCTAGTTTATTGGTGTTCTGATTCTATTTATCTTCCCTGTCTTGCCTCAGAGCTGTGTCTACAAGTCCCTTGTGTCTGTTTTACCAATAAATTGCATGAGCTGTACCACCTCACCTACTTTGTGACTAGACTGTAAGTCTGAAATGTAGAATATAGTGTGCTTTCTACTGGGTGTGGAGGCAGAGCCAGGTAGAAGATTAAGAAAAACAAAAGGACCCAGAGACATTTGGGAAGTGTTATAAGGCTTGATTTAGTGCAATAAACAAGGAAATTGGAAGAGAACATAAATGCAAATGGATTTGTAGAGGTTGAATCAAGAGTAACAGCCTATTGACATATCTGCAATACTTAAAAGGAAAAAGAGAAGAGTCAACTACTGAGGTTCCAAGCCCATTGGACTAAAGAAAATGATGATCCTGTGAATAGAAATCAAGAAATTAGAGGAAGGATCTGATTAAGACTTGGGGGATAAGAGAAGGAAAAGGGTGTTTAATGTGGTGACTCCAAAGATCATAGAAATCGACATCTTTTCCTCAGCTGATATTGATGGTTGGCAATGTGACATGCACATTAATATTAGTTTATAGTAGATTTTACTTAAAGTCTTAGGTAAAAAATGAATTGCTAAGTGAAAGATGTGTACAAGTATTTGAGGAAAGAGGACCTATGAAAAGTCATGCCTTAAAGAGCTCAGTAAAGGAAAAGGACCCAGTGAAAGAAAGAGAAAATGAACAAGAATGATGGTGGGCAAATCAAGTGAGCTCACTGGTATTACCGTCTATGAAAGAGAGAGATTCACAAAGGCAGTGGGAGCAATATGGGTCAGCTAAAAGGTGTTGGAATATGGTGAAAATTAAATAAAAGTCTGTGTTCTTCACACAACAGTTTCACTAGTGCAAGGAAAGCAGAACAGAAACCAAGTTTCAAAGGATTAAAATATGAGGATTTGGCCCCAAAATCTAGGCAATATATTGAGTATTATTCTCTCATAATAAATTAGAAAACAAACATGGGCCATAAAACCTAACTGATTTTAGCAAGTCAGTTGACCTTTCTGGATTTTCTTCCCCTACCCCACTTCTTTTTTTTTTTTTTTTTAAAGATTTTATTTATTTGACACAGAGAGACAGATCACAAGTAGGCAGAGAGGCAGGCAGAGAGATAGGAGGAAGCAGGCTCCCTGCTGAGCAGAGAGCCCGATGCGGGCCTCGATCCCAGGACCCTGAGATCATGACCTGAGCCGAAAGCAGAGGCTTTAACCCACTGAGCCACCCAGGCGTCCCCCCCTACCCCACTTCTATCCTGGAAATTATTGTAGTTCTTTAAAATCATGGAAGAAAATGATATGAAATAGCTTCAGTTCCCTGAAGGAAAGTACATTGTTTCATTGTCATTTCTCCAGCTAATACTTGTGTTCAATTTGGAGAGTACGGGGTAAGACATAGTAGTGAACCTAGGGGTAGGTCTCTTTGTCTTGGATTGACAAAGTGGACGGAGAAATTCAAACACAAAAAATATTTCTTCACTTTGGGTGCTTGTATTTTAAATTCAGATTTTAAATTAATATCTCATTTCATTCAGACACTTTGGTTTTTATTTTTACATTATTCTCTGATATCATTGTTACTGAAGCAGTTGGGCCAACTGTCTCAGTGCCCAATGTAGTTTAGGATACAGAATTTATTATATGCAAACAAATAATGTATCACACATCAAATGTGAAAAATAAGTGCTCTGAAAAGCTCCCTAGCTATGAGGATTTATTCTTTTCTATCCCGGTGGTTTTTATGGGACTTCATGCTCCCTCACAATTCACCTGAAAAGTGATTCTCCACTCGGGCATCAATCCATGACCATCCCAGGATATGTGAACATATGTCAGGTCTAATTGGGTCTCACCATATCCTTCAAAACACTAATTTAAGAACATTCAGGTAATTCAGGAATTAGTTTAAATTTAAGTACAAAATTTCATTTTTGTTTGTAAAATATTCACTGCTCTTTAGAACTCAGTTTAAATAAGAGTTTCTTTTGTGTCTTTGATCAAAGATTTTGATTGAAAAATTATTAAGAATTATAACTCAAGAATGCCCAGGAGCTGTCATTAACAGTTTTTCAGTTTGTTTTTGGAGAATTTAACTCCAATTTATTCCATTTAACTTTTACATAGTTCTTTCTTTAGAAAACCCTCTTGTATTGTTTGCTTCCTTAAAACATTCTATCTAGGACTTGAGATCAAACAATACATTTGTCAGAAACCAGATATCTTAGTCATTTGGTTTTGGAAATAATATTCAACTTAAAGCAGCAAATTAGAAGAGTTTACTAAAGAAAATGATGACTCTCCTTTTAACCTTTTTGAGAAAGAGCTCTTTGTATTATGTAAAGTCAAACTTCAGCTTTCCTGAAGTTTTCCTGGTCATTTACGAAGGTTAAATTTCTTTATGAGATGAAATCCTACTTAAAATAATATGAACAATATCACACAGCCATAATTTTAAAGTCAGTGATGACACACTTAATTCCAAGGGGTGCACTGCATTGTTTCATAGTGTGTTCATTAATCAAAGGTCATGGTATATATGTTGCATTATCATAATTTTCTAATTAATTTATTCTTTATACATGCTTATACATTTTCCGATTGCATTTCATTAACTCATAGTTTTCTTGTAATGTTGTGCTTTCTTTCCATGTTCAAAGAATCTCTTTAATTCAATTTCTCTGTTTCTCCTCATACAGTCTGGCAGCCAGATATGCAACTCAGTCTAATCACAGTGGAATTGCAACCAGTCAAAAAAAGCCTACTAGGTCAGTTAATATCTCTAATTTATTGCTTGTTAGTGATAATAAAGTAACTGCCCAGTGGTATTTTGTCCTATCATTCTAAATTTTTTTCATAAATTACATACTTCTGGATGAAAAGTTTAGAAGACTGAATTCTTCCGAGTGGATTTCCATATGCACTCTCCAGGATGAGCATGTCTGTGTTAGATCATGAGATGGGTTTTGACTTCTTCTGTTTTAGTTTTGTTATATATACTGTTATGACTGGGCTGAAGTCTAGCTTCTAGGCTTAGAGAAAGTCAAGGAAAACATTACTTTGAAGGCCCCATTCCTTCCAGGTTACAGAATCTGGAAGTTACACGACAAGAATGTAATTGTTTTTTGTGACGGGCATGCCTTATTAGTTACTGTGCATTTTGAGGCAGAATTGAGAAATACTGGCAGATTTTTGTGGGGAGGTTAGCACCAGGTTACCACGTCAACCTGGACTGTTCCTTTACCTATAATAGTTTAAAGTTTTGGTTCTTTATGACATACATCTTTTAAAGACAGTCTGTTACAGCACATGACTGTATGATGTACTGTTTGGAAAATACTGATAGATAAATGTATATTGAAAGTGTTTGATGTTTTTTTAAAAAATGTTAAGTTGCCGAAGGCATGATGGTACAGCTGAGTGGAGCCACAGCAAATGTGTTTTGCACCCCTGATTATTATGTGGTTGTATTGTATGTGCCATCTCCTTCACTGGGGAAGTATCTCTGTGGTGGCTTCCTAATCACTGCTTTGATAATGTATCCTATTATGCCATGTTCGACCACAAGGACTGCTTATGATGCCTTGATGTGAGGTATGTGCTTTTCCTCTTGCCTTGGTTTTCTCAGTTATGTTCATTTCCATAGTAATTAAAATGATTCTGAAAAAAAAATAAATAAAATGATTCTGGAGAGAAAAATTTAAAGCGTATTTAATTAAAAGTAGGAAAAATTATATAATTCAAATGTGCAAAAAACAGTGACCTGCTATGTACACTTTTTATTACCACTTCTAAGACTCATGCATATAAAATATATTTTAAGTACATTAATTTAATAGAACATTTCTCTCTCTCTCTCTCTCTCTCTTTTTGTTGGTTTCATTCTCATTTCTCTTTTTATTACTTTGATGAATGATCTGGAGCTCTGGCTGTCTGTCAAATTAGGGTAATGAGAAGAGCAAATGGATTTTTTAATTTGTTTTAATTTGTTCTTCTGAGAACTGAAGATCACTTGCCTTCATGGGTCACAGTAAAGATTAAAATGCATTTTAATTGCTTTCTAGAAACAGGTCAAGTTTCATTGCAAACAGGGCAAGTTTTGTGACAAAATTTGTTTATACATGTGAGTTTGGAATGAACTTTCTAAGTCTGTAGCTGTGTCTGGAGGAATAGTTCTCAGATTTATTATGATTGGGGCATTTGGCCAAATTAATTAATTGAGTTCTTTCTTTAGAATGCAGTCATTGGTACTCAAAATTCCTGGTGTCTGTGGTTTTGTGCTATACTTATATAACCTCTAGATCCATTTGAGCAAAAGTTAAAGGCTGGAATCATTTGGAAAATGTTCCAATCTTGTACATGGCACAGCTTCTAATTAGCAAAATAGGTGGAGGAACTATTTATTAGCCATATGTATTTAAACTCCAGAATACAGGCAACATTTTGAAATGATTAACTATTCCAAGAAAGCAGCACTTCTGTTTTTAAGCTGGTATTTGTGTTTTCCTGATGTTCATTCCCTGTTGTAATACCTTTACTATTTTGAAAAGTAACTATGGTATTTAAGAGTTTGATTTCCTAAGAATCTATGGACATAATATATCAATTATGAAGGTGGAGTTAAAATATGAAAATAGTAACAACTGATCTTGAAATTGTGATATATCGGGCACCAATATAACAGATATACACACTCTTTCATTTTAAAAATTTAGAATAGAGAACAGTAAAAATTTCTGTGCTTCATTTATAAGGCCTGGAGTTTTTTTTCTTTTAAAATAGAAATTATCAGAGCAGTACACAGAGACATTCACATGGTGGCAGCAAATGCTAGCAAAGAGGCTAACATCCTTTAGTATCATGTTGTTAAATACGACTTAGAGTGCCAATATTAGGTCTTAATTACTAGTTTTAGTTTACGCAGATTGTTTATTGTTTATTGTACATATACAATATGTTAATAGGGTAGAATAAGATATAGCGATTGTATATTGTAGGTGCAATTCATGAAATCATTGATACTTGAAATTTTAAGGTGAAAACTACTTAAACAGTGACACAAGTGATCCACACTGATATTTTAGTCCACATAAAATAACTGCAAATCACAACCTAATGTCAAACTTCCCCTAACTTTAACAGTTTGCCTATTATTTCCTCTTGTCCTGTGTTTCATCCCCAAAGACTAGCAGAAGTCACTGTCCCTGTAGGTGTATTGTACGTTGCCATTCTGCTAACAGAGATTTTCTGCTTCTGAGACCTGGATCCTCTCTTGTTATATCACCTCTGTGATCAGCTGGCCACACTTGTAAGATAATTAGCTAATGTGTAGGTGCTTATTTTTGGCAAAGCGATTAAAGAAAAAAAATTTTTTTGAGGCAGACCAGTAAAATATAAATTAACTCATGACCTTGGTCTCTGCATCATGGTTGAACTGGAATAGCTTACTACCTTAGAAATGCAATAAGCATTTGCTATTAGCAATTTGTTCAGTAACTTTATTCTTCTCGTTATTATCAACTTGATTTAGGAAACAGCTATCTAAGAGAAAGACAAATGTCCCATACATGGAAAAGAACAACTTAACAACTGTAAATAGGTGATTAGCACCCTGAGAACATAACACATTTGTGTGTTATTTACCTTGCTCTTCATGTAATTGTTACAGTATTTTTAAGTCAAAGTGTTATTCATCAGAGGTGTGGTATGACTTTTTTAGTTAAAGGTTATTTTATTTCTAATTGCTCTACCATCTTAATATCATTTGAGGGCATGTTTATTAAAAAAGTGAAATAAGATTTTTCTGAAGATTCTTAATCCTTGTGTTTAACTATTTATCACTTAACCCACCATTTTCTGCTAAACAGATTTTAGAACATCATATATTGTGCTTTTTCCATTAAGGCTTCCCTGATCAGAACCTCCTACCCCCTATCTTTCTGTAATATACAATAATGATGTAATTTTTCTTATACTATTTCAGGCTTCCAGGTCCCTCTAGGGTGCCAACTGCAGGCAGCAGCAGCAAGGTCCAGGGAGCCTCTAATTTAAATAGGAGAAGTCAGAGCTTTAACAGCATTGACAAAAACAAGCCTCCAAATTATGCAAATGGCAATGAAAAAGGTAAGTGTTGGCCTGTTAAATCATTATGGCACAAGTCTAACGTATTGGTCTTGTAAATTACAGGCTACGTCCAATATTTGAGCAGGGTTAATGCCTTTTGGAATGGCATTGTTATTAGAGTGGTTTCATGTTTTCTAACTGCCCCCTCCTGAATTCCAGCTTTCTTCAGGGCTTTTCTTATCTGACGAACATTTTAAGAATATAAGCTCATTTATTTTAAAGTGGCTAATTATATACCCAAGTATAAAATCTGTTTCTCCAAAACATTTCCTCCTGGTTGTATATAAATAGCATTTTCTTTTGTCTTCTTATGTTTTATGAACAATTATTGTAAAATCATAAGTCTATTTTAGGTTTATTTGACTCTTTAGCTTCAGTTGACATAAATGCTGTAAGTGTTTTGAGCATCAAAACTTGAGACATAATCAGGGTGGATATTTAATTTTTTATAGGAGCAGGACACAGAAATAATGTGACCTTAGTTTTCCCTAAAGAGACAAATTATCCATGTTTGTTTTATTTTCTTGAAAGAGTTCAGAATAGAAATATCAGATCACAAAATCATCGGGAAGAAAGGACACTTAGTGGAAATCTATGTTAAAGGCAAATTATATATTAACTAGATGATACACAGTTCTCTGTGTTGTGCACAGTGTGCTTTTGATGAGGGGCTTGCTTGATACATTGTACTGTGGAGCATGGGTTCATGTGAGAGAGTGTGCATTTTACATCTAAACCACGAGAAAATCAAGAACCTGTGCTTTTGGAGGCAGAGTGAGTGTGTGAGAGACCAAGGCCTGTGGCTGAGTTTTGAGGTAGTTTCTTCAAATCCATAGAACTTTAACTTCTCTTTACAGTATTTAACTTTCCATGCAGCAAAACATGAAGTTCAAAAGTAACAAACATGCTTAGTTGGTAGAATAGCTGGCAAATTTAACCTGGTTGGAACTTTTATACTCACATTAGATCATTTCAAATTGTTTCATACAGATGATGTGATCTGACAACTTTCTTAGACATGAATTGACTTAGACACAAATTGACAGATAATCTATGAACTGGACCCTTTTGTGAAAACTTCTGATGCATTTAAACAAAATTGGACAGAACATAAATCCCTGAAAACAAGGCAGTGTGTATTGATCCCTATAATATTCTCTGTTCATGAATGGAATGGAAAGAGAAGAAAATAATATATAATTGGAAGTCAGGAGTTTGTCTTTAAAATATAAAATAAAACCTCTGATTTAGGAACATAAGAAATTTTACTGAATACTTATACTTTCCTGAGGGAACGGGAGACAACAATTACTCAGAAAAACTTTCTTCTTTTGTGACTTTCCTAGAAAGCGTCATACGAAGTCTGTATGTGCTATGAAAGTCTGAAGGAAAGTTCATTTAGTCATATGGATGTGTTGGATGGACTGTTCATATATCCAGCTTAACTACAGGATTCTACAATTATGTAATATTTTTGTAAAAAACGACTAACATTGGCAGAGATTTAGAAATGCTTTAGATGATCTAACACTTTGATATCGTAACGTATCTGAAATTTTCTGTCATGTGAAATGGTTTTCTCCATTTCTGATATCTAAAAGTAAAAATCTAAAGATAGACAAGCATTTATATTTTTCCATAGCCATTCAACCTCTCTTATGAGCAAAATTAGGAAGTAGTAATGTTAATAATATCCACAAGGTGGAGACAGATGACATACATTATGAGGTATTTGATTCAAAAAAGCAGATTTCCTTAGGTCTACATCTACAGCAAAATACCAGGGTTTTCATTACTTTTAATTCCCAAATAACTAAAAATTCAGTAGCATTCAAAGTGTGTGATCTCACAGTCACAAACATTTATAGTATGTCCAATATAGGCATTAAGTGTCTGAAAACTGCCAATAAGAACTGATGCATAAATTGTATCATATGATTGTTACGTGGGATTTTCTATTAATGTGGAATTACAACTTTATCAATGCATCCAATATCAATGTTTCCAAATTGATCATTCTGCCATATTTTATATTTCTGAAATACTATCTTGGGGCACCTGGGTGGCCAGGTGATTAAGCATCTGGCTCTTGATTTCAGCTCAGGTCATGATTTCAGGGTCCTGAGACAAAGCATCACATCAGGCTCCACACTGAAGGTGAAATCTGCTTGAGATTCTCTCTCTCCCTCTCCCTCGGTCCCTTCTGCCACTTGTGCACACACACTCTCTCTCCCTCTCTGTTAAATAAATAAATAAATAAAATATCTTTTAGACAATAAAATATCTAAAATTGTAAGAACAAACAAAACAATAATAAACATCACATACAAAACAATTTATAATTTACTCTCTAGGCTATCAGAATGGTATATCCTTTTGGATAAGAATGTTTTCTTTAGTCTTTTTGACATGGATATTTATAGTGGTAGCACAATCTATTTAAAAATAGAAGATTCCTTCTGTTGACAGGCTGATGTCTGTCACAGACCAGTCTGTGTACATATCCCAGATATGATCAAGTAAGGTGAAAACCAAGTAAGAGTTTTCAAAGGTCACAATATTATAATGACAGAATTCAGAAAATACTAATTTGAGTATTCTAATTAATTGCTACTCTTTTTTTAGTTATTAGAAAGTGTAACATTTAAATTTAACAAATTAAGGGGGCACCTGGGTGGCTCAGTTGGTTAAGCATCTGCCTTCGGCTCAGGTCATGATCCCAGGGTCCTGGGATCCAGGATCGACACCTGCATCAGGCTCCCTGCTCAGCGGAGAGCCTACTTCTCCCTCTCCATCTGCCTGCCACTCTGCCTGCTTGTACTCTCTCTCTCCCTGTCAAATAAATAAAATCTTCAAAAAAAAATTTAACAGATTAAGATGTTTTACTTGAGGGATTAACCAGATTGTCTGCAGTGTATTTCCCAAATGCTTGTATGTGGAAATATACTCTCTACTTTCTTAACAAGTTTTGGGCGATGAGTTATATGAACCACTTGAAGAATCTCCAGAATTTGGGATAGATAATAAAGATTTATTCATAATTAAAACACTTTCATTTCCCTATTTAAAAACACGCTGTTGAATGCACAGTAGCTTTTCACCTGTATAGCATTGTAAAAGTAACTTCTTTGCAAATTGCGTGACTTATGAAAGGAAATCAGTAGAGAATCACAAATGGCCACTTCAAAAGATCCATCTAATATCATTTTAATAATAATACAATTCAAGAACTAGGATGTTCACTCACTATTTCACCAAATGAGCTAAAATGTCAGTGAACAGGGCCATAGATGCCCCTTTGCTGAGGCCAAAAAGAAATGTTGTTACAGTAGGAGGCCACGGGGTGGCACCCTTCTGCAGAAATGGAATGTGGGAACAGATTTTTCAGAATAAATGGTGAAATGAAGATAGCGCTGTTTGTAGAGAAAAATTTCTTCTGAGAGTCCCAAATTTCTTCTCTCAGTGACCTGGCATTCAGATACTGACAATGAATAATATATTCCAATGCCAGCATTTATCAGTTTGCCCATACACTATAGACAAGATGTATGCTTTAAAGAAAAATTAAATACCTGTTCCCTGGAAATCAGGGATCATGTGAAAATGGTGCCTTGGTTCATTTATATATACACTTTCTATGCTTGAAGCAGCTCATCTTAAGAAATCATTCTTGTACAAAATCTGGGTATTAAATATGAAAAAAAGGTACACAGTTTCATCTTACAAGGAATGTAAATATCCCTAGCTTTATTTGGAATTCAGTTTCTGAATTATGCTCTGTAAACACTTGTTGCTTGACAGAGTTTGTTAGCAGAGAGTTGTTTTTCATGTTGCTAAGAAACATGCCACAGTACCAGAGGGCATTTTGCCATCTTTTTGTTTCTCCCAAGTGATTCTTTCATTGAACCTGCACATCTACTAGAGAGATGTCCTTTCTGTTCACCTGGATCCTAATAAAATGTCTTCTGCTCTGGAATGGTTCACTCTCATTTACACTCAACACAGGTTGAACAGGATTGATACTGAGAATTTGGCAACATTGCTGTTCAAATTTTAAAACTATAAGGTTTAAAACTATAATGTGAACGTTGCATGAATCATGGAACTTTGCTAAAATGTAGCTATCTGATTCTTCAGTACTTAAGTTTTTGTTGTTGTTGCTAGTTGCCCTGAAACTACTGTATTATCAGAGAACTAAACTGTTTGTTTGTTTATTAACATATAATGTGTTATTTGTTTCAAGGGTACAGATCTGTGAATCATCAGTCTTACACATTTCACAGCACTCACCGTAGCACATACCCTCCCCAATGTCCATAACCCATCCACCCTATCCCTGCCCCAAGCACCCCAGTAACCCTCAGTTTGTTTACTGAGATTAAGAGTCTCTTATGGTTTGTCTTCCTCCCTGGTCCCACCTTGTTCCATTTTTTTCCCTCCCTACCCTCCACGACTGCCTCTCAAATTCCTCATATCAGAGAGATCATATGATAATTGTCTTTCTCTGACTTATTTTGCTTAGCATAATACCCTCTAGTTCCATCCATGTCGTTGCAAACAGCAAGATTTTGTTTCCTTTGATGGCTTCATAGTATTCCATAGTATATATATACCACATCTTCTTTATCCATTCCTCTATTGATGGACATCTAGGTTCTCTCCATAATTTGGCTATTGTGGACATTGCTGCTATAAAGATTTGGGTGCATGTGCCCCTTCGGATCACTACATTTGTATCTTTGGGGTAAATACCCAGTAGTGCGATTGCTGGGTCGAAGGGTAGCTCTATTTTCAACTTTTTGAGGAACCTCTATACTGTTTTCTAGAATGGCTATACCAGCTTGCATTCCCACCAACAGTATATGAGGGTGCCCATTTCTCCATATCCTTCCCAACATCTGTCATTTCCTGACTTGTTAATTTCAGCCATTCTGACTGGTGTGAGGTGGTATCTCATTGTGGTTTTGATTTGTATTTCCCTGATGCCGGGTGATATTGAGCACTTTTTCATGTGTCTGTTGGCCATTTGGATGTCTTCTTTGCAGAAATGTCTGTTCGTGTCTTCTGCCCATTTCTTGACTGGGTTATTTATTCTTTAGGTGTTGAGTTTGATAAGTTCTTTGTAGATTTTGAATACTAGCTCTTTATCTGATATATCATTTGCAAATAGCATCTCCCATTCTGTCAGTTGTCTTTTGGTTTTGTTGACTGTTTTGCTGTGCAACAGCTTTTGATATTGATGAAGTCCCAATAGTTCATTTTTGCCCTTGCTTCCCTTGCCTTCGGTGATGTTTCTAGGAAGAAGTTGCTGCGGCTGAGGTTGAAGAGATTGCTCCATGTGTTCTCCTCAAAGATTTTGATGGATTCCTGTCTCACATTGAGGTTTTTCTTCCATTTTGAGTCTACTTTTGTGTGCGGTGTAAGGAAACGGTCCAGTTTCATTCTTCTGCATGTGGTTGTCCATTTTTCCCAACACCATTTGTTGAAAAGACTGTCTTTTTCCCACCGGACATTCTTTCCTGCTTTGTCGAAGATTAGTTGACCACAGAGCTGAGGGTCCATTTCTGGGCTCTTTATTCTGTTCCATTGATCTGTGTGTCTGTTTTTGTGCCAGTACCATACTGTCTTGATGATGACAGCTTTGTAATAGAGCTCGAAGTCTGGAATTGTGATGCTACCAACTTTGGTTTTCTTTTTCAACATTCCTCTGGGTATTCGGGGCCTTTTCTGGTTCCATATAAATTTTAGAATTATTTGTTCCATTTCTTTGAAAAAAATTGATGGTATTTTGATAGAGATTGCATTAAATGTGCAGATTGCTTTAGGTAGCATAGACATTTTCACAATATTTGTTCTTCCAATCCATGAGCATGGAAAGTTTTTCCATTTCTTTGTGTCTTCCTCAATTTCTTTCATGAGTACTCTATAGTTTTTTGAGTACAGTTTCTTTGCCTCTTTGGTTAGGTTTATTCCTAGGTATCTTATGGTTTTCCGGTGCACTTGTAAATGGGATTGACTGCTTAATTTCTCTTTCTTCTGTCTTGCTGTTGGTGTATAGAAATGCAACTGATTTCTGTGCATTGATTTTATATCCTGATACTTTACTGAATTCCTGTATGAGTTGTAGCAGTTTCGGAGTAGAGTCTTTTGGGTTTTCCACATAAAGTATCATATCATCTGCAAAGAGTGAGTGTTTGACTTCTTCTTTGCCAGTTCGGATGCCTTTTGTTTCTTTTCGTTGTCTGATTGCTGAGGCTAGGACTTCTAGTACTATGTTGAATAGCAGTGGTGATAGTGGACATCTCTGCCATGTTCCTAGAGTTGCTGCTCTTCCCTTTGAGCTCCCATTGAGTTTGTAGGTGTCCAGAGTGGTTTGGTAACTGTCTAGCTGAACTCCTGGGATCCAGTTATATTTAGGTCTCCTACTTCTCTGTCATCTTGCTCCTCCTCTCCTAAACTGTTTATTTTCTTTTCAAGGCAATGCAGATATGTTTTATTTATTATATTGCTTTATGAGTGACTGAATTATGTGTTCCACCATGACTTTTTGCTTTATTTCCTTGAGACTTAAAAAGCCTAAAATAAAATGTCAAATGAAAATTGCTGGCTAATCTTAGGGATTTTCATGAGGTAATAATGTAAGTAGGTACGTATATTAGGTAATATGATTAAAGAGACTTGAGAATATATGTTGTTTGCTTATGTATAAATGCTCACATATGGAGCTATACACATATTATACATGCCTGTACATAAATTACATACTGTTTCCAAAAACTGGCTGGCGAGTGAAAGTTTCCCTGAATTTCACAATACTCCACAAAGTGGCACTGTAACATTGTAGGAGCAGAATGGACAGCTCCTCTAGGGTCTCTGTAATCCCATTCCATGTTTCTGTTAAGTCAACCTAAAGTTGACTATTGAGACATTTCATGAGTAATCATTCATGGAAGGTAGTGTGCTGAGGTGAACAAGGGCCCAGTTGGTAACAAGACGTATTTGGATTTGAATGCTACATCTTTTATTTTTTATTTTTATTTTTATTTTTTTGTTACCTTTAAAATGTTCAAATGTATTTTGGTGCGTTACAGTGAAATGGGAATCTAAAGTGACTAATTGCCATGGTCACATCAATAAATCATTTCCTTCCTTTCACAATGACCTGTGATACTGAAGTTTCCCTGTGTTTAGCAGGGATCAGAGATAACAAGGTGTGCAATGTCCCCTACACAGTGACCACTTAAAAATGAATGGTGCTCTTGTCGTCATTTTTGTTAGTTTGTGTTACTTTGTATATTGTTATTCTTTTGTTACTTTGTAAGTTGAAAGCTGGTTTAGCAACATACTATTCAACAAGGAAGAAGAAGTAAATAGATTGAAGACAGTCCTTGTGTCCTTTCTCAGGCTAATGACACTGTTGGCAACATGGCACTAAATGCTAAAGCTAGCTGACATTCCACAGAGAAATGTTACTTAAACTTTTCACATACCTGTTGTGACTATCAAATTTGTCCGTGTTTATTAATTTTACTAGAACTAGATTGGCATTTTTTCCAGGTCATCAACAGTTTTTTTTATTGTTTTCGTTTTTGTTTTTGTAAGATGAGATAACTAAAAATTAACTCTGTCAATTTATTTATTTTCTAAGCATGAATTAAAATGTATTCTTATATCAACTCAGAAGGACGGTGCAGGTAGGATGCCCAAGGAGATAATATATAATGTACTCAGTAAAGACGGTTTCCTATCATATTCTCCCCATTTATATCCAGCTCATCGAGGAAGAAAGACACCATGCTTCAAGAAGTTACCCAATTAACTTCACTCCTGTGACAAACATGTGGCTTTCTAGAGAGCCATGCCAGCAGAATTTCTGGGTGGGCAGCGAACACATAGAAACAAGAGAGAGTCAAAAGCCTCCTAAATTTAGAGTCAGAAAAACCTGAGCTCCCATCTTGATTTTCTCTTTTCTAAGTTTTACTATATGTGTGAACTGGAACAAGTTACTTTTGCATTTTAAGCTTCAGTTTTCCCATTTATAACAAGAGAAATCATAAGTATATTGTAGATTATTAGGGGTTTAAGTGAGATCCCATGTTTGAAGAGCTTTCAGTGTGATACCGTGTATCAAAGTACTTGGGGAAAAAGTGAGCAGTTGATAAATAGTATTATTTGGTTGTAGCGGAGCTGATAATGGGGGATGTGGAGGTGGAGGAAGGAAAGGAGAGCGAGTGGAAGAAAATTCCTCTTTAGGAGCTAGAGACAGAAGGCCTTCTGTCAGGGCTGTAGGCAGAGAAAGTCTCTGCAAGTTCAAGGCAGATCCATTGCGAGGATGCCTTTAAAAATATGTGCATTCGATATCTGGACATTTCCTCATACCCAGATAACAGCTCATTCATGGTCAGAAGCTGAGTTATCAACATTCAGAAATATACCTGTGAGACCAGGCTACTTAATAGTGAATGCAGAAATCGTAGAGAGACTAGAATCTGTGGCATTACCCACTCCCGAGGAGCTGCACATGCTAGCTTTTCTTCCGCTGATGTCATGCAGCCTTGACTGTGAGGAGTCCAGGGAGACTCTTATTATTCCAGTGCCTTCGTGATGCACAACAACTATGATTTGCCCTCTTAATGAGACCTGAAGCACCTCACTGCTGCTCAATAGAGACAGGCTGGGGACAGATTGAGAGTGGAGCTTCGAGAAGTGGCTTCTATATGGGTACTCATCTGAGGACGATTTTACAGCTGTTACTGTGACCGTGACTGTGGTTTGGATGTGGATGTCGTAATCTGGAGTCCCTCCTGTCTCATCTTTGAGACTAGTGATGTTGAAATGCCTCTTCTGCACTTGAACGGTCGTAGCAGTCTATCTAGCTGATGGCAGCACACTTAAGGAGCCTCCTGCCAGATTCTCTTCCACCTTTTTCTGGCATTCCCACCAGAGGTCCCAAGCACGCAGGAATAGGAGTCTCCTGACTTCTTAACTGAGTTGCAGATACACAGAAGCTCCACACTAAATAGGTGGCCATCGGGAAACCTGATGGGCTTCTTCTGTTTGCAGAATCCCTTGCCACAAACTGTCAAGCATCCAGTGAATACAGAACCGGACGAGGCTCTGAAAGTTCACAGGGCAAAGAATATTCATGTGGCATAGCTAGGGAACATTTAATAAATTCAGTCCAATCAGATACTGTCATAAGAATCATTTTTGAGAGCTGATAATATCAGCAATTGCCATGATTTCTGAGTCATTCAACCTTTGTTACTTGAAACATGGTTTGTGACCAGCAGCATCATCATCCTCTGGAGCTTGTGAGAAATGCAGAATCTCAGGGCCCACACCCCCCTCTGCTGAATCACGATGTGGTGTGCAGTCCATAGCATCCCCATGTCACTTACGTGCACAGTAAAATTTGAGAACCTCTATTAAGTTGAACACTTAGGATATCAGACAGTCTATGCATAATCATAGGCATGGTCTTTGCTTTAATGGAACCTACAGTATAGTAGGAAACAGGCAATTACAGTGGAGTTATAATGGTTATTAAGAGAGGAAATAATAAGCTATGGAAAAATGCAAAGGAGCCACCAAATCTAGACTTGAGGCTGGGATGATCAGAAATGGGGGGTGGGGATAATGCTTTTGGTTTCTGTTTCATTTTTTGGTTTTTTTGTTTGTTTGTTTTGTTTTTTCCCAGAGGACGTGAGGTCAAAATTCAGACCTCACCGATTAATGGGAAATATTCTGAGGACATATTTGGTAGGCATTTCCAACTGCAGGTAGTCAGTGTGCTCATTCTGGTACTGAGAATGATTCAAATTACGATGAAATGTTACCGGTCTCTGGAAGGGATCTGAATGTGTAAGTGAAAAAAATTTAGAATTACCTGTACTTAAAAGAGATTGAAGTAAAAGATTGAAATCCATTAACAGAGAGTGAATGTATTTGTGACATTGGGTACTTTGAAGCTTGTTGGATTTGTTTGTCTTGAATTAGTCAATACTCCTACTGTTTTTCAGAACACCTTAATGTTTATGTACGAACCTAATGGATTTCTACAAATATTCTAGAAATGGACACAAATACAGACTTTACATGAGTACTGAAAAGCATCAATTTATCATCATAGGCTGTACAATTTACATATACCATGTAAGCATTTTGACTTTTCAGTAAACTATTACATTTTAAGATAGAGTATGTATGTACAGTCTTACCTTAACTTTTGCCAGTTGAAATATGGAATTGTAGAAAAGTAAGGCATATTAGAATTAATGTTGTTATACCAGTTTTTAAAATAAATATTAAGGAGGGCTCTTGGGATGAGCACTGCGTGTTTTATGTAAGTGATGAATCACTAAATCCTACACCTAAAACTAATACTATACTGTATGTTAACTAACTGGAATTTAAATAAAAATTTGGTAGAAAATATTGTTAAATATAAAATGCATTTGTCTATTCTTGTTAACATAAATTTCACAAATCATATCATTTTAGGCATGCTTTTTAAAAAAAGTTGAACGCACATAGATGTTCAACTGATAATTTGACTTGTTTTTGTTTCTAATTTCTTTATTTTCTCTTTTTGTGTATTAATTTCCTTTCCTGAAAAATTATTAAAAGTAGTATTTGGTACTAATTGGTTTGATTACATATCATTTTCATACATTTTGAAGAAAACATTTAAAATAAAAACATTGTAGTTTATCATTGTGAATACTTAATGAAATTAAGTGGGCTCCAATTCCTGAATATTACGGAGAGGATATTATTTATAAAATATTTTCATTGGACATTTCATCAAAAATGGCCCTGCATCTATTCATCAGTGCTTAGTCTGTTAACAGTGCTAAATGATGCCTCTTTTACCTAGATATCTAATTTAATCATTGATCATTTCATGTCTTAGAAAAAAAAAAGATGAAAGAAGGAGGCATTTACAGTAGATGAAGTTTAAAGTAAACGACCATAATTCTATTGCTCCCCAAGGTGAATTGACATTTATACTGAGTTCTTTAAACTCCAAGCTCAGTTCTTTCTGTTCTATGCCATGTTATAAAATCACTCTTTGATTTAGTTTTTCATACTTAAGAATGAGGCATTAGTCAGTGTTAGAAGAGTCATAGAACAGTTCATACCATAATGATATTTCTGAGCAGAAAGTAACCACATTCATTATAAAGTCCTTATAAGACAAGGCCTTAATTTTTCCATAGCTCCCCAAAAGTAGCTTGAGATTTCATTAGTATTTAGTTTTTTCAGGTCACTTCAGGAGGCTACAGGTGTGCTGGTTAGGAGCACCAGCTCTGACTTGTGTTCAAATCCAGGCTGGGTGACCTTGAACAAGTTATACAGTTTTTCTTTCCCTTAGTTTTTTATTTATGAAATAGGGTTTTTAAAAATATCAATACCTACCTTGTAGGGTTGTTATAAGGATTTGTATAATATACATATGTATTATATGATGCATATATAATATAAATATATCTAGATATAAATGTATTATATATAAACATATAACATATATATACATATACGCATATGTGTGTGTGTGTGTGTATATATATATATATATATATATATATATGTTGGTAGATAATCTGAACCATATAAGCCTAAATTTCAATGCTTTTTTTATACAAGTAAAAGCAAACAATATTAACTAAGACCTAAGTCATGATTCATTAGCATGTTTAACCAGATGACAATAAGCCAGTCTCCCTGTAAGGTAAAATAATTTCTCAACATTTATATGCAACGTATTTTTATATGGCCATGAAGAATCAATTTAGTGCTCTGAGCTACAGCAGTAATTGGAAAAAATATAAAGAATTGCTTAAGGGGAGGATAGTGTTTTGTCTTTAGATATGTATGACTAGCCAAGTTCATCTGGGTAAGAGTAATTTTAGAAGGGAAAAAGGAGAAGTTGTTTTCCAACATCAATGGCTCTCAAGTCCTGAATTTTTGATATAGGATATGAAAACAACCACATCACCAAAGTGATTGACGCCACGTGGCAGGGCTGCATTCAGCTCACAGGAGAGATCCTTAACTGTGTCTATGGTTAGAAGTACTTAGAAATATGGTATACATGATCAAATGTCATCAACCTCTTTATTATTTTGTCTTCACGTCCAGATTCCTCCAAAGGACCTCAGCCATCTTCAGGTGTAAATGGTAACACGCAGCCCCCTGGCACCACGGGGCAGCCCCCCGCCTCTGCCATCCCTTCTCCGAGCGCCAGCAAGCCCTGGCGCAGCAAGTCCATGAATGTCAAGCACAGCGCCACCTCCACCATGCTGACCGTGAAGCAGTCCAGCCCAGCCACCTCCCCCACACCACCGGCAGACAGACTGAAGCCCCCTGTCTCAGAAGGGGTCAAAACAGCCTCCTCGGGACAGAAATCCATGCTTGAAAAATTCAAGCTGGTCAACGCCCGAACTGCTTTACGCCCCCCACAGTCCTCCAGTTCGGGGCCCAGTGATGGGGGGAAGGACGACGATGCCTTTTCTGAATCTGGGGAGGCGGAAGGTTTTAACAGCGGTCTGAATAGCGGTGGCTCAACCAACAGCAGCCCCAAAGTGTCCCCTAAATTAGCCCCTCCAAAAGCTGGAAGCAAAAATCTCAGCAATAAAAAGTCTTTGCTACAGCCAAAGGAAAAAGAGGAAAAGAACAGGGACAAAAATAAAGTCTGCCCTGAAAAACCGGTCAAGGATGAGAAGGATCAGGTGACAGAGACGGCTCCGAAAAAGACCTCTAAAATTGCAAGCTTGATCCCAAAGGGTGGCAAGACAGCAGCAGCCAAGAAAGAGAGCTTAATCCCTTCTTCCAGTGGCATTCCAAAACCGGGCTCGAAGGTGCCCACAGCGAAGCAGACCGTTTCACCTGGCAGCGCCGTGAGCAAAGAGTCGGAGAAATTCAGGACTCCCAAGGGAAGCCCTTCCCAGTCCTTACCTAAGCCCACGACCGCTGAGAAAGCAAGCACATCCAGTTGCCCTGCTCCGTCGGAATTAAGGGAAGCCAGCCAAGCTCCTCCCCCCAGCTCCTGCGCGGCGTTGGTGGCACAAGGCGGTGGGCAGACCCCGGGGAATGGTGCTGTCCAGGTCCCTCAGCAGCAGCAGCACAGCCACCCCAACACGGCCACGGTGGCCCCATTCATCTACAGGTAAGGCGGCCACTGTGCGCCCACCGTCGTGAGCTCCTCCAGGGCTTCCTACTCCGCCTGCCACAGGGAGGTCACTAGAGCTGTTTTACCTCATCGTTTTGGAGCACTTTGATTCTGAAGACCAAGGGCTAGGGTTTCAGTTTTTAAGAAAAAAAAAATATCCAGTAGGCCCAGTCCTGTTCTCCCTCCTCTTCCCCTTTCCTGTCCTCTCGTCCCTTCTTTGTAAGAACGGGAGGCCTTCAGAAGTTAGCTTACTTGTTCTCAGAGGGGGAGGAAAACCCAGACACCATGACTCCCTCCCACGTCTGCTACTGTTACAACTTCTACTGCTACTTTTATTATTAGTCTTTTTTTTTTAATTTATTCTTTGCCCAAGGTGTACAGGTCTGTGAATCATCAGGCTTACATCTTTCACAGCATTCACCGAAGCACAAACCCTCCCCAATGTCCATAACCCATCCACCCTATCCCTACCCTCCCACCCCCCCAGTAACCCTCAGTTTGTTTTGTGAGATTAGGAGTCTCTTATGGTTTGTCTCCTTCCCCATCCCATCTTGTTTCATTGTTTTTCCCTCCCTACCCCCCACGACCCCCCACCCAAAGGTAGTGATTCTCAGGGGCACGTGCACCCGAATGTTTATGGCAGCAATGTCCACAATAGCCAAACTATGGAAAGAACCTAGATGTCCATCAACAGATGGATGGATCAAGAAGATGTGGTATATATATTATTAGTCTTTTAAAGTAATTCTCAGTTTTATCGAGTTGACAGACATTTTCGTTTCACCCCAGGGAGAAAGTGTGTCATGACAGTTGAAGGGGCAGGCTCTGGAATCAGATGCATGTGGATTGAACGCCCTGCTCTGGCACTTACCAGCTGCGTGACTTTGAACAAGTCACTTACCGTCTCAGTCTCATTTTCTTCAGTTGTCAAATAGGGATAACGATACCCACCTAAAAAGTTGAGAAGAATAACAGGGATAATGCATATGTTTATTATATAGTCTGCCACGTTGTGTTTGTTAAATGTTGTATATAAGGCATTGCTTTCCCAACATAAAATTTATATTACTTTCCTATAGCGAAGTATAAGTTTCTAGGCCAAAATAATAATTGACATACTTTTTATAGCTGTGCATCATTTATTAGTTTTTGCATTACAATTATTTATTTTATAAGGTTTAAAATATGTCAGTATATGCTGTATTTTAAAATATTCATTCTACTTTGCAGTTATAAAAATAGCACATTTTGCCTATTGTGTGGTTTGTTTTAGTTGATTAGAAACATGTCGGTTGCTGCTTTGTCTCCATTTTTATTCACTGTCTTTTCTGTGAGGAAATGCTTAGGGAGGAATAACATCTGACATTTCGGCAGGTTGGAAGTTCAATAACAGGAAAGTAATTTTCTGAATAGGAAGTAGGATCTGCTATAATTAAGTAAGCATCAATATTATATAGCTAAAAAGCATTTTAAATTTGTTAAATGTATGGGTTTTTTAAGTAAAGAAAATAATTATAAGGATTTGTTTTCCTTTGGTGAAAAATGTAGGTGCTTTTCTGGTACTTTGTATATTCAGCAAAGCAAGTTTCTAATTATTACATTTCAGCTCTTTTTTAGGTCTCCTTTTCTGCCTTTAGTAGCAGCAATTCATTTTAAACCTTTGTCTTTGGATCAGATGGGAGTCAGCTCTTTCTAACTCCGGAGTCCCTATCTGACAAATGAGACTTTAAGATGTCAAATCATAATCCACATTCCAAATATGTAAGAAAGAAAATTATAAAGTTTTAACTATGCCATGCTCAGCCCACTCATACATCTCAAATATATTCTGTAGACGCATCAGTCATTTCAAATCACCACAGATGAATTTCACAGGAAAGCGCAAATCTAAGCAGAAAGACTGTCCTGCCAGGTTGGCAAGCATCTTACTGGAAGTAGCAACAGGATTGTTTGTTTGTTTGTCATAAAGTATCCTGTGGAGAGGCGACTGGGTGGCTCAATCATTAAGTGTCTGCCTTTATCCCTGGTCATGATCTTAGGGTCCTGGGATCGAGCCCCACATCGGGTTCCCTGCTCTGCGGGGAGCCTGCTTCTCCCTCACCCACACCCCCTGCTTGTGTTCCCTCTCTCACTGTGTCTCTCTCTGTCAAATAAATAAATAACAACTTTTTAAAAAAGTATCCAGTGGATACAAATTTAGTGGTTTCCATTTGAAATATAGAATTCTTACTATTAAAAAGAGGAAGGAGTACAGCTTAGAGGTTCAAGCCTGGATCAGCTGTGTGTCCTTGCCAAATTGTCCAACCTCTGAGTTTCTATTTGACCTTTTTAAAATGAAGATGATAAAACTGAGGTAATATAGCCAAGTAGCTAAGAATATGGGCTGTGAAGGCTGTTGGTTCTGCCATTGTTCAGGAATAGCATCTTGCGTGGTTGAGAAGATGACCCCAAGAGCCAGTATGCCTGGGTTGGAATCTTGATAATGTCATTTATTAGCCCTGTGACTTTGGGTAAAATATCTAAAGACTGTGAGCCTTGATTTCCTAATCTGTAAAATGGGGATGATAATAGAAATTGTCTCATATGGCTATTTTGAAAATTAAGTGAGTTAATATTTATACAGGGCTTGGAACAGTACCTGCCACATGGTGAAATCTTCCCCAAATTTCAGTTTATAACCATGTAAAGGGCGGTAGATAAGAATAGCCACTTCATTTAGGTCTTTTAAAGATTAAACAAGGCAACCCCACATGAAGACTTTAGCATGGAGCCAGTTTCAGAGTAAATGACTTGTAAATGTCAGCAATTAGTTGTAGCATTATGAATAATGTAAGGTAGTTGGAAATAAAACCGTCTAATAAGAAAATTTCACATCATAATCTATATAGGAGGCAATAGTTGCTGGGAGTCTTTTATAAATGAAGAATAATTTTATAAACGATAATATAAATCTCCTGAAGGTACAGTAGTCAATAGTTAAGCTTTTTAATTGTCAGTGAAAGGTACTTACACCACAGAGTCACGTATTTTGGATTATGTGACCCCTGATGTACTTTGGACTCTGCATGCTCTAACCCCATTTAAGAATGTTTCCTTCAAAATGTCTGACAGACTTTCCCTGGAGTTGCTAATTATTTGATAATAGTAAAAATTAACTACTTTATAATGTTGTTGAGTAGGTAGTGCAAGATCTGTATGTTACAAAATGTATGTTCATTCTTTCATTTAAACTTTATCATAAACTCATGAGAAAAGAATGTTATCTCCGTTCTACAGAGATGAAGAATCAGAGATTTCAAATCAGAATAGTAATCATCTCTTAAAGTCACAGGACTAAAAGGGCTTTGCCTTTGAAACCAACTATACCTGGACCTATAGTATGTCCTTCTTTGCTCATCAGTTCTTTCTCTATGTATAGAAATAAGAAGTATTGTTACTAGAAAGATTCTGGCTGGAAAGATATGAATAATAGATTGTAAAATTTCTAATCAGAACTCATTTATGATGGGAAATGCTTAATTGCTTGGAAGTAGTATAAATTTAAGGTACATGTATATGTATGTATGTATCTAAACATACATATTTTTGTTATTTAAAGATAATTAAATAACTTCTATAAAATGGGAATATAGACAGCTGATGGTAATATTTTTCCCTTTTTCTCTGCCCACTTCCAGGTCAGGCTAGGTTATTAATTATTTCTTCTGGGATTCTAATATATGCTTCATAATGCTCTTTCTTACAAATTGAATGCCAGAGTTCTATAAATATAATGTCGAGTTCTGGAAGTTGATGGATTTCATATTAGTCCCACTTCCTATATAATGCAAGGATGTTCTATATTAAGCTTTTATAACTCATTTATCACTACGGTGTGAAAAAAGTCACTTTGAACTTAGTATATCTTTATCCATTTAATGAGTGGAGATAACTGAAGTCAAAGATGAAAATTTTAAGAAAGAATATTTTAATTTCATGTCAAAAGTTCCCAATATTTAAACCTATTTGAATGGAATAAGCTGCCTTTGTAAGGATTAGGGTGACTACCAGAGATAATTAAGAAGTGATGGAATGACAAGTTGCCCTAGTTTAGGTAAAGGGAAAACACCAAGTACTTTTCATTTATGTGCTCATCACTCATTCTGCCAATACTATGTAATAAGAGTTATGAAGGTTTTTTTTTTTTTAAAGCCTCTGCCTTCAAGGAGCTCAGTCTATGGGAGATAATGATGGAATATAATAAAAATAAAAACTCAATGCCGTTATGGAAGTATATGCAAGAAATAGTGTAAAAGAGTCTTCCTAAGTCTTACATGAGGATGGAGTCAGTGAGTGTATCCAGAGGAGGTGAGACAAGAGACAAGATTTATAGCATGAGTCAGAATTTATCAATGTTGTGGCACCATCCAAATTTGACATTCTATAATTTTACAATCCAAGCCTTATGGAACGAGTAGTAGAACAAATTAAAAAGTGCTGGGCAAATACTAGTCACTAAAACTACTACAGAGACTAGAGGTTGGGATGCATGGTTTTTTGTGTGAGAGACTAAGGAAGAAAATTTGGAAAGAATCCATATTTTGTTCTTCATTTCAGTCACTCTGTCCCCATACATCTTTTTTTCATCTAGTCCTATTGGACCATTCCCCAAAACATACCCTTCGATAGGTATTTCTCTCCATTTCCACCCTCCCTGTCCTGGTCCAGGCCATGTCATCACTAATTCTTACCTAGTTTCCAGCGAGTCTTCCAGCTTCCACTTTTGCTCCATTCCAGTAGCATCCTTCACACAGCAGGGACTCTAAACTTCTGAAAGTATAAATCATATATATCATTCCAATTCATGAGACAATCATTGAATTTCCATTACACTTAAAAAAAAGGGGGGGGGAACCCAAACACCTTGCCCACCTAACCTGGCCCTCTGTCTAACCCATAAGCCACACTCATACCATTCTCCCTATAGTATGCTGAACCTCTCCCTTCATTCTGTGTCTCAACAACGTAACCTATCCTGTTTAGCGGCCATAGTCATGGATGATCTCTCTACCTATAACAATTCTCTTCCAGAGCAAATCAGGGTACTTCTTCTCATCAGCTCTCTGCTTACATGCTACCTCTTCCCAGAAGCTCTCTCCAGCCATCTAGTCCAAAGAAACATTCAGTATACCTTTCACCAAATTATACGACCTCATCCTCTTGTATTTTATTCATGGAGTTTCTCATTATCTGCTATTATTTTGGTAACTTATTAATGAGTGTGATTTCAGCCATTTCCAGTTATAATGTAAGCGCATTGAGAGCAAGTGTTGTCTTTCTTATTTAGCAGCATAAGGCCCAGGATAGACCCTACCCACAGTAGACATAAATAAAATTGTTGAATATGGCACCATCAACATGGGTTAGACTCACCTGCTATAGAATATTAGAACAATTAACAAAAATGTGCGATGGAATAGCGAAAATTCTGAAACCTATTCCTGTAAATGAGATGCTTAACTGAAATATAAACAGATTTAAAATATTTAAAGAATGAAATATCTACTGTTCAGGACATTCGTTCACTTATTTTTTTTCCTTTAATGACTACCTACTAAGCATCCACTATGCATAAGGCATCAAGAATAGAGTGAAACAACACACATCCCAAATGTCATTTTCCCTTCATCCATAATATAGTAGGCAAAAGACTGACTCAAAGATCACTACAGAATGAAGCAGAACGTGTAAAGCTCTCTAGCACTGAACCAGATTGGATACACTGAGACTTCAAAACATGGAAAATTACTGCTAGCTGTTGGAATCAGAGATAGTGGCACTTGAACTGGGTTCTGAAAGATAAGTGAGACTTAGGCATGCAGAAATGAGGGGGACAGGAATGGAATTGTAAGACTGAAGGAACCATAAAAACAGGATAAACACCAGATATGTAGGGCAGTCAGTGAGTTGAACAGATTTCCTGGAAAATGAAGGTTGAATGAAGTCTAATTGTAATAGAAATTCTTGAATATCAGGTACTTGGACTCGTGTGTGTGTGTGTGTGTGTGTGTGTGTGTGTGTGTGTGTAGCATGGTCAGGAAAATTAATGTGTCTTCGGTGTATAAAGTGGATTGTTTATGGAGGTGGACAGCGTACCATGTTTAATGGCTAGATGAGGGAGAAACTTCCTAACTTTCAGAGAGAGGTAGCTTTGTTAAGACTTGAATTAAAGGTTCTAATTACAGGAAGAAAGGAAGGAGAATGAAAAGCATAGTAAGAAAGGAAGCTTTATTTGTTCCTGTTCTTTCTCAGTTATGTCTTGCTTTTCTTTCTTGGTCTACCCTTTATGCTGTCTTCAAACTTATTTTCCTCTCCTAGAATTCAAAAATTGTTACCTTAGCTCCCTTCTTTCCATGTGTTATTTTTCTTACATTGCTTTTGTATTCATCACTTTAGAGCTATATTCCTCATGATTCCAAAGATAGATGGAGTCAAATAGTGAAGTAGATAGTCAATTAAGGGGAAAAGAAAGACCTGTACATTTTTCCTAAACCTTAAGCTTTTTGGCAACACCCAATAAATTTAAAAACAGCTGTTAACCAGATTCATAAGTTGCTATTTTGAGGTCCATATTCTTTTCCTTATTTTCTGACCACTTGTAGTAAATGCCAGGAAAACAGTGCATTGGACATAAAGCAAACATCTAAAGGCAAAGGGAAACAGAATCAGGAGTGTGGGTAACACACACACACACACACACACACACACACACACACAAAATCCAACCCTTAGATAAGGCAAGACATTGTTGTACAGGGAAGAAAATCATCATGCATCTTAAAGGTATGCATTAAATATAAGAGGAGACCCTCTACACACACTTGATTTGTAAAATTAGGTCAATAAAGTCTGAATTTAGAGGTTTTCTTTCTTTCATATATCTCACACAATAGCATCATGGATTCTCAGGAGAAATTTTTATTCTAAAAACTATTTCTAGTTTTTGCAAGATTTCAGATTTGCCTAGAAAGTGACATGGAAAATTGACACTTGAATCTACTAAGTTCTGAAAGGTAAAGAATGCAAAACATCAATTTTGAAAATGCTTACTCACAGGGTTTTAAGTTTGGCTAATTTGTTGAACCAGTAAATTGAGTAGGAGGAGCTGTGAATTTACCAAGATTGAAATGTAGAGCAGATAACCATCATGCAGTAAAAGCTTTTGTGAGCCCTGCAGCTATTACAGATTATGCCGCAATTGTGGTTTTATGTAAACTGGACATAATTGGTCATCAGTATGAACTGCAGCTTATTGAATGCTTGCCTTGGTGAGCTGGTCTTTTGCTAGATTTGATATAGATCTGTGCATTGGGTAGCAGTTGAAACTCCCTCACACAGCAGTATTTTGAAGATGGAATACAGAGACACCACTAGAAGAAGGCCTGTTGTGTGGGATAGTGCTAAGAGCTGGCATTCTCTCAGCAGAGAAGCTTTATCAAATACCTTCTGTAGTTGGCTTCCCGGGTTTACTGCCAGATTGCCCAATCGAACCACTGCTGTTTCTTCTTTCTATATTTTATGTGCTCTTGGAAAAATTTTAAGCTTACAGAAAATTTGCAAGAATAGTACAAAGAACTCCCACATACACTTCACTCAGAGAACCCAGAGACTTTATTCAAGTTTCACTGGTTTTGCCAGAGAGAGATCCCTTTGATGGATTCAGGATGACTGTTGAGTCCAAGTGTCATGTCTTCCTAATATGCCTCAATCTGGAGCAGTTCTTTAGTCTTTCCTTGGCTTTCATGAAGCTGATATGCTAAAGACAGGCATTTGTAGAACGTTTCTTACTTTGGGTTTATCTGAGATTTCCGCATGTTTAGCTGCATATTCTGTATTTTTTTTTTTCTAGAATTTGTCACAGAAATGCTGCTGTGTTCTTTCCATTGTACCCTATCAGGTAGCAACAGTATCTCTACTTCCCATTTTGGTGGGGTTCAATTTTCTCTCTTGATTAAGATAATGTCTGTCAGGGTTTTTCACTCTAGAATTACTTTGCCCCATTTGTATTTAATAAGTATTTTTGTGGGAAGATGTTTTGAGACTCTTTATAAAAAGTCTGTTCCTTGATCTACTTTTGCCATTAAGGTTTAGCATCCATTGAGATTTCTTGCGGAAATTAATATTTTACTTTAATGGAGGTCAAATGATTTCTAATCCTGCACATTCCTTGTGCATTTATGCCTTGGCTTTCTTTGTTAAGAAAGAGATACCTCTTCTCTTTCTCCCTTCTCTCTTCAAATTGCGTGGACTAATGGATTCCGATTGTATTCAGTGGATTATAAGCCATTGATATGACTATTTTATTTTATTTTATTTTATTTTTTAACTTATTTATTTGACACAGAGAGAGATATCACAATTAGGTGGAGAGACAGGCAGAGAGAGAGGAGGAAGCAGGCTCCCTGCTCAGCAGGGAGCTGATATGGGGCTTGATCCCAGGACCCTGAGACCAAGACCTGAGCCGAAGGCAGAGGCTTTAACCCACTGAGCCACCCAGGCACCCCAGATATGACTATTTTAATGCTTAAATTTTCTCAGATTTCACTACTGGGATCCTCTTCAAGCTGGCTTCTGCTCCCATTATTCTTTGAGAGCTTCACTTCTTTTTGGCTTAAGGAGTTCCAGGCTCATTTTGTCCTCTCCCTGTCTTGGCAGCAGCTTTTACTAAGGAGCTCTTATTTCTTTTTGTAGAGAGTGGTATTTAGAAACCAAGATCTCACTGCCCCCAATATATGTGTGCTCCCACATACACACTTATATCGTTATTTTTCTCGGCATCTGTGAACTATCTATGATATATATACACACAGACAGACAGCCCTCAACTTACAATGGTGTCAAAGCAAATATGCACTCAGGAGAAACCATACGTTGGAGTTTGGTTTTTGCCCAGGCGAGTGATACACAGTATGATCCTCTCTGTCGTGATCCCGGGCAGCAGGGGGAACCTCAGGCAGTCAGCCAGCGATCGCAAGAGTCAAAAACGAATCCCCTTACAACCCTTCTGTCTCCATACAACTATTCTGTGTGTCACTTTCAGTACAGTAGTCAATAAATTACATGAGATATTCAACACTTTGTTGTAAAATGGTCTTTGTGTGAGATGGTTTTGCCCAAGGGAAGTTAATGTAAAGTGTTCTGAGCACATTTAAGGTAGATTAGGCTAAGCTATGGTGTTCGGTCTCAGTAAATTCACTTTCAACTTACGATATTTTCATATTTTCAACTTACAATGGGTTTATCAGAATGTAACCCTTTCATAAATTGAGGACAATATATATTTTCCCTTCCTATACTTGTATTTCCTTTTGTCAACTGAGAAACCTGGCTTCCATTATCCTCAATATGTTTTCATATTTGCTTAACCCACCTGAATCTAATAAATCTAACAAATCTCCCATCCACACTGAACTACTTCTCACCCTGACAGATTTCTGTCCTTGATCCTGGCTGTCACCTGTCCACCTACCCAATAGGAAGGAAAGAAAAGAGCAAAACCATTGGTGGCTTTGGAAAGATACTTACTTTTCTTTGCCTTTGTTGGATTTATAAATCAGGAACTAGAAGACCATTAATTAATATTGCTATCTCAGACCAGTTCTATTTGTGTTCATATTTGTGACTAGATCCATAGTAAGATGAATCCACAGAAAGATATATCTGGATATAAATCAATAAGCAAACACCCATATTTATGAAATTTGAAATTTGCAGGTTGGTAGTATCTAGGACTTATTATTGAATTCCTTTAAGTGGTGTGTATAATAGCTTCTTTTTCTTAAGAATAGAAATTTAGGGTAGCAAAGAACAAAGAATAATGTTTCAGGTAGACTGAGAGATTGTGTCACACTCAAATACTGTGTGTTATTAACTTAGTGACTGAGGTATCTGTCAGCTAAGGAAACCTTAAATGCACTAAAATAGTGTCCAGGAGCATTTGGATGGTATTAAACTGGAGGGTAGCAGTTAATAGAACAGTATTTAGAGGCAGCCAGGTTCAAATATGGAATAATTATCAACCAGCTTGTTCCATAAACAAATTATTAACCTCTAGAAGCCTAAATTTGTCTATAGTGCCTACATTCTAGGTGTCTTGATCTGTTCAGGCTGCTATCACAAAAATACCGTAGACTAAACGGCTTAAACTGCAAACATTTATTTCTCATGATTCTGCTCGTGCGGAAGTCTAAAATCAAAGTGCTGGTACATTCTATGTCTGGTGAGAGCCTGCTTCCTGCTTTGTAGGTGACCATCTTCTCACTCTGCCCTTATGTGGCAGAAGGGGCAATGGACTTCTCTGAGCTCTCTTTTAGAACAGCACTAATCCCAGACATCAGTGCTCCACCCTCAAGACCTAATTAGCTCACAAAGTCTCCATCTCCTAATACTATCATATTGGAGATTAGTTTTCAACATAAGAATTTGGGGGAGGAAACAGACATTCATTCCATAACAACAGGAATACCAGGCCTAGTATTTGGCACATAGTAAGGATGCATAAACAGGACAGAGCTTTCATGTCGATCATGAGTGAAGTCTAGATTTTTCAGCACTACCCTTTAGTACAGATACTACACACTGAGAGCCTGGCTTATTAGTACTCTAAATAAATTAAATGGTGTTTTTTGCAATGCTGTATTTTACAGTTTCAATAGGCATTTGTAAAATGTTGACTATACTGTAAATGCACAGTAATAAGTCTGCACAGGGCATGTCTTCTAAATACTTGAAAGGAACATCATGACACTTACTTTTTCTTTTTCCAATCAGTATTAGGAAAATGCTGTATCAGTTTATGTGGGAACAGTGGATGATGCCACTTAAGTATCCATTATATCTGTCAAGATGTACCCTTTGGTTGGAGAACACTACTGATTCTGAACTCTTCAGAAATTGTTTCAAGAAGCAACCCCTAATCCTTTTATTTTATTAGAATGAAACATGCACAAAAAGAGAGGACATGTTGGGAGTCTTCAGAGATTTAACTAAACTTCTTTGATTATTTTTATAAAAGTTAAATCTTTACCAGTTAACAGTGATTGCCCCTCTGGAGACTGGAGTTAAAATCTAATTCCACTCTAACAAATGAGTGGAAATCCTGGAGAAACAGATGGTTCATAACATATGTAGAACAGAGATGTGGACCCATTTACATGTCCATGCAAACCAAAGATGACTTCTAAGTCCTTTTTATATTTATTTAAAATTTAACCTTTCCATGTTCCTTTCCTTGATCAACCTGCTTCCCTATTGTTGCTAATGTAGGGAATACCATGGAAAATACACCAAAGAACCTGAAAATAAGGTAAATAAGATTGTCTCTTGTGACTTAAAGTAAAAACATAATAAAGAGGGAATCAGCCAGAAATATACACTGACAGATTAAAATAACAAAATAAAACAAAGCTTTCTGAGGCAAGAATGAGCTGTCAGAAGCATGCATACTTTTTTATAAAAGAGTCTCAGACCAGGGTGTGGAGACGGCTGATGGCATTGAGTACCAGGTCTCATATACTGAGGAAGATAGCCACAGTCAGGTCCTGAGCAGTACTTTTTAAGATCTGTTTGTTCAGAGCAAAGCAAAATTTCTACTCTCAAAACATGTTCTGAATATGCTTTTGCTCCATACAGATTTTTCTAGAGGGAGATACTGTGAACCTTTGTAACTAACATGACCACAGGCATTCAGGCTCCTGTAACAGCTGCTGGTCTTGTTCTAATAAGAACCAATTGGCATTGGGCCATCATGGTGAACTACTTAATGTGACTCAGCTTCTGAGAGATCAGTCTGTGAATACTGAGTCTGCAGGACTAGAGGCCGATCCTGGCTCACAGCCAGTTTACCAAGGCACCCTGCCTTTCTGAGGCTTCCTGGCAAGCAGCCAGTCAGCTTTCCCTGGGGTCTCCAATCTCACTACATACTCTGCCTAAACTTCTTCAGCGAGTAACAAAAGTCCTTAGAAAACTTCAGAGGATTTTATCCCTTCGTTCAGACACTGCTGACTAAGGATTAGGTCAGGGAAGGACAGTGGCCAGCGAGAAATGAGCCCAAGTAGAAGAGCTAACTATAGTGGACTTAAGCAGTGAGTAGCAAGGGGGTATCAATAGGCAGGGCTATAGGAGAACCTGGGAGCCAGAGAAGAAAAGAAATGGGCTACACAGAGAGCCAGATATATTCCCCACATTTTAATGCTGACCAGAATCCTACATGCCTCAAGAGAACGCCTTTCCAGACCTTTAGTAATAATGACGCTTGAGTTCACAATTATTTTGCAAGGTGCATTTTTTCCTTTGCTTTCATACATGAGCAAATTGAAGTTCAGGGAGGGTAAGTACCTTAGCAAGGTCACATGCATTAGATACCAGGTAGTTAGAGAGACAAGTTTTACTTTGAAACCCGTTGCATGCACCATTATACCATGCTTCCTTCCATGTGCTATACTCCAGTAATGCCATTTTATCATCACTACTAGTAAGATTTTTTATTTATCAAATATTTCCTGAGTGCAAAATATTGTGAGACCAGGGCTAGGCATTGGGATACAATGGCGAACATAAAAACATTTAACGATTGGGTAAAAGAGAACAAAAGAGGGGAAAAGTAGCACCCACAGAGAATGGGGTACAAACTGGAAGATTTTTGTCATAGAAGCCAGGGTAGGGCAATTTCATGAAAAGAGTAGTGGTCTTCTATTCTAAATGCTGCCAAAACATCAAGGAAGGTGAAGAGTAAAATGTGTTGCTTTTAGCAACATTGAGGTAATTTACTGGCCTTTATGGTACATCCTGTCACTTGGATACTATATCCTCTTTCTTAATTTTGCCATGCTTTTTATATTCAGTTTTAAATTAGAATAAAATAAGGACAGTCTGCCAGAAATCAACAGAAACCATTTGTATGAATTCTTACATAGCTCTTTCTTTTCTATATCAATCCCTGTATATACACATACATCCACACATGCAGCATAAAGTTTTCCATGATTTCTTAAAATCCTAATGAGCTCAGAGTTTCTATATCTGTCAGATCAATTCAAAGTATTTTTGGTGTCACTGACTATATTTTCTTCAGGATTTAGAACAAAGGTAACATATTAATTAAAAATTGATTCAGAAAAAAACATAATGGATTTTCTTTTCACATATAAATATGCTCTATAGATGTCTTTAAAAGTAAGAAATATTTAGTGACCTCTTGCCATGGTCCAAACACAGTCATGCAAATGGGACTCCCAGCAAATGAGAAATCTCCAAAGGACACAGTCTAGCATACAATACTATATTGCTTTGCCTCCATCTGTGTCTTAGTAGTTCATGCTGTAGATTTTTTTTAAGATGTGGTGATTTGGATCAAATATATGTAGATTTTGAAGCTGCATCAGGAAAGATCATGCCTCTTAAAACATTTGCCTGTGCATAAAAGGAAGAAGCAGTGCATGAAGTAAGATTGGAATATCAAAATATATGCAGTCCATCTGTTGTGTGCTTTTCATTTGGTTAGACCTACTCTCTACATGTTAATCACACACAAATACATACTAATGCACATACACACACATAAGCATATAAAACATAAAGTAGATGAAATTTTAATGAGAATTCGGTTTTCATTCACTGTAACTTATCTGAAATTTGTTTTTACTTATACTTCCAGTTTTAGGATATATTTTCTAGAATTTTCATGGAAAAAATAATTTTAGGGATGCTTTCAGTACTTTTATTAGTTATTCTCACAAGAACAACTTAGCCAGACTTTGTCTAAAACAGCAGAAAAAAAGTTGAATCTTTTCAAGTCTTTTGCTTCTCCAAAATGCAACTGTTGGTAATTACAAGCTTTCAAGTTTAGAAAAGTCTAAGAAATCTGATTTAATATCTGACTCCTACTTGGGTTGTATATGAAAAATAAAGACTACCTCTAATAGATAATTTTGGAATGTCTCCGTCATAAGGGGATGCTTACTTACCTTGATAGAAGATTTTTAACATGTTGATTTCTGCTTGTACTAGAGAACTTGGAGTCACTGATGACCACAATTGCTATTTGTTTCTGTCTTTTGGTTAATTTCAGATCACATTCAGAAAATGAAGGCACCTCTTTACCATCTGCTGACTCCTGTACGAGTCCTACTAAGATGGATCTATCATATAATAAAACTGCTAAGCAGTGCCTAGAGGAGATCTCTGGTAAGTGACCTGATTGATGGGTAGGTCAAACCTCAGAATTTTTGCAGTCTCTCCATAAGTCTTTTTATTAAGTGTTACTGTGCTACACTGTTTTTTTCTTAAGCATAAATGGACTGTGTACCTCATACTTTAGAGATTTTTAGCTATTTGGCTCCTTTGCTCAGGGTGATCTCTTTGTTGTTCTGTGAAGAATTTTGTAAAGAATGGTAGTACTTTTAGAGGTTGAGATCTTTAAGTCATTATTGTCCTTAGTCAAGTTCAATATAAGAGAAAATCTGGAAAGCTTTCTATTGTTAATAAGACAGCCCTTGAATATATTTGGAGATTTAAAAAAATGTTTAGGATCAGATATCAATGCAAATGTTCCATGGCCAATCCAACCCTCTCTTTTTTCAATTCTATACTATTTAGAACACTCCTACATGATGGCTTCAAATGTATATTTAGGAAAAAATCTAATTATGGAAATATTTTATTACATGTAATAGTTTAAGAAAAATAACCATATGCATACCCCAGATACATTTGTCAGAGTTTTAAGTATATAAAACACACTTCTCTGTGGTAGTCCAGTGTTTTTTTTTCTGGGACCCAGGTAAAAGTAGACATATATGGAAGGCCTTCAGTGTAATTGTATTATATAGGNTTTGGGACCCAGGTAAACGTAGACATATATGGAAGGCCTTCAGTGTAATTGTATTATATAGGTCTGTATTTATGAGCAACNCTGGGACCCAGGTAAAAGTAGACATATATGGAAGGCCTTCAGTGTAATTGTATTATATAGGTCTGTATTTATGAGCAACTAAGAAAGCTCTTAGCAAAATAATGCTCCTAAGGGGAAAAAGAGTTTAAGAACATTTTATCTAAGTGTAAGAATTCATAGAAGTAGAGATATGTCTGTTACTCCAATAAGTTTCTGGTCAGAATATTCTGAAGAAAAAAAACCCTAAAAAACCATTTAATATAAAAAAAAAGTTGATATTGTACTCCAAAGATCCAAAAAATTGTCCTGAAGCTCATGAAAATAACCATATCAAAAAATTTGGGGATTAAAGAGCTTCTCCACTTTGGTAGACTTGAACACTTTGTCAGGAAGCAGCCATTACTGCAGTATCTTCCAATAGATATTGACCACATTGATAGCACAACATTACAAGGGGTCCTTTTAGAATTATCACGGAGTCATTAGGCATCAGAAGTTTGTGTGAAGATTACAATGGACCAGTACTTGGTAAAGGTAGAAAAGGCGATGCCAAGACATAGCTATTAGGATGGTATTTGCAGATTTTTCAAGTAGTTGGGGGAAGCTTTGGCTTTCCTATAGCTCCAGATAGTCTCATAATCAGAATGATGATGGATATAGTATTGTGACTAGATATTTTTAAAACTTGGTGTGGCATGAAGATTCATATACTTCACACATTTCTTTATTCATGAATGTCTTCAATTATGTATCAATATGCCTATGAAATACTAGAGCTCAAGTATGTAAGACAAAATGTATTTTGTACAGTTTGAATTCTAATTTTAATGGGAATTTCACAAAGGAACATTGTTTCTTTGAAATTCATGTATCGCTGAGTATCTCTAACTAAANAATGTATTTTGTACAGTTTGAATTCTAATTTTAATGTGAATTTCACAAAGGAACATTGTTTCTTTGAAATTCATGTATCGCTGAGTATCTCTAACTAAATAATCCAGATTTGGTTTTTTCTCTGGTTTCTTATTCTGTCCACCATTTGACCATTTTTTCATATTTTATTTATTTATTTTTATTTATTTTTATTTTTTTTAAAGATTTTATTTATTCATTTGACACAGAGAGAGAGATTACAAGTAGGCAGAGAGGCAGGCAGAGAGAGAGGAGAGAGGAGGAAGCAAGCTCCCTGCTGAGCAGAGAGCCCGATGTGGGCCTCGATCCCAGGACCCTGGGATCATGACCTGAGCTGAAGGCAGCAGCTTTAACCCACTGAGCCACCCAGGCGCCCTATTTTTTCATATTTTCTGTAAATATTTCCATTTAATATTCTGATATTTTTAAATATGACACTTGGAAGTGAAATATAAACTAGACTTGAACACAATATAATAATTTAATGGATTTACTGGAAGTATAATATTACTGTGCATTTTTATTAATAATTTATAATATAGAATCAGATTTGAGTCTGATTTAGAAAGGAATATAATAAAAGAAAGAAAACAGCAAATAAATGGTGAAATGAGTCTTATCTAATTGTGTCATTTCTGTTATTTGTTTAAAAGGATAAAATAGTAAAAATTTCTCTAAGGCAAACTTGACATGTCCTAGAAGAAAGATGATACTTTTTTATGATTAGTAAGCTATACATTGAGTACTGTAATTGGAAGAATCTAGGTGAGAGTATACAGGTAGACCAGTGATGAGAGAATGATTAGCATACCCTGGCCTTTCTTCCAATGATCTCGTCTTCTAATCCCTTCTGAGCTACTTATGGTCATGGTCCTACCTTAGATCTGGGCACAATCAGACTCTGTAGCTTCTCTATACACTCACTTCCAGACACCCCAATCTTGCTGATTCCATCTTGGCTTTTCAGTGTTCTTTCTTTTGTTCCAACTCTACCAGTGCTTCTACTAGGATTTCTAAATTCTGATTTAAATATGGATCCCATTTTTAAATTCCATTTAAATTGGATCTAAATATTGATCCCACAGCCTTTTACTGACCCTCATCAAACTCTGCATATTCTTTCTCCATCCCTACCCCCTAACCTGCTGAATTCCTGTGGCAACTGAATGCAATTTGACTTTTGTATATACCCCTTACTCTTGCTACCCTCTCATTTCATTTGATAAAATCACAGGCCTGGTTACATTGAGCCCTCCACCTGTTCCATACCAGCAGTGAATGAACCTGAAGAAAAACACATCCCATGGTGATGTGATTCACTTTATGTTTACGGCTCCCAACATTTAATGAATATTTAGTGCTGCCTAGCAATCATTCTGTATTTCTTCAGTCCATTCATTCTTTTTTTTTTTTGTCATCTAAGAACCCTCTCAAGTTCTTAGATGACAATTTTATATCTTTTCTTCTCAAACTTACCATTCCAGCTCTTCTATCCTCTCCCTTACCTGATGACCTTGATGTTGATTTCACTGAAAAAATTAAAGCAGAGAGAAAAGAATTTCATACACCCCTGCTACCACATCTACCTACATACAACATGTATACCCATTCTTTCTACCTTTCCTCAGATTACCTTCTACCTCCTTAGTATCTCCCTCGTTCTCTGTAGTCTTCAGGATCCTACATCACTCCAGTTTTAATTTAAAAAAAAAATCAAAAACAGAACTTCTCTTGAGCCCTTCCTTTTTTTCTTTCTTCTCCTGATTTCTGTTGTTGCTACTACATTCTGGCTGCTAGAGAAGCCACAGACCACAAAAGCACTTGAAGTTATTGCTGAGCCTACAGCATAGTCCTTCAAAGAAAATATAAAATAGGGAAAGTGAAATGTTCTAGGAAGTAGAAAAATATACTTCTGGCCTCAGTGCTGCCATCATTTAGCTGAATTCCTTCCTGGTTTCCTTTTTTTGTAAGATGACTATGATGCTTAATAAACTCGAAGGATTGTTGTGAGATGGAGTTTTATTCATCCACCATATTTTCAGTAATCTTCACCTGGTACCTTATCCATGCCGGGCGTTGCAAGGATTGGGAAAACAAACACGACTAAGACACGAGTCCTGCTATGGAAAAGTAAGATTCAAAATTTAACAGCACAAATGATTAGGTACCAACTCTGTGAAGAGTTTGATAGGGCTTAAAATAATATTCAGGAGATACAACTTCAATGAAAACAATTGAAAAAAATTCTACTTATTAGTTTCATTTGTTTTTTATTGTAAAACTGGGAACTTTTCTTAAGTTCACTGGAATCTTGGTAGCTCACTCATTTTTTTGTAACCAGAAATTTCAGTGCTATTGTTATTGTTGAACTCTTGGCGATAATGGTTGGTGCGGGGGCCTCACTGGGGACTAATTCTGTCCTGTTCTCCAAGAGAAGAAGCCCTAATGATACAGAACTCTGATGGATTTAGTCTTGGCAGGATAAGATCCAGTTTTTGAGAATTTTTGAAGCCTATGCTATTTGAAGGAGCCTGAAAATAATATAAAGATAGAAATATAAAATTACATGTAGTGTTTTAGGAAGGAGCAGAAGCTAGCTAGAAGCTCTGTGTCTTAAGATCCATTGGCTTCATAGTAAATATACCTTGATGTCCTGGTATAGTTTTGCCTGACCAGAATCCCATGCCCCATCTGCTAATAATAATAGCACCTTAATCTTCTTTTTTCTTTTTTTTCTTTTTTTTGGTGGGGGAAACCATTGCCCTATCAATCGCTGCTTCTGTGGTTCATGTGAAATTGACCCAAGCAGATCAAATCAGAACAACCTTTTCTCTTGACCACGGTGACTCTTTCAAGAATGGACATGTGGCCCAATTCAGTTTAGTCTGAACCAATGAGAATAAATCTCAGAGCTTTTCCTAAGGCTATTAGAAGAGAGATGTGGTTTTCCAATAGACCCAACACTAATTAAAAGAAACTAGGAGCTTCTGGCAGTTACCTTCACCCTCAAGTGAAATCAACATTGAGAAAACAGAAACAAGAGCAGGAGAGAATGAGCTCAAGGTCATTGTAGCTAATGTTTGAGCCCCTGTGCACAACCCATGCCTAAAATGATCCATCCCTCCTTCCCTGCATTCCTCTGTTTTGTTCCCCAGGGAAAAATCCCTTTTCAGGCTTAAACAATGTGAAAAGCATCCTTATTGCATGACCTGCAAGAGGCAACATGTAAAGATTTGTGATACTGCTGAGGAGAAGACTTGAATGGTTCATACTGAAAAGCAGGTTTGTTAGAGAGATTCGTGAAGTTAGCCAGGAAGCTTAGGTCTTTACACTTCAATCTACACAGTAATTCACATGAAGTTATAAAAAACATTGTCTTTGTGATGAAATGGTAGTGGAAGTTAAAATGTAGTTAAATAATGGTGTGAAGAAACATATCAGAAATGAATGACAATAAAATGGCATATGGGAGAAAACTCAAGACTTTTTGGATTTGGTAACCTTCCATCCGTCTGAAGTCTTTGTGTATATCATTCAGGGTTCCTGTTATTTGTCGTTTTCTTAGGGGGGAAAGCTAGGGATTTTTACCCAATCTAATAATGGGGCTTCCACTAATTATTATAGTCAGGTGGAAAATATTAGATAATTTATGGTAATGGGTGAGTGAGCTTCTTGCCTATCCTTTAAGATTCATGCCACAACCTCGATACTCTAAGTCCAGCCAAAGTGATGGTTCAGATTTTACTGCTTTGGCTCGGGTTTCATTCTTCTATTCATTGACAGAAAGAATTTGGCCTCAGAGACCATCCGTTTCGTCAAGTGCCAAGAGATCTTGCCAAATGTGAAGTGAGTTGTATTTTTTAGTCCACTGGAATCATTCAGGAAAGTTTTTAGGTGTATTGTTTGTTTGTTTATTTATTTTTACATAGATTCACCCTTGCCCTTTTTTTGTGCATGAGGCTTTTTACCAACATGTGTAACATCTGTTTAATGCATTTTTTGAGCTTTATCTAGAATTTATACTCAACTGAAAAACATTGAAAGTGCCAGACTGACTTGGTATTAGCAAAGCTGGCATGCCATTTGTGAAAAAGTAATAACATAATTGAATGAATTTGGGAAATCATTTTAGAAGTGAGAATTTAGATTAGTAGAAGGATAAGCTAATGGTTACATGTGCTCTCTTTTCTGACTTAAAAGACTTTGTCTTGAATAATGGTCAGTATCTGATATTTAAGACTTTTGCAAATGATCACTTAAGTTTCCTTTTTCTTGAATATTTAGAAAGATTAAGAAACCAAGCTCAGGTAATTTAAATCAGTTTCGATCTCTTACTTAAATAGCTACTTTATAATTATGTTTACTAAAAAGCTGAAAAGCATTACTTTTTAGAACATTATAGCAGCTATGCTTTATGTTAAGTCTTGACAAAATTAGAGTGATTCTCATTTTTAGTATTGATAATGTATATTCGTCTCCAATGCACCGAAGCTTTTTCTTCCACCTTGTATAACATACATTTATGTGGGTGACTACAAATAAGTATAATTATACCCATAAATGAATGCACATTAAAGCAAGCAGGTATAGCTGCCTCTACAGAAGCAATAAATGGGTTCCCCCACTGTCATTCAGGGTAAACTGATGAACTGATATGGTTCCAGGGGAAAAACTATTGTAGCTGCAATAATGCAGTTATTGTTTGTAGCTGCAATGTAGCTGACAACAATATCTTTAGCTAAAGAAACAAACAAAAATACCCTTTTGATGTTTTCTGTTAGGGTTATTCAAAGTAACCAGTTCCTCCTTATCAGCCCCTTCCTGGGTCTAGCTCTACTTGAGGATTATATTTCCTGATCCATGAATCAGGATGGACCACGTGCTTTAATTTGACCAGTGAGATGTGAGTGGAAAAATGACATGGGCCATTCCTAAGCAGAAGCTTTTAGAGTCAATTTGCTTGGATCTCTCATCGCTTGTCCCTCTATCATAGTATCAACATGTCTGAAGACTGGTACTGCTTTTTTAGCATGGGTCTTAGTATTAGGGGTAATTGGATCAGAGTTGTAGCCAACAGAGTGGACATTCATGTGAGCAAAACTGCATCTTGGTTTTTGTAAGCCACTAGAATTTCTAAAACAGTTGTAGATTCAGCGTAACTTAGTCTAAGCCGGAATTTCTCTGTGTTGGCACTACTGACATTGTAGTCTGCATAATTCTTAGTTGTGGGGAGCTGTCCTGTCCTTGTAGGGGTATATCAACATCACTGGCCTCTACCTACCAGGCGTCAGAAGCACCACACTCCCCAGTTGTGACAACTGAAAATGTTTCCTGATGTTGCTGAATGTCCCCTAACCCAGCTGAATGTCCTCAACCCAGTTGAAAAACACTAGTCTCAGGCTGGTGTTAGAAATGTGTTAGAAATGCAAAGTCTTAAGCCCTTTTCAGACCTACTAAATGAGTAGGGATGGGGCTGGGGCCCAGCAAGCTACAACTTAATGAGTCCTCCAAGAGTTCTAAACATTAAAGTTTAACCACTGGTTTAAGCTGATTGGTACATAAGCTCCTTTGTATAAGAAGAGGGCATAATTATTGCTTTCACTTATTTTGATGTCTAAAGCATAAGAATTCCCTTTTTTGTGAATCTGTGAGACTCAAGAGTAGACTATATGTGTACTTTGGTGTAATACATGTCAGACAAATTAAAGTTTTATAGCACCAGTAAATATACTATAGTCTCATAACCTGGTGATTCACTGGGCCACAATAATTCCAAATAAAGAAAAAGAAATGTATTGCTTAGGAATCCAGAGGGGAGTGGCATTTTGATCTTTTAGAAAGCACTTTGTAAGATGATGTTTTTAGAAGGATAATCATCAGTTTCTATCACCAGTTTCTATGATTTGACATTTGTACCCTCATTTAAGCACATTTTATATCAGAAATTTATTCTTAAAGACCAAAAAATTGAGAATCAGTATTCACATTCACAGGTTTATTTGTTTGCTTAATTGCAATTTCTTTTCTACAAATAATTGCAAAAAAAACTGCCTTTCATTTAATTCCCTTTAATATATGTGTGTGAAACAGATCTAGGTTTGATCTGCCTTGAGGCTGATCATAAGAATTAATTAGCTTTGCAAAGTAGGTTATTATCATATGTAAAGGTATAGGCAGTGTTATTATAATGCTAATTTATATAGTTAAGAAATTGAGCATTTCCCCTAGTTGAGGTAGGCAAAATTAAGTGAAAACTCAGAGGTAATTTGATCATATTAGTTCAGAAAAATGATAGGAACTTATCAGTTGGAATGGCACAAATATTTCTATGTATTTCTCCACTTTCCTCCTTTTCATATGAAATGCTTATGGGCAGAAAACCTCCAAAAAAAATTTTTTTTTAAATACTCTTCTCCTTAGCTCTAAATGGTACACATGGTCCTTACTAATCTAAAAAGTGTTTTAAAAGTTTTCCTAAAATCAGAGTTTTGGGGTACTGCTGAATATACACAACCAGTACAAGATAAATATAATAAATTTTCTGTTTTTGTTAAAATATTAAAAGACAAAGAGCTGCTGCTGCTGCAATAGGTTTATGGACCAAACCAGAAAAAATGCTAAGTATCAAAAACATAATGTGCATTTTATATTTTTTGTCACATCATTATTTTCTGCATACTTGGCCATCAACTTTTAATTAATATGCTTTGAGTGAAAATATTGGGGAAAATCCTCTTGAGTTATTTTCTTTGCTAATTTTTACAGGAAGAAGTCTTGATTTTTTTATTGTCATGTTAGGATTTTACTAAACAGTTTCAGAATAACAAGCCCTTGACAGATGAGGTGAAGTCTTTCCCTTTAAAGGATTATCTGCCAGCCAGTGGAGAGTGTCATGCTACGTTTTTTAGGTCCTCTACACTCTTGAATTTGATTTGTGCTTTTACAGCACAAATCCCAACATTCAGAAGGCAGATCTGCCTGCTTCAGCTGCCTGCAGCTAAAGAGAATTAGTCTGTCATTCTCCGAATCAGAGAATGTGTGAGAGTGTGTGTGCGTGTGTGTGTCCGTGTCTGGGGCTGGGTGGCCAGGAGTGATTTAAATGTGCAGAGGGTTAATAGTGTAGCCTCTCGTTCAGGCTTGGCTTTGAAACCTGTGGCATTCTAGGCTGGACAGCCGCTTCCGTGCTTCTGTTTTAATTTAGCAGGATGTTTGCTGCCATGGCAGCCAGCAGCATCCACTGCAGCAGCAAGGAAGGGCCATAGATCTGAGAATGCAGGTGGAATACTAAAACCCCAGACGCTCGTGCAGCACTGGGCTTCAGTGCTTAATTTCTGCTCTTAGGGGGCTCTGATGCGGAGGCTGTACATGCTGCACCGTGTCAGCTCATCTAGAGTCAGGGCTGCAGACCTAGATCAGTGAAGGGCTGGTGAGAGGTAGGGGGGGAAAAAGAAAGGAAGAAAGAAAGAAAGAAAAACAAAAACAAAAACGTGAGAGATTGCTGGTGCCTCACTACCTCGCGTTTGGGAACACAGAAGTGATTGAGGGAAATGTGGACCCATCGTCCTGCTGAGACATGTGATTGGATGAAGACTGGAAAACGTAGTTGGCTTCCTGTGCTACTTTCAGTTGGAACAGTGTCTTTGGTGAACTCTTTTCTGCTTCAGATACAGTCAAGTAAAATGCTTGTAAGTACTGCTGATTAGAAAGAGGATGTGGCAAGCTCAGTTGTGGGCAACTGATTAATTGTACTGTCGCTCTCGAGTCTTATGTGAATGTTGGCGCCTGTTGGGGCTTTTATTGAAGTGCATGTGCTAATTAAAACCAAAAGGGCCGGTTGCTCTCTCTGTGGAAAAAGACAATATGAAGTCCAGTTGAAAAGAAGAAGCCCCTGGAAGAGCCATGCAGCGGCCTGCTGAACTCTCTGTGTTCCGGAGCCAAGAAGTAAGGAGAAAGGGAGCCTGCCTTCAGAAACAAAAGTCTCTGACCAATCTTGCCCTCACCAGTGAGGGGGAGAGGAGACCCACTGTGCGCATTTCCAACTGGTTTGGAAATGCTGCAAAGGCCAGCCAGAGAGAATCAGACGATGCAGAGAGGCGTTCGCTGTCCAGGTTTCTCTCGCGCTCCGTGCAGTCCCTGTACCACGTCGGCGGCCCGGGTGCCTGGAACCTTCTGCCCGCCAGCCAGTCAGGCAGTGAGGGCTTGGAGGACTGGTCTTCCAGAAAGGGCTTGGAGGGCGAGAGTGATGAAGATAGCAGGTCCGAAGACGAAAACGTGTCCTCCAGGCAAAGCAGCATCAGCAGGAGCTGGGCTGAGGAGGAGGGAGAAAGCTGCCTGCGGGAAGGCACAGCTCATCTGGACGAGGACGTGATCCTCACAATGCTGGGCGACCTGGAACAGGCACTTTACACTGACTGGTTAGGTAAGTCGGATTTGTTCCCAAAAGGAGGATGGGAGTTTAAGAAGCTGCCCATTTGCATTAACTAAATAGCTTCCATTCTTCCGACTGGATTTTTAAAGCTCTGGTGACTCCAAAAAAAAAATTAATTAATTACTTATTGCCATTATTTTCTTTGTAAAGCTGAACTTTGAGAACCAGTCCTAAAGTCTGTCTGGAGAAAATAAATAGCTGCAATCTGCTCTGGGCATTATTGGTCTGGTATCTGGGACATTTAGACATCCATAAAGGAGTGTTAAGGTTTTACAATTGCAAACGTGTTTGTTACTTAGTAATTAACGGGACCTATTTATTGAATTTCCCTCAAGGTGACCTCGCCACAAACATGCAGTGAACAATGAAGGGCCTCTTGGGTAAATGTTTTGTATAGTCAGTTTCTTCTGCAGCCTCTGTGGTATCCAAATAGATGGCCCTGGTTTGTACCTCAGTGACAAGCACCATGTAAGCTAGTAACACTTTGAGAAATGCAGAGGTCTCTTTTGACAGCTTTACTCACACGTTGCCTTTTTTTTTTTTTTTTTTTTTGGTGTTTGGCAAAAAATTCTCCCGAGTGTGTACATTGTAACTATTTAAACTACTGTGTCATGACTGTGAACTATTTTTGTACTTTACAGAGTAGGCCTTTTTGATGGCATAAGTCTCATTAACAACTTCTCACATAACCTTTAACTATTAAGCTATGAAGATATCTGGAGTAATTCTTCTATTTTGTTTCAGTTTCGACTTTGGTGCCTGCCTAAATAGCCAAACTGGATCCATTTTAGTTGTTATGGCTCATTGAGTGTTCTACCAAAGTGCATTTACATCACAGGGTCCCTTCAAAAATCCATAAGTGTTAAACTATTGACCACATCATATTTTGTTAGTATGTATGTTTACAAGAAAACTTCATGGACGACTCCCCATGTTTGAAAGAATTAAACCTGACCAGTGATCTCTTTGTTTCTGGTTCATACAGCTGAGGCTAAATGTAGATATGTTTTTATTCTCTGTGTAGACCCTCCTGTTACCAGATGTTTGATGAAGCTTTCTGGAATCTTAGTGAACCAGCTTTAGAAGAAGAAAGCTTAGAGAGACAGCAGCAAATATGGCTTGATTTTTCTTGTCAGTTTGGCTTTAGAAGAGTAATGTTTCCACGGTTATGGGAATAGTGATTTCTGAATCTGAATCTGAATGCACCAGGTGCTCAGAGGTAGAAGATTTCCTTCTTCACCATTATGTGGTATCTGTGATGAACTGTTTCTCATGAAAGACCTCTATGCAGTACAAAGGCATGAGAAAGAGTCTTACTCCTTAAGGATTTTTTATTTTTTTTGATCCTCTCAAACTGCAGAATCAAATAACATTCATCTTTTGCCTTTAAAGTAGTAGCATTTATCTTGTTCTAAGTACCTTGTATATAAGTATTCTCAAAGATATGAACAGAGAGCAGTCCCCTGCCAGTATTTGTTGCTTGCTCTGTTAAATTATACCATGCTGTACGTGGGTGTGTATGTGACATATGCCTTTTTGTGCATAAATAACTTGGAGCATTACCGTCAGAGGGTAATCTCTCAACAGAAGGCTGTATATTCCATGGCTTTTAAACTGAGCATCCACTTATTATATTTATGGGATTATTCTTTCTAAGGCTTCCTTCACCCCAACTTATGCCAGTATTCAAAAATGCAAGTGAGAAAGTAAGGAAGAATTTATCCAGATAGTTGTGACATGAATAATCATATCAGGATAATGAAGCGCTCCAATGCAATTTCCTGAATAATGATGCATGTTAAGTTGGTAAATATACCCAAGCCCAGAGCACACAGAAATTTCAGGATTTCTGCCACGTGCTTGACTAGGTTCTGCCTCTGACTCAAAATGGCCTCTTCTAAGTTAATGTTTAGGCAGGTTCCTTGAGTTCAACTCTTTAATTGTGAGCATCCTAATAGATTAGACTAGGGTCTGTGCTATAACTATATAGGAGAATATTTAAAAGGTAATTGACCATGTTTTGGCTATTTTCTTCCCAGAGTATCTGACTTAAGAGGATTTGAAAAATTTCCATCCAAATCACTGTTGGGGTCATCTGTAAAATTAGGGTTCTCAAAATAAATCAGGCAGCTGTACTCTAAATAATAACATTTGCAATGTAGAGGGTGTAGAGGCATAATTCTCTGTGAATCAGGTTCATTCATATATAATTTGACTTCCTATTAAAAGATGACAGTGCTGGCAGTGTTAATTACAATGTATATAATTAAAGCCTAAAAAGTAAGAGCAGGACCACACAGACTAAGTGGCCCATCCACACCTAAGCAAAAATGTAGAAGCCACTATTTTCCCCAAAGGAGGCCTCCTGAGTATCAGACAGGATAGTAAGGGCTTACACACATTTTCTAAAATGTCATATTCTGAAATTCACTTTGAGTTTTTAACATGGTTGTAAACTGCTTTCTCATTGCTTATAAAATGTCTTCTAGAAGTGGGGCAAAAAGTAGGTCTCAAATGAGCCTTGGTGGCTTTGAGGTTATTAGAAGTAAGAGCAGATACAACACTTTTATGACTGGAATGAATTTATCATATGTATTTTTTTCTGCTGACTTCTGTTTGTCACTAAATGCGTCATTCCACTTGCACTGTTACATTTGGTCTTTTCAGTTGAGACTCCCTTCCCTCCCCCAATCTTCTAGACATCATTTGGATACAAATTTGTGGATGTTTCAGATTTGTGTAATCCTAAAGCGGTTTGTAAAGTGTATTTTAATTGTATTTTGAATTCGTGGGTCATTGAAAACATGCACTGCAATACATTTTGACTTGGTTGTTATCTTCCATAACCTGAATGAGGCAGCAATTATGTTTTGCTCAATAAGGATTGGGAGGAAAAGATCTGTTTGTCTGATTGTCATGAACACTGCAGTGCCATATGAGTGAATATCATGATGAATAAAACCAGAGGAGGAAAGGAAGTTGTGGTTCTGAAATAGGAGTGAAGCTGTATAAACAAAATTGTATGCAGCTAGAAAAACCAAGGGTCTAAGATGCCTGTTGGATTGGAAGAAGGATATTTATTTATTTATTTATTTATTTATTTTTATGTATTTGAGAAAGAGTGTGCATGGGGGTGGGAGGGGCAGAGGGAGAGAATCTTCAAGCAGACTCTGAGCTGAGCGGGGAGCCTGACTCAGGCTCCAGGCTCTGTGTGGGGCTCAGCCTTACAACCCATGAGATCACAGCCTGAACTGAAACCAAGAGTCCAATGCTTAACCACCTGAGTCACCCAGGAGCCCCAGAAGAAGGACATTTAAAAGATGAAGATGTGAAAAAGAAGATTTAGTGTAATGGAACATCTGAAAATGCGACGTTACTATAATTTATAGTAAGAAGGTATTAAAAATAATTCAAGTATCAATGCTATGGCAGTTGACAAGTGGTTGAGATGCAACTTGATTACAATGTAAAAGTTCTCACAGAGGGGAGTGGGCCAAAGGACAGGGGACCAGGTATATTCTATGACCTCGTGTAAGGTCAATAACTATATTCCCTTCTCCCTCCAGTAAAGGTCATCTCAATACTTCCCTCCCTTAAGACTTGTCTATTCTTACTGTCACTTAGAAACTTAGGCTTGTTACTGTATGAAATCTTACATTCTAATACTGGCTTTAGTGCTTCTCCAGTTTTGTCTCATTTTTCACTATTTCTTTTGCCCACTTGAAGTAAAATCTCTCCGATCACCTCTGCCTTTCCTTCGGCTGTAATGATATTCTGCCCTTTAAGATTTTCCTTACATACTCCTTCTTTATCATCAGGGTTTTACCAGATTATTTAGAAGTAAAAAGTAGGCTTCTTTCTAGCCATTTCTCAAATATGCTGTTATATTTATGAGAAGGATGGGATGAAGTTCTGAAGAGATTATGATTAGAATCTCAAGGGTTATTAACAGTTCTGCGTGTTAAGGTGATGTTAATCTATAAGGTTAAGAATTGTATGTCTTTAATTAGTGTTGGAAAAGTTTATGCCATGTGCATGAGGGTACAATACATATTTTTTCTGTCTTGACAATATATTAAGGACACTTTTTATACTTTCTAAGTTTGAAGTAATAATGCTATTTTTAAGCATATTTTAATTGTTCGAATAGTTTGTCAATTAAAAAGTAGAGATTTACGGACCGGTAGCAGAATGGTGGTTGTTTCGGCAACCATCCGGGGTGAGGAAGAATGAACAATGTAGTGATGTTTGGCTGAAGAATAAAATAGAGGAATGGGCAGTTGGTGTCTTCCAGTCTCTGAGGGTCGTGGTGAAGGCAGAATAGAGTTGTTCAGTCACTTTCAGAGCAACGAGGACCACTAGATGGAAACGAAAGGGGGGCAAATTGTTCATCCTCAGAAGTGTTTTCACAATTAAACCTGTCCAAGAGTAGAAGGAGCCATCTCTTCCTGAGAGGATGCCTCTCCAGTCTTAGAGATTTCAGGCAGAGGCGCATGGCTATCTCCCGAGTGAGGCATAGATGAGTTTCCTCACTGGCTGGAGGTAAGGTGAGACATTCTTTGAAATCTCTACCAACCCTATGCTTATATTATACATGTTAAGTGGGTGTATTTGCTGTATATATATAGTTTTTTTTTAATCTGGCATGAATTCTGTGGAAGAAATGAGCACGTCAAATACCTACCATTATTCTTGAAACAGACTGTAGGCATACATCTTAACCTGTCTATGTGGCGGTTTTCATATAGGAGTTTAATATATGCTATTTCCTACTTTCCCTTTCCCTTCTGTTTTTCCTTTCCTCCATCCCCTTCTCTTTCCCAGTGTCCTCTTCCTTTGCCTTCTACTTTTCCCCTCTCTTTCTCATACCTTGCCTTCCCTTAGCCCATCCATTTCCCCTACCTCCCTTCTTCCCTCCCTTCCTTTCCTCCTTCATCTTTCTTTCTTATTAACATTTCTGTACTTCCTCTATTGTCTCCCCACGTTCTTCTCAGTCTCCAGATAGACCAGTTTCAGATGGCCACTGGCTTGGAAGTATTACGTGTCCCTAATCTGGTTTAAAGGCACTTCTGCATCCAAATGACAGGTTGTGGTTGAGCAAGGCCAGCATTTGCCACACTGGCAGACCTGCGGGTTTCATGCCTATTGAACACATGCTGGGTTTAGATACGAGAGACTCTATTGCAACTCTGGTGTCACAGGGGAATGCTGTGAATCCCTGTAGAAAGTGGAAAATATTTAAAAATAAAGCCACCCAATGTTAATAGAAGACTTACAAAGGTATTGCCTCTATAAGAAAAGGCCTCTATCTTATTCCCCAGAGTCCAAATGTGTAATTGCTACAAGGTAAGTTTATCTTACTCTTCTGACTAGACCTAGAAATAGGTAATTATGAGATTAATTAGGATCCAAATAACTTCAGATTTTTAAATTAAGCTCAGTAATATGGAGTAATGTATAGTATATTTCTGAATTAATCACTGTCACTTTGCAATGATTAAGGTCAAGGATCTACAAAGTATTATTGTATTATCATCACTCCTTATCAATTATTACTTGTAATGTTACATTTGTTCCTATTCACATTTTATTGAACATGAATGTAGAAAGAATTATAATTTTCAGATAGTAGGCATTTGGAATTTCCTACCTATTATATTTTTAAGGAGAAGAATTTATATTACTTATCTATGTATCCAGTTATTCTGAGACCAGTAAATGACTTGACTGACAAATACATTATTATGTTACCTTTCCAGGTGAAGACCCTGAAACAAGAAGAATGAGAACAGTTAAAAACATAGCAGATTTGAGGCAAAATTTAGAGGAGACTATGTCCAGTCTTCGTGGGACCCAGATAAGCCACAGGTTTGTTTTTTTTTTTTCAATTCTGTGTATCTTTGGGCAATTAAAGGAAAAAAAATGACAACCAAGCACTTAACCTCTTATAAGGATAAAGAAAGAATTTAATTTTCCCTTACTATTTTCTCACTTAAATTTTACATGACATTCAGCTGGTGACCTCTTAGCACATACCAGGGCCTTTTTCCTCCCATCTGTCTCTTCTTCCATAGAGTATCCCTTTCAAACTAAATTCTAAAAAACTAAATTCAAACTACTGAAGCTACCACCATCGCAATCAGGTAGATTTCCATGCCTGTGACAAACAACAGTGGGCAGAATTTGCATTTGAAATGCATCTGGGACAGAAGTGGGGATGGGGCTACAGAGAGACTCTGAAACCAAATTGTACTCAACTTCCAGAATAGTTCTGGGAAGACATTGGGGTTAGGTGAAGGGTTTGTTGAAACTGTGAAATACACTTTTGCTTTATCTAAAATGCAACGATGACCTTTCTTTCGAAAGCAAAAAAGCAAAACAACAACAGTCTTCCAATGAATGCCCCATCCCACATGTGGACATCTGCACAGGTGTTTTGCCTCTCATCATGAAAGCATAATTTGACTTTCATGAAAATGCCATACTTCTAAGAAATGACTCAGCTCTAGCCTTTCCTGTCTTCATGTATTCTTGGTCTATGATCCCAAATGAATCCGAGTATGGTTCTTTCTTCATTTGTTTGCCAGCACCCTGGAGACAACATTTGACAGCACTGTGACAACAGAAGTGAATGGAAGGACCATACCCAATTTGACAAGCCGACCCACTCCCATGACCTGGAGGTTGGGTCAGGCGTGTCCTCGACTTCAGGCTGGAGACGCTCCCTCCCTGGGGGCTGGCTACCCTCGCAGTGGTACCAGCCGATTCATCCACACAGACCCCTCGAGGTTCATGTACACAACACCTCTCCGTCGAGCAGCTGTTTCTCGACTGGGAAACATATCCCAAATTGACATGAGTGAGAAAGCAAGCAGTGACCTGGACATGTCTTCTGAAATTGACGTTGGTGGATACATGAGTGACGGTGATATCCTTGGGAAAAGTCTCAGGGCTGATGACATCAACAGTGGGTAAGTGGCCTTGGTCACTACCAACATTACGCAAACAGGGAAGGTGTTCTGCTAAGATGCATTATCTGGAGAGAAAGTAATTAATTTAGCTCTCAAAGTCATTAGAAAACATGATGAATTGAAGGTTGTTTGGGGTTGTATCAGGCTCTCCATTCTGCTCATTCATGAAAAGTAAAATATCCAAACCTTCTTTAAAATCTTTTCATTGTAAGTTCTTAAATCCTTCTATTGTTAGTTTAGAGAACCAAATGTGCCTTGTGCTTTTTGGAGTGATTTTCACACAATTCTTGTCACAAATTTTGTAGTGAAAGATATGGGAAGGGGATAGGAGGAGTTTTGCTGGGCTCCTGGATTTTTTTTTTTTTAATTTGGCTTAGCAAAGCTGCCTCTAACTTCTTTGAAGACAATATTTTCTAGCATTCTTCAGTTATGCACCTCGAATTTAACTTGAGGGAAAAGTTTTTTAGAATTGAGAGTTTTGATTTCATTTGATGGTATCAGATTAAAAAAAAAATCTTAGCCTTTGTTTTTCTTCTGTTTTCTATTGTAATTCCCAAAAATGTTGTAATTATAAAACTCTTAAAGATTTTGGCAATGTGGAATGTTTAGCCCAATCTGAGAATGAGCCCCAATGGAGGCACTAGGATACTCTCTTAAAGCTGCTTCTATAAATAATTGTAATTCCTTACAGATACAAAAACGGATCCTAACGAGCCACAGTTGTGTAATGCTAAGGAAAGGGGAGACTTGCATTAGAACTGACATACATCTGACTTCAAACCTTGGCTCTGTAATGCAAGGAAAAACTTCCCAAGTCAATTTTATAATTTTCCTGTTTTCCCAAAACCCTAAATTTAGGGTTTTGACCTACTTTTTGTCCTCGTACATCTGAGAGAACCAGTATCAGAAAGTATTCTTCTATATGAGTAACCCTTCCTGACTGCCTTCATGAAAGAAAAGAAGAAAAGAAAAGAGAAAATCTTATTTGAAAGGTGACAGACCTAAAAAAATATGGAAGAGCTTTAGATCAGATGTAGAGCTCTGCTGTGATATCCTCAGATCCAGTGCTTTCATACTTGCTCCTTCCCAGATGCCTAAATTCCTGCAGTTTAGAATTAGGGAGACATTGCAGTCAGTTAGGATAGGAAGTAGTTGAGATGCCACTGGAGTCAGAGTCCAATTTAAATTCCTTTCTACAATTTGCTATCTGTGGACGCCATGGGGGCTTAATTTATCCAAACTCTTTGTTTTCTGTAATAAGGATAAAATTGCAGAATCTCCACAAAATTATTGGGAATTAAGGAAATAACCCACAAAATTGTACTTACTTAAAGCCTGTCACATTATGAGCGTTGAGTAAATTTGTCATCAGCATCATAATTCTATTTATTATCATTAATAATCACACTAATTTGTGGATGTTATTATTATCATTTTTATCCATATTAAATGCCACCTGGGGGAGATTACCCTGTTCAGGGAACATGATGGCAGCACAGGAACTTCGAAAGCATGAACTTTTTCTCCTGTCTCTCCCTTTTCTGACCTCCTGTTTCCACTCTCACTCTTATCTCCTCCTCTTTCTTTCTTCGTCTCTTTAAATGAGAGCATATGTGTTTTTATATTCACTACTGGATGAAGATTTATTTTTTCTTTAAATTCAATTAATTAACATAGTGTACTATTGGTTTCAGAAGTAGAGTTCAGTGATTCATGAGTCTTATATAATATCCAGTGCTTATCACATCACCTGTCCTCATTAATGCCTGTCACCCAGTTACCCCATCCCCTTACACCCCTCCCCTCCAGCAACCCTCAGTTTGTTTCCTGTGGTTAAGAGTCTCTTTTGATTTGTCTCCCTCTCTGATTTCATCTTGATTTATTTTTCCCTCTCTTCCCCTATGAGCCTCTGCTTTTGTTTCTTAAATTCCATGTATCGGTGAGATCATATGATAATTGTCTTTCTCTGATTGACTTACTTCACTTAGCATAATACCCTCTAGTTCCATCCATGTCGTTGCAAATAGCAAGATTTCATTTCTTTTGATGGCTGCATAGTATTCCATTGTGTATATATACCACAGCTTCTTTATCCATTCATCTGTTGATGGACATCTAGGCTCTTTCCATAGTTTGGCTGTTGTGGACATTGCTGCTATAAACATTCAGGTGCAGGTGCTTCTTCAGATCACGATGTTTGTATCTTTGGGGTAAATACCCAGTAGTGCAATTGCTGGGTCATAGGGTATCTCTATTTTCAACTTTTTGAGGAACCTCCATACTGTTTTCCAGAATGGCTACACCAGCTTGCATTCCCCCAACAGTGTAGGAGGGTTCCCCTTTCTCCACGTCTTCACCAACATCTGTCATTTCCTGACTTGTTAATTTTAGCCATTCTGACTGGTGTGAGGTGGTATCTAATTGTGGTTTTCATTTGTATTTCCCTGATGTGGAATGATTGTTTATGAGTCAAGTGGAAAAGTGAGGTTGAATTCTTGGTGGGACAGTGTGGTCTCAGGATTCTTGGGGCCACAGGAAGACAGGGGGTGCCTGAGAGCATCAGACGTCCCAGGCATCGGAGTGGGCGAGCCGGCTGCAATCAGCGAGCCCAGGAGTGAGCTCTCAGCTTGGTGTTGCCATAAACCATGAACTGCAGCACAGTTCAGCGACTGCTCTGAGCAGGGGCCCAGCAAGAGGGAGAACCGCAAGAGAACACCCCCTTCCATCCCCCTGAATAAAGACTTAATTGTATACATAAATACAGCATATTTATACACACACACACACACACACATACGCACATATTAATGTATACACACACATATATACATATACACATAATACACACACACACACACACACACACACACACACGCAAGCAGTCAACTCTTTATTTGTACTAGTCACCACATACACTGAATTAGTGAATACTGGAGCATTGCTCCTAGGGGAAATACAGATACAGTTCCTGTGAACTTTGGATCACAACATTTCTATCAAGTCATCAGAATATAGTCTTTATGTGTATTTCAATTTAAATCCACCTTATTTGTGAATTAATACATATTGTAGATTCATTAACATTGAGCTCATGCCTTTGCAGCACTGTAATTCATGGCTGAATGAAGCTTATCTAACTCAGAGTATTTCACAAGAGATTCCATAGCCTTCTTACACTTAGGAACACAAGAGCACCTCAGCACTACACTTGGGGGGACCTTTTAAGCAGCAGAATCTCCAACAGAGAGCACGAAAATGTGGAAAATGAGGCTCTAAAGAGCTTGTAAAAAGGACACAGTGACAGTAGGAGAGCTGAATCAAGAGGGCAGAATGTCACCTTATTTGATCTCAGCTGGGAATGTCCCCATGGACAACTCAAACTTTTCGCTGCTCTGTGCCTGTCCATGAATGACCCTGGAAATTTTGCAGTTACTGATCTGCAAATCTTGGCAAGTAAGCAAATTAGTAAATATGGAGTTTGTGAATAATGAAGATTGACTATTTACTTATATACACACAAAATGCTTACCCGGGGAGAGAAAGCGTGCATATCTTGGGAACAGTTTAAATCAGAAATCAATGGACATTGACAATGCAATGTATGAGTAATTTCAGAAGTTTCATACAGATAAAAACTTAGCTAAAAGTTCAGAAGAAGGAGAAAGTGTTAAATCCAGGCATGAGATAGAAAAGAGGGGATAAGAAAGGAAATAGTTTAATTGCACTCTCTGATTTAAATAGCTATCGAGGAGGGAAATTATTAAGAGAATAGCTGTAAGAAAAGCAGAAATATTGTAAAAAGAATGTCATTCAGTGAGTTTGACTAAAATATAATTTTCAGAATCAGAGGGACAGTTGGATTAGATGACATTCACTGACTTTCCTTTAACCGAGATTCATGGGATCTGAATATTTAATTTTGAGAGATAGGGTCTATTGTGACAGGCATCAATAACTTTATGCTAAGAAGTTAACCTGTGTACTCTAAGCAATGGAAGGCACTGTTTCTTAAGGAAGATTATTTAATAGCCACAGAATAGGGCATGATGATGATTTTTGAAAGTCCCCTTCAGGGGAAATCTGCAAAATGGATTGAGAGGAGGAGCTCTGGTGGTAGATTTCAGACACTACACCAGAACTTGAGGTCCAAGGTTTATAGGCCAGAAATATGGGAGTAGCCTTGATGGGGATGCAAGGAGGGAAAAAATTGATATGGGAGATACCACAGAGGAGAAATTTATGGAAATAATGATAGGCTACTCACAAAAGTCTTGAGAGAGGCAGTGAATTCAGATAAGATGTCCATTTTGTAAGCACCAGAAATGGGAAATTATACCTTTAGAGAAAATATGCAGAAAAAGAGGCTTTTTTTTTTTTGAGAAAGCAAAGGGGAGATGATGAGTGTAGTTAGAAACATAGAGTTGGAGACATTGTGGTGTAAATTGAAAAAGCAGTAGTTTTCAGGGTAGAGATATGATGGAGAGTGTGGTCTCATATAGAAGTGGAAATTGTGGAAGACGTGAGGACTTCTGGGAAAAGAATAGAGAGAAGGATCCTGAGCTGAAGTGTGTATATAAAACACATTTCTGAATTCATCCTGTATGCCAGGCAGCATTTTGGGACTGTGTGTGCAGGAGTGAGCAGTATAGGCAAAGCACATGACCCCCATGCTAGTGTTTTTTATATTTTTATAGGTGCTCATTTGTTCAGTGAATGAATAATATATATAACATGTGTGTAAGTAAGTATGTGTGTATACATTCTTAGATTAGTAGTTTTCTCTTGAAGCAATTTTTTGAAACAGCTGAGTTCTATATATAATAATGTATATTGCAGGCATTTTGTATTTTCAAAAGCTCAGTTTCGTATCTTCAGTAGCATTTTATATTTTCCGGGATTCTGGCTGTATTAGTTAACAGTAACTTCTGTAAACAAGAAATCTCAAAATCTTGTAACTTAACCCAGAGTTCATTTCTCCTTCAAATAAAACCCTCACTGGTGTTCCTGGTATTCAGGTGGCAATGTATACCATGTAATCTCTCAGAGAACAAGATTGAAGTGAATAATTCTGCTACGATCCCACCAGCTTTCCAAGGTCACTCTGGGCACTGGTATTCAGCAAGCAGGTGGCAAAAGAGAGGAAGAATCTTGGTGAGAATGTGTCATATGTACCAGCCTTACAAGGGGTGCAGATGACTTCTACACACATTCCCTTATCCAAAACAGCTGAATGGCCACATCTAACTAAGAGAGGTCAGCAAATATGGTTTCGCTGTATGCCAGAAGGACTTGGAAGTTGTTTGATGAGAGCTGGGTAGTTTCTGCTGAATTCACTTATGAGAGAAAAAAAAAAAAAGTTATGTCCATTGCCCTTCCTACTTGTTTCATGCTTCAGTGGAAACCCAGTTTAAACTTCTGTTCATTTTTGTTCCTTCTCAGTCTTTCAAATAAAGTCTTGGATAGAATGACCCCATTTAAATATGCATCAGTGGTCCACGTGTTTTATGGTATCATCCATATTCAGTATATTTAAAAAACTAAAAAACCCACAAATCCTATATGAAAGCTTCGCCTGGTGATATTGACCTGTTGAGCATTAGACATTTTCTCTTTCCTGTGACAGAGTCCAGAACACTGAAATTTATTTATTTATTTTTTAAAGATTTTATTTATTTATTTGACAGAGAGATTACAAGTAGGCAGAGAGGCAGGCAGAGAGAGAGAGGGAAGCAGGCTTCCTGCTGAGCAGAGCCCGATGCGGGGCTTGATCCCAGGACCCTGAGATCAGGACCTGAACCGAAGGCAGAGGCTTCAACCCACTGAGCCACCCAGGTGCCCAGAAGAACACTGAAATTTAAAGAATGACTCAGTTCTGTCCCTTGGGTGGGAGGTGAGTAGGCATAGTCAGGAGGCGATATGGCTGGTCTCAGCTCACCGTGATAAGGGGGCGTTGTGTGAAGAATACCCCACGGTGTGCTGTGCTTCATCACTCAACAGTTTGCACAGAAAAATTTTTGATATCTATAGGATGTAGCCTAAAGCCTCAGCCTAGAATTAAAAGGAGGGAAGAGAAGAGGGCTAGAGATATCCCAGGGGAATTTTAATTTGATGATTTTTTTTTAAGATTTTTATTTATTTATTTGACACAGAGAGAGAGGTTACAAGTAGGCAGAGAGGCAGGCAGAGAGACGGAGAGGAGGAAGCAGGCTCCCTGCTGAGCAGAGAGCCAGGACGCTGAGATCATGACCTGAGCCGAAAGCAGAGGCTTTAACCCACTGAGCCACCCAGGCGCCAAATTTGATGATGTTTTAAGTGAGAACAAGGGGCATTGAAGTCTGTGCTACAGCTCATGAAAAAATTGAGTCACAAAGTTAATTTTCTGTTCCCAATTTTTAAAAGTATGTTTCAGCAATTAAAGGGACAAAGAGCTCAAAAGACACAGTAATGAATGAAGGAGTTTAAGATTTTTTTTTCTCATGTAACCACAAGGAATGTCATGAAGTGAATGGGAATGGAGTTTCATTTTCTCATGTACCTTAGACAGAACTCAGAAAACTAGTTAATCGGCGTTCTGAGAATTCAAAATTTCCTGAAGCATGTAAAGACTTATCTCTTTCTTCTCTTTTTGAAATTACTTTAAACACTTGGGGATGTGAATCTTCCAGTAATTAGGAATTAGTCAGAGGAAGGCCTCTTACTTATAATGAGTCTCTGAGAACATCTCTGTTTATGAAACTAAAAAGGAACATGCTGGAAAATTGGGGAGAAAGTTACATATTTTAATTGGGTGGAAATTGAAGTTATCTGTAGGTGTCACAGTATAAATAGTTGGGTCAGAACATAACCTAAAATTCTACTTTAAGTCATATGGCCCAAACACAGAGTAATTTAATTCTGGGAAATGAACTTTTTAAAAAGGAAGGTGAATACTTTTATCCTTCTTCTCCCTTGATACTCCCTCAATTCACCCTTAGTAAACTTGATGGTGTGAAGCATGTGTACCATTGGATAGGGCAGGTTAAAGTGTTGGGGTGAAGGAATTTATAAGTGCCATAACATAACAAAAATATATCATTATACACATTTCTCTACTAGGAGTTAATTTTTTACAATAGAATAGAGCTTCACAGCCATCATTCATTATTAGTATAGTTTTTTTTTTTAAGCTAGCATGTATGATCTAGGGGACAGTAGTTAATATTATCTGTGTTCATCATAAAGAAGATGCTGAACTGTTGTGCCTTTGAGGGTTAAAGAAAAAAGCCTGTGTGTTCATGTCATTAAAAAATAGCTAATTGTAGGGCACCTGGGTGGCTCAGTCATTAAGCATCTGCCTTTGACTTGGGTCATGGTCCCAGGGTCCTGGGACTGAGCTCCAAAACCTGCTTCTCCCTCTCCCACTCCCCTTGCTTGTGTTCCCTCTCTGGTTGTCTCTCTTACTGTTAAATAAATAAATTCTAAAAAGAAAGAAAGAAAGAAAGAAAGCTAATTGAAAGATATAGTGGCTGACATGAAATATGAATGTAAAAACACAGAATTCTAGTAAGTTATGATGCAAGCCTAGGCTTTGAATCTTTCCAAATCCCCACAAAAACAGAAAAAGCCACTCCTAGCAAAACCAAAAAATCACAATCATTGTTCACACATAAAAGTTGTTGACCAAGTATCATCTCAGCCCCCAAGTATAAAGAGCTGAGGACAAACATCTAGGAGCCAAAGGATGGTAACAGCATCTGTTTCAGAAGAAACAGAGGTAGACACTGGGGCCTCTGGTAACACTGAGAACAGAATAACACAGCTGACTAGAAAACACACAGGGCATTTGAAGTTGGCCACTGAAGTTTTGACCCCTTGACCAGGCAGGAAGAATAAGGGTGGAAGGTCATGTCTGAAGGGAATAGAACAGTCTAGTTCCTATGAATTCATTCAGCTCCCCAACCACGACCCCCTTCCAGGACAGGACCCCACACTAAGAGACACCTTCTGGGAGTAGAAGCAAATTGAAAAAGATGTGGCAATAAAGGTGAACATGGTAGTCTGGAAGAAAGTGAGAGATGGAGACAGACTCCAAAAAACTCAAAAAGCTAATTACTGCATTTTATTATTTTTTTTAAAGATTTTATTTATTTATTTGACACACAGAGAGAGATCACAAGTAGGCAGAGAAGCAGGCAGAGAGAGAGGAGGAAGCAGGCTCCCTGCCAAGCAGAGAGCCCGATGCGGGCCTTGATCCCAGGACCCTGAGATCATGACCTGAGCCGAAGGCAGAGGCTTTAACCCACTGAGCCACCCAGGCGCCCTAATTACTGCATTTTAAAACACTATACAAAAACAACAGAGGCAGTTACTGTGTGAAGCTGGAAAGGTATCTACATCATTTCTTTTTATTCAGAAAAATGAATTTCACATATAAATAAGCAGGAGAAAATGTCATGATAAAACCCAATAGAAGCCACAAATATATGCAACATATATAACTAATAAAGGATTAGTAGCAATGAGGAAATAAAAAAGGAAAACAGAACATAGCATTGAATCCAATAGAAAAATGAGCAAAAGAAAGTGAAGTAAGTCAGCCAGAGAAAGGCAAATACCATATGATTTCACTTATATGTGGAATTTAAGAAACAAAACAGATGAACAAAGATGACAGAGAGAGAGAGAGAGAAACAGATCAAGAAACAGACTTTTAACTATAGAGAACTGATGATTGCCAGAGGGGAGGTGGGCAGGGGAATGGGTGAAATAGATAAAGGTGAAAAGAGTACATTTATCATGATGAGCACTGAGTAATGTATAGAATTGTTGAATCACTATATTGTACACGTGAAACTAATATAGCATACTAAATGTTAACTAGATTGGGATTAAAATTTTTAAAAACTTAACACAATTTAAAAAATGAGCAGAAGGGGGCGCCTGGGTGGCTCAGTGGGTTAAAACCTCTGCTTTCAGCTCAGGTCATGATCTCTAAAAAATGAGCAGAAGGGGGCGCCTGGGTGGCTCAGTGGGTTAAAACCTCTGCTTTCAGCCTCCCTGTCTCTCTGCCTGCCTCTCTGCCTACTTGTAATCTCTCTCTCTGTGTCAAATAAATAAATAAAATCTATTAAAAAATGAGCAAAAGATATAAACAGACCATTTTTTGATAGGGATGTTGTATTTACTTGGTTATGTATATTTATATCACTTTATATCACACATGACAAGGTAACTACATTATATGCAATCTGCTTGAAAATTTTAAAATGGAGTCTTTCTAATCAAAATCAGCATTTTTTAAAATTTAAATTCAATTAGCCAACACAGATAAAACATAAATGGCTTATAACAAAGTGAAAATATGATCAGCCTCCTTGGTAATCTGGAACTTGTAAACCAAACCAAAATGAGACTTCTCACTTATAGGCAAGTAGGTGTTTATTCTGAAACTATTTTGAAAACTGTTTAACATTGACTAGTAAGGTTAGTAAGTGTCACTAGTAAGTGACATTTGAGTTCTTGCCTGTGAGTACAAGGAATTGTGGGTATACAAGTGTTCATCGCAGCAAAGATGAAAAACAACTCAAATGTCCATAATAGTCAAATGGATTAATCAACTAGTACATTTGTAAAACAGAGTAATAAAACTATGAAATGAATAACACAATGATACACATGAAGATAGATACTTACAAAAATGTAATTTTGAGTGAAGGAAAGAAGTCACAAAAGATTACACATAGTGTGACCCAGTTTATATAAATTTCAAATCCAGGAGATGCTAAATGATATATTTTTAGGAATACATGCCTATGTGGCAAAACCATAAAGAAAAGTAAAGGAAAGCTTATAAAATCCAGGACAATAGATACCTCTAAAAGGGAGGTTTGGGGTTGTGAGTGGGAGGACGTTCAAGAAACTAGAAATGTTTGGGGCGCCTGAGTGGCTCAGTGGGTTAAAGCCTCTGCCTTCAGCTCAGGTCATGGTCTTAGGGCCCTAGGATCAAGCCCTGCATCGGGCTCTCTGCTCAGCAAGGAGCCTGCTTCCTCCTCTCTCTCTGCCTGCCTCTCTACCTACTTGTGATCTCTCTCTCTCTGTGTCAAATAAATAAATGAAAATCTTTAAAAAGAAAAGAAAGAAAGAAAAAGAAAGAAAGAAAGAAAGAAAGAAAGAAAGAAAGAAAGAAAGAAAGAAAAAGAAAGAAAGAAACTGGAAATGTTTTATTTCTGAAGCCGGGTAGTAGGTGCATGAATGTTGTATTATTTTTATTATTATTTGATATGTACTTTTATACCTTATACACCTGCAAAAATATATATTTCCCTATGAAGTTTTTTTTCCACAAAGTATGGTATTACTATGATGCTAGAGTTGTATGTATTTCTGTTCATTGAGAAAGTAGGATTGAACAATATAAAAAATAAGATTTTTACAAACTCTATTTCAGTGAATTTCAGACGTAATTAGAGCATAATGACGCAGATTCATAGATTTGAACAGACTCTATCTTATCATATCTGGGGGTGGTGAGTGACAAGAAGGAGTGATATATCTAGATTATCAATTGGGTAGATGGTGTCTTTCCCTTAGCCATCATATTGCGCGCAAAGGAACGTGAGCTTTAGTGGTGAAGTTAATATATGGTCAGTTTTTGATATATTTGAGGTGCTTATGAGAAAGCCACCTATCTATGCATTGGAAGCAGCTTAATACCTTATTTTAGAGCAAGGTGGAATGATATGGTCTAGAAATATTAATTTGGATAATAGACACCTAAAGTAAATACCATGAGTATGTGATTTGCCTACACAAAAAGAAGCAGGCTGTCAGTAGAAGTGAGGAAGAATTAGGAAAAGCGTTGTGAGACTATTTTTTTCATGTTCTTTTACAGCTTATAGAATTTGAACATGGCTAAAATTATTCTAAGACTTTCATAGTTTGAGGTAATTTATTTTTTGTCAGTAACCTTGACAAGTTTCTTTCCAACTTTTTGTACCAATCTTCCCTGTGTCTATTATCTCTTCTTAAACTCATCTTGGCTGACAGTTTTGAAGTTTAGATATAACATTATTAGGAAATAATTTTTAAAATTTTACATTATTCTTTCAAAATTATCCCCTAACATTGATAGCTCCCAGACCGTAGTATTTTCCTAGAGGAGCTATAAAGTTCATGTTCTTACAGATTTTTAAATCCTTCAGAAAGAATGAAAAGAAGGAAGGATTACCAAGAAAAAATTCAAATCAGGGATTTGTCTTAATTGTGTGATTCCTAGATTTTTTTTTTAATTTAAATTCAATTAACCAACATAAAGTAGTAGTACATCATTAGTTTCAGATGTACAGTTAAGTTATCATCAGTTGCATATAACACATAGTGCTCGTCACATCACACACCCTCCTTAATGCCCATTACCCCGTTACCCCATTCCCGCATCCATATCCCTGCCAGCAACCCTCAGTTTCTTTTCCTATAGTTAAGAGTCTCATGATTTGTCTCCCTCTCTGATTTCCTCCCATTCAGTTTTCCTTCCTTTGCCCTATGACCTTCTGTTCTGTTTCTTATGTTCTGCATATATTGTGGATAATTGTCTTTCTCTGATCGACTTATTTCACTCAGCATAATACCCTCTGGTTCCATCCATGTCGATGTAATAAGAGTTCACCTTTTTGATAGCCAAGTAATATTCCATTGTACATATACCATACCTTCTTAATCCATTCATCTGTCAATGGACATCTGGGTTCTTTCTATAGTTTGGCTATTGTGGGCATTGCTGCTATAAACATTGGGGTGCATGTGCCCCTTCAGATCACTGCATTTGTATCTTTGGGGTAAATTTCTCTAGTGCAGTTGCTGGGTTGTAGGATAGCTCTATTTTTAACTTCTTGCAGAACTTCCATACTGTATATTGTTTTTTAACTAACGAAGTCATGGTTCTGTTATGAGAATGCCCTACCAACATTCAAATGAGAGTGTGTCTGTGTAAACGGAGGAATTATAACTGAATATTTTTTGGTTCAATTAATACCTGTTGTTAACATATTTGATATTAAGTGAAAAATTGAAGGGCCCAAGAAAAAATGACTACCCTTTGAAATGCTCCTGAAAAAATAGGGTTTTTTTCTTAATTTATTGAAGTCTTAAACATATTTTTTTCTTTTGGAAATTAGTTTTCAAAACAGTTAACCTTTATCTATAGAACTTACTCTTCTGTAAGTATGGAATAATTGAATGGTTATATTTCTAATAGAAGTGATATGTCATCTTATTTCTTGTTTACATGTGTCACCATTATGGGTAAAGTATTGAAATCAGCTATGATGTTTTCTTTTTACAATATGGAAGCCTTTTGAATCCAGCTGAACAAACATAATACATTTGTTGATCCCCAATTATATATAAAACCTTTGTTAAACAATTTTGAAGATACACAGATGAAGAAGACAGACCAATGAGACATACATGAAACATGGCATGTACACATTGTTACAACTTCCTCCAAGGTTAAGTTTAGGATTAAGCATGTTGATAGTTTTAAAAAAGGGTTCGGGGGGAGTATTTCACTTATCTGGAGAGGTATCAACTACCTTCAAACTTTTGAAACACAATTTCAAAAGGAAAGTGATTGAGAAAAACATTTGCCACTAAACACTTTTACTTTACCAGGAATTCTACACCCTCCACCTTGCAAGGCTATAAAAACATTTAGATACCAGTTGAGAACTGTGTGGGAAATATGATAGGAAATTGGAAGTAAATAAACCCTGAAACACAACACCAAGAGGGGACAGATGACAAATGAAAACGCATGAAGGACAAATATCCCTACACTCTTTGTTTAATTTAATTGATGCTCCTAATCATGAATTAGTTATAAAAAAAAAAGTGAAATTATATCCAGGATTTCTTATTTAAAAGAGTGTATCAGTGTTCAATACGTTTTGGAGTAAAAGTCCTCCTTTATTTTTTCTGTTTTGGTGGGATCGAATTCTTTAGTCATCAAGAAAACTCACCATGCAGAGTCCCTTATAAGGATAATGTAGTATGACAGTTTTTATATATAAAATTCATCTATTTCCTTTTCAAAATATGTGGAAGGGAATTTGTGAATAACAAATAGCTACTTGTTATAAGGTTCTCATATTAAGAGCTTTTTGTATTTTTCCTTTATCATAAAATCTACCTGCAGATTTTAATCTTCCCATTTTCAGAGGAAGAAATTGAGGTACAGTTTAAGAAACTTGTTCAAGTACCTTCAACTAGTAAGGACAGAATTTATTCATCGTGTAAGTAATTAGCCAGTTTCATAATCCTAGCTTTAACTATTTGGTTAGTCTTCAATATGGTCATGATTAAACATTTTTTATCACAAAAAAGTGAAATCAACTTAAATTCGCTTAAGCAAATTAGGGACAGGATTATAAAGAAGCAAGACTATCTCTTAGAACCCAAGGACTAGTTGTGAAGTTGAAACAATGTGGCCAAGTGTCTCTGCTTCCTTTTGTGCACCAGGGTCATTGTTTTTACTTTGCTGACCAGCTTTCTCTGTGGCTCCCTACATCTGCTGGAGAAAAACACATCTCCTGGGTGCTCATTATCATCAACTCTATTCACACAGAAAGCCTGAGGAGCTGTCTTTTAATCCTAGTTCTCGAGGAAGAAAAATCTGATTAGCCCAGCATGGGGTAAGAGATTAAACAATGTGTCCTAGTCCTCCACAGCTGAGGAAGCAAGATTACCAACAGTAACATAACTCTTTGGGTCTCCCATCCCTATGCAACAGTGGTGGTCCCCTGACGGCAGGGAAGTAGTTCTCAAAGACAGGAAGGGGGTGGACAGTGTGGCCCTTCACTTCAGATAGTAATGCGTGGTGGTTAAGATCATTCTGGAGCCCACTTTCGAGATTTATTTCTTAGTTCTGCCAGGACTGGTTGAGTAACATTGTGTTACTTAACCTTTTTGTGCTTATTTATTTTCTTTCTCTAATGTGATAATAATGTTATTACATGTAAACTATTTAGAACAGTTTCTGGCAATACTGTAAACATTTAATGCATCTTGGCTATTATTTTATCCTTGTGGTCAATTGGTAACATACATTTTACTTACCAAATAACTTAATCTAATTTTAAGTTTAGTAATATTCCATTACTTCTATGACCTTCAATGTTTCAAAAATTGTATTTATAAAGTGAAATGATCTTGCTCTTATTTTTCTAAGAGTTAAATTATCTCCAAGCCTGTCCAAAATTTTGAAAACAAAAGGAGGAAAAAAAAAGTTTTACATAGGCTAGTTATTTGTTATAGTAAGGAAGATTGATTTCCTAATAAACTTGAAAAATACTCTAATTCTTCCAGGTGAGTAAAATGTTTATATAGAAGAAAACTATAATAAAGCAGATTTGCATAATTACTGAAAATTGTGAACACTGTTAAGTTAAATTACACAGATGAGATCATTTAATTTTATGTTGATTAATCACACATTTATTTCCAGGTACATGACAGATGGAGGGCTCAACCTGTATACTAGAAGTCTGAACAGAATACCAGACACAGCCCCTTCCAGAGAGGTCATCCAGAGAGGAGTCCATGATGTGACAGTGGATGCAGACAGGTAATGCTACCAGCATTTATGATGTTGAGAACTGTATAAAGCAATTTCATAAATGAGATCCTAGGAGTTTGACAGTATAAGTCAAGGGCTTTTTATTTCAATATAATGATTATTTTGAAATATTTTTAAAACTAAGCTGGTTTTCTTACAAGATTTGTTTAGCTCTATAGATTGCATTGGTGAGAATATTCAACAACTTTCAGCTACGTGGCAGCAACTTTTAATATCTGTAAAAGCAAAATGATACACATAGACTTGTTTTCTTTCCTTAAAAAGATCCCTGGCTGATAAATTCACTTATGTTTGGATATTCTCAGATTTACCTGGAGGCTAATGACATAAAAGATTAAAACATAATTCAAATTATCAGGTACAATAAACTTGATGGTTTTCTTGAGGGGTTTGTTGAAAGCATACAACTCTTGCTTTAGGCTAATTTCTGTTTTGTAATTGTTTCAGAATGTTTAAAGATGTGTTTGTGTGTGTGTGCACATGCGTGTGCTAGTTACTATTTTGCTCAAAGTTGTTTTGTCAATTTGATCAGAATCACTGCTGTTAGAAAATACTGTCCTTGTAAAATAATATTGTAAGACGTACTTCTGACTTGATTTTGTCCTCTCTTCACTCAGAATTTTGATTTTATTCATCAGGAAGGTATTGCCATTTCTTAAAACTATGACATATCAATACCTAGAGTGGTTCTTTATTAAAGTCAGCATTGAGGAAGAGGACAAAAGGTAGTGATTTAATGTATCCACATTCTGAACTAAGAATTGTACACAGTTCATTGTGCATTTTAACAGAGCCACCTCAGAAGTCTCGAATTCTGATACTAGTCGTCAGTTTCTCCTCACTCAGATGTTGTTGATTTATTTCGGCGGGGATTTGGGGCTTAACTCTTTAAATAGATATTCGACTAGTCCTTCTGTTTTTATCTCTACCTTCATACAAATTTTCAGAAATACCACCACTTTTTAAATATTTGAGGTCTTCTCCAGGATAAGTAGGCTCTTTCACAGCTTTTCTTATCCTGTGTTCAGGAAGCCACTCTCTTAGATCTGGGGTAAGGGGTTGTGCCTGGTATCCTGTAGTTCAGAGACCTCTCCAGAGAATAAAACCGCAGACTTCTACTGGGGTGAAAATAGACATGGCAGCCATCTACTGAGCTGAGGCCAGGAGGGGATTTGGGGCTCTAAATGCTCTTTAATTCTGTTGATATTTTAATTCCTGTTGGCCAGAGGACAGTTTCCACTAGGAGACTAGGATAGACATATCTGGTCTGTAGACCAGGTGTGTGTGAAAGAAGCAGGTGGTTACAAAAGGATTATGAAAAATTTTGCCTTCCCACCACCAACCTGAACTCTTTAACCATTTTCCCTTCCCAATGCCTTCGACCAGCCTGGACTTCTCTCTGCTCTTGAAATGATGCTTCCTCCGTCTGGAATGCCCTTTTCTACATTCCCTGCGTTATTTCCTCTATCACAACATTTCAATTTCAGCCAAATGCTGACTTCTCAGAGAAATGATTCCAGAGAGGCTAAGATACATTTGATTTGCAGTCACTTTCTTACTCATTACCGTATATCATTTTCTTCAACGTACCCCATTACTCCTGGAATATATCATACTTACTTATTTGTTTACATGTTTATCTTATATCTCCCCCTTTACAATGTGAGCCCATGAATGCAGAAGTTTTGTCACATTCATTATATTAAGAGCCTTTAGAAAATGCTTATGGAGTGAAAGAACGAAGGACTGACTATAAGCTACATATTCATATATGGCTAGCAATAGAGTTCAACTGGGTAGAGGCAAATGAGGCCTGAGCCAACATTCTGCAAGGATATTACATAAGGAGGGAAGGGGTTATGTGGAAAAACAGGAAGCAGGGATTCGAGGGGAAGACATCTACAATATGGATTACATTTCGAAACTAAGGACCTACACGTTCTTAGCTGATGGTGGATAATGTTAAAGGAGAGGGGCAGTCTGTTGGTCTCTAGGAAATGAGATCATGGTGACAGAACCTAGGGATCAATACAAAGGAGCCTTATTTTGGAGAAAGTTGGGATAACCAGATCTCTTTACTCCTCTAAGGTTCCAGCTTGGGGCCTGGTTAAGGAACCTCAGACCAACAGGAAAACCCAGATGGGTGTCTAATAAATTGAGACCTGTGAAATCAGTGGTTCTTAAAGTGTGGTAACTAAGTCAGCAGCATCAGCATTGCTTGGGGACTTGATAGAAATACAGATTAGCTCTATCCAAGATTTACTGAGAGGTCTGGGGTAGGCCCAGCAGTCTTCAACAGGCCCTCCAGGTGATTCATTCATATGAAATTAGCAAATCACCATCTTAAAATTAACAACTAGATGACAGGGTGATGAAACCATGAACACTTAGCATAAACATTTAAACATTAACAAAATGTTTTCATTCACTTTTTTTAGCTGTGTTCCGTCAAAGGAAAGAGAGTATCAAGATAACACTGGCACTAATCTTTAAATTAGATAATTAGATCTAATAATGACACATTGCGCCTGAAATAATTGTCTCTATTTGCTAGAGTCAGCTTCTGAGAATTGAATTTTTTAAAGGATTGTAGAATTAAAGACTACAAAAACCACCTTAATCACTTGTATATATTAAACACCAGTAAGGTCATAGGGTAAATCCTGCTATCAGCAAAGATAGTAGTTTGTCTTTTATTTAGATAAGTCTGAAGGTCTTTTAAAATCCTATGTTCAGTAAGTGATTTGGAATATACTTAATTTAAAAATGCATAGTATTAAATATAGTTGTGTAATAAGTCCTGTTAATTTAAAAATCTCCTTGTTCAGGATGTTGTTTCATAAAGCTTTCTTAATTCTGATATCCATTCCAAAGAAGATAGGCAAGAATACTCTAAGGTAATACCTCTTTGCTTAGTTTTACTCAAAAAAGATACTGAGAAGTCCTGTACTTCAAAATAAAAGCTGTTAATTTGATTTAATTCAGTGCTCCCTAAAAGCTTTTTTTAAAATCATCACTGATTCCCCCACTTTTTTTCTCTATAATAATTTTTTCCTGTGATATTTTAAGAAATGCTGATTTTGCCTAATGCCTTCATTTAATAGTTATAATAGTACAAAGACTGGGGTCTTTTACCTCCTGTACGTAACAGTTTCCTAGCTACCTTAGTCAGGGGTTTTTAAATAAAATGAAAAATGTTAGTGCTTGGTTCATTTTAGCAAATTAGTAAATGTAAGGCTTGTAATAGTATACTGATAAAAAAAGCTTAAGAGCAAAGAAAAGCAGTGTTTTATTAATTTTTCATATTTCATAGACATTTTTTCTATAAGCATGATCACTGAAAATGCATTACATAGGAGCAAAGTAGTCAGCTGGCTAGGATAGCAATGGATTTGAATTGCTTACATTAATTTAGTAAAAGTTATAATGTTTCCCCTTTAATCAAAGTTTGGTTAAAATGGATGGGCAATAGAGAACAGCTGAAATCTTCTTCCCAGCAGATTGAAACAGCCCCAAAGAAAAGAGGATGTTTCAACGGACAACTGTGGTGTATCTTAAGTATTTTATTACTCAGAGATATTGCAGTTCCTTCATTTTCCATATCAATCCAACACCATTCCTATTTCCTTGTTATGCTAACCAAAACAAGATTACAGAGTGGGACTAATCCTTGTAGGCATGTTGGAGACACTCTGGGAAATTCACAAATAAATTCATAACAGGCAGTTAAAATGTGTGGGCTTTATCCATTTGGCTCTGGTTATAATGAAGTCAATCCTAATTCATATACACTTAAACAACTGGGTTGCACTTTATTTAAAAGGTAATTTGGGGGCGCCTGGGTGGCTCAGTGGGTTAAAGCCCCTGCCTTCGGCTCAGGTCATGATCCCGGGGTCCTGGGATCGAGGCCCACGTCGGGCTCTCTGCTCAGCAGGGAGCCTGCTTCCTCGTCTCTCCTCTCTCCTCTCTCTCTGCTTGCCTCTCTGCCTACTTGTAATCTCTCTCTCTGTGTCAAATAAATAAATAAAATCTTTAAAAAAAAAAAAAAAGGTAATTTGGTGGGAAAGTTCGGGAATTGTTGTTGTTTTGGTTTTTATTAACTCCTATTACTGTCCTGACACTAGCTTCCCTGCTAGCATTAACAGATAGTAACAAATATTTGGTAAATAAACATATAACTACCTCCTAAGTGCATTGGCAGCATAATACCACCTTGGGTAAAAACAAAACAGAAAAATAAAGATGAAAGACCCTGAGTTTAATGGTCATACAGAATAATGTAAGCAAAAAATAAAGTAAAGTGATAATAAAATTGATTAAGTCATAATCGATGTTTATACGTAGTATCTTAGAAGCACCCCAAAGGGAAGTGATTGTTCTACCTGGGAGGATAAGGAAAGACGTCAAAAAGGTATGATTTAAATGGGGTCATAAAGAAGGCGTAACTTTTTGACATATGGCCTGGGAGAAATCTGAAGAAATGTGGAAATGGAGAGCATGGAAGCACAGAAGAGTTTAGTTTAAGGGGATGTTACAGAAAACCAGAAGTGTGCAGTTATTAAAACAATGAAAACAGATTTCATAAGGAACTGTTGCAATTGGGGGAAGGAGATCTTAGTGTATAATTAGGCTTAGTTCTAAATACAACAGGAACATGTGGGATTCATAGCCAACAAGCAGAATGAGGGGGCTGGTGGATGGAAAATTACTAAGAGAAGACATCAAGGGTAGGGGGATTCTTGCTAAGCCCACTTAAGATTCTTGCTGAAAAGAGCCCAGGGTGATCAGATAATGCGTGTGGGGGTTGAGGACTATAACCAGATATCACAGGTGCTCACATATCAAGGTGGATGTCTCTCTCTAAAATGCCCTAGCAGGCAGTATTCTTGCTAAAACTGGGCTAGGCAGGCCCAACAATGGGTCAAAGTCAAGGCCTGGTCAAGAAGAGACCTCAGAGGAGCCTGAGTAAAGTTTGGTCAAAAAGAGAGTCTTTGTCAGACCCATTAATAATGGGATTTTGCTAGTGCACTGGGAATGTGGGCAAGGATGACAACAAAGGACCTAGAGGGCTGTTCTAGAGTATTTGGACCTATAAGTGATAAGGGGCTATTTTACTAATTTTAATTAATTTTATTTTTAAATTTCAAAGCAAGAGCATGTGTCATACTGACTGTATTTTAATAATAACTCACCCCCAGCAAATAGTGAAGAGAGATGGCGCAAAGACAGGTAGACTGCTCAGGAAGTGACTACAAAAGTCCAGGTGAAAGGAGATGAGCTCCTAGCTGGAGAGTGGGAATGGGGACACCATTTCTCAAGGAAGCTGGGTTTGGTCTGTGTATTGTACTCTTCTCAGGCTGCCTTGACAAAATACACAGCCTAGGTGGCTTAAACAACAGATGTATGCCAAAGGCTACACATCCATGAGTGCTGAGCTGGAAAAGTCATTATCCGGTGAGAGCTTTCTTCCTGCTTTGTAGAAGGCCACCCTCTCGCCATGTCCTCACACAGCCTTTCCTCTGAGCTCCCGCAGGGAAAAAGAGGAAGATATCTCACATCTCTTCCTGTTCATATAAGGACATCAATTCTATCAGAGTAGAGCCTCACCACTATGACCTCATTTAACCTTCATTACCTCTGTAAAGGCCCTTCTTCAAATACCATCACATTGATGGTTAGGGCTTCAACATAAGGATTTGCGGGGAGAGGGGCACACTTCAGTCCATCCCCTTGTGTAGCTCCCAGGTGGTTTTATCCTTGGAGATAAAGGTTAATCCTCATGTACGTGCTGGATTAAAGTACTGACTATATATATAGTATGTGCATTATTAAGCTCATATCCTTCAGGGTCAGGAAGATCAGGTGAAATGAATGAAACAGAAGGGCTGTGTTAAACCATAACCAGTCTAAAGGGGGCGGCCACCCTTAACTCTAGAGGTTGCTGCCTATAGAAATGCAGAAATGTGGAAAGGAGGGGCTAATTACAGCCAGACCATTTGATTTTTCAAGTGAAGTCAGACTCTGGACTTTGATGAGATATCTCCCAATTTTTACATACTGGTTACTGTGTTGATAGGTCTATAAGATCAGTAGATAAAGATATACATTTCCTTCAATGGCAGATAATATAGGAAAGTCCAGAGAACCCTATGTAAAGCAAGAGACAGTGTACGTTCTACTGTATGGTTGTGTGAACTTCTTAATGCCTTCCAGTTACCCACAGAAATGCGCTGGTGATGATAACGGCTGTACAGAAAAAAAAAATGCCACCAGTCATGAGAAACCAGCCTAGTAATTGAGGCAAAACTCTTTGAGTCCATTTCCAAGTTTATAATGTAAGACAGGACAATCTCAGGTCAGCTTCCCAGCCATAGCCTCCTTTGGTGGTGCTAATTAATCTTGTTTAAACCATGTAAATCAGCACTGTGCAGGCTAAGGGCACATTTGTATCTACGGTGTAGAGTGGGGAAACAAGCCCCGAGAATGAACCCCTGATATTTAAAGAGTGAATAAAAGGAGAGAGGCAGAGAAAAGAACTCTTACACAACATTTAAGAACAAAAAGGGCTAACTGATATTTTTGAAATGGAGAGTAGAGGAACGAGGCAACGATGTCAAATTCCATGGACAAATGAAATTAATTGGAGAAGGTTTATACCAAAGAATAGCCTAAAATAGTAATAAGTTTACCATTTGAGAGGTACTGTTCTCTTGGATGATTGAGCAAGGTAACAAGTTACAAGCAAGTTACAAGCAGTAACCTGATTTACTTGACTAGAATGGTCATAGAAGTCAAAATTTGGTGAGTAAGATGATTTGCCCACATGACCAACAAGTCAATATAATGACAGAATGAGTCTCAAAGGAGAGGAGGATAAATTTCCAGGTGATAAACTTTTTGGAAAGTGAGCAAAATTCTACAAATCCAGTCCCATTCTGGATTATCTGTTACATTGCTATCTAAAGTATATTCTTAAATCTGTGATTGTTAATTTCAGCTGTAAACTAATCAGTTGAACTATTCATATTTTTTACTGATTTTTGTGTGTTGAATCATGACCTTTTGAAAATATAAAGACATAATACATCATGGAAATTGTTATTTTTGTATTTTGCTAACGGACAGATTGGCTTGATTTGTGATACTGCAGTTCAGATGCTGAAATCACAGTTGATGGAAGAGTTTACAAAAGGCATTAAGGGATTGTCATGATTTTACATGGCCCTCAGGTTATCAGTCATTGTAACTCAATATATCAAGGGAAGCCTAGGACAGAACACTGTCATACTAAATCCTTTGTTGTGGGTGGCCAGGGACTTTTCCTCTGTTCTCTTGGGTTTGGGTTTGGGGGTCTTCAAATTACACTGCAAAAGAAATTATCAAGAAATAAGACAGATTTTTATTCATGTGTATGTGTGGAAAGTGACAGAAAATGTGACTCAAGGAAGCAATTACAATTTGGACTTAAATAGCATCTGTTTTCCCTCTAGGTTTATTGAAAAATAATTGACATACATCACTGCACGAGTTTAAGGCATACAGCATTGGTGGTTTGGTTTCCATGAATAGTGAAATGATTACCACGATAAGTTGAGCTAACATCCATCTTTTCATATAGATAGAATAACAAGAAGAGAAAAGAGGAAGAAAATTTTCTCCTTGTGATGAGAACTCTTAGGATTTACTCTCTTAATAGGAGAAGGGAAGTGGAAGAAGGGAAAACAAAGGACTTTTGGGAAAAATAAAAGGACACTTAGAAGAGATGAGAGATATGATAGCTTTGTGACAATGTCTGTTTAGGTGATTTCTTGTCCTTACTTCTCATCTCTGGTGACAGGAGTCAATCCTCTCTGGTTACAGAACTCCCAGGGAGGGGATTTATGATTTATGAATTCTTTGGGAAGGCTCTACTTTTAGGCAAATAAGGAGAGTTTCCAAAAAAGGAAACTCTTCACAGTGGTGTATTTTGGATCCCTTCGCCCTCCATCTACAGTCGGTATCAATGTGCAGAATCCTGTGCTGCCTTTACAAGGGGAGTCATGGCAAATTCTCACAAAATCACATGACGAGCCATTTCGAAGGATGGGAGGCATTTGAAATTTCCACAACTTCTCCAAATAGGAGAAGTAAAGGCAACAGAGATTTCTCCTAAGCCATCAAGCAAATATCTCGAGGGGTCGGATTCATGATGCTTGTCACTAGTGTGTGTACACTCTAATAATTCATCCTATTCCATGTTGACTTGTTCTAGTATGATCACAGGATCAGTAGAGTCCCATATCTTCAGTATTTCCTTCATTAGCTTGCTGGCTTTCCATCGTAATGAAAAGCAAACACAAAAAAGATTAATAGGCTGAGATGGAAATAGATAAAGTAAATATAATTATTTCACGTCATAATAAAATGGCCTGCCTTTTTTGCTCTCGTTTCTTTACTCTGGAAAGAGACCAGTGCAAAATATTAGAGATGCAGAAAATGTTTTATTTGCCCTTCCAACTTCCCTTTGACACCCTTGCAGGGTATCACCATTGCAGGCTTATGAATGGCCGCTAAACTTCTGTCTTGTGATCCAGGTCTCAGAATTAACTGACCTCATTGTGAATAATCTTTTAAACTTCTAGTGCTTTTATGTAATATCTCTCGTAGAATTAATTCACACTGAAAACACTGTTGGGAACCTACCCTCTACCAAGCACTGTGCTCAGTCCTGGGGGACCCTGTATTCAGGGGAATTAGAGTAGGGATTATGAAAGTTTAAAAGGCCACTGAGATTGAAATGATACTTGGACAATCCCATTAGCCCAAGCAGTAGATGTTTTTGTTTGGGATACTTTTCAATATTTTTCTAAACATGGATCCAGGTGGCTCTAAGCTCTACCATCTTTTTGAAGAACTGTTCTTGACATTAAACTTGGCCAAAGCTAAACTTTGCCATTAGAGGGTATTCTTCTAACAGAAGAGATGGTCCTCACTACTCTTATTTATGCAGTAGTTTTACCTTATCTCCTTCCAAAACAATTTACCAATAATCTTAACGAAGATGATAAAGAAGAGGAAGAAGAGGAGGAGTCAAGGTTGTTATAATAAAAATCAGCTATAGTAGCTATCAGCATTGAGGACTAGTTATGGATAGCCAACATGCCGTATTACTTAAATGCTTTGTTATATTTTATCTTCACAACAGCCCTATGAAGTGGGTTTTATTACTGTCATTTTATGAGGCAAAAAGTTCTTAAATTAAGAAACTTGACTGTAAACACTTAGTTAATTAACTGTAATGGTAGGATTTAAATCCAGTTTCTATGTACTTACTATTAATCATAACATTATTAATTTAGATAAATGTTTTTATTATTCCTGGATGTACATTGCCGGATTTTATAAATTCTATCATTTTTCTATTTTGTTCTAAATATGCCTGTAAAATATGTTTTATATTTTATTCAACTTCATAAATGTTGCTATGTTCCCTCAGGATATAAATCATATTGTATTCTATTGCAGATTGCTAATAAACCTAAACACAAAATCGACAACAATATTTTCACATGTGTTAGAGACTCTCAAATGCTGGCTAGTTTGTTAATATGAGTAAAACAATATTGTTCTTTTTATATATACATAGTATATATATTTTGTTCTTTTTATATATATATAAGATACCTTTTGAAACATAATGCATGTTGAAATATTTATTTCCTACAGTCTCTAGAAACATTAGAAAAATGGAAAAAGGAAAAATGTATTCAGATTGTATACAGAAAAATGTTAAGAGAGTATCTATCTGAAGGGAAAAGCAGTGTGGGCCTTTTATAGTACATGGTTTTGTTCTTTTTTTTCCCCACAAAGAGCAATAAAATAGGAGAAACTGTATCAACTAACTTAATTGCTTAATTTGATTTAAGAAGTTGCATCTATAACATGAAACACTTGTGTGTGTTTTTCTTCCTTGCAAAAACTAGGGGTGAATTCTTTTTTTAACAGGCCAACTAATGGGGTGAGACATTCAACTTGGATCATTAAATTGAGGGCTTCTGGCTGGCAGCTGATTAATTCTGTATCTTCCTCACTCCAGCTGTATAGAGTGGGTGGCATGGACTTGTTTAATAGAATCACATGTACTCCGTTTATACTCCTTTTCCTTGCTTGACTTAATTTGTGTTTGAAATAGTTGAAGTTGTTCTCAGTGAGCTGGATTTTTAAGCATTAGCAGAGCTTCCATATGTTTTTTTCAGATAAGTTGCAAAAAAAGTATTTTCATTACAAATGAGTACTTATTTTCTGAATTAAATTGTTATTTTGTTATTATATAAAGTTTTCTGTGATTACTGAGGAAAATTCACAGAATATATATAACCATAAAAAAGAATCTAAAAATAACCTACTTCCCACCCATCCCCAAACAATGAAGAGTATTGCTTTGATGTATTTCCTCCAAAGTGTGCTCACCTCTCCATTTACACAGTTTGGGTCACACCATTTAGACAATATAGTATCCTGCTTTACATAATAAACAATACACATAGTATTAATGGTAATGGTTGCATGTTTTGGCATTTGGAATGAATATATCTAAGGAGTTTGTGTAATCAACCATTAAATTTAAGACATTCAACAAATTTCTGATTGAATTGGCAAAGGCATTAGCAGAATCTTACCTGTTTAGTTTTATATCTATATCTATGTATTGTTTTCTAAAAAGATCAAATGTTGAGCTTATAGAAGAAGATGCCTCACATGTCTACAGGTGCCTGTTTGTGTGTGTGTATGTGTGTGTTTGTGTGTGTGTTTATGTACATTTAGAATTTAATTTTTCCATCTAAATCTCATTCCTTAAGATTAAATTTTATAAATTATTTTCACTTTAAAGTTTTTTTTTATTCCAAGTATATATTTAGGGTTTTGTACATTCTTAGAATTCATGAATTCATTATTCTTTTACAATATTTTATCAGCCAGATTTTGCTCCTGAGGTAAACACTGTTGACTGAAACTCTGCTTCTTCTTCAAATTTAATTAAAAATCCAGAGGTACCTTATTTCTTACAGAACAAAATCCCATTATTTGTTTCTCTAACAGTATATTCTACTCTAATCCCAGATGGTTTGGATAATCCATGTCTGTTTGACAACCCAAACATTTATTAGATAAAAGTAAAAACAGGGGCATCTGTGTGGCTTGGTTCGTTTAGCATCCGACTCTTGATCTCAGCTCTGTTCTTGATCTCAGGGTCATGAGTTCAAGCCTGAATTGGGCTCCACAAAAAAATAAAATAAAAATAAAAATAATTTTGGACAGGTGAAAGTAAAGCAAATAAGCAGATTTAAAAGTCATTATTTTTTTTTTGAAATCTTTTCCAGCTTCAATTTGACTTGGTAATTTAGTTGTCCCTAGATCTTTTTCTAAGCCAGTTTGATTGGCTAGTGGCTAGGACAGGTTGATCATAGTAAAAACCAGTAGAAATGCTGTTCAGATTCTAATTAACTGCTAAATTTTTTTTAGAATACTTTGGTGCGGTTGATTTTATAGCAGAAATATTTTCACATTCAAATGTCAGAGCGGCTCTAATGCTACTAAAAACTCTCCAGATACATTAGTGAAAAGATTTTCTTAAATGTATAAACCCACAAGAGCCAGAATACAGAGGACAATAACAAAAAAAAAGCTATGAATGTGGCAGAACAGAGGGAGAATGGCAATTGATTTAGCAACCACAGGAAGGCACTGAGCATACTGTGAAACACTGTGGGTGAAGTCAAGAAGCAATGCAATTCACACCATCGGCATCCCAAAAGGCTTGGGAATTTTAGGATTGGTCGCCTTGCGATGTAAGGATAAATGTGGAGAAAAATGGAAGGAATTGGATCAAAGGGTGTTTAAGAAGTAATCTGATCCCCAGATTCTCGGCCTAACCCATGAATTACTGGGCAACTGTCCCTTTTCTAGCATAGCAAAAGATTGGAGATTATTCTCTGGAGAGGGAAATATATGGCCTCTCAATGGGACACAGGGTACAGTTGAGGGCTGACCACAAAGTATTTAAATAAGGCTTATGTGATAAACATGAAGAGTCCCAGTTTTCCCCCTTACTTGGTCCTATAACCCTGGTAATGAGGTGTGAGTCCATCTGATCAGCACCATCATTGACCCTCTGTTAGCCCCATACATCTGCCGTATGCTTACTGACCACAAGTTGCTAAATCACTATAAGCAGTATACATATGGAGATAATATAGTATTGTGAGATAGAAGTTAGCAAAATTGGTTATTAAAAAGGGTTTCTAAGTTTGGATTCTTGGTTTTGATCCCCTTTAAGCCATTGGCCTCTCTTAGCCTCATTTTTATATTTATAAGTTATATGAAATATTAAAATACCTAGTTAAACTCTTAGGCCTTTTATGATTGTGACAGAAAATCTTACCAAAACTGGCTTAAGAAAAAAAGGCATGCATTTTTCCCATAACTGAAAAGTGCATAGGTAGTTCTAAGTTTGGATGTGATTGGATGTAGTGTCCAGTTTTCTTTACCTCTTCGCTTGACTGTAGTATTTTGCATAGATAGGCTTAATGCTCCTCTAATTAGGTCAACTTATTCTCAGTCCTACATAACTCAAGGTTCAAGTCCAGTGGGAGAGAAGCAAGCTTCTGCCAGATTCCTAAGAGTTACTAGGATTGGACATATGATAACCTTATCATATGTACATTCTTTTTTCTTTTTTTAAGATTTTTTAAAGTTTTATTTTTATTTATTTGACAGCTAGGGAGAGATCACAAATAGGTTGAGAGGCAGGCAGAGAGAGAGGAGGAAGCAGGCTCCCTGCTAAGCAGAGAGCCTGATGTGCGCCTCGATCCCAGGACCCTGAGATCATGACCCGAGCTGAAGTCAGAGGCTTTAACCCACTGAGCCACCCAGGTGCCCTCATATGTACATTCTTAAACCAATCGCTACAGCCAAAAGCCCATTAACTGTCTAAGTCTTTTACTTACATCTCAACACACTTTATCTATAAAATAACCAGTGCACGCCTGTCCTCCTTCTTTTCTTCTGTTCCAAACCTGGGCATACTGGCTTCTGCTCACAGCTTTACTTCATTTCATGCCTCACCAGGACTCACAGTTGACACTTCGAAAATACGGAACTATTTATTGTCTCCCTCCCCCTTCCCCCCACCACCGCCAAGTCTGCTGTTTTCTGCCTTTGCTTAGACCTGGAATCCCATACTTAACCTGGGATACCCATTCTGTCTTCCCTCATAATTCTTACTTGTTCTGCAAGATTTGCTTCAGGTGTTGTCTCCTCTGTGAACCCCCCTCAAAACCCTAGGAGGCTCATTGTACCATCTCTGTACACGAGGTATATTTCAGTCTTACAGTTTACTGTTATTTTGAAGACTCTGTTTATGTGTCTTTCTCTCCCAAAAACCTGAGACATATCCAAGGATAAGGATGGTGTCCCATTCATCCCTGTACCCCTAGTTTCAAATGCAGTTCTTGTTACAAAATATACTTCTGTTGTCCTGAAACCCCATTTTGTCTTGTGCGTCTTGTATTATATAGTGCCCTACGCATAATATCAAGATGGATTTGCCATGTCTTATCTGACTTTATATTTTCAGCACTGAGCCTAATTCATTTCTAATATGCAATAAATACTTATTTAAATGAGCGAGTGAGTGAATGAATGAATTTATGCTTTATTTTGTGGAGAGTTTTTATTTTTAAAGCATAGGTCTAAAAAGAAGCATGTATTTAAGGATGTTAACATTTGAAGACTTTATGTAGAAGAATTAGCATATGTGAATGTCTTTCAAAACCATATTATCCAGAATATTGCTATTTGCCTCTTTTTTTAAAAATTGAGATATAATTGACATGTAACATTTGGTAAGTCTAAGGTGTACAATCTGTTGATTTTACTCTAGCTGGTAGTCTTTTTAGAAATATTTTGACCAGGACACTCAAACCAGAAACTTAAAAGTTCATTTATTTATGTGAGAGAGAGAGAGAGAAAGAGAGAGTGCACAAGTGGGAGGGGCAGAGGGAGAAGGAGAGAGACTCTCAAACAGACTGCATGCTGAGCATGGAGACCTATGTGGGGCTCAATCTCAGGACCCTGAGATCACAACATGAGCTGAAACCAAGAGCCAGATGCTTAACAGACGGTGCCACCCAGGTGCCCCTCAAACCAAAGCTTAAATAGCAAAGTATAATACTAGGATATCCAAAGGCGACTTTCTTCAGAAGTTCTGGAGTATGGGGCTCCTAGGTGGCTCAGTCGGTTAAGCGTCTGCCTTCAGCTCAGGTCATGATCCCAAGGTCCTGGGATTGAGTCCCACATCAGGCTCCCCACTTAGCAGGGAGTCTGCTTCTCCCTCTCCCTCTGCTCCCAGTTTGTGCTCTCTTTCTCTCTTTAGTGCTCTCTCTCTCTCAAATAAATAAATAAGATCTTTAAAAAAAATTCTGAAGCATATTTTGATTTTGTCTAAAATAGCACAGAACTGATCTCTGAGTTTAGAAAATTTATAGAGTAAAAGTATGGACTTTTGAAATTTGGTGTATATATAGTCTATATTAATATTTCTGGGAAAAATACAATTATATGTGTATAGACCTTTCTACAATGCCATTTAAGTTATTCCACAATGCCATTTTTTGTTTATTCCTTGACCTTAATTCTGTGAAATCAGGAGAGTTGTTAAAAAGACTTATTCTATATTAAGAAAGCTCAGTGAAGTTAACTGAACCTCTTATAATTAAATGACAAGGTTAAAAGTGAACTCAGCTTGATTCTTATCTAAGCCAATTGTCAGCAACTTTTTTCTGGGAAAGGTCAGGCTGAAAATATGCAGGGTAAGAGGCAAAATCGAGAAATTGATTGGATGATGAGAGAAAAAAATTGCCACAAGCTTTTTCACTATGTAAAAATGTAAAGGACATTCTTAGCTCACGGGGTCTATAATTTGAATTTGGTCCACAGCCATGGTTCGCTGACTCTTGTTCCAAGGCATTTTTAAGCCTGATATTTATTCTCTGTATGTTTTCGAGAGCTGCCATAACAACTGTAAATTGGGTAGCTTAAACAATAGAAATGTATTGTCTCACAGTTCTGGAGGCTAGAATAGAAGTAGAAAATCTAGGTGTTGATAGGTTTAACTCTTGAGGGCCTTGAGGGAGGGACCTGCCCTAAGCCTCCCTCTTGGTCTTGGCATTTGCTGTCATCTCTCTTTGGCTTCACATTGTCTTCCTTTGTGTGTGTCTGTGTCCAGATTTCCCCTTCTTATAAGAACACAAGTCCTATTGCATTAGTGTACACCCTAATGACTTCACTTTAACTTAGTAACTCCGTAAAGACCCCACCTCCAAATCAGGTTACCTTCTGAAATGCTGGGGGTTAGGGCTGGGACATTGGCTAGGGGAGGGGAGTAGCGAACCATTCAGCCGTAACACCCTCATTCTCTTTATCCTACAGCAAACCCCATGGCTAGTAGGAGGCAAACTAACAAGTACCAGAGTCGTGTCTCCCCCTTTCTGTCCTTCTAAAGTGAAAGCCATAGCTTCTCTCTCAGCACTTCTGCCGCACAGTAACAGACAAATAGAACTCAACAGAGAAAATGGAAAGACCACCCTGTATGACTGGCTGCCTTCACCTTACAAAACACCCAGAAGAAAATGGGGCAGAGTGTCAGTCATCTGAATGCTTCATCATTTTAGCAAATGGGCAGCAATATTTACAAAAATCAATTATAAGACAAATATTCATTTGGCTCATATTTCTGGTAAATATGCTGCTGGTTAAGAGCCTTAGCTCTCCGGTTCCCTAAGTATATGAAGAATAAGACTCGCACAAATCACATCCTCCTGTGTCTAAGCAGCAGACAGAATTGACTCTAAAATAAATCTGTCATTTGAAGTCCCCAGGTGGGACTGTGCCTTGTTGTTGGGAGGTGTCATGCCTTTTGTAGCCAGAGCTCTCTCAGCATGCCAGCCTTCGTGTGATTGAGTCCTACAGCCAGGCTAAGGATGGGTTAGCACAGGAATTCTACGAGGTTTTTTTTTTTTTTTTAATGAAAATACTGTGTGAGGTTCTTACATACAATGACCTAGATTTATAGCTTACCTATCTGAGGCTGTCTTTAGAAAAATTAGCCCATGGTCATCAATTTTTAAAGAAATATGCTTCAGAACAGTGCATGGTATCCTCCCTCTTTGACATCTTAATTCACCTGCCATCAATCAATGCGTTATTTTCATGACTGAGGACTTTTTTTTATCAGCAAAGAGGTCACTGTTTTTTGGTATTTGTTGTTTGATATTTAGTATTTACTATCTGCTCCATCATTTCAAACCTATTTCAATAGGACTGTTGTAGAAAATACATAAGATAACATACAAAAGTATATAGTGCCAAGAACAATTCCCCCTTTGTCTTCCCAGAAGAAAGTGTTGAGTTGACTTTTATTTTGAGAGAGACAGAGAAAGAGAGTGAGTGGGAAGGGGCAGCAGGAGAGGGAGAGAATCCCAAGCAGGTTCCATTCTCACCCCAAGTCGGGATTCAGGCCTACCACCCTGAGATCCTGACCTGAGCCAGAATCAAGTATCGGATGCAACTGACTGAGCCATTCAAGTGTCCCAAGTTGATTTTTTAGTTTTTATTTTATTTGTTTTTAAAAATTTATTTTTATTTTTATTTTTTTATTTGACAGAGAGAGAAAGATCATAAGTAGGCAGAGAGGCAGGGAGAGAGAGAGGAGGAGGCAGGCTCCCTGCTGAGCAGAGAGCCCGATGCGGGCCTCGATCCCAGGACCCTGGGATCATGACCTGAGCCGAAGGCAGAGGCTTTAACCCACTGAGCCACCCAGGCACCCCCAAGTTGATTTTTTTAAAACACTCACTTCTTTACACATAAGAAAACAAACATGAGACTTCTTCAATTAGAGAATAGTTAGATACCCTGGTGTACTCTAGAGGTACTCCATACCTCTAGAATGGACCTCTCTTCAAAGAGAACACTGGAGAAGTGTCCACCAAATGGAGTTTCCAGTCACTTCCATGCAGGATACATGAAGGTTACTCGCTTCCCTACATATGGCAGAAAGGGAAGGAGACTTATATTCACCTAACTATATAAGAGATGCTGTGCTAAGTGCTTTATATTAATAATCGATGATACTGTATTCTGCATTTTGCAAATAAGGTAACTGAAGGATGGAGAGTGAACACATTACAATATTAAATGTGTTTAATATATATTTTAATACCTCGTGGACATGTTCCTTCCTCTACACATGCACGTATCCTGTTGACAATAGAATCTCAAACTATACCCACAATGACTTTCTTTTCTGACTAGAGCAGTTTAGGGATAGTTTATAGTTCAGATTCTTCTCACTTAAAATTATCTTTTCCAGTATAGATACTCATGGTGTGGGTTGAAGTCTAAAAGTACAAAGGGCTAGTGGAAGGTGGATGTCATGTCCCCTTCACAAGTAGGCTGCAGGAATAGAACAGGCCTCTTTCTCTCATTTTCTAAAGATCCATAGGAACCCTTTTGTAAAATTAAGTTGTCTGTGTGATACATAGAGTGAGCCTTAGATTAACTTTTAAATGTTTTGTCTCTTGAATCATGTTCTTACAATAAATTTTCACCTGCATAAATGTTCTTTTTGGATTAAATGCTTCCTCACACTTTGAAGAGATACTTTCCTTAACCTTTTGACTCCATTGTTATTGTAATAACAGCAGCTCATTAACACAGTGGGCATCAGTATTGATTATGATTTTAGATTTTACCTTTTCCTATTATAGTTGAGTTTTTATGTAAAATAGATCATAACCCTTGATCGGCTGCTGCCTTGGAGTTTTTCCAAGATTTCGGAATCCTGGTAAGATAATAGTGTTGAAATTGATACTGGTAGTCACTAAGGACCCTGGACTTTTTTTCTCCTACTGCTGTGCTCTGTTTCACAGAGGACAATCTGTGTAGTCTTCAATACGGAATTAATCATGAAAGTCAAGTGCATACTGCAGGTACAATCAGCACCATCTAATTATCTCAAACTTGTTTGTCTTATGACTTTATTTAGCAGAGCACATGCACAAGATAATAACAAATAGGCTCATTCAAAATCCTGTCACCCACCGGCAATTTAGCAATCATAAATGGAGTCTGGTGTATTTTAGAGATTGTATGTATGTGACAAGCTAGCAGGTATGAAGAGGAAAAGCAACAAGGCAGAAAATAAAGCAGTCTGAGTTTGATTTTTTCTTCCTCCCTGAGGAAAAAAAAACCTATCAAGTTATAGTAGTCTTTGTTTAATGTGTATATGAAACATTCGGTTATTTACCTTGTTATAGTATCTCCAATACCTGATGAACTGTATAGTACTATAATATGTTGAGAGAGAGTAAGGCTGATTTTTCAGATTCAAAGGAATGTTCTTTTTTTGAAGGAATATCTATTGGTCAGAGTCAACAAACACTATGAAACCTTTTGTTATTGCCAATAGATAGGTCCTGCTGATGAGCCTATTCGTTCAGCTCTGCAAGGCTCAGGGTGGGTGTAGCTCAGACACAGTTCCTGGTGCTCAGCACAGCTGGAGGGCCCCCAGGATGCTGATTGCAGCCCTTTACGGGTGTGAATGGCAGGAGATGAATAAGGGAAGTGTAGCCTGTCATCAGTGCCCCTCTCAGCTGTCTATCCTCCTGACAGTCTCTTGCTCACTGTCAAAAATCATTCACTCTTCTGGTCTCTTGATGCTTTCTCTTTGAACCTCCTGGCCTAGACCTATTTACACACAGGGGAAACTTGATGGGGGCAGGTCTTGAAGTGGGGGAGAGTCTTGTCTGAGGTGCTTTGTTTCTTATGTGGAAATGATTCTGTCTCTCCCTGTCCCAGGAAAAGGGCCAAGAGCTACTGGTTATCGTCCCGGAGGTCAGGTATCTCAGTGCTGAGTCTTCCATGTTTACCGGTCCCTTTCCCTTTGTAACCCACACTGTGTATTTCTGCCTCTGACTGCACCACATAGATAATTTTTCTTTTCTTTTCTTTTCCTTTCTTTTCTCTTCTTTTCTTCTTTTTTCTTATCTTTTCTCTTTTATTTTAGTGGTGAGGGGTGTGGAGGAGCAGACAGAGAGAGAGAGAGAGGAAGAGAATCTTACGCAGACTCCCTGCTGAGCATGGAGCCCAAGTCAGGGTTCCACCTCATGACCCTGAGATCTGACCTAAGCCAAAATCAAGGGTTGGATGCTTAACTGACTGAGCCACCCAGGCACTCCCACAAAGATAATTTCTCATCTAAAAATGCCTAAATTCCTATAGACAAGAAGGTTAGTTAGCTATTTCTCTGGTCACTATTTGATTTAGCTCATTCCCTGACACATTCACATTTTCAAATATAAATGTATGGGCTAATGAATTATTTTAACTTAATTGTTTACCAAATTAATGACCTGTTTTGAAAATGTCTGTGCACAAGTTTTAGGAAAAACTTGTTCTTTTAGATTGAGTTAATGCCTTTTTTTTCCTGGTAAGATTTACCTTGAGGGCAAACTTATGTGTTGAATACTTTGGCACTTTGTTTCACACATACTATGTGAGATTTCTGTTCATCTACTGTTATGTGAAAGCCAAGTGTGATACAGTTCCCCTATTGTTAACATTTTAACAGAAGGTATTTATTTTACAAACTTTGTGTTTACATGTACCAAACATTTAAGACACACATTTAATGTGATAATTTAAAAGATCTCCCTCATACCTATATCCTCATAGTTGTATAGTTCTGTAAATCCTCCCTTTTAAAACTCCATTTTCAATACCTCCCTAATACCTGGCATAATTTTACTGTACTTCTTAGAATTCAAATCCACTGTAAGCTACATTGCCTCTATCAGAAATCTCTTCTTGAATCACGTCTTTCCCCTTATTGTCATTGCAAATTGCCTGTCCTGCTATGCCTGATTCCCATAGAGTCCTTTGCACACAACCCTCCTACCACTGGACCTGCATGAAGGATGAATGTCCTTCTTCCTTGAATACATTTTCACTCCTTCTCCTCCCTAAAAGCATCCAGTTTTAAAGTCCTCACCATTAGTCTACTCCACCTGTTACCTCCCCAAGGTATTGTCATTCTCAGAAACGTAAGCCGCTCTCCCTCAGTTATTCAAGGTTTTTACTCTTGTCATAATATGATATCAGCATCTATATATACTTTGTAACAGCCTCATTTTTCAGAACCTTGACACCTCTTATCCTCCAATGATCTTGCTTTCCACTTGAGCTTAGCTACACACTCCCACTGTCACATTCTAGAACTGGATGCTAATAAAAGCTTCACTCTCTCCATTGAAACAGTTTTGAATATCATATTTTCATTAACCACTCCTACTTTTCTAGTTCACTCCTTTTATTATTCTAGCATCATGAATAATATTCTACCAGGACCTGCAGTCTGTTGATTCCAGATTTGTCAGAATCCCATACTTTCATTGCATCCTCATATTCTTCTTCATATAGGTTACACTCCATTTTTCATTTTAAAAAAATCTCTTTATTGGATATAGATACCCTTCTACTCTAGTGCCCCTTTCTCTCTTTGCTTAATTTACTAGCAAAACTTAAACCTTTAGTTAAGCCCAGCATTTCTCCTGCTCTGCACATTCCCAGCTGAATGTAATGAGAAAGTTTGAAAAATCATGCAGACTGATTTCTTATTAAGTTCAGGACTAGTAATCGCAAGTGGATTCCTAGTGTTCCCAGAAATCCTACATTTCCTGATCTACTCATTCTTCCATTCTCTTGGCAAATAATTCACACTTGTTCTTTTTCCTCGAACCTCTGATCTCTTCTTTCCATTCTTATTCTCAGTTAGCATGTTTAATGTTTCTCTGAGAATACAGCAATCCAAATGTAACTCTCATCACCCTGGCTACCTCCTTCCTTACAACTTACTTGTGTTACCTCCTGTTACTCTGTAGGAAATGCCTCAGCTACTATCCAAGGCCAAAATCTCCAGTTAGGCACTGGGTTCCACCCCTTCTCTTCTCCATTATTTCTAAGCTATCCTGTATCATCAGTTTTTCTTTCCACTAGGTTATTCCCATCAGTGAACCAATATGTTGAGATTTCTTTATCAAACAAACAAAACAGACAAAACAAAGCAAAAACCCCCTCACCAAATTCCATATTGCCCTTGAGCCTACCCTCTTTCTCTGTCCTTTTTTTTTTAAAACCGAAACTCTTGAAACTATTTTCAGGTTTTTTTTCAGGTTTTTAAAAAATTATCTTGCTATCTCTAATTTCTCTGTTTCTGTTATCCCTCAGATATACTCTACTTTTCTGAAACTGTTCTAACTAAATAAACGACTTTCTTATTAGGGTTAGGATGATTTTCGTTGATGTCAAACATGCTGCTATACCCAGTGTTTATTTCTCATTGCTCTTCTGATGGTACCTATAGCAATATTTAATAAATTGATTACTTAGTCTTCGGTGAGATCTCCCCCTCCAACCTTGGAGAATCATTCATGATATTTGAGTAGGGAAGTAAAATGATCAAATTGCATTTGAGAAAGAGTTACCTTGATAGATCAGCAACTAGAGAAAAAGAGAGGCATAAGGGATTGCAATCATCACAGAGATGGGTAATGATCAACATAATGAGGGTAGTGGTAGTATAAAAATAAATAGAAGATACATTACAAATGTAGAACTAATACAAATTGCAATGGATTTGATGTCAAGATGAGAGTAAAACAAAAGTCTACGTTTGTAGTAACAAGAGATAATCCCCTAATATCAATGGCTTGCAGTAACTATAACATTTACTCCTTGTTTTCAGTGTATGCCAAATTATGGGTTGGCTTCTATGACTTGACTTGTTTTCTCACTCCCAGATTTAGGCCAAAGGAGTAGCCCCTGTTTGGTATACCTTAAGACAGAGAAAAAGAACAAGAGACCTGATAAAAACAGTGCACTACTGCCTAAAGGATGTAGGATGTATCATATCTGCTTACATCCCATTGACTGAACACATCACGTGGCCAATGTCAAAGTCAAACCTGGGCATGTATAAGCCACAAAGAGGGAAAGGGGGTTAGAATATTTGTGAGTAATAATACCATTTGCTGTAGTGGTGATTCATACTGGTTTCTGTCCTAAGTGATTGTCAGAATGGTGGGCGGAAACAGAATATCTAGTAGAAAGGATGGATTTGGGAAAGAAGAAGATGAATTCAGTAAGAAATACATATTGTATTGGTTGAACATCCAGGAACTTCAAGCAGGCTGTTTAAAATGAAAATTTGGCACTTAGGCAAAGGTCAGGGTAGGGGATTTTGAATAGAGCCAAGAACAGATGATTCAGGAACACCTACATTTGGCAAAGAAAGATGAAATATGTAACTATAGGACACAGAGTAGCCTGGTTCACAAATTTTAAAAATCGAAGTTCAAATGTGAAGTAAAAATGCATCCTGATAGAAATGTGGATCAGTGATCCACTGTTAAGTTGCTTAGACTCACTCAGCTGTAGATTCAGAATTACATGAATTTATATGGCATAGAAATTAAAAACACAAGCTCACGGGTCAAAGGTATGAGTTTACCTTCCCCACTTTGTAACTTGTTCAGGTTGGGCAAATTACTTCCCTTCTCTTAACCTGTTTCCTTCTCTGCAAAATCATAACAGTACTTACCTTACAGGATTGTTGAGAAGCTTAAATGAGATTATGCCTGTAAAATGTGAAGGTAGCTCCTGGCTTGTTTGGAATATTGAGCCAGTATTAGTAGTATTGTTAACAGAATTACAGAAAGCAAACATTAACTCTGGCTTTGTTTACCTTTGCTTTTCTTGAAGTCTTTCCATTAAGCACATGTTCTTTATTTACTAGCGTTAAAAATTCATTTGACAATTTAACAAGAATGCCTGGGATTTGCATTATTAGCCAATTATGTGAAAAATGCAAATAAGAATTAAATGCAATTAGAAAATGTATGCAGCACTTTGAGTAATAACATATTTATTTCTAGATTCATTATACCCAAATGCTTACTTCTTGCTCCTTGCAGGAGTATGGCTATATAGCATACGTATTTATTGCTACTGGAATTTTTATCACGGTGAAATTATGAAAGGCTCTTTGGACAATGTTGGTACTGTTTACCTTCAGCTTCTTAAGCTTCATGCTTCATGAAAAAGCATATGGTGATGAAAAATTAAAAAAAATTTAAAGGAATTAAACACCACCAAGGGACTATTCCATTTGACTTGAAGAAATAATGAAGGCAACTCTCGAAAACTGGCTAAAATTCAACACTTGAAAAGAGATATCTAGTTCTCTCTTAGTATTTTTGCAGCCCACTTTAGCCCAGATTTATTTTTGCATTTCGTTCACTACCATCCCTTCTTTCCATTGAAATATGGTTGCCATTGAGAGATATCTCTGTGTTGAGGCTATATAGTGGTTTCTCTGGCCATCTTTCATACTAGTAAAAAAAGAATCTTTAGTGAAGAACGTTCCTTTTATGACACCAACACTTCTTCCTATTTTTGAGTTAAATGCCTGTAAGTCTTCAAAGTTGTCGATGAAACAATATGTGTTCTAGAGCCTGTAGCCCATATTGTTCTTTTATGCTATCTTGTGGTTTTCCTGTGAAATGGTTTTTGGTGTTTATTTTCTTTAAGCATCACTAGCCATTTGTTAGACTGCAGGGCTGATTAAAACCCAGACTCCCATATGAGGCTTACAGATGTCATAGAATTAGAGGAAATTAGCTTCAGGTCTGGCAGTGATTTTCTAAAAATGGTTCTCTTGATCTCACTGAAATTGGGGATTTCTTTGCTAAGCTGCCAAGATACATAAATCTTCTATGAGAGCTGATTTTGTAGCAGACCTTGACATGTCTGATCTAATTCTAGAAATCAGACTTTTAGCTGAAAATCAACAGCCTCAGGGAGGATTAAAGATTTTGTTGGTATCCACATGTATATTCTGTCCTGTACTGCACAGATGAGTTTGGAAGACATTTGATATATTCAGAAGGAACCCCAAAGCATCTATAATTTATTAATGTAACATCTCTCCAAATTGCAATGCACAGCCAAGAAATGGGTATTTAGGAGTTGGGGTAGTGACCTGGGTGGGATTTAACATATGGTTTTATGTTGTCTGATTTTTTTTTTTCCATCTGATGACAACAGTATTAGTGGATGGTAATCTAGGAGTGGTCAAGATGATTATTCATAAAATGGAAGGTCTCACTTTCTTGCCTCTTTCTAGAAATAATAGTTTATAAAGTACAAACACTATAATGAATTGTCCTCTTGATTTTTTCCTTGTAGATTATGCAAAGTGTTTTAAAATTACAGTGGCCAGTTGATTATTTTTTATAGCCCTATAGATACTTTTTATTTAATTAGGATATATTTTCCCTAGTTTTACAGATGAACTACAAATAAAAGAATAATTTGAATATTCATTTATAGATCAACATGATTAATATAAACTATTTTTATTGCAAAAGCAATAACATTATAGAAAGCTTCTGCTCAATAGAGAAAAACCCCACAGCTTTTCACAACACAATTGATCTTACCATTTTTCTTTCATTTTCCAATCACATTTCATATGCATATTTGTTTTTACTTAGGTAGTTCATTTGATTTTATATGTTGGTTATTCACTTAATGTATAAATCTTTTTTATGATGAGAGCAGTAACAATAATATTTATTGTTATGTAATTCATGCAATATATAAAATATGTTAAAATCAATTAGTAGTTCTAAAATGTATGTGAAGAAAAATACATAGCACATTATAAACAAAATATAACAGGTTAAAAATATAAAATTCATTCAATCATCCTTTCCTTTCCAAACATCTTTCCAAGAAAAAAATAAAACACTCTTATTATAGAATGTGTGAATGGATATCACTATAACCAATACCATCTCAACTAAATAGTTGAAGAAGGAAGACCCAATGCTCACATTAGTTTTGCAACTGGTCCTTTTAGTCTTTTGGGAGTTTGTTGAAACACACTAGAGTATAAACTTACAGGTGATGCTAATAGTGTCCCCTCCAGAAGAGAAAATCAAAAAGACCCTTATCCCACTTCTTTCTCTTTTTGTCCTTCTTTCAAGAGGAGCTCAGGGAGCAACTAAAGTCCTCTTACCCAGAACTTCATGTGAAGGCAACTGCCTTTGTGACTGGCAAACTCTCTAGGTCTTCCTTCTTTTAGGCAGCAAAGACTTGCTTTTACAGGGGTCCCCAGAGAATTTCAAAGTCACCCAGAATCTGACAACATGAGCTGGACCAAATTACTACATAGTGGGACCGTAGACAAACTGTACCAGCAAAGATGGGATCCAAGAAAACGTCTATCCATATTACAGTCTCTGAAACATCTCTCACTGACATTTGAAGTAGTACTTTCACTTTTAACCTTTCATAAGAAAATACGCAATTCGTTGTTAGTAACTGCTTGTTGATCTCTTAGAATTTGGGATTATGAATGGACTCCATCCTCTATATTTTGACATCAGCAGAGTAGACACATTTGTGCCCTGTACTGTGCAGATATGGCAGGAAAAGTAATTTATATTTGTGATTTAGTCAACGAGCTTATCATTGTTCCCTACCCCCCTCAAATATACAACTTTATAGACCTTAACCCATTTATAAGCTCAGATTTCTTCCTTCCGAGGTTTCAGTAGAGATAAAGCGAATACAGGTGAAATAAACAAGAAAGAGATAAATGTTAAGTCATATGGTGAGGTCATAATTATAATGAAACATTCAGATGAACATAAGAATATATTAAATTTCATCTTAATATATGAAAAGAACCAAGGCATACTGGCGTTTCTGATTTGTCAAGAAATAGTCCATAAATCCCCTGAATACTTAGTTTTTTTTCAAAGATGTGTTGTATTTGTCTTTATTTGTTCTTTATCTAATTTCCTTCCCTTATTTCTGAGATGGAATAAACTTCATTTCAGTTATTTTATCAGCTTGGATGATAGTTTTTAGGTTTAGCATTATTAATGATTTTATTTATTTATTTTTAAATTTTTATTACTTTTATTTTTTTTTAAGATTTTATTTATTTATTTGACACAGAAAGATCGCAAGTGGGCAGAGAGGCAGGCAGAGAGAGAGGAGGAAGCAGGGTCCCTGCTGAGCAGGGAGCCCAATGCGGGGCTCGATCCCAGACCCTGAGATCATGATCTGAGCCAAAGGCAGAAGCTTTAACCCACTGAGCCACCCAGGTGCCCCATGAATGATTTTTTAATCTAATTCAATATCCAAGTTGAATGCCCCAGTTAGTAACAGATGTGAGAGTGGAAATTGTGACTCTGAAGTTATCATGAGCTACTAGGTGTTGTAGGAAGTTGGTTTCCTTCTCCCTCCTTACCATATGTATGTTGATACCTGGGATCCCAAGTATATATCTATCCTACTTTACCATTCTTCCTTAGCCACTACATCTATGTCATCTATTAAATAATTTCAGATCCCAAGTGCTCCAGTGTATCTATTCAACCTCAGATTTTATTCTTTTTCAGCTTATGTCTTGATTTCCAGCTGAGCTGGTATCTTCAGTCCTTCTATGATTTTGGTCTCCTTTCTACATCATTCAAAATTACCCATCTCTGGGGCACCTGGCTGGCTAGTCAGTAGAGCATGCAACCCTTGATCTCAAGTTTGAAGCCCATACTGGGTATAGAGAGTACTTAAAGATAAAATCTTTTTTTTTTTTTTAAGATGGTCAGAGGAAGGGGCAGAGGGAGAGAATCTGAAGCAGGCACCCCACCCAGAGTAGAGCCTGATGTGGGGCTGAGTCTCAAAACCCTGAGACCATGACCTGAGCCGAAATCAAGAGTTGGACACTTAACCAACCGAGCCACCCAGGTGCCCCAAAAATAAAATCTTAAAAAAAAAAAAGATTTTTTCAAAAATTATCCATCTCCCAAACTCTGGTATAAGCTCTCTCTTTCTACTCTGTACTGCCTGGCTTTTATATGACTTTGGTTACTTGTTTTATTAATTTACCTCTCTCACCATTTTGCAAAATTAGAATCATTACATAGGTTTCTCCTTCTCTTGTATCTCTACTATAGCCTGCATCAAGTGATGGCTACTTAACTCTGTATATAGGACTATCCAAAAAATAACCTGAAGTTGAATTATTTTGCAAGTGTTCTTACAACCATACTTCTTTGGTTCTTGTACTACAGATGAATGTAGATGTTATTATATTAAGCAATGGAAAATTCACAGGTGTTAAGAAATTTATCTAAGTGTCTAATTTAGGCTTGTCTGAAATTAAAGCCTCTGCTACTAACATTAACCACATTGTCTAAAGATGCCTGTTAAATCCAACTATGGGAATTTTGTCTTAAATGATTCCAAATTCTCAGATTAATATGAGGTATGTGATGAATGAGCTTTGGAGGATATTTTTCCCATGATCATGATACCATTGGCATTGAATAGAGCTTTGTTGTCAGTGTACTGTGAACTTTTTTAGAGAGCTGCCCTGGGTACTTCCTTTGTATGTTCCTGTTAAAATTAGGTAAGAACCATGTATGTTTTTAAATTTTCTCTAAAACAAAAACTGCTATGGTTGACACATCATACAACTGTCTTCATGACCTATCTTTAAAGTGATGAAGAAGATCCCTAATAGTTGCCTTCATGTTTCTAAAAGTCATTGATTTTTAGAGATAAAAGTTAAAAAGATGTGAAAATACCTAAGTCTTTTCAGGGGATCCATCTTTTCACTTCCAAACTCTAACAATAAAAGCGAAAGATGAATAGTATCTTGCAAAGTGCCTGAGCTATTTCTGCCCTGTGTGTGTGTGTGTGAGAGAGAATATATCTGAAGAGATTTGGGCTTTTACTCAAGTGGCTATTATATTAGAAAATGGCATAATATAATTGAAAAGTGTGTAGTTTACATTTAAAAATGCCTTTTTGAAATACAACTGACTTACTAACCTAGTTAATTATGAAGACTCTGCTGAGGATATGTACTTGAAGTGATAAAGATCATGGAAATAATACCTACCGATTCTTATTGATGTTTTGACATTTATTTAAAGGCTCTTTGAGGATAAAACCTTAGTTTTGTAAATTTAAAGTTGCCTTCACAAAATGATTCTGATGGGTTCTTTAGAGGTGCATTATTGGCCCTTTCTTGCTAAAATGAATTGTTCTTTGATAAATGCTGACAATTTTCAAGCTGTTGGAAATTAGTAATTCAGCAACTGATCCTATGATAAATCCCCACTCAGCAGGTTAAATTGACCAAAAACTTAACTCAAAATAAATGTTAACTTAAAACAATGTACTAATCATAGTATAGCCAGTAATTCATCTGTTAATGGGCTACATTTCTCGTTCAGTTTCTCCTTTTCTTCCTTTTTGACTTTTCATTTTAAACTTAGACATCATATAAAGAAACACCATCATGCTCGGTCCCTTCTCAAAAGAGATCTCACGCAAAGTTAAAGAGCAGTCATGATGGTAAGAAAGAAAATGGTACTACTTTGATTTTCCTAATATTTTTCAGCCTTCAGCATTTATTCATTATTTTTCCAGCAAATATTCAAATTACTGTATACAAAGCACTGGGAATACAATAATGCACAAGATAGGGCGCCTGGGTGGCTCAGTGGGTTAAAGCCTCTGCTTTCGGCTCAGGTCATGATCTCAGCGTCCTGGGATCGAGGCCCGCATCGGGCTCTCTGCTCAGCAGGGAGCCTGCTTCCTCCTCTCCTTGTCTCTCTGCCTGCCTCTCTGCCTACTTGTAAATCTCTCTCTGTGTCAAATAAATAAATAAAATCTTAAAAAAAAAAATAATGCACAAGATAAACTAGGGCACAAATTCTACATAGCCTAGATTTTTGCAGGCTTCCCTGAATTCATGGAAAGTTCACATTCAAGTTCAAGGCTATTTTAAGTAACATTGCAAATTGGAACCTGTTTAAATTGGGAATTGCGAAGGCAAGGAGAGGTCAGCCCCATATGAAATAGTTGGCTTATATTGAAGGAGCTTTGTAGTATATAATATAAATACATCTTTGAACATGTGCTCATGTTGGTATGACAGTATTTTTCTAATGTAAAAAGGAAACTCACCCTTTGAAAGTATTCATTATTTTCCAAACTATTTGATCCATATTCACTTGGGCCTTAAACCAAATTCTAAGGCTATTTCTTTTCTAAGGAGATGCAGACATTTTGTTTCTCCCTGCTATCTAGCACACAGAAGGTATGTATTTGATTTTTGTATATTGAGTAAATGTTAGCTAGGTAGTTTTTCAAATTCCCCAGGGAAACTTGTTAATTCATGTATACTTCCTGCAATAATTTTCATTTGGTCACATTCTAGGTGGCTGCATTTTGTTCTGTTCATCTTTATAGGCTGAGTAAGTACCTAGCAAATCCTCGGAGGAGGAATGAATAAATGAAAGAAGAAATTACATAATAGTAAACAATGAATATGATACATTGAATAACATTTTCAAGTTTTTGTGGCTAGATCTGTTACTTTTTTTTTTTGAGAACAAGCAAATTCAGATATAGGTTTTACAAGATACATTCTGGTAAAACATTCTTCTGTTATTTAACTGAATAAGTTTAAATTCAGGGTCTCAGTTACAGAGGTTTACCCATCTATCTTTTTCTGCATCTTATATGGTTGTTGAGGACAAAATCCAATTTTTATTTACCCTTTTATAATCTCCAATTAATACCAAGTCTGGAATATAGAAGGTGCCCAATAAATCAGGAATGGAATAAAAGAACAGAAGGGGCATTTTAAGTTTGGTTAGGATATATGAAGCACCCAAAATCTGGACACCTGGGTGGCTCAGTTGGGTAAGCGTCTGCCTTCAGCTCAGGTCATGATCCCAGAGTCCTCGGATCAAGTCCCGCAACGGGCTCTCGGCTCCACGCGGAGCCTGCTTCTCCCTTTGCTTCTGCCTCTCTCTCTGTTTCTCATGAATAAATAAATAAAATATTTAATAACTAACTAAATAAAGTACTCAAAATCTAATAGTATATGAAATTTTGATGGAAGTGATACAACAAATCCAGATATATATCTGGAAATAAAACATACATCAGTATAGTATAAAGATTTGCAGAGCGGTGAAAAAACTGTAGGGATCAGAGGCCAAAAACTCCGTGCATCAGTTTGGCAAAACAAAAGGACTCTAGGGATTAACAAAAACAAAACAAAAGGACAGCAGAGCATTAAGTGGAAAAATAAACAAGCTTTTTCTTTACCAATAAACATTATCCTCTACCCGAAATCATCTTTACTTTTACATTAGGAGATACATTAATTCCAGAGCATATTCAAAGAAATGTTGTTTACTGACATGGGTCTTAAAAATAATAATCATTTTATTCCTATTTTATTTTTTAAGAAGTTCTAAAATGCCAATTTGAATACAGAGGATTAGACGTTCATTCTGTCTCCCTTCATTGAAGAGTTTATTAGAAACCCTGTAGAGATAATTGTGAAGTCGAGTCAACTGAGAATTTCCTTCTAACATGCAGCAATGAAGTTGGCTTGTCCTTGATCCCAATAGTAAGTCTAGAAAATATTAATTTTGAATGCTAATGTTTAATATTATGTCCAGGTTATTAAGTAATGGAGTGTTTATTTTTAGTTGAAATGATTCAATGGATGTAATATTATAACATTTTAATTAGAAGAAAATAATTCCCAAAACAAAAATTTGTACCTGGTAAACTACAGTATTACTGAGATCGTCGCAAATTGCATATTTAAACTTTGAGGACTTCGTTAACCTTGCCATATCATTATGAACATCCTAAAGTAATTAATTATTTGAGGTCATAATTATAACACTTTGTAAATACATAATTATAAATGTGTTCTATTCTTAAGAAATCTCAAGAATATGATGAAGATTGAAGAAAAACTAAGGTTGTTTTTAAATTGCCAGATTATGAAGCAGAAGCATATAATTCCTGTAGTCCTTTGCACATCAAAGATATTAGAAAATATTTATTATGCTAGCATAATTGATATGATGGCCAAGTGTTTCATACTATGCATTTACTTTGTCAATACCTTGCACACTTAATGAGACCTCAGTTCCTGAGAGTCTTGCAAGTGATAACAGCTTCATAAGAAGACGATCCAGTTGCTAGAAGTGCCTTCTGTAAACTTCCTCAATCAGTTCAAACTCAAATCTTGATGGAAAAGTAAGGGTAAGAGAGAGAGAGAGAACATGAATGAATGTGGTTTATAAACATAAATGAAGTATTCCTGGTGTTCATTTCAGCACTCCCCTCAAAGAGCCCATCCTGCAGTGTGAGCACAGATGGGAGAGTTCTATTTGTAGTTCAGTTAGTCGTAGTTTCTGCTTGTCTTCTGTAGAGTGAGTTAAGTAGTGATTCTAGTATTGGACGTACTTTTCTTTCATGTATTTTTGCCACTCAGTAAAACTTAGCTACTTCATATAGGGCTGAACTGAAGATTTTGCAGTATGTTGTAATGAGACTGAATGAGACCACTTAGGGAGGAGGTATGATGAAGGAAGGAAGGTCATTGGCAAGACTCTGGCTTAGGAATGCTAAAATCTGTACCTCTTGCCTCATTGAAATTCTCACTGGACTCAAACAAGTCTTTCATGTGTTAACATTTGTTTTTTTTGTTTTTTTTTTAAGATTTTATTTATTTATTTCACAGAGGGAGAGAGATCACAAGGAGGCAGAGAGGCAGGCAGAGAGAGGGGGGAAGCAGGCTCCCTGCTGAGCAGAGAGCCTGATGCGGGCCTCGATCCCAGGACCCTGAGATCATGACCTGGGCCGAAAGCAGAGGCTTTAACCCACTGAGCCACCCAGGCGCCCTCATGTGTTAACATTTGAAGAAAAAATGAGCAAAGTATTTTATTTTCAGAAACTTTGTTTAAAAGATAAGCATAAATTAGAGGGCTTATAATTGTTTAGCTTCCTGAGAATGAAATCCCCCAATCTTGTATAAACCTATTATTAATGTAACTTGGGACTTTTGTATACATGTAAATACATATATATGTGTATATATACACATACATATATATACACACATATATGTAATAAATACATATAAATATATATAAATGTTTACAAAATATTTCATGTAATCAACAATTTGTCCATAACTACCTTCAAGCAGATCAACTCCCAATGAAAAATATAGATAAATAAGCAATATCAATTTGATGAGAAAGTGCTATGATGAAAATTATAAATATGTGAACTGGACACTCAAAATATAGAGGAAGTTCATTTGGAGAAGGTTTTTGAGAAGGAAGACAATTTAACTGGGGACACATAACAGTCTGGGAAGAATGTACGTGTAGAGAAATGCATTAATGAATGCATGAATTCATCAAACCGAAAGAACACTCTTAGTGCAAATTAGTTCAGTGTGACTATGGGGAACTAGGCTAAACCATAGACTTTTTTTTTAAGATTTTAATTAGGGGCGCCTGGATGGCTCAGTCGTGAAGCGTCTGCCTTCGGCTCAGGTCATGATCCCAGGGTCCTGCTTCTCCCTTTCCCACTCCCCTTGCTTGTGTTCCCTCTCTCACTGTATCTCTCTCTGTCAAATAAATAAAATAAAGTCTTAAAAAAAATAAAGATTTTATTTATTTATTTGAGAGAGAGAAAGAGAATGAGAGTGAGAGCATGAGAAGGGGGAGGGACAGAGGGAGAAGAAGACGTCCTGCTGAGCAGGGAGCTGGATGTGGGCTCCAGGATCAATCAATCCCGGGACTCCAGGATCATGACCTGAGCCAAAGGCATAATCAACTGAGCCACCCAGTTGCCCCTAAATCATAGACTTTAAAAAGTCTTTGTACCATGCTAAGTTACCAGCCATGCTAAGTAATTTATTCTGGCTCTTTGGAGTATATATTGGAAACCCAGACCTGAGGCAGACATAGCAATTATGAGATGGCAGTAGGCCACTGGGAAGTGGTGAGATCATTAGTTAAGACAGTGGCAGTGGGGATAAAGAGGTGCAAATGGAGACAGTACAAGCCAGATTGATCTTGGTGACCAATTGGATAGAGATTAAGGTTATGCAAGATGGAAAACTCTCGGTGTTTGTCTTGGGCAGGTGCTTCCAAGGTAATACCCAGGATGGTCATGCAGGATTTCATAGGTTGTATACTACTCAAGTATGCATGACTGAATGCCTTTGTATCTGAAGTCTAGACCACGCTACTTTCAAAGCCATGCTCCTATGGAACCATATAAAGACACTTGCTGCGCAAACTATGGGCAGCCCTAGAAGGAACCCATATGGAAAATAGGAGATGGGGTAGATTAGAATAAACCCTACTGATAAAATTCAATGTTGATCCTAACATTTTAACTCATTTTGGCCTGAGAGGAGTATTTCAGATATCTTATCACTGAAGCTAACACGAGGTAGTATTAAATTCACTCTTTGGAAGAGACATAAAATTCTTGAGATCAATCCTATGAATCAGCACCACATAGGATGTGCCTCAACCAATGCTCTGACTTCCCCCATGCTTATAGAATAAAGCCTGGTTCTCCTTCTTTGAGAAGAACAAGGAATAACATCACAACCTGCATCACAAACTACCAGGAAAGGAGGAGTTGCTTTTCTTCCCATCTTTACATCATTCTCTCTGTCAGATTCTTCTGTTTGCCTTCACCAAATCCTGGGAAGTTGATTTCTGCTCTAGTGATAGAAATGCTCCTTTTTTTTTTTTTTTAAGATTTTGTTTATTTATTTGACAAACACACAGCAAGAGAGGGAACATAAGCAGGAAGAGTGGGAGAGGGAGAAGCAGGCTTTCCGCCCAGCAGGGAGCCCAATGCAGGGCTGGATCCCAGGACCCTGGGATCAGGACCTGAGCCGAAGGCAGGCGCTTAACAACTGAGCCACCCAGGCGCCCCAGAAATACTCCCTTTTTGAGATGAAAGACAGCTCTGGTTGCCAAATTCTTTTTTTTTTTTAATCACATCTGGATATTACATCTCTCCTGTTTATGTTCTGAGCCTTTCAACTCCTATAAATCCCTTAATTCTGTACTGTGCCTAGGACTCCACGACCTCTCTCTTGCTTGCTTCTGTTCTATCTGACTTTCTTCCTGGGTGTGCCCTGACTCCACGTTGCTTGCCTGGGGTGACAGATGATCTCTTGACCCACCACTGCTTCATCTTTTAAGCATCACCTTTTCTGAATCCTCACCTCCTGCTGGAAGGAACACAAATAAATCTGATCAGATGTTATGGTCCAGGATTAGCAACAAAAACCACTGAACTGAAATCTTCTGGAAGGAAGCAGAAATCAAATGAAAGTTACTAAGCAGGGCTCAGAAACACAGAGAATAGGTGTGGGAAATATGACAGTAGCCTGAGAGCCACAGGCAGCATTTCAAACCTGGAAGGAGTTTGGGCAAAGCATCAGCAATGGGTTGGTGCCTGGGAAATTTCAGGAAACTGACACCTGGCCAGAGGCTTGTTGTCACCTCCACCTTGTTTTCAAGTTTACTCCTTTCCCTGTTAAGGCAATTCAAGTGTCATTATTGCATTTTTTCCCCTTCTATATCCATGCATACAATATAAGGAGAAAGCAGTTAGCTGTTTGTGATAGGAAATATAAATGACCATTTTGAAAGTATGCCAGACAGGATCTGCTGCAAGTTTTCATTGTTACTGCTGCCATCTGTTGTTTTTCAGTGCTGCGACGTGAATTTCCTGGCAAATATCTAATTGTGAACTGTCTTTCACCCCCTTCTAGAGATTTTCACTCACTAAAGTGACTTTTTTAAGGAATGTTCTTTGCCAAGATAGTGTTCCCAATGGTTTAAGATGGAGGAATCTGGGATGTTTTTGTATTACCTATTTTAGATATCTCAGAGCAAAAATATTTCTTTATTGTTAATAATATTTTCTCTTAAAAATATTTTGGTGAATTCTTGTAATCTTAATGTAGGCTCTTTCAAGCAAGAACAGGTTTGCATTTTCAGCCTTGTTCACGGTTAAATCTGTAGCTAAGTTGTTGAGCTTTATCTAAGCTCTTTTATTTCTACATAATGTTTCTCTTTTCACGCAACCTTGAAATTATAGTAATTTGGGCGCTTCTATTCTTCTGAAAGAAATAGCTAATGCCAAAAATATTTCAAGTGATAAAGAAGGTTTTTGAAAGGGGAGACAATTTAGCTGAGGATTAATAGCTATGATTGCTATTTATTAAGTAAAATGCCTGTAGCTAAATGTTCAGATATCGAAAAAATAGTCTGTGAATTCTCAAAAGTAGGAATTATACATTTTCCACAATAAAGCAAAAGTCACATCTCTACTATCAGACTGCTTTCTATATTCTCAATATCTGCCACAATGAAACCATTCAATAGCTGTTTCATGAACTACTGAGTGAAACTATACATGGTAATAATTCTTTAGAATAACTGATTTTTGTAATTTTGAGGTTTTTAAAAAGCTTGAATTCTTAGTTAAATATGTATTTTTAAGTTGTAGTCTGCCTTAAAGAAAAACCCCTGAACATCATTATAAAAGTTTGAGCAGCATTATATTACTAAAAAAAAAATCAATAAATAGGTCAGTGGAACATATTTGGTAATTATTATAAAATACCCTAGTATGTGTCATATATTAAGACTTGATAACAGTGAACCACAATAGTAAATAGAAAGAAATAGTTACCAGAGTTTCTCACCTTACCACAAAAATGGAATATCAGAGAAGGGAAAGGAAGAGAAATCAAATTATATATGCAAAATTTCTTGGGAGAAGATATTATAGAAGCAAGATTGATGGAATTGGCTAAAATATTTTTGAAACTTTTATATTAAAATATCCAAAAAATAATAATAAGTAAATTATCACTAATAAAAGTACAAACCCAGAAATAGAGGGGAAAAATATTTGAAATAATTCATATATATAAAAATCTAATACAAATAAGTTAAACTGTTAAAAATATATATGAAAGACATAGACAATTTATGGATATAAAAATAGCCAATAAACCTACAGAAGATTTAGTCTTACAATTTAATCAATGTAGATTAAAACTAAACCGAGCAATTTTCAAATTACTGACAAAAACCGCGTTACCTGAAACTACCTAAGATTTTGTAGGGTTAGTATTGTTGTATGACTCACAAGAATAGAAAATGATGTGTTCTTCAGATGTTATGCTGCGTCTGTAGTTTTCAAATGTGTATCCTGTGAATCACTAATTCTCTTTCTAGGAATTTACACTAAGAAAATAATCTTGAATGTAATCTTTTACATAAACAGAAATGTACAAAGGTTTTCATTGCGGTATTCCTTAGAAGAGTAAGAAAATTATAAAGTATTTCATATTTCCTAAAATAGAAATGATTAAATATATAATAATTCATGTGACATCATTATGTCAGAAAGATTTTAAGGACATTCAAAATCATGACAATATCATATAAAATAAGTGATTAATGAATAACAGACACATATTATAATCAGCAGGGTCTCAGCCAGATAAATTGGTATCTGTTCATATAATGCATCCAGAAGATGAATGGACAGAAATCATCAAAATATGGTTGTTACTTCTGGATGGAATTGCAGATGATTCACTCTATCTCTTTTATATATGTTGGGACTGCCTAGTTTTCCACAATAAGCACATACTGGCTTTTAAATTAATATAAGATATGAAAGGATGCCGATGGATCTTAATGAATTCTTGAGTTAACTTTCATGTCATATGTTATAGTCTCAGCTTATCACTAACAGAAACTTTTAAATAAACTTGTACCTACCTATTCCAACCAAAAAACAACATCATGAAAATGAACACTGGAAGAAGCTAGCAAAATTACAGTTAAGCATTTTTCTAGTAATGTGTTTCAGCAAAGTAATTTTAAGTAAGATCATTTTATCTCTTGTGATTTCAGCTCATATTATAATAAAAACAAAAATAGATTTTTTTATCTGCCTCAGATATCATTAAAACATAAAAATCTGCCTGACTGCATAAATTGATTTCACGCTAACATCCTTCATCACATTTAACCAAATCTACCTAGGGTTTTCTTTTGTGAAGAACAAGGGCTTTTCATTTTTCATTTATCTTACCTTATCTGATGCTACAATAGAATAAATCTTCATTATTTGTTTTCTAGAGAAAAAGGAACTAAAAGTTCAATGCCTAGAGTTTATTGATTGCTCTCCTTACCCCAAACCCACAGGGTATTAATATAGTCTATATAAATGTTTCATAGGTAAATACATAGCATTTTGTGCACACTAAAAATAATGAAAATGGAAAGATTTTTAACTTTATGTTTACATGAATTGCTAGTTTATCAAGAGTTATACACTTCAGTAGACTATCAGTTTCCCTTGGTATGTGAAACTAATGTTACTAAGTCCAAACTGAATTGGGATTGAAATTATGTTTTGAATCCTATTGATGGATTCTTTACTTTTCCAGAAATATATTCATGCCTCTGTTGCCAGTGGAAAGTATGCAAGAGATCTAAAGTTTTTTTTTCCTCTTTTACACATTCCAACTAAAAGAAAACTAAAAACAATCTTTACTCATGGAATGCTTCTGACTCCAAATGTTTGGGGCTTTTCCCACAGCAACCAATTCTCTCACCCCAGCTGCCCGCCCTGCAGTTTAATTCAACTCAAGTCTGGCACGATCTGGATGTGAGCATCAGATCCCACAAATTAAGGGCTCAGTCCCATTAGACTTCCCCCACTTTAGATACCAATTTCAAGTCCAAGCTTCCTGTATTTTTGACTTACCGCTACAAATCTGGGGGATTCCCTCCACATTTGGTAGAATGCCTCACAAACTGAGGGTGGCACCTATTTATATTTACTGGTTTATGACAACAAATACTGAACATCATCTGAACAGCCAATTAAGGAAGTACATAGGGCAAAATATAGAGAAGGAGCATAGGACTTCCATGCCCTCTCCCAGCGCACGAGGCTCCCAACACATGTATTCACCATCCTGGAAACTCTCCAACCTTGTAATTCATGGATTTTTATGGAAGCTTCGTCACATAGGCACAATACATTATTAAATGAATCTTCTGTCTCTCTCCCATCCCAGAGGATAGAGGTGTGGGATAAGTCCATAAATGATCTAGTCTTATATAGTCACAAAGTAAGGCCTGAGCTACAATTCTTTTACTCATTCTACACTTAAATGTGCAAGTGATTATGAATTGGGGTAAAAAAAATCAGTGGGCTATCTGGAACCAACTGAGGGTTCCCTCATTAGAACAAAAGATACTCCTATCACTCAGGAAATTCCAAGAGACTTAGGAGCCCTGTGTTAGGCACTGGGGTTGAAAATCAAATATTAGAACAAAAGATGATCCTTACCCTTATCACTCAAGAAATTACAAAAGTTTTGGGCGCCTGGGTGGCTCAGTGGGTTAAAGCCTCTGCTTTCAGCTCAGGTCATGATCTCAGGGTCCTGGGATCGAGGCCCGCATCGGGCTCCCTGCTCAGCGGGGAGCCTGCTTCCCCCTCTCTCTGTCTGCCTGCCTCTCTGCCTCCTTGTGATCTCTCTCCCTCTGTGAAATAAATAAATAAAATCTTGAAAAAAAAAAGAAATCACAAAAGTTTTAGGAGCTCTGTATCGGAAATCCCAGAAAGATACCAAATACATATTTATTATGATGTCACACCAACCAAGAGCAAATCCTACTATTTCTACCTCCATATATATCTTGAAAGTGCCTTCTTTTAATTTAAGTGTATCCCCCGGTCAGAAACAAGAAGGTCAAAATAGCCTCCTCATTGAGCTTCCTGCTTCTACTCTTCCTTACCTCCAGTATAGTCATAATACTAAAATACTTTTTAAAATATATATCCTCATGTCGTTTAAGTGCTTAAAACTATTTGATGAGTTTTTATTGTGCCTCTCAGGAAGTTGAATTTCTCCACACTGTCTGTAAAATCCCTCAGGGGTTAGCCCTGCCTACTTTTGCAATCTAAGAACTTCCACATTTCCCCTTGCCTGCTGGGTCTTTACACTCCTTGTCTCCTCTTTCTTTTTTTCTTTTTTTTAAACTTAATTTATTTATTATTAGAGAGAGAGAGTGCACAAGAAGGCAGAGGGAGGGAGAGGGGGAAACAAGCTCCCTGCTGAGTAAAGAGCCTGACGTGGGGCTTGATCCCACGACCCTGAGATCATGACCTGAGCCAAAAGCAGTTGCTTAAACAACTGAGCCACCCAAGAGCCCCGTCTCCTCTTTCTTCAATGCTGTCTCCACCACTTTCACAGATGGCCTCTCTTCACCCTTCGCTTGTTTACATAATGCTTATTTAAAATTACCTTCTCACAGAGGTGGTTCTTTCTTCACCCAAACTTAGCAGGTCCTTCTCATTGGTTTTTCTCTCACTTTTTCCCATTGATTTTTTTTTTTTAACCGCAATTCAAAATTATTTGCCCATTTAAGGGATAGGATGAGTGAATGAATCAGACGAAGGCTATAGATTGTGACTATGTAAGACTAGATCATTTATTGATTTATTTCACAAATGTGGAGAACCCATCATGGGCCAGATGCCCACCTGGTCACTGAGATTCCCAAGAGACAAGACACTGTCCTTGCCCTCAACCATGATCCTGTGGCTAAAATATCTTTATGAGCTGATAAACAATGGAGGCACGCTAAAGTAAACACAGACGTGGAAGAATTAGTTTCCTTGGATTTCATCAGAGGATTCATAGAGAAAAGGACATTTCAACTGGATTCTAAACTTGTTACTCAAATTCTACTATACTGCATAGTTAATGAACACCTTTGAAGATGAGACACCTGGGTGGCCCAGTCAGTTAAGCATCTGTCTTCGGCTCAGGTGATGGTCCCAGAGTCCTAGGATAGAGTCCCACATTGGGCTTCTTGCTTGATGGGGAGCCTGCTTCTCCCTCTGCCTGCTCTCCCCCTGCTTGTGCGTGCTCTCTCTGACAAGTAAATGGATGAAACCTTAAAAAAGGAAAAAAAAGAAAAAAAAAGAAAACACTTTTGAAGGTATAAGCTAAAACTAAAAAAAAAATCCTGCAATTAAAAACCATTTACATTTTATAATTTGAGAATAATATATATATTCCTCATGACCTGAGCCAAAATCAAGGGTTGGACATTTAACTGAGCCACCCAGGCTCCCCAAAAGAATATTTTTAACATAAAATTATAAAATTATTTTTAGCATGTCAATGTTGTTATATACTTAGGTTTTTCCAATTCAGAAGTCTTTTTTAATGATTTGCTCTTTTTTTTTATAATGAAATATTTTTCCAGGGAAATGCTGAATAAATCTTTGTTGAAATACATGACATTGTTTTCTGTCAATGACCCTGAAGTAATACAGAATTTACACATCAGTGGTTGCAATGCTCAAACTTGACAGGTAGTGCATTATGTTTGCTGATTAAAAAAGAAAAAGGTATGGCATAAGTCTAAGTGGTTTTGTGTTTATTTAGTTTTGAGGAGAAGTTAATTGATTTAACATATTGGTGCCAAAGCACAAAGCCTAGACAGCTGATTCTTCATATTCTTAAAATTATTATTGCAGATGTCGTTGTGTCTAAATATATATTTTTTAAAAGTACCTGTCTTTCCTTATGTGTATTATTTAAATTGCCATAAATAATGGAAATACAAAACAAAGCTGTCCTGGAATAGGATATTTTTTAAAGTGGTGCTTTCATTTTGTTATGCAGGTGTTGTCTACTTTTCCCTTAGAAGGAACAAGCATATCCAGCTCTTTTTACACCGCATTCTTATAATTGGAATCGCATTAGGGTTGGAACACAGTACTTCTAGAGGAATCAGTAGTAATATGCATGTTCATTTATTTCATTAATAGAATATTTAATGAGCTATCAAATTGATATTGAGATTACTATCATGTATCAGAATTATTAAAGAAAATCTCTGTTTTACTCGTTCATGTAGAAGTAGGACAGTCAACTGGGCAATGTGAGCTATTGTGGAGCCTGGCAGAGTACCTGCTCTATGAATCGCTATTACACCAAAAATAGGACTGTGTTGAAAAATAGCCTTTTCCTCCAGAATTAGTTTTAAATCTGCAAACTTATTTTACCTGTTATTTAGGGGCACCTGGGTGGCTCAGTTGGTTGGTTGGTTGATTTCCACTCAGGTCATGATCTCACGGTTGTGAGATTGAGCCCTGTGTTGGGCTCTGTGCTGGTCATGGAGTTTGCTAAAGATTCTCTTTCCCTTCCCCTGCTCTCTCTCTAATAATAATAATAATAATTATTATTATTATTTAGTTAATATTTCAGAATTCTTCATTATAAAAAGCAGGAAGAAAAAGAAGACCTTGAACATATAATACACCTGTTTTCAAGCAGGTCTATTTCTACTTGAATCCAGAGGTGCATATGGGGGCCAGAGCTACAAATGCACAATAAATAAAATAGATAAATAAAATAGATCCCTAGCCCCCATTGAGTTATTGAACATTTAAATACACACTATAAAAGGCATGCCAAAAAATCATTCTATTCTTGGAATAGTTAGTAATCTATTATATATCTAAATTGTAATTTGCCAACAGGCTAACTGGCTACATTTTTGGTTTTCAACAGAGTAATAATTTTTTCCCTACAGTTCTGAGTTTTGACATATGACTCAAGCCATGTATGGCCACCACAAATCTTCACATACTTCTGGACCACTGGCCATCACTGGTCATCCCACATATCTGTCGTTTTGCCTGTTCTACATGTCACAAAAGTAGAATATATGAGAATGTTCTTAACAGTTTTATTCATAGTATTTAAAAACTGGAAACAATCCAATGTGTAAATGCAATCTATGTGGATAAGATCCACAGATTTGTAACGTATTGAGCTGTCCTAGATTGTTGAGAAAAATTTAGTAGTGACAGATCTGTAACTTGGAAAAGAAAAAGAGTTGCCCTTTTATAGAGAATATCATCAAGAATTCTTAGCACATCTTAATGAAATTAAAAATGAAAGGATGGAGAAAATATATTGATGAGGCTTGAGACCTCAGAGCTAATTATGTGAGTAAATTATCGTTTTTTTTCCCAGTAAAAAACCCTATTTTTATGAAGCTTTTTCAACTTAATTAAGTGTGCCATAATAAACAAGATTAATTGCATCCTAGCCAGGGAGGATTCCAGTATCCACAAAATCAAAGATGAAAGTCAAAATCACAGGATAGATTAGGAAAATAATGTTGTCATCAATCAAAATTTGTCCCTTTAAGTTTGTTTAGCAAAGAAATATGTTGAACAAATTTTTCTCAAAATCTACATTTATTATTGGATTTGTTCTAACTTAACATTTCCAGATAGAAGCAGCATTTTCAAAAGTAAAATCATTTCATTCATTTTACAAACATCTATTAGTCATCTCTTCAGCAGTAGACACCATGGTATGTACTAGGATTATAAAGATAAATCAAATACAACCCCTGAGTTTGGGTAAACCAGATTATAATCAAGAATATAGAAAGGCACAAAAAATGGATATAACAGGTGATAGATGCTACAATATAGTGATTAACATAGATTCATCTGGTCACTCCACAATATTCATATTGAGAAATAATTCTTCAACTCTTCCAATAGGTGATAGAAGCTTTGCCATGACATACATTTAACACTCACCTCCAATTACAACAGCTTACCATGTTTATATTTTTGTCTTCAACAATAAACACTGAGTTCTTCAAGGAGAGGGGGTTATAATTTATTCATTGCTTAATGAAACAGAGCGGATACTTACTAATAACTTTTATGGAAGGAAGGACAAGCAGAGACACCGCATGTATGGAAAAGGGTGGCCGTGTTAGTAGTTGGGAAGGATTTTTCAAGGATTAGCGATAACTGAGAGTGGAGCCAAATGAGAGAAGAGAGGAAAAAACACTGGGATTTTATGACAGAAAGATTAATAGGTAATGTCAGTAACTGAAAGGGAGAATAGTTTTTAAGGAGAAATGATGTAATCTAGGAAGAGTGATTTTGAGATGTTGACAAGACATCCTAGACACACTGTCCAGTAGAAGGCTGGAAATGCTTACTTGGTAGTCAGGAACAAGTCTGGTTAAAGATGTAAATCTAACTGTCAAAATCATAGAGGTGATATTGAAGCTATGGAAGACTAAGGAATTTCCAAGGAAGAATGTAAAAGGTGAGTTAAGATGAATTTCTGAATATTGAAGAATTCAAAGTAATCCCAAAGAAGAGGAAAAAGTAAAGGATGTGGAGGATTCTATGAACTTTGCAAAGACTTGTGAAGACTCATCATTGATATATTTCAAGAGAGAAGGGGTGAAAAGGTGGGAGGCAGGGGAGCATAATGCTAATCAAACTGTGGAGCATATTTCCTAGGTTTAAATCCCAGGTTCATCATGGGCTCTTAGGCATGTCATTTAACCTACCTGAATCTCTTTCTTTCTTTTTTCTTTCTTTCTTTCTTTTTTTTTTAGATTTTATTTATTTATTTATTTGTCAGAGAGAGAGAGAGAGAGACAGAGAGAGAGAGCACACAAGCAGGGGGAGTGGCAAGCAGAGGGAGAAACAGGGTCCCCACTGAGCAAGGAGCCTCATGCGAGACTCCATCCCAGGATCCTAGGATCATGACCTAAGCCGAAGACAGATGCTTAACCGACTGAGCCAACAGGCGCCCCCTACCTTAATCTTTATAATGCCTGACTCATGGATTTATTTGAGGATTATATAATACAAAGTAATTAGAAGAGTAGGACACATAGTAAGCACTCAATTCATGGATTTATTGACCTTTGTAAAGGCAATTTCAGTATTAGGAGGAAGATTTTGGAATCCAGAGGAGAAGAGAGAAATAACACTATACTTTTAAAATTTGAGGAAAATTACGTTTTTTGAAGATTTTATTTTAATTCCAGTTAATTAACATACAGTGTTTCATTAGTTTCAGGTGTACAATACATGATTCAATACTTCCATGCATCACCTGGTACTCATCAAAAGTACCCTTGTCACTCCCCAACACCTGTTTCATGCATCCCCCTATCCGCCTTCCCTCTGATAATCGTCAGTTTGCTCTCTATAGTGAAAAGCCTGTTTCTTTGTTTGTCTCCCTCTACTCTCTCTCTCTTTTCCCCCTATGCTCACTTATTTTGTCTCTTAAAGTCCACATATGAGTGAAATCATATGGTATTTATCTTTCTCTGACTTATTTTGCTTGGCATAGGCTAGTTCTATTTTTCAGTCTTTGAGGAACTTCCATACTCTTACACAGTGGCTGCATCAGTTTTCATTCCCACCAACAGAGCACGAGGGTTCCTTTTTCTCCATATCTTTGCCAACACTTGTTGTTTCTTGTGTTGTTGATTTTAGTCATTCTAACACGTATGAGGTAACATGTCATTGTAGTTTTGATTTGCATTTCCCTGATGATAAGTGATGATGAGCATCTTTTTATGTGTCTGTGGGCCTTCAGCATGTCTTCTTTGGAGAAAAGTATCTTCCTGTCTTCTGCCCATTTTTTAATTGGCTTATGCTGTCAGTAGCTAATATCACAAACAAAATATACGGCTAGGGAGGGATCATCATTGACACTATTTGCTATAAATTCAAATTTTATTTTCTTCTTGATACTTGCATTTCTTAGTGGTTTCATATGTGATCTCACTATATCACGGTTATTTTGAATTTATGATATAACTCATAAAACACACATACCAGAGTAGGAAGACTATCAGTTCACTACTGTTCCTCTGTGGTTTGCTTACGCTTTCATTAAGGATATTCTCCTAGTGTATAGATTGTTTGTAGGAGGTTTTTAAAGGCACTTATCCATTTTATGACACTTTTGTCTGTGTGTATCCCGAGTCCATGAATTTGTTTAACCGAGCTCCGGTAAGCAGCAATACAGCACAATAGACTGAGCACCAGCCAGTAAATGAGAGAACCGTGTCCCACCCCTTTGAACTGTGGAGCTGCCATTCTTATTGAAGTTACCCTGTTTATCCTACGTTACTTCTGCATCATCGGGCATACTGACTCAATGAGAGTGCACACATTAGCCTACACGTGAATATTCATATCGCCTCTTTTATTTTTTCTTCTTTAGGTTAAAAACAAACATATTCAGAATTTGAAATATTTTTTCTTATGTCCCAGCAGATTGCCTTTTTCATCCTGTGAAGCAGGTGCATTCTATTTTGAAATCTATGGCTTTGATAAAGAAAAGTCTCTGAAGAAGGGAAGTGACACGGCCAGATGTGAATTTTTGATTACTTTGATCATTGACCCAAATTTAGCAGTGAAGCTCTATTGAGGAAGACCACAGGCAGGAAGGACAAATAAGAGGTTATTGTTTATTGAATCCAGGCCAGAAACTGTGAGGTATGGGAAGAGTGATGATATGATAGAAATGAAACTCAAAGTTCAAGGGTTGGTGAATCCTTAGTAGTTGCCATGGTAGGAGAAAGAATGTGGAATGACTTTCTGATTCCTCACTAAAGCACAGTTATTGGTTTTTTTGTTTTTGTTTTTGTTTTGTTTTGTTTTAACTTTCAGAACAAAGCCTGAATTCTCATATGCTATGTTGCTTTTTCAGGGGGGTTACTGGCGGTTTTATTCTTTCCTGATACCACGCAGTATTTGTTGTAGTGTTTTCATTCATTCTATAGATACTCCCCTGGAGACCGGATCTGCACTAAACACTGATTCTTTGCAAATATCAGATAAGGTTATCCTCAGGCCTGCATTCAATTCTTATTTAATATGGTTCTCCTAAAATGGAAAGTCAATAATTTTTCATCCTGAGATTAAAAAAAGAGGATTATCTTCCCCATACATGATAAATGTTACATGGAAAAATAGGCGACTTGCCTTGTGCATCCTGTTTGTACTTCATTGCTGCTGTGTGTCTTGCCTTTAGCTGGGATGACAGCAGCTCTGTGAGCAGTGGTCTCAGTGACACCCTTGATAACATCAGCACTGATGACTTGAACACCACATCCTCGGTCAGCTCTTACTCCAACATCACCGTCCCCTCCAGGAAGAACACGCAGGTGAGAATTGCCTGCTTTCTTTCTCCGGTGCTTCTCCCAGGTTTTTTCCCCAAACCATTTCATCTTAGATTAAAATATAGCATGACCTCTGAATCTGATATAATTGTATAAATCATTGTGTATATGTATTTTTTCTATTGATTACAAGCCAACCCAGAAAGACTTTACTGTACCATATTTCTTTTTATGATATTGATATTTTTAACCCTAAAAATTATTTTAATAGTCTCATTTTAGATAGTTCTTGATTAATTTTATATTGATCTCTGAAATAAATTACTACATCTCGAGAACGGTAAATCAAGAATGGATATTGATAATTAAGTTTTATCTTGTCTTCCTTTCCCTTGTTAAATTTGACATCGAAAATTCCTTTCTCTCTGGAGTATTTAATTGGGGTTTTCTGCACATATTTATTCTGACATACTCTAATATGTGCAAGTGAGAATTATGTGGCTAAAATTAATGAAACTTAAATGAAGACATAGATAAAAATAGGAGTCTTTGGAATTCTTTTGAAATATAAATCGGGGCTGCTTTTTTTTTTAACCAGTTATCTGAAGGTACATTCTAAGGCCTAGTCACACTTTATAGATTTTTCTGCCCAAAGTATTTCTTTGTAATATTTTCCTCATAGCTGAAGACAGATTCAGAAAAACGTTCTACGACAGATGAGACATGGGACACTACCGAGGAGCTGAAAAAGCCGGAGGAGGACTTCGACAGCCACGGGGATGGCGCTGGCAAGTGGAAGGGTGTTTCCTCGGGACTTCCTGAAGACCCCGAGAAGACGGGGCAGAAAGCCTCCCTGTCCATCTCCCAGACAGGTTCCTGGAGAAGGGGCATGTCTGCCCAAGGAGGAGCGTCGTCTAGGCAGAAAGCCAGAACGAGTGCACTCAAGACCCCTGGTAAGCTTGTCACTTCACAGCTGTTATGCAAAAATGTTTTAATTTATGGTTTCCATTCAAGCTTTGTTCTCTTTAATAAGAGCTTTATTTTTAATTAAATCATATTCTTCTCTGTATAGTTATTCTTTCCCATGTAAATTTCACATACTTTACCATGTAAGTCCACATGAATATAACAATCTAGGCATTCTTGAGAGAGCACCATTATAATTTGGGGCTATTGAGTGTCTTTATTCTGCCATAGTCATTTCTGTTCATGTGGAAATAAAAGAAGTCTGCTTAATAAAAATAAGATTGCTTTCCTTCTGCCTTCCTTATGAAAGTTTGGACTGTTTATGTGACGTATGCCACTGATTTTCACTACCACCACTGAGAGGCAAGAGCAATCACACTAATGTAATAGGCTGGAATGCTGGAGACTTGAAACATCATTTGTGAATTATCCTTTATGAAAGAAGAGAGTGAAAGACTTCCACCAAATTGTGCCATTTTTTTTTTAAAGATTCTTCCCCTATTTTTAAAATGTTGCCTAATTTTAAATAGTGCCACTTGAAGTAGTGTTTTACCAGGGAACTCTAAATATAAGCATCTTACAGATATTCAAGTGAATTCTTTTTCTAGCACTTAGCTTGATAAGATTAAGCACTCTCTTGATAAAGGAAGAGAGTTGTGAGATACAAGACAATGACAAACTGCAAAAAATATGCATTTTCATTTTATCTCCATCACTCATCTCATTTCCTCTAAGAGCCATATTTTTATAGCTTTGTACACAATTCTCTCAATATATTAAAGCACATACCTATTGAGATCTAAATAAATAATTAGGAGCTGAAGTAATTTAAGATGTATTCACATTTTTGCACGTCGTTTACAGAAAAATTATTGTGTTACTCAAAATGTGCAGGCATGTATATTTGTATATTTCTCCTTAATTAGGGAAAACGGATGATGCCAAAGCTTCGGAGAAAGGCAAAACTCCCCTCAAAGGGTCCTCTCTACAGAGGTCTCCTTCAGATGCAGGAAAAAGCAGCGGAGACGAGGGGAAAAAGCCCCCCTCGGGCATTGGAAGATCAGCCGCTCCTGGCTCTTTTGGATTTAAGAAACCAAGTGGGGTAGGGTCATCTACGGTGATCACGAGCAGTGGAGCAACAATAACAAGTGGGTCGGCCACCCTGGGTAAAATCCCGAAGTCTGCTGCCATTGGTGGAAAGTCAAATGCAGGGAGAAAAACTAGTCTGGACGGTTCCCAGAATCAGGATGATGGCGTGCTGCACGTGGCCTCCAAGACCTCCCTCCAGTACCGCAGCTTGCCCCGCCCTTCAAAATCCAGCACCAGCGGCATCCCCGGCCGGGGGGGCCACAGGTCCAGCACCAGCAGCATCGATTCCAACGTCAGCAGCAAGTCGGCTGGTGCCTCCACCTCGAAACTCAGAGAACCCACTAAGATCGGGTCAGGGCGCTCGAGCCCCGTCACTGTCAACCAGACAGACAAGGAGAAGGAAAAAGTAACCGTCTCAGATTCAGAGAGTGTTTCTTTGTCAGGTTCCCCCAAATCCAGCCCTACCTCTGCCAGTGCCTGTGGGACACAAGGGCTCAGGCAGCCAGGATCCAAGTATCCTGACATTGCCTCACCTACGTTTCGAAGGTAAGAATGTGTAAAATGAAAATGGAAAAATAGAAAATGCTATACTGTAAGATACACAGGAACCATTTAATAAATAGAAGTAATCCATGCGTGTCTTAAATCCTATATCCTAAATATATATATACCCTAAGTATATGTATACCCTAAATATATGTTCTAAGGTTCATATGTCTTAGAATCTTTTATTTAGTTTCTACTACAGTGAGTTTTAAAGAGCTGATCTTATAAATAGCTAGGGGGAAAAATGGTGTTCATTTTGAGAAATGCTCAAACTTCTCAGTCCCGCGATCAGTCTAATATTAGCAACACAAACAGCATTTATAAGAAACTTAAAAGCAGATGGCAATACCGAAGGGTAGTGATAAAATCATTGCTTGTAAAATTTCCATAGATTTCCATCTCTCCTTTCCACAGTTAAAAAATAAAATAAAATAGGTCTTTATGACTATTGGTATTCGTTTCCAGTGTTGATGATCTTGCTGGCTCTTAATGAGTCAGTGATCATGATTGTAGATGAAACTGTTGGCTTCTAAGAGATTACATTGGACAGATTAATGTAGCACCATATCTTAACATATTAGTGAAAATCAAGGTATGATATCATGGACAGAATTTGAAAACAGCTGGATGTTTCATTTAGGGTAACAACTCGGAATGGGTGAGGGTTTGTAACTTCATCAGCTTTCTTTGATAGGACTCTGATGAGCAGCCTAACTTGGTTTCTCGATAAGGACTATCTTTGGGACTGAATGTGTAGAGTTCTGATGTGAGATACCATTGTTTTTAAATACGAATATATTTTAAGTGGCAGGAAAATACATAGCGTTAAAGACTTGGGACAAATTGTTAAACCTCTCTGTTTCCTTGCTTATGAAATGATAGATTATGATTTATAGTCCACTACATGTTAAGTATTTTAAGTGTTTGTTTTTATTACAATAAATAAACCAAGAACCTTGATAACTAGGAAATAAAGGTTCTTAAAATATTTACATTTCAAGCAATCTCAGATACACGATTATTTGAAAACCTAGAGGTTATATTCCTCAGTAGAAATATTAATTCTGAAAAATTCTGGCTTTTTGAAATGTTGATTCTTATTGGAAAGAATAATGAATTGTAGTGGGAGTAATTATTTCTGTTACTTAAATAAAAGCCAATAGTGCCCTCCAGTGGCCCATTACCTATGAAACAATTTCTCATATTCGTCATAAAATATTTCACTATAGGAAATATGGATTTCATTGCAACTTAATTAGTTAGTAATCATTACGCCATTACTTCATATCACTTTATTTCCATATTTACATAAATTCGATTATATCATCTGCTTCATTTACAAAACTAAAATGTTTTCTGAACTGAACTCCAACGTTAGCACCGACTATGTTTCAAATCACTATTATAAATATGTACTTGCATAGCACTGGCAACTGACATAAAACCTTTGGTCTCTCTTGAGGAAAATACATGCAAAACGAACATGTTGCCAACAGTGTCCAATCTTATTTCTAACCAACTGCCCTCTGACTGTCACTCAGGCCACAAGATACGTAGCATAATGTCCAAACCTTGCCTTAAGCACGCCTTTTAGTTTTGAATAAACTGTTACGATGAAAAAAAAAGAAAGAAAAGAAAAAAATTTTAAGTGTTACATACCGAATGCGTAGAAGTTGTTTCATTATAATGGTTCTGTAAATAGGTAACAGCAAATGTGCTCAAACTCTTTAATTTTCTCGAAAGATTCTCATGATCACTTAAACCTGTGAAAGCCAAGGATTTTCATGTTTGATCTACTTTTGTTTTGCCCCTTCCCCCGCACCCCCTGGGTGGCAGCCCAGTACCGACTTACCCTTATGGTGATGTGAGAGATTTTTTGGCACAAGATTAAGAAGTTCGTTAAAAGTTCATTAACATAGAGACAGGAAGTGCTTGGCAGCTCGTACGCCAAAGCACGCTTGGCTCTGTGTACTGTAACCCTAGATATGAAATGTGGATATTAGTTTCTCGGAACAACTGAAGTTGTTATTTGTTTTTCTTTTAGGTTGTTTGGTGCCAAGGCAGGTGGCAAATCTGCCTCTGCACCTAATACTGAGGGTGTGAAATCCTCCTCAGTAATGCCCAGTCCTAGTACCACATTAGCGCGGCAAGGCAGTCTGGAGTCACCGTCGTCTGGTACGGGCAGCATGGGCAGTGCTGGTGGGCTAAGTGGCAGCAGCAGCCCTCTCTTCAATAAACCCTCAGACTTAACTACAGATGTTATAAGCTTAAGTCACTCGTTGGCTTCCAGCCCAGCATCGGTCCACTCTTTCACCTCAGGTGGTCACGTGTGGGCTGCCAATCTGAGCAGTTCCTCTGCCGGCAGCAAGGACACTCCGAGTTACCAGTCCATGACTAGCCTCCATACGAGCTCTGAGTCTATTGACCTCCCCCTCAGCCATCATGGCTCCCTGTCTGGACTGACCACAGGCACTCACGAGGTGCAGAGCCTGCTCATGAGAACGGGTAGTGTGAGATCTACTCTCTCAGAAAGGTGAGCTTTCCTAGAGGCATCGATGAAGTCTTTCCCCCCTCCTCCCCACACTGTGCCTACCCTCCTCCACCACCAAATTCCCTTGATGTCAGTGGGAATGCCACTCTGCAAAGGAACATAAAATTAAAGGGATAGAAGTTTAAGGGGCCTGGGTCTTTTGTTTGCTCTTACTACCAGGTTCATAGAAGGAAAAAAAAAAAAGCCATGAAGAATAGGATAATTGTATAATTAAGTTTCTTAATATGAATGCATACATATGTACCAAACAGGCAATTTGAATGAAATTCAAAGCATGTGTTTATGTATTAAATGATGTCTTCTCAAGACATGTTAATGATTTGGCCTAGGCTCCAAGACAACATAGCTCCTTATGATAATTTGAGCATTTTTAAAGACCATATTTAAATGGATTCTACAATTATGCTCTGAGCAATATGTTAAGTTTGCTTTATTAGCACTTCTATAGGAAAAGAGCAAAAAGATCACTGGGGAATCCTAGTTGAATTAGAAAAAAAGTCAATTGTCAGATATGAATTCTGAGAGAAAATTAATAATACCAGTGATACTTTTAATAGGCCTCTTGAAAATAAATTGTTTTATAAGGTGTTTCCCACTTGTTTAAGCAGTTTTTTTTTTTTAACTTACAATGAAAAACATAAAGAGGCATTCCTTACTGGATATACTTACCAGAAAGTGTCACTGTCAACCAAAATGTCTTTAGATTCTCTCACCCCAAAAATCCTTTCTGCGGTATTTTCGTACTGACTCTTTCCCCCTGGAAAATGTCCTGAATTGCCTCTTTTCCCAGATAAACTTAATGTTATTTGTTTCTTGACACACTTAAAGCTTTTAAAAATGCTCTTGGCCACATGTCTTAGTTGTGTTGTTTGTGAAAGCACTACCAGCCGCTAAAAATGTCGGATATCATTCCCTGAGCTTTTGTTCAGTCTGTTACTGAGGATGACCTATCACCTCTTTTCCAGACTTCCAGCCTTAATCCCAGATTCATTTTAAAACACTGACTAAAGCTCTTACCTAGATTCTCACCACATGGCACTAGTTGTCCCTCTACCTAAAATTTCCCACTATTCTTCCATTTCTCTTGCCTTTGTGAAATGCGAAACATGGCTTCCCTCCCACTATACTTCACAGCGCCCTTGTGGACGCGGACAGCCATGCCCATGAGACATCCCCCGATAACGGAATTTTAGAACTGAAATATTTATGCTTGATAGTTCCCATGGTAGTCTGCTGATTATAAAATAACATTTTTCTTCATAAACAAAAAACTGGGCCAAGAGACATGAGACAAACACCTGGGGGATTGAGACTAAACTGTAGGCATTTGCATTGATGTCCCTTCTAGTTTTGTCATTATAGATAGCATATGTAAAGATCAACTGTATACGTGAAAATAAGTACTGTTGCATTTGAGTTTTTATCTCGGAAGTTAGGCTTCCTCCAGCATCTCGGATTTGAGTTTCCACACTTTAAGGTAAATGGGCACCCTCGTGTCATTTTTAAGACTTGTAACAAGTAAATATAAGTTATATTGAAAATCTGTTAACAACCTATAGTTTTAACCAATGCATCTTTGATTGTATATTGATGTGCAAGGAAGCCAAGTAACAATTTCATAAGCACACTGCAAATAGGTCATTATTTATTAACCCAAGTCACCCTCCAAATTACTGATTTTTTAAATCACCAATATGGCTGCAATAAGTTGACCATTTAGCCATCAATCTATTTCTCTAGCTTTTGGATATTAAAAAATCAGGCATTGGTGGTTCAGTGGTGGAATTCTTGCCTGCCAGATATTAAAAAAATCAGAAAAGCAGACAAGTAACTATTTGTAACCAAGTAATCTTCAGATCAAACCAGAGGATAAAATTGAGTTTTATAGATACAAGTGCAATGTTAATATTTTGCTTTATCTATATTTTAGCAGAAGTCAACATACACTTTCACTTACAAATACACTGGCAAATATGTAGTCACTGATTTTCTTTAAGCAAACCTTCTTGTTGTTGATCAGTTTCTTAAATAGACCAGCTTTACAAATGGGAGTGTTCCAGTATTAAAAATAACCAGATAAACAATTTTTCTAAAATAAACCTTAGGCTAATTTAAAATAAATTCATGTTTTGCCCTTGATTCTTAGTGAAATGTATTGATGAATAGTAAAGTGTAAAAAATAAAATAACTTTCTTTGGTACAATATATGATATAAATATTAATTAATTCCTCCCAGGAAACTACGGTTTGAAATAATTTTCGATATGAGAGGTTGTACTTTTTCTTTCTTGGGAACAAAACTGCAGGTAATAGCAATTTATTCTAATCCTTTAAAGCACATTGGAGAAAGTTTATGATCTATTGAAGAGAAAATAAGATCCTATCAGAGATCCGGGCTTAATTAGAATTAAGTGGCCAGCAGAATATCGGGAATGCTAAGGAAACCAAAGAGCCATACCTGACAGAAAGTGTGCTAACGTGTAAATATTACAAACAAAGTAGTTGGAGTGATATGATAGAGATGTGTGAAAGTTCATGACTTACCTGTTTGTCTACAATTTCAAAATATTTTACTGATATATTCATTTCTTAATATTATTGAATCAATAGTTTTTCATAAAGATTTTAACTTTGTTCAAATTCCTTTTTCATTAAAATGTCATAAAATAATAAATCATCACAAAAAATTCTTCAATAATTTTCCCTCTAGCTGCTCCAAATCATTGGTGGCCCCTGAGCCATAACCAGTTCCCAGTTATTTTGTTTGGTTTGTTTTGCTTTTTGTAACCTAACCAAACTTTAAAAATAATCTGAAGTAGTAACGAAGTTTACAAATTGTTGGTTTGTTTGGATGTATCATATCAGGCAACCTTGGGGAGCTTCTGGGGCTTTAAACAGACTGGTCCTGACCTCCTCAGACTGTTGGCTAAAATCCCCGCTCTCCCTCCTTGCCACTGCTTGCCGGGCCCCTGCAGGCATAAGAGTCTGTGACCTTTCAGGGTGTGTGGGAAGTGTCTACATTATAAAACCATTAGTATCCAGATTCAAACAGATATTTCTAAAGTTTTAAAAAACTTATATTGGCAAATTTAAATGTGTTTTTTATTTTTCTTTCATTAAATTCTCTGTGTGATATAAATACATGCACTTTATACAATTTATAATTTTGGCAAGCAGTGCCTATTTTTAATCTCCTCTGCAATGTCAAAATTTAATAAATCCGCACACATGAAAAAAGATAATCTTTAAAATGGCTCGTGACCATATTAATACTTTAGCACGACTGTAGTTCATATTTATAGATTTTTCATATTTGTTCAATCCGATTCCTTTTTGTTTGCTTATGCACACTACTAAAAAACCTTATGTAGTCAAAATGTATACTAGAACTGGCAACTACATAACAGAGTAATTACCTTATGTGGACATTCCCAATAAATAAAGTCATTTAATGTCTTCGGTTGCTTTCTACTGCAGTGCTAAATAATGGAGTACACATAGAAGAAAACATTTTAGCTTTGATTTTGAGTGATTAATTTTCAAATTGATGTGTTTGCATTTGTGTTATATCATCCCCATTTTGCATATCCTGTGTATTTAATTTTGATCATTGGAGGTTCTACTGGAAGAGACCTATCATTCTTCAAATTCCAATTAATTTTATTCTTTGGTTATTTCCATGCCAGAAATTATAACAGAAATCCCTAGACTTGTCCCACATAGCTGTTGACACCCTATTCTATTTTTAGAGAGGCCATTTCTCATTTTCTCCAGACACATCTTTCATCCCTTTCTATGACCAGTTGAAAATTCTTTAAAATAGAGCCTGAGAAAACTTATAACCCTTTAAATACCTAACTTTGAATATCCAAAAGATGGTTAGTTTAATTCTATTAAATATTTAAATAAATGGTGCCAGAAACATTATGTTTCAAGCAGATATTTGTTATATATTATTTTTCTTCTATGCAAATGGAATAGATCTGCTTTTGTTTTTATTAAAAATAATATGAATACAAAAATTAAGTATTGAAAAGAGTTTTATATTTCCTCTGTCCATTAGAAGTTGTTACTTTAACTTAGGAAGAGCAGATCTATCTGATTTCCACCTATGACTCTCCTGCATTTGAAATGACAGCGAAAGTCTAGTCGGTTGCACAGGGAAGGAAAAACTGCCATAGCGGTAGGTAAATAGAACCTACAAGAGAATTATGTCAACAAATGACTTAATCTACCTGCTCATAAGCCTGTCGCTAAATTATCACCGAACCTGTTACAACATAGCCCTCTGGTCACCTTTGGATGGCCTTTTCCAATAACTTAAGCATTAAATATGTGTGACAAAAATTTTACTTTGTGAAGTTTAGAGAACCATTTTTGTTGGATATGTAATTTGGAGGTTTTGTTTGCATTATGTCCTTAGGGGTTTTCTTTGTTTTAACAGCATGCAGCTTGACAGAAATACACTACCCAAAAAGGGACTAAGGTATATATTTCTCTCAGCACAATTGCTGCCTTTCTCTGTTGTTACGTAAACTTTGTGTGCTGTCTCTCTCTCTTTCTTTGTTTGTTTGCAATGAAATATGTACCATTGGAGATGGCATCAATTTTAACCCTGATGTTTTCTCTGGCCTGAGGAGTTGGTGAGATAAGCCTCCGGTCAGAGGTACCAGTAGTGCTCAAGACAAGTAAATTAAATCCAGCCTAATATCATTATTTGGGGCACAGCAATTTTTGGTAGATTTCAGAACTCACTTCCATAAATTAAAATAAAATTAACTTCCCTAACTTTTGCATCTTGGAGGCATATGCTTGCAAAACCTCAACCCATATAGTCTACAGATGTGGCCAGTTAATGTTGAAAGGTTGAAGGATGCTCTAATTTGAATCAATGAAAATACATTTCATCATCAGAGGACAAATGCTATAATTAAGGTATGAATTTTTAAAGAATCCTTTCAGTAAAAACTCAAGTTTTCATTTCAGTTTTTCAGGAGTGCTAGTCAATTTAGATAATGAATTAGTCTAGGATAACATAATAATAATCTCAAAATTATCATTCAGTTCATCATAAAAACTGAAATGAAAACTTAATCCATGGTCTTCCTTTACTATACACTTTTATCTGAGGGGAGGATATAAAATGAACTACTAATAGAGATATAACACATAGGAACTTAATGAGTTAACTGTTCTTTGATGTTAAGAATTTACTTACTCTGGTGAAAATGAGCACTGGCCAAATAGGTCTTTCCCTGTTATCCTTTTTCTCGCCAGTCCCTTAGTAATAGAAAACAGCTTGCAACTATTCCATTTCAAGATTTTGTTTCAGAAATTTATTTTCCACTAAAGTGAGCCCATTGTTTTCCTTTTTAAAAAAAATCTAGACAGGATGTCAGGTGCCATTTTAACCAAATAAATATTTTTTTTATGTTTTCTTTCTTTTCTTTTTTTTTTTTCAAAAAAAATCATTATTTGTGTTCCATTTCCTATTCCTTTCTGTGGCCATCACTCCAGTCCCTTGGCTCCTGGCCTAGCACTGTCTACCATATTTAGTCTGTGCTTTCACCCTCTTCATATCCTTCCAAGCACTGTGCTTTTGAGTCCTTCTCAATTAACTTGGCTGTCTGCTCATTGCTTATGGTTTTCAACTACATATCTCACAGAAGCATAATTTTCCTTTCAAAATCCTTTATTTTTTTTTCCCTGTGAGATTCACACAGATGGTGTCAGATCATCTGGAAGAACTAAGCAATTATAATTAGATTCAATCTGTTTGAGAATTTTGTTCAGTCTGAATAGTAAGCTCTTCTCGATTGTTTCCTTGTCCTAGTACTGCCTTGTCCCTGTAGATGTACTTCAGTGTCTTAGCTGTGCTGTTTTGCAGATACACCCCATCGTCTCGGCAGGCCAACCAAGAAGAGGGCAAGGAGTGGCTGCGCTCCCATTCCACCGGAGGGCTGCAGGATGCTGGCAGCCAGTCCCCGCTGCTCTCCCCTCCCGCCATGTCATCTTCTGCCACAGGAAAATACCACTTTTCCAACTTGGGTAAAATATTCTCAGCACAATTTTGTCTTGTTCCTTTGACCGCCTGCCCTCACAGGAGCACTGGGATCTCTCCATAAAACATGTTATAAAACATGTTCACTTAAGGAAAAGATAAAGACCCCTTAAGAGTACCTTTTATTTGTTGGATGGCTGGCTAGTCACAAAATACTTTCCAAACGATATGCAGTTTGTTGCTCGTGACAACAACTTGACATCAGTACTACTGCTGTGATTTTACAAGTCTAGGATCCAGAGCTACAGAGAGGCCATTTCACTCACAAAAAGGTCTCACCATTCGTAAGGGGAAGAGGCAGTAATTGATCCCAGAACACCCGACTTCAACCGTAGGGGGTTTGCTCAGAGTCCTCTTAAAAAGCAATAAAACATCTCCTTGTTTTTTGCTTAAAATGTTTTTTTAAATCCTTAACAAAATTTATCATACTTTTGTAGAAAAACAAAATATAAATAATTAAGAAGAAGGAAAAAGTACTCCATGACTCCCAGATCACTTCTTTATAGGTGATCAAACTGAATACCATTTCAAAACTCTTGCTAAAATGAGCATGAGTATTCCCTGTGAACATTTTTGGAGAAGTGCAATGAAAAAAAAAGACAAATTTAGCCATTGTGTTACTTTGTGCTTAGCATCATTTGTCTGAAATGTAAAATCATTTGTATAAATGTCACAGAAAACATAGGGAACAGCGACAAAGTAATGAAAGAAGTCTAAACATGCCAGTTCTAATTTAATAGAGCCAATGCTTTTAAAAATAGATTTCTGTTCTATAAAATCACGTACAGAGTAGTCTCATTATTGTTATTATTATTTTTTGCTTCAAAAAATTTTTTTGCTTCAAAAATTTTTCTAGTAACAGATCCACCAATTTTTCAATGGTTTGAACTTTTCAACTTTTTCAATCCTATAGGATACTCACAGCTCTTTCTCTTCTCTTGTAATTCTTCCTGCTTTACCGAATAAAACTTTGGCAATGGAAAACAATTATTTTGGTCATAGTTCCATATGAGCTAATGAATTCCTATCAAATACCAAGTTTTTGCAGCTACACCTTCATAGTGAGAGACTACTTTGCCTCATAATGGAAACAGATGGTATAGATTTTACTTATGATTGTAATTATAAAACATAGCAAGAAGCTTAAAATTTTAACTTCAAAAAATTATTTGAAAATGTTTTTTATGTAGAGTTATAAGAATATGAAATAAACTCTAATTTTATGTAGTATCTGAAACAAACCCAAACCACCTGAAATGCTGAGTTTGCTAGATATCCTATGTCTCCTATCAATCTTTTCAGTTCCTGACAATAACTTGTTTAATTGAATCCTTACCCCGCTATTTTCTCATTTATATTGTTCTGATTAAATCCCTCTGTTCCATTATTATTTGGAAAAAATGCTTACCACTTACTTTGGCTGACCTTAAGTCAATTTCCTCATCTGTGAAATGGATCCAAAATACCTAGGTTTTATTATGAGGGACTGATTTATGTGTACCAAGACTCAAGAGAGTATAAGACTTAAAAGACCTTGCTACCTCATCAATTTAATTAGAAACCATGCCTTATGTTATCAGATAATGCCAGTGTAATTCAAATTGGTCTCACTGCTTCTACCGTCATTATCAACATTTTCACCCATTGGGACTTACAAAGGAAGACCTTCCCCCACATATCAGCACGTTTTCATGTGCCCACCCAAATTTTATAAGCATGCATGGCTTAAAATCAGGTGTTCTGAGGTCTCCATGCTGTGTTATTTTAAAGAAAAAAGGACCCATTTTAAAAACATGAAACTTATCTTTTATTGCAGGGCGCCTGGTTGACTCAGTAGGCTGGGCATCAGACTCTTGGTTTCAGCTCAGGTCATGACCTCAGGGTCATGAAATCAAGACCTGCATGGGGCTTCATGCTTAGCACAGAGTCTGCCTGGGATTCTCTCTCCCTCTCCCCCTCCCTCGCTCATGTGCTAGCTCTCTCTCTCTCTCAAATAAATCTTAAAAAAAGAAACAACAAAAAAATAACTTTTTATTGATTTCCAGACCACCTGAATTTATATTTAGTAGGTAAGACAGTGGATACTATTAAAATGTAATCATAACTAAAGATTGTTTTAGTATTAACTTTTAAAAAATATTTCAAAGGGAATTTTTCAACTTGAGCATGAATAGCATTGTGTGTAGTTCACTTTGGTCATTTGTTTTCGATTTGATTGATTTTATCTCTTCTGAATGGTCAGCAAGTGATTATTAGTAACATTCAGCAATTGCAATACCTGTGTTTTCTTTATCCTTTCTCCTTATTAAAATATGTTAGTACATAAAATTTTTAGAAATATTAGTGTAAAAAGTCCTATATAATGAACAGAAATTTAAGATCACTTCAGTTACATTATTATCACTAGAGTAGCATGGGTAAGCTGTGGTTTGTGTGTAGTTCTTGGTAGGTATGATCCTTGTAATAGAAACCATTCCACTCAAGAGAGCGAATTGGAACATAACTTATGTAAACAAAATACATCTTTGTTTGAAACTTTGTTTACTATTGGTCATAGTCCTCGTGAGACATCTCATAACCTGCTGAGACTCATTGTCATCTTCCATGAGTGACAAAAATTCCTCAGCTTCATTTTTCTCCTGGCTGCAAGGGTTAGTATGTAGAAGTATTACTGTCAGCCTCTCACCTACAAGTTCTATATATTTGTCTTGCATACAGAGTATTGTTTAAACAACTTCATAGGGGAAATTTCTATGCTTTTGCGTCCATGGGTTCCTCCACCTTGAATGCCCTCCTACTCCTCTCTCCATATTCACCTTTCAAGCTATTGAGAATTAACCCTTTTCTTCTATATTCATGAAAGCATAGAATCTCAGAGATGGGAGACACCTACCTCTGGTTCAATTATTCAACCATTAGTTAAATACTTATGATATCTCTAGCTTCTTCTCTAAACCCACCTATGACAAACTACCTGAATCTAGATATATCACACTTTTGAAGTTCCTCTTTTAAAAAATCAAATAAAATTTTCTTGAATCACTACCTAGTTTCTAGTGATAGTCCCAGATTCCACAAAATAAGTTATAATAAGTTTCCATATGAATATTCTTATTTTAAAACAATATCATAAACTCACTAGCTAACATGTCTAGATATAGTAGCAAAGGCAAAGAGACACCTTGAGGTATTTAAAAACCCACTCCATATTTCCATCAGTTCCATTCTCCTCAAATCCCCAAAAATCAACATTTAATTTAATAAAAACAGGGGCTTTGCTCTGAAATATAATTTAAGACAAGTCATCAGACCCCCTTTTCTCTAATATGTGGTCATAACTATAACTCTCCTTTTTAGAAATTTGGCTGTGTCCCTCAACTTTGAATGAGTCCAGAGATCGTTTATTCTGCCATTTTAAAAAATTATAATTCATGACGAAACAGGGTAGAGATTGGGATATTTGCCTGAAGCAAATGGAAAGCAAAGTCAGTATAGAAGCCCTGTGCTAATTTGTGTACCATTGCAGAAATTCTCTTTGTCTATCATATTCTTGTCCTCTGTTATATTATTTTCCTTGGTTCATTTACATATTAACTTTTCCTCCTTTCAGTCACCTCTGCTAGTAGCCATTGTTGAAGTCGAGGCCATGCAATATATATATTTTTCTATTCAACCACAGTCCCCAAAAAGCAGACCTGTCATAGACATTAACATAACTGAACATTCTTAAATAGTATGGGTAGAGTTTCAAGAGAGAAGCTATCAAAAGTGTTTGTAAATGCATACCCTTCACTTTAAACTTCACCCTAATCCTCATTATTTCTTGGATGATTTAAGTCACATGTTTTGAAATTATAAAAGGACAATTTACTTGGATAGCTCCCCAACCATTATACAAAGCCAAATAGTGAGTGAAATGACCTTCTAACATCTAGATACATATTAACATAATAAATTTACAAATGTGTTGAAATCTTCATTCATTTAGCAAAGAGACAATCCATTCTTGTGGACATAGAATAGGATGATTTACTCCAATCCAGATACTCTAAACATAAACATTCAAGTCTAGAATGTGCTTCAGTGTTTCTATTGGCAGTTGGTTAGCAATCAAATTCAGTTAGTCAATGCTGGCTGAAGGAATGCGCCTCAATATCTCTCTCTCTCTCCTTCCCTCCCTCTCTCTCTCTCCTCACCCTCCCTTCTTTTCTTCATTCTTTCTTTCCTTCCTTCAGGGTTTTCTTCCTTCCAACAGATTGTACACTTTACACATCCATAGTTTTACCTTTTTTCATATTTCACATATGCACACACAAATATAATTCTAAATCTTGTATTTCTTTCCTTTTTCTTGTCCTTTTTTTCATTCCAACCCACAACCGCTCTATCAGAGTGTTGTTCTGTGTATTAATTCATAAATACCTATAAAACATCCAACAGAGTGCCTGGCAAATAGGAGACGTTCCCTTTCATTTGCCTCATAGTATTTATGCCTCCTATTTTACATTGTTTGGAAAGCCAGTCATTATATTAAAAAGAAATGCAGTGCCTGTGTCAAAGAAAAAAATAGCAAATTTTGAAATGATAATCAGACTCATTCTAAACCAGGGACATACATTCCCTAAGGTTTTGAAAGTACCCACAGCTTTTGTGATAGCGTGAGACGTTCCTGCCTGCTTCCTCACATGTCTGTAACAACTTTTCTTAAATATGAGCATTTGTGATAAATACATTTCTCAATTTTGTGCTTTGCTTTTATTCCACATTTTTAATAGTATTTTTAAAAGATTATTTATTTATTTGACAGAGAGAGAGAGATCACAAGTAGGCAGAGAGTCAGGCAGAGAGAGAGAGGGGGAAGCAGGCTCCCTACTGAGCAGAGAGCTCAATGCAGGGCTCGATCCCAGGACCCTGGAATCATGACCTGAGCCCAAGGCAGAGGCTTAACCCACTGAGCCACCCAGGCACCCCTTATTCCACATTTTAAGACGGTATTGTTTCTGAGGCAGTTGTACATTCAGTCTACCACATCTCTCTTTAAATTCATGATTATCAGTTGGCCTAAAAAGTTGAGTGTTATTAGAACTCTTTGGCAATAAGCACTAAGTAAATTAATCCTTATTTCAAATTATGAACATGAGGTACTGCTTGGGAAACACAACATGTTTGTGACATTTGACAGTCTTCCCTGTGGAACTCTGGTCTTAGACACAATAGAAGAATTCAATGTGATTAACCTGATGATGAGCTATAGAAACCACATATATTACATTTCACTTAAAGAACAATTTCATTTTCTTCTTTTATAAATAACTGATAATAGTGATGGTACTCACCATGGATTTACAAACATTCATAACTCAAAACAATGAAAGTCTTTGTCTGGAAGCTTCAAAAGGTTTTTTTTTTTTAAGATTTTATTTATTTATTCATTTGACACAGAGAGAGAGATTACAAGTAGGCAGAGAGGCAGGCAGAGAGAGAGGAGGAAGCAGGCTCCCTGCTGAGCAGTGAGCCGGATGCGGGCCTCGATCCCAGGACCCTGGGATCATGACCTGAGCCGAAGGCAGCGGCTTTAACCCACTGAGCCACCCAGGCACCCTTCAAAAGGTTTTTGTGGGACAGTTAGGTTTCATGTATTTTCTTTTCGATTTTGTTTTTTCCATTAAAGGGATGTATTCTTCTCAAAAAGAAACCTACAGACTCCATGCCGGTGATCTTTTCTTCATAATCATCAGCAGAATATACCATGCTGTTGTATTTCTAGCATGAACAATACAGGTTGCCTGGTGGCTTTGTTTAATATTGCTTTAGAAATTGGCATACTGCTGGCCATGAAAGTATTAGAGAATAGAGGGTCTCCACTGAAACTGTTATTGAAGATTTCAGGGGCAGACTGTCAGCCTACCTTCAATATAGACACCCATTAAATTCACGTTCCCGTAGAATTGGGATCACATTCTCACTCTCCAGCAGCCTACTATTTTCATCATCCAAGCCCCGGAATAACGAGTCTATGTGTGCTTTGTTTTTCAGTGAGCCCAACCAATCTGTCTCAATTTAACCTTCCTGGGCCCAGCATGATGCGCTCAAATAGCATCCCAGCCCAAGACTCTTCCTTCGATCTCTACGATGACTCCCAGCTTTGTGGGAGTGCCACGTCTCTGGAAGAAAGGCCACGTGCCATCAGTCATTCAGGCTCATTTCGAGACAGCATGGAAGAAGGTAGGCGTAGGGGGAAATAAAGATGGAGTTACTTTATTTAACTCAGAGATGAAAACTGTCACATCAGTCGCCATCACAAGGATTCCTGAAGAGTAAATAAATGAGTAAGTGTAGCTCTCATTTAGGGAGCCCTGAAGCTTGAAGCAGGTTTAGTCTGCATTACCTTCTGTTTCTTTATGCATTTGGAAATATGCCAGAAATTGTGTAGATTAATACTTGGTTATTGAACAGTTCAGAACAAATCTAGTGTTCTCATATGGAAATCCTCATTATTTTAGAGACTCTGCCCTGGTGTGTTCAATATCAGAGCCGATGTTTTGTTTGACATCTCAGTTAAAGAATCATAAAGATCCATAAACCAGAAAAATTATCTTATGAAACTACCACACATTGCCAACTTGTATTCTCAGAAACTCCTTCTGGTGTTGGTTCCTGTTATCATATCATATTAGAATTCATATCATGTCTACTTTTTGCCTTATAAGTTTTATTTCCTTATCCAATGCAATTGGGTTCTATGTGAATACTTTATAATGGTTCTATTTGAAGAACTCAGGAGGCTTAATTGATGTTCAAGTGTATGTAATTTTTTTAAACTATATAACCACAGGTGTTAGATTTGATAATATTTGACAGATTTTCCTCTTTGACTTACTGAATGATTTTTTTAAAGTATCCATAAAGAAAAATTATGGCACACATATTAGAAAGCATATCAGCTGAGGATAAAATAAAGGTAAACATAAAAGTTTAAATCGATCAGAATAAAATCAGACATTTTTATCTTTGGGGTAAATACCTAGTAGTGCAATTTCTTGCCATCCGCAATGATGTGGATAAAACTAGAGGGTATTAAGCTAAGCAAAGTAAGTCAATCAGAGGAAGACAATTATCATATGATCTCAGTCATATGGGAAATTTTAGAAACAAACCAGAGGAGCATAGGAGAAGGGAGGGAAAAATAAAACAAGACGAAATCAGAGAGAGACAAACCATAAGAAACTTTTAACTATAGGAAACAAACAGGGCTGCTAAAGGGGAGGGGGATGGGGGGATGGAGTAGCTGGGAGATGGGCCTTAAGGAGGGCGTGGGATGGAATGAGCACTGGGTGTTATATGCACCTGATGAATCCCTGAACTCTACCTCTGAAACTAATAATACACTATGTTAATTAATTGAATTTAAATAAAATAAAATAAAATTTTAAAAAAGAATAAAATCAGACATGAAATCAGCCAACTATCCTAGTCTTTAGTAATTAAGTATAAAAGAAAGGACTCCAGATCTTGAAACATGTCAAGCCTCTGGTCATGCCTTTATATGTTGTATGATCTTGGGCCAATTTCTTAACTTTATCCTTCCGTGTTAATCCCTGCATCTGTAATTTCACAGGTTTGTCATGAAAATGAAATCAGGGAGTAGTTCTGTTCCTTTCTCTTTCTCCGTCCTACTTTCTTAAAGGCTCTTCTGACTAAAAGTTTAGATAGCTATGAACATTGATTTCATGGTTTCAGGCCACTACTCTATATTTAATCTGCTGACACCAAATCGGTTGATGATCATTGCCACTACCTTTTGGGATATTAACCGAACAACTGAATTCATTGTGACAGGTAGCGGATTACACCTCAAGAGTCTGCTGATTGTGGCAGAGTAGATGGACAAAATTGAACTAATTGGAAATGTAAAGTCATTGCTTTTTTGAGATGGTTCTATCACTCTTTTCACAGACTGGCATCTTATAATACCATAAAAATAATTTGCTATGCATACTGATGACTCTTCTAGAGTGCCTCATTTACAGATAGAATGCTCTTCATATGCTTCGGAAAGTCTGGCCTTCTGTGTAGGAGGTTTAAATAATCTCAATTACTGAACACCAGGCTGAGTGGGCAAGATGGCTTTCTGATGCCCATGCATTAAACACTGAACTATTATAATTCTTACATTGTGGTCTACAATCAAGGGATTATTGAAGAAGTGAGATGGAAGCGGCTTTATTGATGCCCTCTCTGTTCAATGATCACCGTGAAGATAAAGAAAGAGACGCACATTAGGAGGTCATAGACCTATAAATAGCAAGTAACAGCAACAGACCAGAAATAGGATCTCCCGATTGATTGCCCACCCGCCTTTTATACACGGTGCAGAAAATCTTAGTGCATCCTGGTGCATTCTTAGTGCATACTGTTATTAGAGTTTGAAAGAAGGTGGGATTTTGTTTGTTTGTGTTCTTAAGATGACTCACAATTTGCCCATCTCACAGAGTGGTGGTATTTGCTTGAACTAGAAATCTGGCAGTTATCCTTCATTCCTCTTTTGACCCACATTTTAATATTCAGTCAGTTTTAAAGAGGTTCTTCCTGGTGTCCCTCGAATTCATCCCTACTATCTTTTGAGCCGTGCCGCCACAATCCTACACAGCTTTCCCTGTCCTCTCCAGACCAGCTCGTGAGCATCTCCCACGGACCCTGGTAGTACCTCTTGCATTGCTCTAGGGAGCATTTTTACTCTATTGTAATTATCTTCTTAGTTGTATACATTTCTACTTTTTTTTTTTAGCTCCTAGAATTGTGTCATCATTTTTATAGTCCCAGAATCTAGGAAGGGCCTGTCACATTAGTTGGGCCCAACTAATAGAATAGAATAGAAGAATATTCAGAGATAACTTTACTGTGAGTACAGTATTTTGTTTCTGCTTCATTGTATTTATTTGTATGTTTCCTTAACAGCAAACTCAATTTAAAGAACTATCAAGTTAAAGAAGTCTTGTGTTACACGTAATGTAAAATAAAGATCTTTATCTTCAGCTTTAGATTTCCTTCTGCAATGCTATTTTTCTGAGTACAGTCTTTTGTTTCTGCTTCATTGTATTTATTTGTATGTTTCCTTAACAGAAAACTCAATTTAAAGAACTATCAAGTTACAGAAATAACTTTACATTACCCACAGTGAAAAGAGGAAGGACTTTTCTACAAATATAATTAAGCACAATTTTACCACTTTTGGGGCTTAACACATTAGACATGCAGAAAAATAAAACAGTCTATCAGTTGTTTAAGGTGGTATTTTGGTATACCTCGATAAAAGACAATATGAAATTTCCATTCTTAATTCCAGTGAGACACCACCTTGAAATAAGCATTTTTCAATGACTAGAACTACAAAATAAATAATAATTCTCCATTTAAAAGAGCATATATCGTCACAGATAATGTTGAAATAGCAAGTTCAATAAAAATGCTTATTCCCCTGAAAATATATGGTGAAAAACAGTGAATATGGATCTTTGTTGTATAAAAATGAAATTAAATAAATAAAACACATAAAGCTTTTTGTTTTTTAAGTTTAAAAGTTTATGGCAACTTTGTTTTAGGTTTCCACGATTTCCTGGTAATTTATTCTGTGTAAGTTTACTATAACTTTAAATAAGCCCACAGCCCTCTTGAAGGGCTTGTGTTTGTCCAATCCTCTCTAATGTGCTGAAGGAGGTATTTTAGGGGGACAGGTGTGAGACCTTCCCTGTCTCAACATTTTGACCTCGAGAGAATAACAACAAAATTATCCTCTGATTCTTGTATCTAGCTGTTGTTATTTTCCTTCCCTGCTTCCCTATTCTCCACTCTCTAGCAAAGACCCTCTGGTTCTGAGCTGACTGCATTATATCAACTCTCGTTCTTTTTTGTTTTTTCCAGTTCATGGCTCTTCATTATCACTGGTCTCCAGCACTTCTTCTCTTTACTCAACAGTAAGTATCCTCTGTGGAGAGAAAGCTTCTGCCTTTGCCAAGCACACAGATTATTCAGTAGATTGATATTGACACAGAAATTGCACAGTGAGATAAGGGTCTGTGCTGAGCTACCTCATATCCCATTCACTGGACCAGCCCCTCTGTGGCCCACTTAGATGTGGTTTCACTTGACTTTTGTGTGCTTAGAAAAATCAGTGAGTGTGTGGGAATCCCTGAACCCATGTACTGGGCTGTACCATAAATTTATGATATTGGCTAGTTTTCCTTGTTCAGATCTCTGAGCCATAACTGGTGATGGACCTATGGTATTTTCTCTATTTTATTATTTTAATTTTTCAAGTTCAGTTTTTGAGAAGATGATGCCAAAGGGTAAGGGCCTAAATGGCCTAGAGGTTTCTTGAAAACATATTTCCTGAAATAGAGTATGATTTTTAAAACTATTTCTTAAAAGAGAAAAATGGCAGGGTTTCAACTTACTCTCCCTATGTGTAAAAACAACACAAAAAGATCTATAGGAAATCATATTTAATAAAAGGAATCCTTCAGGCCTAGGTAGGAGTGATGTCTATTTATTTATTTTAAAGATTTTATTTATTTGTCAGAGAGAAAGATAGCACAAACAGGGGGAGCAGCGGGCAGAGGGAGACGCAGGTTCCCCGCTGAGCAGGGAGCCTGAAGCAGGACTCAGTCCCAGGACCCTGGGATCATGATCTAAGCCAAAGGTAGATGCTTAACCAACTGATCCACCCAGTCGTCCCAAGAGTGAGATCTATTTAGTTTACTGAATTTCAGTGGGACTTGAGTGCTGTGAATAATCCTTAGTCCAGTACTGAAAGGTTCATAAAAAGTTCAGTCTTGGCTGTCACTGAGCAATTAAGCATGATGGGCAATATTAATTGTTTTACTCATTTCATTAGGTTTAAATGTTAGGGCCCTCCTTTGTAAGTTCATCTTGCATAGTTACTGCTTTGGATAGTTACTCAAGATCAGACTGCTATTGGGAAAGACAGTATTTTTCTCTTAATTTCTCCTTTTAATGATTAAATTTGCCAATTACACTCTGTAAATGAAGAAATCACTATTATTATTTAAATGTACTGCTTTGGGCAAATGGATACGAAGTGAGAAAGGTAAAATGTTTTGGAAAAAACATATAAAAGAAATGTGTTAACACTTAGTGTCCCTCCTAACTGACCCAGTGCCACTGTTTTTTGGGGGGATTGCTCTGACTTACACCATTGTGGTTGAAGTCTCTGTTTAGCATCCAAAGATGCAACATGAGAGGCGCCTGGGTGGCTCAGGGGGTGAAGTGTCTGCCTTCGGCTCAGGTCATGATCCAGGGTCCTGGGATCAAGCCCCACGTCAGGCTCCCTGCTCAAAGAGGAGTCTGCTTCTCCCTCTGCCTCTCCCCTCTACTCGTGCTCTCTCTCAAATGAATTAAAAAAAAATGCAGATATTTTATATTTTGGTATAATATTTTAAATACATGCAAAAATTGTATTTGGATAAAACTACCTTCATTCAGCCTGAGAAAGACTCAAGAAGAAAAGGAGCATGGATTAAGGGAAAACAAATGGCCAATTAGTATGTAACCAGAGTCCACTAGAACTTTTGGTGATAATAAAAATGTTCTATTGTTGCCCTCTCTAATACAGTAACCTCTGGCCACATGTGGCTATTAGTGTTGCAGAGGAACTGAATTTTTAAGTTTCATTAATTTAAATTTAAATAGGCACATATGCCTAGTAGCTACTATATTGAATATTACAGGTTTATAGGGAACAGAGGAGGTACATTTTAAAAATTGTAGATAGGCTCAGTTGGTTAAGCATCTGACTCTTTGTTTTGGCTCAAGTCATGATCTCAGGGTTGCGAGATTGGACTCCATGCTGGGAATGGAGCCTGCTTTAAGATTCTCTCTCTCAGGCACCTGGGTGGCTCAGTGGGTTAAAGCCTCTGCCTTCGGCTCAGGTCATGATCTCAGGGTCCTGGGATGGAGGCCTGCATCGGGCTCTCTGCTCCACAGGGAGCCTGCTTCCTCCTCTCTCTGCCTGCCCCTCTGCCTACTTGTAATCTCTCTCTCTGTGTGTGTCAAATAAATAAATAAAATCTTAAAAAAAAAAAAGATTCTCTCTCTCCCTTAGGGCACCTGGGTGGCTCAGTTATTAAGCGTCTGCCTTTGTCACAACCCCAGCGTCCTGGAATCAAGCCCCGTCCTGGGATCGAGCCCTAAATCGGGTTCTCTGCTCAGTGGGAAGCCTGCTTCTCCCTCTTCCACTCTGCTGTTTGTGTTCCTTCTCTTGCTGTGTCTCTCTCTGACAAAAAAAATAAAAGTCTTAAAAGAAAAATTCTCCCCTCCCCCAAATAAATAAATAAATAAATAAATGAATAATTGTAAATAAATAAGAGCAGGTGTCAATCAGAAAGCACAAATGAGGACTGTTGTAGTATCAGTATGATACAAAATGGGAATAGATATTAAAATAAAGTGACTAGGGGTGCTTGGGTGGCTTAGTGGGTTAAAGCCTCTGCTTTCGGCTCAGGTCATGATCTCAGGGTCCTGGGATGGAGGCCCGCATCGGGCTCTCTGCTCAGCAGGGAGCCTGCTTCCTCCTCTCTCTCTGCCTGCCTCTCCGCCTCATTGTGATCTCTCTCTCTCTCTCTCATATAAATAAATAAAATCTTTAAAAAAAAATAAAGTGACTATATACACATACGTATATGCCAAAATTTAGAAATGAAATATACCCTTGTATTATGTGTGAAAGGAATGGATTAGGTGATCAAGCCATGTGAGAAGGTGATATTATTAGGATATTAGGGAATTCAAATAGTTGTACAGAAAATGATGAAAATTATATTCTTGAATTCATAAATAACCTAGAGTTAAACAATTCAAATAAATGCATACTTAGAGGACTGAAAAAGAGAAAAATCAGAGATGATGAGGCGTCATTTTGACTTTCGTCCCCCATTATCATGCACCGAGATTTCCCTGGCATTGAGGAAATATCTGTGAAAGTGCTTTTCAAACCATGAAGTAAAAAGGTAATTTATCATTATATTTTACGCTTTTAAGGACTGTAGATCAAGATTCAGTTGATTTGCATTCTTGCCTAACTCTATCAGGAGCTATTTTAATGTGTGACATCAGGCAAATTGCTAAGTTTCTTTGGACTATACCTGTAAATTAAACTTGGAAAACAACATCCAGATCTATCCCATCTGTCCCATGGGATTTGTGTAATTATTAGAGAAGACCAGGAATGTTGTATACCATAAATTACAAAAATTATGGTGTACTACATGGTCCTAGAAGCACTGTTTCTATCATAGTCTATGTGATTTGCATCTTTTGAAGTTATCCAGTATATAGCTAACACAGCTCTGCGTGGCATTCCTTCATAAAATAAGTGTCTATGGGGAGAAAAAGTTCTTTTTTTTTTTTTAAAGATTTTATTTATTCATTTGACACACAGAGAGAGATTACAAGTAGGCAGAGAGGCAGGCAGAGAGAGAGTAGAGAGGAGGAAGCAGGCTCCCCGCTGAGCAGAGAGCCCGATGTGGGCCTCGATCCCAGGACCCTGGGATCATGACCTGAGCCGAAGGCAGCGGCTTTAACCCACTGAGCCACCCAGGCGCCCTTGTTTCTTGTTTTTAAGCTACCCTGTCAGCGGTNGGTGGCTCAGTCAGCTAAGCATCTACCTTTGGCTTAGGTCACGATCCCAGATTCTGGGGACTGAGTACCACATCAGGCTCCTTGCTTAGTGGGGAGCCTGCTTCTCCCTCTGCCTGCCCCTCCCCCTGCTTGTGCTCTCTCTCTCTCTCTCTTTCTGACAAATAAATAGAATATTAAAAACAATTCTGAACTTAAGAACATTCTGAATTTAAAAAAAAAGAATATTAGGCTCTATCTGCTCTTATTAGGCAAAATACTGTTTGGTTTTTTTAAAAGATTTTATTTATTTATTTGAGAGAGAGAGAGAGAGGGAGAGAGGGTATGAGAGGGGAGAAGGTCAGAGGGAAAAGCAGACTCCCCGTGGAGCTGGGAGCTTGATGTGGGACTCGATTCCGGGACTCCGGGATCATGACCTGAGCTGAAGGCAGTCGCCCAACCAACCGAGCTACCCAGGCATCCCAAAATACTGTTTTTATGAGCCGTGAGTATAAACCTTGTTTACTCTAACATTATCATATATACAGCTTATAAAATTATATATTTTGCTATATGTATTTCACTTAAAGATATTAAAACTCATAAAGATGGCTGTTGCAAAGAACATTTACCTATAAAATCACCAATCTAACAAATCTCATTGGAAGGATTCTTCCCCTATAAATCTTTTAAAGCTCATTGACAGTTTGGTAAATTTTCCAAAGTATCTTGTTATAAAGTTGAGTATATCACCTTATAGAATTTCTGAGCAGAAAGATTCCAGAAATTTGCATATTGGTTGGAAATCACAGGCCTAATTTCATCTGCCAAGTTGTTACCTTTGGCAAACGTAGAGTTTGTGTGCTTGTGTTTAAATCCAAGCCAACACTGTGAAATCTGGAGATTTTATCCAAAAATGCAAATTGCTAAATTCTTTTTAATGTAATTGGAATATCTAGCAACACTGAGATTAAGTTCCTTCAGGTTTACCGTCACTTGGCATCACCCCCTTTAGATGTTGGTCTGTGTTCTTAGGCTGGTTCCTGCCTCTGCTGCCTCTTCTTTTCTTCCTCAGTTTGGGTTCTTAGTTATTATTGTGCTGTTGCTTTTCTCATAGGAAAGACCTACTCCTTATTACCCATATCTCTATGAAAAGTAGAGAAAATTGATGGCTGAGGAAGACTGTGTGATTTTCTTTTTAACTCCAGAGCTTTTTTTTATTCTTTATATTCCTGGCCCTTTGATCCTTGCAATAAATAGGTTCTTTCTGACTGATTGTATATTAAAAACTTTATTGAATCTGTTTTGTACCTGGAATCTGATTTATATTGGCTTAATAAGAGCAGGGGCCATTTTTGGTTCATTAGCATATTTCTTAATATACAGCTAATACTGAAGGAAATTTTTTTTAAGTTTGAATGGGTAAATTCAAATGGCCAATTAATGGTTGATGGACTAAAGTGTCATCTGATATATTTTTATTTAGACAAAATGTTTTATACTGCCTACTATCCTTCGGGACATTGGGCTTAGTTCAAAACCATCATTTAAAAATAGCAAGTTATCACATTCCATCATTACTAATCCCAAGCCTAAATCACTGAGAGAAATATAATATCAATATTCTGCTCATGGCTTCAACCTGATGATAACACCTTACCTAGTATTAATAACAACAGGGTATGAACGAAGGCAAAGATTAAAGAAAATGACACTTCTGAAAAAAAGAGTGATGAGAAAAGTCATTATTATATATAATACCTATAGAATTAATATGTAATTGTTATGCTTATGAGTAGTATATATAACTTACCTAAGGCTATTTTAATGAGAAAATATGATGGATATCTTTTTTACTTTTTTGTTAAATAGAATACATTGCTTTATTTTTTAAACATACAAATTATTTATTATCAGTTTTATATAATCCTAGTAGGCCTTGGCGCAGGATTTGGGCAGAATATAGTGGCAATAAACATGCAAAGTTCTAGGGAAAACAAATAGTCACTGTTAATTGTACCATATGTCTTAAGGCAAACAACTTCCAGCTTTCTTATGCTTTAAGATGAAATTTGCATCTTAAAATTATTTCCCTACTTCTGATTCAAAAACAAACTGTATCTAAAACCTTGAAATTGTTAGAATTAAAAAATAAAATCTTCCCTTAAAAATTAAATTTGAGATGTAAAATATTCAAGTTTTATGTTAGCATAATTTTTAAAACACAGTTTTCTTATAAAGGCTATTAGGATTCTACTATTTAACCACTTTATTATTTAAACACTATATTACTAACTATCCATTATTTTTAAGAGTAGAGAAAATATAGGAAAGAGAACACTCAAGAAATGCTTATGCATAAAAAAATCTTTATGTTTATTTTACTTTGTTGTATGTTTTCTGGAGAAAAAAGGGGGGGCGATAAAAAGTAGTTCAGGTACTTCTGCATCAGTTAACCAGGAAATATCCCTGAAAGAGAGATAGGAAATAAGAAATATTTTTTTCACTTTGAAATGGCTCAAGGCAATAGGCAGATTTGTACTGTTCAGCAATATTATTCATTCTCCAGCTTTTTCCAGAATACGGGAGCTTCCCAAATGTAATGGTGCACATAACTCATTTTCTGGCATTTTGCAGCCCAGCACAAAGAAGAAAAACAGAGCTAGGAATTTTCTGCAACTGAGTCCAAAACAGCCTGCAAGTTCCTGCAGCAGTCCTCACTGCCATAATGTGTATGACCAAAGATGTTTGCCAGCCACTTTTATCCTTTCCTTGACACTGGGCATTTTACTGTTTTGCTGACTTGCCGCTCAGTAAACTTAATGAATCGTTAGAGACAGTGAAAGAGGATAGAAACTAATGAACTGATTTTCTGTGGTTATCAGTAGAGATCAGAGTATATTCCCTCCAGCTTTATTTGGCATTTTTTTATGATCTGTAAATCACAGAGTAAAATTCTGACTCCCAAGGCTTGGCTGAAGAGCTCTCTAATATCATGGAGTGCATTTTCTATAAAATGTATGAAAAAAATATGATGTTTCCTTTTAACCTATACCCATCTTTTTTAGAGTATAATTTTATAACTACTTTTGTTTTTGTTGCTTATCATCTGAATCTTAGAGTAACATCGTCTTTTAATTCCAGCTTTGCTTTTAAGGCATATTATATATCTATGAATCAAGTACCCTACATTTTCAATATATCATTTATATGTAAAGAAATGTTCATTTGCAATCTTAAAGGTTCCTATTACAATAATAATATAACAATATCATAATTATAATATATAAATACAATAAAAGTATCACTTATAATAATATAAAATAACATGTATTTCACTATAATAATATGTATTTTACTAGTCTTGTGTTGGATCATAGTATTTTTTTTTTTAAGATTTTATGTATTTATGTGACAGAGAGAGAGATAGTGAGAGAGGGAACACAAGTAGGGGGAGTGGGAGAGGGAGAAGCAGGTTCCCTCCAAGCAGGGAGCCCAATGCGGGGCTCAATCCCAGGACCCTGGGATCATGTTCTGAGCCAAAGGCAGACGCTTAACGACTGCGCCACCCAGGAGACCCTGGACCATAGTATTTTAAAAATACAGTATAATTATACAATGGAATGATCCATTTATACTCTTGGAGCAAAATGACATTAGATTTCATAGATAATTTTTTGCCTTTGTCTTTTACAGGCTGAAGAAAAAGCTCATTCAGAGGTAAAATTCGTAGCATATTTGTATTTGACGCTGTTTACATTTGTGATGAAATGAATGTTTCCACCACGAGAGGGCTCTGTGATACAGTAACATAGCTCTCCCGTGCTGCTGATGGAAGCAATCCTCTAGTTAAATGGTCTTTGGTATTTCCTCATAAAGTGAAAGGAAGTTTTTAAAAGCAAGCTCTCCTCTCACGTTCTAGAATGGAGTTTAAGATCAACAACTAACAAATTGCCTGTAGTAGTAAGCACTCATTAAATCTGCTGAATGAATGAATGTGTGGTCTTTCACATTTATTGTAGTCTCTTTTCCCCAACGCCTGTGGGACTAACTGCGTAGGATTAATGAAACTGTTGAATCTTGGGGCACCAGACCTCCACAACAGAAACTACCAGCATCCCAGCCCATCTGTTTCATGCCAGGACTTTGCTGCTCTAATCACCACTTTATGTCTAGTGTGGTATATTGTTCTAATGACACATATTTCACAACTACTTTGTCACAATCATGTACGAATCAGATTACAACCTGGAGAGAATATTCTTTTTATTTCCATTTGTAAAAGAATTGTCCTACTCAAAGAGAGCAGGACTTCAGGTAGGCCTTTATTTAAGGTGTGGTAATGACTATTTGATTGGTTTACACTGAGGCAATCGACCACAGAGAAAATCATTTCTTGGCAGTAGCCTTTGCGAAGGAACTCCCTGCCTTACTTTGCTTTTAAGTAAAATTTGTGCTATGTTTTAAAATAGCGAAATAGTATTAATTATAGCAATTTGGTCTTTAAAATTGCTATACCAAAAAGTGAATATGTTTTAAAAAAAGTCTAGATTATTTTATTTACATTACGTGGACAGGACAACACTTCTAATTTGGTCATAATATGGCTACTAAGATATACAAATGCTGCCTATTTACCTGATTAGTACTTCTCTGACTTCCCCTTGTATCATTCCTCCCCTTAATGGGTCATGGTTTTTAAAAAATAATTTACATTATTATAAGTTTTCCTAGATTACATTGTAAAGGCTCATGTAATAGATACTATTAATTTGAGCAAGGCTCTTTGGATTTGTATTGGTTTAAGGTAAAATAGATGGTCTGTTTTCTGGGATATCTGTGGTCATCATTCAAATGCAAGTCAAGTCCTATTTGGGGCTAGTGTATCTCTTTTTTAAAAGAAACCAGGAGCAAAATGGAATCACATTTGCTGAAATTATATAAGTGTCCACTGTCTCTGCTTCCAGCTTAAGGTTCACAACTTTTTTTGAGTTTCTTAATGTTGACTACCATTTCTTTTCCACAAAAGAGGGGGGAAAAAAAAACAGTTAATGAACTATGTCAAGAATGCTCTTTCAAACTGAGACAGTATTCCAAAAGTCCAACCACAGCAATACAGACTTCTTTGCAGAAGTGAGAAGAATTAGAGTACAGTGTTTGGCATCTAAGTAACTAAGATCCCTTGAGACCAGAAGTCTACTTGTAGACTTAGCCTCAGATAGTTGTTGATGGTTTACCCTTATTAATCGGTGTTTGCATGTCTCAGCAACATGAGGCATGCAGATTATACAGAAAGTGCTTATATTAGCAATTTAAATGTGATATGAAATATTCTCTTTATTTGGTTTAATTTTATTACACTGTGAACTTAACTAAAGAGGAAGACAACTAGCATATTTATTTTGTTGGCTTATCTAATTATTTGAAGAGTATTAATGAATTCCCCCCTTACTTTTAAGCTACAGATAATCTATAAAGCATTTCTTCTCTGAATTAATAGTAACTCAATGGTAAGCTCAATTAATAGTAACTCAATAGTAACTCAATAGTAACTCAATCAAGAATAACAGGCATTATAATAAAGATTTGGGAAGGCTTCTCTGAGTGTTAGCCATTGAAACTCTAGCTAATAAAATTATCTTCAAATATGGACTCAATATATCTGGAATTAAGCCAACTTTCAGTGACTCTAGGATAGTTAGTCTACAGCTTCTGAGAAGTTGCCAAACTACAGAAAATTAAAATAAGCACACACCAAAAAAACTGAGTGTTTTTTTTGCTAAAACTCCATGCTAAACGCCATGCTAGAATATTCAGTATTTTTTGCTAAAAGAAGACCTAGAAGAAATGTATACATGTATATTTATTTCAAAAAGAAAAGATTTTACTGACTGAGTTTTATTATCACCAATTCCCTGAGCTAGAAGAGTCAATAGAGAAAGTCAACTGATTCTTGAGCTAGGCAGACAGGACCATGGAGCAAGCAAGCATCCTTTAATCTGCACATTTGAGTCCTAACCTTGAACATAGTCACTTACCTCTTCTGACACGTGGCATTTGACTGTTACTGTATAGCTAGTGTTCACATTTCTTTGGTTTTTCAGAAGTTGGTGCTGATACGCTAATTAAGGGGTTGGTTGCATGAGCGAAGCATAGTATTTGCTTTCTTGGATTGAATTCTTAGTTTGAAGTGAAAATCTACTAGCCTATTGAATTGATCTTTTTAAATTACACTCAGCAAATCCACAAACTGCGGCGAGAGCTGGTTGCATCACAAGAAAAAGTTGCGACCCTCACATCTCAACTTTCAGCCAATGTAAGTCACTTTTGATTATTTTTTGATATATCAAAACAGATTCATATGTAGTAAATGGGATAATCTTGCAAACTTTAAATGTCCAAAAACAAACGGTCTTCAGTCACTCATATAAAGGTAAACTTTCCTGCACACTGACTAATGAAGTGTAATCCCTAATTGACGTGGTTAAAAGGGCTTTTTATTTCTTCTAAAGTTGGAAACAGTAGTAACAGTTTCAAGGGTTATTTCTTTTCTTATGTCTTATTTTTATTACTCTCCATAGATTTTTTTCAAGCCACAATACAGTTGGAGGTTGATAGTGATTAACTTTGGAAGATAAAAAATTCTTTGTGCCCTGCCTTCTTCAGCACAATTTATTGGGTAATTAGTTAAGCATCCAATTAATTCTAAAGAAAAAGAAAAAAAATTAATTTAGGTCTAAATTTGGGTATCTGAGGTATATTGTAAATGAGAGATGGTTCTCTTGAAAACCTTGGCAGCCTTCTCACAACAGTTTGAGCAGCTGAGAGTGGCAAAAAGGATGCCAGCGAAGACCATCAATAATATTAACATTTATTGGGTATCTTTCAGAGTGCCAGGGAGCACTGAGAACAGATGCAGAACAGTACAGGGGAACCTGTGGCATTGTGCCTGGTCCTAAGCAACAGTAGTGTCAGGAGCAGCAGTGAGGGGTAAGGAAGCTCCCGCTGTTTTACCATATGCCCTGCCACCTCCATTCAACGTTAATCTGCTCAGTTGGACCGTGTAGCTTTGGACCCTTCGTCTGCCTCACCTTACTCTCTATTGAGGTTTTCTATGTCCTAGACAAAACATGACATAGCAAGAGAGAGCAGGTGTAGGCCCATGGGGTAGGACTTGATTAAGAAAGATTTTAAGGATAAAAATTATTGTGTAAGATAATTTCCACAGCATGTAAGTAAGCCATTTCACTCACCGTGGATTCATTTTAGCACTGTATTTGAATCGGTTTTATCTTCTCAACTTTGGGAGAATCAAATTCATTTGGGATTGTGTGTATTTATTTTTATAGATGTTGGGGATAGTTAAAACTAATAGGTTTTAGAGAATTTTGGGGCAATATTGGAAGAGAACGTAATTATTTAAGCTGTAATTTGTGTCTAAGAATAAGTCTTAAGTATTTCAGAAGCAGCTGTAAGTTTTATACTGTAAACTAGATGAATAATAGTATAAAACTCTCTGGGTTCCTGAATCTTTACCAAGAGGACATATGACAATGTAAATGCCAAAAACACACATTCTCTTTATCTGCAATGAGGAAGGCTCAGTGACAGGCCCTATGCCTTGGATAATCAAGATATTTGGAGATGTCTTTAATGTTTCATCAGAATTTTACTTTGTTGTATAAATGTCTCTTGCATGGATTTATATATGCAGATATTAGGATAATAAACATCTGCTATACATTATGGAGTTGGGGCTTTTACACAGTATTTTTTAAACTATTGCCACCTAAAAAGCATTATATGCATATTGTACTAAGAAGGAAAACTGTAACAAAAAAGTATGTAATAAAAAAATGTATATTTGTTCTTCCCTCAGACACCCTTCCTAAATATGGTTGTTGGGTTGGGGGGGAGTATAGTTGACACATGATGTGACATTAGTTTCAGGTGTGCAGCTTGGTGATTTGACAAATTTATACATTATGCTATGTTCACTGCAAGAGTTGGCAACCATCTGTTCCATTACATCACTATTACAATATCATTGACTCTATTCCTTATGCTCTGTTTTTTATTCCTGTGATTTACTCATTCTATAACCTGAGGCCTGTGTCTCCCTCTCCCCTTCACTTATTTGCCTACCTCCTTCTCCCCTGGCCCCCATCAAGTTGTTCTCTATATTTATAGCTCTGGTTCTGCTTTTTGCTTGTTCTTTTTTTTTTTTTTTTCATTTATGAGTGGAACCATATGCCATTTGCCTTTCTCTTTTCTCTCATTTGCATTTCACTTAGCATAATAACTCAAGGTCCATTTATGTTGTCTCAAAGGGCACAATCTCATCCTTTTTTATGGCTGTATAATGTTTGATTGTTGGTTTCTTGTATTTCCTTTCAACATTGATCTGTTTTTATAGCCATGAATACATATATGCAGTACACACTTGCAAAGGCTTGCACGTACGTGTGTGCTCACACACACACACACACACACACACACACACACACACAAAGGAGCAGCCAAGTTTTAACATAAGGGAGCAGTCCCGAAATTTGACTCTGTGCCATTGTTTGGAAAAGGAGCAAAAATGTTTAAAGGGGTCAGCCATTGGCTGCCTACCACTTCTGCTCCAATCATGCAGGCCATGCTGATTTTCACTGATGTGTTTTCATGACCTTGGCTCATTGTATTCTTAGCAGAATATTGGTATGACCACCAGAGGGTGAAAATTGGTTTTTGAGGTGAAAAAACTTACTCTTTTTATGCATAAAGCACAGTTATACATAGAGTACATAAACAGGTATCCAGCCTATCTATGATATTAAAATGTCATGGAGGAAGGGGGCTATTAGGAAAAAAAATCTATAATGTCTCCTCAAAGAATAATAATGGAAAAGGAATGAATACAGAATTAGAGGAAGTGGTGTCAAATAGACTATGTTGTTTAAAAAGTACTGGTCTTAGAGAAAATGCCCAAAAGTCTCCAGCTTCCCATAGCCACATCTATGTTACCCTTAATGGTGCTTTTTGTACACGGATAGATGCCTAAATTATATCCTATTTTGCAGGCTTTTTTTTTTTTTACTTCGTAATACATTTTATAAATCTTTTTTTTGTAAAGATCTTATTTATTTATTTGACAGAGAGAGATTACAAGCAGGCAGAGAGGCAGGCAGAGAGAGAGAGGAGGAAGCAGGCTCCCTGCTGAGCAGAGAGCCCGATGCGGGCCTAGATCCCAGGACCCTGAGATCATGACCTGAGCCGAAGGCAGAGAGTTTAACCCACTGAGCCACCCAGGCGCCCATTTTATAAATCTTCTGAAATCACCTAAGAGTCACACAAAAACCTATACATAGCAACTTTACTTTTTAAAACCTTTCAAACAACCAAAATATCCCTTCATAGGTCACTGGATAAAATAAACTCTGATATAGCTCTATCATGAATTACTACTCAGTAGTCTTGTATGTCTATGTCAATTTGTATTTTTACATATATAATCTTTATACATTTAGAAATCTGAATTACTCATACATTACCTATTCACTGCAAATCATCTTGAACTTACTTTCTTTAACATTTGGTTTATAATGTCACTTTAGATCCCACAGAGCATATAAGTCATCAAAGAATGTTGTAGTTAATATTTCATTTTTTCTTAGTTATAAAAAATACTGCATTTAAATTTCATTCAGAGAATATGTTCAGATGTTCAAATTAACACATTCAGATATTTGCTAATATCTGTTGATGTGTGTAATATATACATATAATATACATGTACAGAAATTAAATTAATCATAAGACTGAATAAAATTGTCTGTACAAAACTCTTTAATATAAGCCAAAAATTATTTTTAACCTTGTAATCTTATTTGGAAATAGATCTAAACCTTGTATTTTTTCAGTTTATTTAGGCCAAGAGTAAACCTTTTACCTTTTGGTTAAATAAGATCACTCCAATGAGCATTGTTGTATAGAAATGAAGTAGTAAAAGAGCCATGATTTTTTTTCTAAGATTTGATTTATTATTAGAGAGAGAGAGCATGAGCAAGCATAAGCAAGGAAAGTGGCAGGCAGAGGGAGAAGCAGACTACCCACTGAGCAGGGAGCCCTATGCAGGACTCCATCCCAGGACACTGGGATCATGACCTGAGCCAAAAGCAGACGCTTAACTGACTGAGTCACCCAGGTGCCCTGAGCCACGATTTTTATAAGGATGAATTACAATGGGTTTCGCTCTGTGGAAAATATCATTAATTGTTATTTTTTAATTTAATGATTATTTAAGTATCTAGATACTCATTTTTTACTCAATATTTTAATCACTCTGTCAGGACTAAAATGATTTTCCTTAATTTGCGTTTTGTTTTGTTTTGTTTTGTTTTGTTTTGTTTTGTAATTTATCTGTCAGTTGACCTGTGTTTGGGCCTGGCATAAATATATTTATAAAGAGTCCATACAATAATCCATGGTTTATTTATTTATTTATTTATTTATTTATTTATTTATTTATTTAAGATTTTATTTATTTATTTGGCAGAGAGATAAGAGAGAACACAAGTAGTAGCAAGCAGAGGGAGAGGGTGAAGCAGGCTCCCAGCATAGCTGGGAGCCTGATTAGGGGCTCGAGCCCAGGCCCCTGGGATCATGACCTGGGCTGAAGGCAGAGGCTTAACCAACTGAGCCACCCAGGCACCCCATAATCCATGTTTTAATTTTTAAATTTGAAACTTACCTGCCTTTCTACTGAAATGCTTTTCCCCCACTTTGTTAAAAGGAGCAGCAGTAGGTGCGCTTGGGTAGGGTAGTCAGTTAAGCATCTGACTCTTGGTTTTAGCTCAGGCCATGATCTCAGGGTCATGAGATCAAGCCCCATGTTGGGCTCTGCGCTCAGGGTGAAGTCTGCTTGAGATTCTCTCTATCCCTCTCCTCCTGCTTTCTCTCTCCCTCTAATAAATAAATAGATCTTAAAAAAAAAAAAAAGGAGCAGTGGTGAATTAGATAGGTGCCCAACCAACTCACTCCTCATTTGACTAGCAAACTAAACCTTCATTCAGTAGAATGTGCACTGAGTCTTCCCATCCACTTGTGAAGTTCTCTGATCAGAGCTGCAGAAAGCCCTGGGAGGACTGTCTGTAAAGCCCTTTCTACTCGGATGTCTTTAGAAAGGAGAGAGTGTATGTTGGCAGACACTGCTCTCCAACCTTCCCTGACTCAATACCCCACTCATGAACATGAAAGAAAGAGGAGCCCCCCACCCCCCCCTGCAAGCATCATGCAGTCAGCCAGGTGCCCTCTGGCCTCTCACCTGCACCTTCCTGCAGCCAAGTCAGGTGGGGAGCATTTGTTTGTGTTCTAAGATTTTTTTTTAAAGATTTTATTTTTATTTATTTGACACAGAGAGAGAGACTACAAGTAGGCAAAGAGACAGGTAGAGGTGGAAGCAGGCTCCCTGCTGAGCAGAGAGCCCGATGCGGGCCTCGATCCCAGGACGCTGAGATCATGACCTGAGCCGAAAGCAGAGGCTTTAACCCACTGAGCCACCCAGGCGCCCTCTAAGATATTTTGTTTACAAACCTCAGCTCTTACATATTTAGAAATGGGTACTAAGACTAGTTACTGTTTCCATCTTTCAAAGATACCGCTGAATGAATATGTCACAAAAGAAAGAGTACTTTCTTTTTTTTTTTTTTTTGCCTTTCAGCACATATGTCTTTTAGCCAAAAATCTCTTGGGTATTTTTTTGTTTAGGATTGTTAGGATATTTTTTTGCTCTATTTAATATTCTTATGTATTCTGGCAGTTACTCTTGCTTTTCTGCATCTCCTTTTACAGAAAACAATTTTGCACATTTAACAATGACAAACACAGAAGGAACAATTTTATAATGTGTAAAAGAAATGTGAAACCTTATTTATGATAATTTCGGAATCATTTCAGTTCATCTATTGATTTTCAAATGTAAAGTCACATTTATATACATCTCCATATAAATCTATGTTTATTTTTTTTTTTTGGTTGATGGACTGTCACTAAATTCTGGGTGAATAAGTACAATGCAGGCATTTTTCATAATCTTTCATCTTAGTGTTTAGCAGCACAATAATTCTCTTTATATAAGGATTCAGATTATATTCTGATGATATTACAGGATTCTAAAACTAAACAGTACGTACTAGAAATACCTTCCCTTAACTAATATCCAGCCGTGTCTATTTTATTCCCTTGACAAACTTCACCTAACACAAGTCAGAAAGTATTCATTATCATATGGATGCAATTTTACTCTGGCTTGAAAATTTTGCAGCTGCTAAGAGAAAAGTCAGAACCAAGTAAACCATGATCAATAGTCCCCCTAAAAATCCACAATTTTAAAAAAAGTCATCATTTTATTAAGTTTTTCAGACAAGATGTATTGTCCTATACTCAATTGGTTTTACTTTCCATTTTCTCTCCATTGAGGTGACTAAGATCATCACTGGTAGGAATGGTTTCTGTTACTGGTTTCTTGGATTCCCTTTCCATTAATCCAATTGGTGAGAAATTTAACCTTGTATTACCTTCCAAGTAACAAACTTAATCTGATAACCTAAGCCAAGGCCTCATAAATTTAAGTAGTATTTCACTAACATACTTCTAACATATTTTTCATGGAGAACAATCAGACTTAAAATGTTCTTCGGTAATCAGTTATACATTTTCTTATGAATAATTAATAAATAGCAATGTTCTAAAGATTGAAAACTGACATTCTCATAGTGAACATTTTGTATTAACTAATAGCTACAAAATACAGGCAGTATATTTATTCAGCATATTCACATTCTTACTTTCTTTGTCATATTTTAACTCCTGTTTAACTGAGAAAATATGCACGTAAGCTGAAAGTAAAATTTTCTTCCAAGTTTATACATTCGAATTTATATATCTGATAATTAAGCTGTACAGTTGTTTGAAAGAATTAAAATTGCAATATTGAGTAGAATCTTACATTTCTTTTAGTAAATACTAACAGTGGTTTTTGGCCAGAATTTTCACTATTGTAAAAGAAAATGAATGATTTTATTTTAGGATTGAGTAGCCCATTGTATAGTCACAGTAGGATTATTGTTAATAACCTAAATGGGAATCAGCACAAATGGTCAGTTATGGACAAATATATTATAAATCACATAAAGTAATGCATTCCAGCAATATCTCACTCCTGCAACACACAACATGTTTGAATTTCAGAAATGCAATGTTAAGAAAAAGAAAGCAATCACAAAAAAATTGTGGCATATGATTCCACTCTGATAGTTTAAAAATAGATAAAGCTAAAACATGTATTGAGAGATGCAAGCTTAGTAGTATAACTATAAAGAGAAGTGAGAAAATAATTATCATAAACGCTACAATAATAGTGGTTTTCTTTGGGGAAGGGAAAGCGGACAGTAATAGAAAGGTAAGGGAGAACTTCTAGAATCTTCGATTGTCCTATTTCTTGGCTTGGCTAGTGAGTGTATGAACGTTCACTATGTGAGAAGCCAGTGAGCTGTGCATTTTCATTTTGTTTACTTTTAATATGGTTAATATGGTTTTGTTTACTTAAATTTTTTTTTACAATAAAAATGTTTATGAGAGAAAATGGAGCGTAGCCTTATGCTAATTTCTGATATATTAAGTCTGATGTAAGGATATTCCTTGTTGTTGGAAATGTTTTAAACTACAAGATACTATTCTTTTTTTTTAAGTGTTATTTATCCTATTAAATCTGCCAACTAACCTTGGAGTATAATCCTCAAGGTTGTGTGCGTGCATGTGTGTGTGTGAGAGAGAGAGAGTTGGTGGGGGAGGGAGATAGAGGCAAGAGAGAGTGGAAAAAGAATAAGGATTTGTACTAGTAGACTGAAGACTAATAGGAGTATTCTCCACAAATTATCTTTATATTGTTGTGAAAAGAAAGGGAGCACAAGATAAGCTCAGAGCTAGGAACAAAGATGCCTTTGTATTGTGATACTAATGGAAGGGACTTGCACATTCTGGCTGTTACCAATAATGGAATAAACTTCTTGCTGTTATCCATAGTGGAATAAACTTCTAGCTGTTACAAATAATGGAATAAATTTCTAGTGCCTTAATTCTTTGGACTCCTGCCATCTGTCTGATAATAGTTACCTCAGCCTTTCAGCTCTGCTAGCGTTACAAGGTGCTGTATTTTAATAAGTCCTTTTATTCCCTTCTCTCCAAAAATTAATCTTTTGCCAAGGATTGCCAAACCCCCACATAGTTTTTACAGATGTAGGTTGTAAAATGTTTTATCATTGTATCTTTGGAAGGGCGTAATAAAATTTGATCCATTTAAGAAAACACACCTGTAGTTCTCCTCAAGCAATAGTGAGAGATTGAAGCACCTCTCCATGCTTAATATTCCATGGGTGAAGCTTTTAGATAATGGCCTGCCAACAGAAATTGGCCTATTCAAGAGCTGTAAGATTGTCAAATACTTCTTAATCATCAGAGTTAGTGTTTTATACCTCACTATGGATAATTCCCTGAGATTTCAAATAAAACCCGAAAGCCATGAAAGGTTAAATAAAATGTGACTGAATATCATCTCTAGCAGGCCTCCCCATACTTGCTTCATTGAAGGGAATAAAGTAGAAGTAAAAGCCTTATTATGGAAGGGAGTTTGGCAAGTGAAGATAACTCTTTCTGATTCCATTCTTGGTACATATAAAAAGAGGAAAGCTCATGTGTTACCTGTCCGCAGATGTCTGACACTTGAAGAAGAGTATCATTACAATGAAGGAGCTAACAATATCTCCAAAGGTCATCATGCAGGTATAAAAATGAGAAACATTTGTCCGTTGACTATGGCAGTGACCTCCTCTTGAGCTTTAAGTCTAAACACTTGGCAACTTGGAACTTTATTCAGAATTTTGGTGTCAAATCCTCTGTGATATGCAAGTCAGAAGGTGTTGTTATTTGCAAAATACCATCCCTTTTCAGAAGTTGAACTCACATTAAATGTCAAGAGACAGAAATGCTGAATTTAAACTGAAGTTTAGAAATGACATAAACAAAGATTTACGTTGAAGGGGAGTCATCACTGAAAGCTAACCATGATGGTCATAGTATTTAAAGAGTTAGAATACCTGAAATTAAGCATTTTATAAAATCAAGAGTTGTCATCCATCCATATAAGGTTCTGACATTTAAAATGTGTTCCTTCCATTTTTGTTCCCAGGCTCACCTCGTAGCAGCTTTTGAGAAGAGTTTAGGGAATATGACTGGCCGACTGCAGAGTCTAACCATGACAGCAGAACAGAAGGTATGTCCAAGAATTGCCACAGGGGCTTGAGATAAGACAGCAAGTTGCATAGGATGTTTAAACAATGCATGAGCAGCAACTCCTTAAACATAATGTGGCAGAGGATCCATTCCACACTAAAATGGAAAATGACACGATAATACTTTTGCTTTTCAGATTTTAATTTTTAAACACATAGGATTCAGTTTAACCCATAGTAGAATGCACACATACACACACACACACACACACACACAGACACACACACGAAGTTCTTTCCAGGCAGTCTATTATTTTACTCCGGTTGGACTATTAAAAGAATACCAAATGTTAAGGAAGAGAAACAGTTGTATAGGAGAAGAGTTAGAATATTCTAGGAACAACTTGTTATGTAGTTGACAAGAATTGCACTCTGACAAGAATTTTCACAAATTTTCACAAATACAGACGCATGGTCTGTAAGCCCAGATAGAGACGGTGGCTGTAAGCAGAGATACCGTGGAGAAAGTCTGCAGGAGAGGTGAGGACGCTGTAAAGGAAGGGGCTCACATGCAGCCTCTGTGGGCAAGAGACTGAAACACCGATCCTGAGCTGAAGTTTAGAAATACAGAATGCTAACGGAAAATTGGTGTCCTTTTGGAGTCATGGGGATTAGTTGGCATCTGGGGTTGCTGTCTTTGAAAAGTAAAGTTAGCTCATATCAAAAACTTTAAAATAAACCCAAACGGTTTTATGGAAGGGGAGAAGGAATTCTAAAAAGAAAGAAACAGAATGTAGTTCATGAGGCAAGCATCCCAAAGAGGTTCATAATGCCGAGAAAGAATCTGGACACTTTTCATGGGATGACGAGTAATTATCCCTGTGCTATGATTTTGGTGACCCTGACCTAAGACCTTGGATCACTGTTAGAGACAGATAAAGTCTCTAAAACTGTATGGAAACATTTGTAAAAACTGCATATGTGCATAATATAAACAGATGTCCACAGTTTTCATCTAATTTCCAAAGAGACTCAAAATCTAAAAAGCTTTGGGTATTTTCAGAATCAGTACCTATATGTATCCTTAGAGGTGGATTCAGTTTTGTCTTCAGTTCTGTAAAGTATGTCATTAGCTTTAGAGAACTAGCATATGTTACCATTTTGTCAGTTTACCATTTTTTAACTTAAGAAAAAAAAAAACCTGAATGAACAGACCAATTAAACTCAAGAGAAAATCAAATATTCCTGTGATAGCCTGGTGTAATTAGCAAACTCTGTTTTATTCACCCTTATCTTTCATTCTCCTATTTCAGAGATTTTCCCCTGCCCTTGAAAGGGAATACTGTCCATCCCTGTCAAACCTGTTCTGTAGGGAAGATGACAAATGCCTTTTGAGCACAGGAATTTTATCTTCATCTTTTTTTGAAGGGGAGAGAGGCAGTCCAGTTTACCACTTCACTATGTAACCTAAGAGCTCAGCAAACAGGATGACGAGGTCTTTTAGGGCAGCCCAGTGGGAAAGAATATGAATGTTCGAGCCTGGGGAAGCTTGAGTATGAATCTCGGGGAACCTCTTAAGAGCTGTGGAATCTTCTTCTGCTGACCCTCACATTCGTCATTTTAAAAGTCAGGTTTATAATAACTACCTTGTAGAATCACTCTGAAGAATGAGCAACATACTATCTAAGCCCACGTACAGTTGGATAGTCAAAAAAAATGTTATCTTTCTTTACATTTCTGTCCTTTTTTCCCTTAAAAAAATATAGGATAAGCCAAATTCATCATTGGCCATACGCCAGGCATATTGCTAGAAATTATGGTTAGTATTTAAGTCTCAAGGTCTTTAAGAAATCAAAATTAGTGTTTTTTTACCATCCCATATTTCCTTCAATTTTTTTAATTTATAAGTTAAACTTCTCATAGATGTTGGAAAAGTAAGCATTTGTTAATTTATAATGCCTATGAATAATGCCTGAGTGTTTTTAAATACATCTGCATAATACACGGAATTTTATAATTGTGTACACAGTAACCATAAAGGAACATTTTCAAAACTATAAAATTTTCTCAGAAGATATCATGATGTCTGAAATTGCCTTGCCATTTTTTAACTGAAAATAAAGTGATCGCATATCTCATTGCAAGCTGTACTTACACAACAACGTTAGCAAGTAGTTTATTTTATTAATCTGAGATTTATAACTTGCATACTTTCAAGGTGGCTTTGGGAATCATAAAATTAATTGCAATATGATATGGCACAGTGCAAACAAACATAGGAATGTATATAACAAGATGCCTGAGCCTATGTAATCACTACCACAAAGCACTGAATGGAGTTGAATGTCAAGGAAGCTCAGGTACAAAAGGAGATTGCTTGGAATGTCTAGTTCTCATTTTCTGACCAGAAGAGCATAATTTAGATCAAAGAGACAAACTTTTTGGCACTGAATTCAAGGACAAATTTGTTGTAAAGTTTTTTAAATTGGGGTCATGGAATAACAAAAGACAAAATCGCTGTTCAAATAGACATTTCTCTAAAAGCTGAGGGCATAACATTTAATCATATTTCAGTAAAGTCATTTCTTCAGGGAGCTGAGATAAAAGGGCATATTGCTCTCTGGTGATCCAGCAATCTTGGGAAAAGATTAGTGCATACAGAGCAGAGGTTTTGAATCTCTGTTCTTAGAGTTCCAAGGCTCATTTGTCCATTTAATCATTCACCAAAGTTATATTGAATTTCTACTGTGTATGAGAGACTGCCCTAGCTACTGAGAATTCAGCAGTGAAATATATATATATATGTATATAACATATATATATATATATATGTATATAACATATACTACTTATGTGTTTTCATTGTATATACATATATGCTGTGTATATCCTAATTTATAACTGGTTATAATATAAAATAGAGTTTATATTCCAATAGATGACAGATTATGATTTAAAAATACAGGATTTTGGGTGAAGATAAGCACCACTGAGAATGTTGAGAGTGAGGATGTTGGGAGGTAAAGTGGGGTGCTAATATATGAAGCAACAAAAGCCAAGGTGGTTACGTGTTCTTGGCTACATACTAAGAAATGTAAATGAAACTCGGGCTCAAATCCAAGTCTTCGGGCTTCTTCTGGCTTCAAAGTATGATTTTTAACAATCACATGGCATTAATAGTCTGAAAGCTATAACAAGATTTTAGCTTGATTTTATAGACCAAGTCCACTTCCTTGAATAGTTGTCTTAAAATCTTTCCTTGTTCCCAGATGCCATATCTGGAATCCTGGTTGTCTTACCAGAATACTGCTTTTATACATTTATAGCCTGGTGAGAAAGAAAAGACATGTATGAATGGCTCCGAAGGCAGAAAATTTGGGGTGCCATTGGAAATATAATAATATAGCGTCCTGAGCATGCTCACAGGGGACCACTGCATCTTCACTTTGGTTCTAGGGGTGGTACAGAGGGGGCCCTTTGGGCTCTAGGAGGATGCAAAGATTAATTCCAGGAAAACGGGGGCCTATGTGTCGTAGACAAAGGGGCACCATGAGCATGAGCCGCAAGGAGGGAAATTAAGGGAGACATTAAGGGATGTGGAGAGGGAAAATGTGGAACTAAGGCTAGAAGATGTCTAAGGAATCTGGCCTTTGAAAACAAGAAGCCATCCCAAGGCTTTTGACTCTAGACTAATATGGTAAAAGTTAGTTAATGAAGATCAGTTCATCAGCATTTCCCGATCGTTTTAACAACATCCTCAGTAAGCCCCTGGAAGGCTACATGCTACATAATAGTACGTTTATAAGTAGGAAAAATTAAGATAATTGTCATGAATATTTGTTGGCTGGAGAGAGAAATTGAAGTATTGCCCTATACCTAACATAAGGTTCAACAGATGGTGACACTGACATAGTCTGATCAAGAATTTTGCCTGGATTTATGGTCCTTGTCCCTTTATTAGAACTTCTCCATCAAGATTCTTTGAGAGAATTAAGATTTAATGGCCTGAGATATCTATTACATGTGATAAAAATAACTTTTTTCTCTGCATCTGGAATGGTACAACCTTTGTACCATCCTTGTCAGAATTGAAAAAAGAATGCCATTCAAATTGTTGTTTAGCACTTTATTTTTTTATGGAATGCCAGATGAGGAAGGCTGTAATGCAAGTCATCAAAATGGCAAGAATTTTACAAGTCTATATTTTTATGAATGAAATTTTTTTAAATTTATTTATTTGATAGAGAGATAGAGAGCACAAGTAGGTAGAGCAATAAGCAGAGGAAGAGGGAGAAGCAGGCTCTCCTCTGAGCAGGGAGTCCAATGTGGGACTCAATCCCAGGACCCTGAGATCATGACCTGAGCTGAAGGCAGCCGCTTAACCAACTGAGGCGCCCCATTATGAATGAAATTTTTTCAGAACTACTGCTAAATCCCAGAGAACTTACTAAGGCCATACTCACTGATAATCAGAAAACTTTCAGATTAGTTCCCTAGAGCAGTCATGCCAGAGGCCATTAGAACATATATTAAGGTGTATTAGGTTAGTCTTGTTAGAATGTCAGGGCATGGAGCGCCTGGGTGGCTCATTTGGCTAAGTGTCTGACTCTTGATTTCAGCTCAGGTCACGATCTCAGGGTTGTGATATCCAAGCCCCATATCCAGCTCCCTGCTGGGCATGGAGCCTGCTTAAGATTTCCTCTCTGCCCCTCCTTCTCTCTCTCTCTCTCAAAAAAAAAAAAAATTAATTAATTAATTAATTAATTAACAGGAATGTCAGAGACAGCAGAGGAATATCTTTTTGTATAAGTGGTAAAGCTCAGATATTGATCCTCATGTCAACTGTAAAGTCTGACGTTTGCTAGTTCTTACCTCTGTGAAGCTACTTTTTTGGTGACTAGATGAATCGAAGCTTAAACATTAAGAATAAGAAAATTCAAAGCCAATTATCTGAAAATAGATAATGTGGAACTAGCTAAAAATTTCATTAAATTGGGTCTTGGGCGCCTGGGTGGCTCAGTGGGTTAAAGCCTCTGCTTTCGGCTCAGGTCATGATCTCAGGGTCCTGGGATCGAGGCCCGCATCGGGCTCTCTGCTCAGCAGGGAGCCTGCTTCCCCCTCTCTCTCTCTCTGCCTGCCTCTCTGCCTCCTTGTGATCTCTCTCCCTCTGTGAAATAAATAAATAAAAAACAAACAAACAAATAAATTGGGTCTTTACATTAACTCTTCCCATTTCAGGTTAAAATATCTGTCTTGTAGAAGCGTTTTTAAAAATTTATCACTAGACTCAGAAAATACATTCATTAGCCTTTTAGAGCATAGGATAATTTGAATCCATGTTATTCATGGAATCAAGTTACTTGCACTACTGGGATTTGGGGAACTTAGAGCATTTTGTTTGAGTCAGGGCTGGTTGGGTTCTTTCAATAGAAAAATTTACAAGCATTCAAGGCACACATAGACGTGGAGAGTAGGACATGTGCAAAGAAACTACAGCTAGATACTGTCAGATTAACTGTAAAGAAGCAAAAGCAGTTTTAGTGCAAATTTTTAGGAGTCTTGCCTAGAAGCTCAAGTTGGTTGAGCCAGGCTTGTAGGATTTTCAGCAAGGCCTGTGTCCAGGAGAAATTTGGAAATAGATCAGATGCAGTTAGGAAATTAGGTTGGAAGGGACACCAACTAGGGCTAGTATTACAACAAAGTATTTGATCACCTCATTTTGAAGCATTCCAAGTCTGACCTTGATAACTCATTTAGGTTAAGAGACGTGTACAAAGCAGTTAGAAAAGATATTGACTCCATCCAGCTTATTTTACATGCAAACCCATGGAAAAAGCAGGTGTTTGAAGCATCGTTATCTTGAAGAGCTTACCGTAGGTGAATTAAGTTTCACTTTGGTTCCCACTTTTGAAAAGTGGAAAAATTCCAACAAAGTATAATCTGATCATCTATTCCCAAGACCCTGTTCGGGATTATCCTCACTCCTGTCTTCTCTTTGGTATATAATGAAGAGAGTGAAAACTGGAAACTACCGAATTAGAAGAGGCTTTAAACCTATATCTTGATGGCATATACATTTTCCAGGTTTTTTTTCCTGAAAGTTGAATAGAGATTCAACTGAAAATAGAGATTCATACATTAGAACTGAAGTATCTTTTATTTGGTCACCTTCAAAATAAAGAGGCTAAATGAAAATATTTCAGAGTATCAAATGATTTTATATTTGGCTATCTAGAACTCGCTTCTAATTATATTTCTGATCCACTCCCCACCATGGTCAAAAAAAAGAAAAAAAAAGGATTTCACAGTTGTACTTGGAAGCAGCATTGCAATTTCTAAGCATTATAGTCACTTTAGAAAAATATAACTTAAGAGATGCCCTGGGTGGCACAGTCAGGTGAGGGTCTGACTCTTGGTTTAACTCAGGTCGTGATCTCTAGATTGTGATCTTAAGGTTGTGAGATGAAGTCCGCCTCTGGCTCCGTGCTCAGTTTGGAGTCTGCTTGGGATTTTTTCTTCTTCTCCCTCTGCCCCTCCTGCTTGGGCTCTCTCTCTCTAAAATAAATAAATAAATCTTTTTTTTTTAAAATATAGCTCAAAAATAAATGTGAACCACCAACTGTAATTATGAAGGAGAAAGAAAGGAAGACTAGAAACAAACTATTATAAAACAATTTCTATGTCTCAGCCAAGTTTTTATTTAAAGTGCTTACAGTAATCTTTATATACTTCCTACTGGAAAAGAGAGAAAGGGAAACCTGACTTTGTTAATGATTTCTCTAACTTAGCTATATCCAGACTTTTTGTTTATAATGAATAATAAAGTCACTGATGTTTTTATATGGCACTGTAGGTGATCAAACACCCTATTATTAAAACATATGTAGAATTAAAGCTTTACATTATTCTTTGAAGGGGAGAAACACCTGTTTAACATAGACCAGAACATTTGAAGAAAATCATCCCAAAATTTACTGAGATGATAAATCTCAGTGAAAAGACAAAGTCTACAACAGCTAAATAAGCTAAATGCATTAAATGGTTTGGAAGCACAGAGAAGGGACATTTTTTATCTGAAAGGAAAGCTAAGAGGTTTCAGGCTTATGGAGACATTTCACCAGGGCTTTAATGGTGAGAAAAATACTTAAAGCAAAGGGAGAGATCATATGGGAAGGCTCAGTAAAAGGGATAGTTATAGTGATAGTTTGAGTGATGTGGAAGGTGGATCTCATTAACTGAAATAAGAAAGAAGAAAAGGATTTTTGCAGAAATGAAGAGATACCTAGTTCAGGCTTGGACAGATTATCAGTGTCAAATATAACTTATCTTTTTAATGAAAGATACTGGAATATCTTATAGACACTTGCTTATACTTATAAAGTTCCCCTGAAGAACTGCTAATATGAATTTGGCTGAACTAATTTTTTCATACATGTGATTTTCCAAATTTATATAATGAGTGTATCTGTTACCTAGTTATTCTTCCTTTGGGTCTATTGTGCCATGCTGGATAACAACTAACCTCTTAATGGCTGTTGTTTTTTTTAAAGATACTTAATTTTAGGGGTGCCTGGGTGGCTCAGTAGTTTGAACGTCTGCCTTTGGCTCAGGTCATGATCCCCAGGGTCTGGGGATCGAGCCCCGGGTTGGGCTCCCTGTTCAGCAGGAAGTCTGCTTCTCCCTCTTCCTCTGCCCAGCCCCCTGCCACTTGTGCCCTCTCTCTCTCTCTCAAATAAATAAATAATCTTTAACCCAAAAAAGATTCTTAAGAATCTTTTGTGATCATTCTTCTCATTAAATGGAGTTTTCTGAAAAAACAATATTCCCTGAGCACTCCACTTCTAATCTTTTTAAGAACAGTTTTGAGAAGAGATTTCTCTAGAAAAGATTGAAGTTTACACATTGAAATAAGTCAGCTAACTCATAAAATTAAGGTGTATTTTTTAGATCTTTGTATGAGATCTCATTTCCATTTTTCTTCTTTCAACCTAAGGCCACATGTTTCAGCAGATTTTTTAATCCACAGTACAAGCACTACTGATTTTAAATTCAAGGATTATAATCTGGTTTTAATTAATATTTAATGTGTATTCTAGTCTATATGTTGTAAAATTACTATTTAAATTATGTGATTCGGGGACACCTTGGGTGGCTCAGTTAGTTAAGCAACTGCCTTCGGCTCAGGTCATGATCCCGGAGTTATGGGATGGAGTCCCACATCGGGCTCCCAGCTTCGCAGGGAGTCCACTTCTCCCTCTGACCTTCTCCCCTCTCATGCTCTTGCTCTCTCTCTCGTTGTATTTCAAATAAATAAATAAAATCTTAAAAAAATATAAATTATGTGATTCATTAAGTATGCACTATAGAACTCCTTTTGTGAAGTTTTCCGGTAAAGTCAGAATGAATTTCAGTAAACGTTTTATCTATTGAGAGATTAATTTGAAATGGAAAACACATTAAATTTTGGAAAACTTGTCTATTACTTATGAGCAAGGGACAAAATTATAGATAGAACTTTAAAAGAATAAGAAATTATGATGAACTGGGTCTGAATTTTGTATTATGGCAGTGGAAATTTTCCACAAACATGTTATTTTCCTTTATGATAAATATATGTATATATATGTATATATGATAAATATATGTAAATTAAATTATAGTCAAATATTTGAAGATCCAGCTGTGAATCCTGGAGGTTGCTACTGATTATTTATTATGAGATTCTTTGACTTATAAACTATTAGAAGTCTGTAAGGTTTAATTTTTTTTTAATATCCATCATCTATTAGAAATATGTCAGATATCCAATGAAAATAGTTTATAGGACATGCTAGATACCTATGCCAAACTTGGCTATCATTTCTGTTAGCATTGCCCATTTTTTGTTTTTTGTTTTTTGTTTTTTTAAGTGTCTAAGGTTAGACTAGTCTCTGGACATTCTTATATCCGAAGCAGTTTTCTCCAAAGGCAATTGTCGTGATCTTACCTTTTTAATATATTCTGGGAGATGGAGAGTAGGAATAAACTATTTACTATGGAGTGAAGAACCTGAGCCTGATTCTTTGGATTTCTGCCAAAGATGCTAGAGAAAATGATGAATGGCAATTACGTTCCCTAGGAATTCTCCCTCTAAGAGGCTGACAAGAATTCTAATTTTTAGAGTTGCTGCACTGCCAAGAATTCTGGGTGCCCCTTGTCTTTGAGCTCCTGAAGGAAATACTGTTCATGCTGAAACAATACTCTACTTCCTTTTTTGGAGAGGCACATATCCTTATCTTCTTCATTCTTCCTTGTAGTCATTTCTGATAAAACAATTCACTTAGATAACTGTGAAATATCATTTAATGTTCCTTGGGACACATCTTAAAGTTACCCTGAGTTCAATAAGAAAACAGATGTTTCATAACAATTGGATGTGTAAGCTACCTTTTTTTTTTTGATAAATTAGTATTATTGAAGGGGTGTAGATTGCATGTATTTCGATTTACTTAAAAAAATTCCTGTGTTGCTTTGGCTTGGTAAAATTGGGTTTCCATACTAGGAAACTTATTGGATGAAAAGTGTCAGAATCTAAGATGACCTTGATTTGCCCAGCAGAATTTAATAAGATGACATGTAGTAGGAGTGAGGTAGGGATGAGTTCCTGCTTTTATACTTGAATATAAAGAACTGGTTCCCCAAGTGGAAAATAAAGGAGACAAAATACGAAGTCATTCATCCAATGAGAATTCAGGGTTTCCGGCTGACAGTAAATGCAGTGTGAGGCGCCTGTACAATTCTGCTAACCCCGCGATCTAATCATGGTGGTATTGAGTGTGGTATAAAGTGTGCAGTGTGATGTCTTGCTTTATGTTGCACTGGTCAGCTTTAGGTGCTGCCCTTTAAAAGGAATAAAGGCTTTTCAGATCACATTTATATGAGAATAACCAAGACATTTTTCTAAAAATCTCCTTTACATTTAGATAAATGAGAAGTTGTTAGATATGACTTGACAAGGTCAGTCAGGCATCCAAATCTCCCAGGACATTAGCACTACAAAAAATGAAGCCTGTGTGATGGTGAATTATGAGCAAGGACATTTTACTTTTCTCTCTAGGCATTAAAACTTGTAAATTCTGTTTGTTTCACAGGAGTCTGAACTTATAGAACTAAGAGAAACCATTGAAATGCTGAAGGCCCAGAACTCTGCTGCCCAAGCAGCTATTCAGGGAGCACTGAATGGTCCAGACCACCCTCCCAAAGGTATATTTAGAAATATTGCCATTTTCGTCTAATAGAATAAGTACCTACTTTATTTTATTTATTAGAGTGAAGCTGCTTTTACTCAGTGACACTACCTTTTATAATGAATAAGTTGGCCTTAATGCAGTCAGAATTCGAGAATTTAAGAACAGTAGCTTTCCTTATCAATAATTTTTTAGTTAACCTTAAGGAATTTGCTTATATAGTTGTACACATATTTTTCTCCATTTGATTTGGTGAAAGTGGGTATGGGGAGGTTGCTTAATACATTCATATCAGACTTCAAGCAAAACACACCCTGTAAGGGGTATAAAAATCTAGATCTGTAAACAAAAATAAAATAATCGGTATGGTTAAATATCAAGTAATAGATATAGGGAAAAAGCTCATTCTGGGTGGAGGCAATAAAAAGGTACCCTTCTTACAGAAATGTTAAAAACAGTAAGAAAAAGGACTAAAAGTCTGCTTTTCATTATTACTATGTTTCCTCAGTTCTAAACAATAATAGGGTTACCCGGGTGGCTTAGATGGTTAAGTGTCTGCCTTCAGCTCAGGTCATGATCTCCGGGTCCTGGGATCCAGCCCCCCATCTTGCCCTTGGCTGGCTCACCGGGGAGTCTGCTTCACCCTCTCCCTCTGCTTCTCCCTGCTGCTTGTGTGCTCTCTTTGTCTCTCTGTCTCAAATAAATAAATAAAATCTTAAAAAATATAATAATAAAATAATCTTATTTACCACCACACCCTCCTTAGTTTCTCACTGAAGAAATGCTTTGTATTCATGTCATTTTTTTCTTTGCATNGCCCCAGCCCCCCATCTTGCCCTTGGCTGGCTCAGCGGGGAGTCTGCTTCACCCTCTCCCTCTGCTTCTCCCTGCTGCTTGTGTGCTCTCTTTGTCTCTCTGTCTCAAATAAATAAATAAAATCTTAAAAAATATAATAATAAAATAATCTTATTTACCACCACACCCTCCTTAGTTTCTCACTGAAGAAATGCTTTGTATTCATGTCATTTTTTTCTTTGCATAGGTTCTACTTATTCATGTCTTAACTCTTTTCAACAGCATTCAATATGCTCAACTCTTCAAAAGCTTAAAAAAAAAAAAAAAAAAAAAGCTTTTCTTAATCCTGAATGCCCTATCATGTACTTTCCCATTTCCAAATGAATCTTGGGACCATTTTATGGAATCTTTTTTTAATGTCTCCAGCACCAATCACACCTCGGACCTCTGGAGTGTGGCTTCTCTTATTATCAAAACAAAACTGTTTTCTCCAGGATCCATAATGATTTACAGGATTCAAAATCCAGTACATTTTAAAACTCTTATTGTATTTGACGCATAAATAGCATTTGATACTGATGTCCTTCCATCCTACCTGACGCATTCATTTCTTCTAATGTTTGTAACTTTCACACTCTTAGTTTTTTTCCTGCTCCTTTGAAATCTCCTTCAAAGTTTCTTTGGCAGGTTCACTCATTTGTATCCATTTGTTAAATGTTGGTATTTCTTAGAGCCCAGTCCTCAACTGGCTTCCTTTATGACTTGGCACATTTGAGTCTCTTCATCATATCTAAAAGTCTGTATAAATTCGTCTAATCCTCTAGCTATAATTAACATTTATGTGTTGATAACTGTCAGGTGTATCTCTCCAGGCCCAGCTCATCTTTTGAGTTACAGATCTATAAATCTAGCTGCCCCAGAGAGAGCTCCATTTGGTTATCTTTGGATGTCTGTCACACTAAATTCAGTGTCTCCAAATTTGAACTTGTCGTCTTCCCTCTTAGCCTGCTTTGCCTTCAGTGTGCCTTGCCTCAGTAAATGGCACCTCCATCCTTCCATATAGCCGTAAATCTAGATGTCATTCAAAAATCCTCCTCTCCTCATTCATTAAATCACTAAGTTCTGTTGATTCCATCTGTTAAATATCTCTTGGATCTGTTCCCTTTTCTCTCATCCTGCTATCACCATCTCTCATCTCTCCTCTGAACTATGACCACAGACTGCTAAATCTTTCCTGCCTTTCATCTGATACCACTTTATATGTTCTTCACACTGAAACCAAAGCAGTTGTCAACGACATATGTATATATATAGGTATCCCATTGCCTTTAGGATGAAATACAAACTTCTGAACATGACATAATCTTTCTTCACCAGGTTTGTTCATTCAGCAAATATTTATTGACTGCCACTTATTAGCTAGACACTGCTTTAGACCTTATTCTCTGCTTTTTTGTCACGTTGTATATTTCAGCTACCCTGGCCTTCTTCCAATTCACTAAAAGTTCTTTATGTGTTCTGGTTATATCTACTTAAAATTTTCAGCATAGAACCTTTTTGAAACCTTATAAATGTTGGTCTAAATATGCCTCCTTGACCCTTAGCTGGAAGAGGTCCCCTTGTGATATCTTTCTGGAAATACTGTACTTCTATCCAAATTTGTAGTATACTTTGGTGCCTTAATTTATTTAAGATCAGACTTTTCTGATCGATGGTAGGGTGGTTTGTTTTTCAGTCCAAGTGGCTATGATGATACCTTATCACACAAAAGGGAGTTATTTGAATTTTGATTTTAACTGTTTAAATACTTGAATTTAAATTTTAGGGAAAAAATTATATAAAGTGAGATATACTTAAATTGAAGGAAAAACTAGTTCTCTAGTGGCTACTTCTGTTAAGAATGTAGCAACTCTCCATGTGGGGGAGTTGATTTATATGCCACATGGAAAATTACTGCATTTTTAAAGCTTATCTTAGAGCTATAATAAAGCAGCTTATGTTCTAAATCTTCATGTTGTAAATAGGTCCAGAAGGGATTTTAAAAGGCTTAATCCTTTCTTTAATAAAGTACAAGTCACTGAAGTAAAACTTTCTGGAAGGATTCTTTTTATTGTAGGCAACAGGTAACGTCATATACCTACTGGAACTGAAAAAAAGAAACTCCTCTGCTCTATGTGGGAGGGATACATAAAATGAGCAAAATGATAACAGTTAATATTCAAATTGGTCAAGAAAGATTAAAAATATTTTTACAAGATTTAAAAGAGACAAAGACAATAATTGTAAGATATTTAGGTTTCTGTAGTATTAAAACTTCATAATAAGTTCAGTGAACACAAACTGGTTCTTACTATACTGACCATTGACATAACATGGAGAAAATAAAGTCTGTTGGACTGATTATGTCGCTTTCCACCAGTTATTAACATGATTGTACAAGCTATAATCTTATAGTTTGACATCATACTGAGATTTGGTTTTTGAGACTTTTACATATTTATCTTAAGTAAAGTTGTAACAGATAATCATACAATATATATTTGAAGTGGGGCAACACTTACAGACAGGTCAAACTATGAGAAAATCACATTATGAATATAATTTCTATTTTATATTTTGCATCACATTTATTAACCAAGCCTGATAAATAATAGCAGTATATAATATAATAAATTTATTTATTCATGCACCAATGTTATTTGAACACCTCATAATACTAGCCACTCTATTAGATCTCAAAATGTAAAGATTTCAAAAAAAAGTCCTCAGTACTCAAGGGCTCACAGTCCATTGCCACAGAGATGTGACTATATCTCTGTATAACTTATATAGAGATACATCTGTATAACTATATATGAAAAGTAAAGTGATGGAAAATTTTACTTTTATTTTTCAAAATGTACTATTGTTTTTTTAAGTCACTCCCTCTGTGTATAAACATCTAAGGGGAGCTCCAAGGACTAATGATCAACTCTCTGGCAAATATTGAGAGAGGAATGTTCCAGAAGAGCCTTGAGGTAGAAAATGGACTAGTGCCCTCATAGAACTGATACAGTGAGCAAAGGTACAACATGTAGAACCAAGTTAGAGAAGTACTGACCAGGTTATGAGGGACTTTTAGGCCCATTAAAGAGTTGAAATGGCGATCTGTTGAAGAGTCTTAAGTAAGGGAGTGATGATGTTTTTCTTTTAAAGAGGGTTCTCTAGCTACCGTCTGTTGAATGGTTTGAAGGTGAGTAAGTTGGAGAGCCATTCTTGCTGTCAAGCAGGTAAGTGATAGTGATAGCTTGAACTGGGGCAGTGCTGGTAAGAAGAAATGAATGGATAAACAAGCACATAACTGAAATACAGACTTCTAAAATAAGCTTCTCCATTCATTCATATTGTTGATATCCATTTGGTCCACCATTCTTTAGTTAGCTCTATGATGCCACATGTACTGAATCAAATACTTACAAGCACTAGAAAGGGATTGTTGGAGATGAGTAAAATGCATTCCTTTCATTCCATGATATCATTGAAATCATTCCTTGGCTAATCTTTATTGGTAAATGCCATCATAATTGAAGGTAAGTAATACCTTTAAAGACTACTTTTGACTTATGATTATAAGAATTTACCCATCTTCTTAAATTTTGAAGGTTAATCAAAGTCAAATAAAATTTATTAATTCTGGATATAATAAAAACTCTGAAGTACTTTAACACCTAGTACAATTGCTTTATTTGTGAAAGTCAGTTACTAGGGAAAAACCTAACAAATAATGTATCTTGATCACAAAAGCTTATAGACAATCAGCAGAAATTCAAAACACAAATAAATATCAGCATATTCTTCTTTTCTTTATTCATATAACTTCCATATTTGTTGATTAAGGGATACTGTGCTCCTTTACTGTTCAATTAAAATAGCACACAAAAATAAATGCCTTGATTTGAGTTTTGACATTGATAATATTTTGAGCATGTAACTACAGTAAATAGTCTCATCATTATTTTTTAAAGTACTGTTAAGAGGCCAAAATCTATGGGTTTTGAAAAATAGTTTTATTTTTTTCTCTCCTATAAAATTTGTCACCATACTTATTATCTTAATGGAAAAATTAAGGTACTTACTGACACGTGTGTATATGACTATAAGGTTAGAGATATGTATGAGTGTATTGCATACCCCCACATGTTACTCACGTATTATATTTGAGAGTAGCGGTTATAGTTTCATTGTCATGGGGTGTTGTAATGTTAAATAAAGCAATCAACTGCAAGCCTTTGCTTTTATACTGTTGTTTCTATGGAAACTTTTTGAAAGCTATATTGTAATTTCTGACATCTTAGAAGTTCCACTGAGAGTTCTTGCTTGGCAATTCTTAAGTGATGCCTATTAAATATAGTAATATGTTTGGCCTTCAAGCAGATTTGACCTTAAAAACAATTTTATAATTTCTTAGTGTCTCCACTAACAGTATCAGTTTGCTATAAGTAGATAAAATTTCAGTTTCAACAACTATAAATAAATCTTATAAGCTGATTGTATGGAGTAAGTGGGTATCTTCAAAACCTGATTAAATATCAAATATTATTTTTTTCTAATTATCTCGTGTGACTGAAGAAGCACTACTTGCTTTTGAGAAGTATGGCAAGCCTGTATCACATGGCATTTAGCACAACAGACATTAGAATCTGTCTAGGTGTCAGATTGGCTCTTCTGTGTTTCAGCTATGTGACTCTGATGAAATTACTTTTAGTAATTAAACTTACTTTGACACTTTGCTTTAAGAATAAAATTAGATAAGGGATGCTGGGTGGCTCAGCTGGTCAAGCATCTGCCTTTGGCTCAGGTCATGATCTCTGGGTCTTGGAATTGAAGCCTGTGTTGGGCTCCCTGCTCAATGGGGAGTCTGCTTCTGCCTCTCCTGCTGCTACTCCCCCTGTTTGTGCTCTTTTTCTCTCTCAAATAAGTAAATAAAATCTTTAAAGGAAAAAAGAGAATGAAATCAGATAATTTCAGGGCAGAGTAAACACATAGTAAAAGCTAGCTTGATTATCATGTGTTGTTATTATTATTACTGTCATTACTACTCCAAGTCATGGGCTAGACTATGATGGAAGAATTGCATTGTCTTAAATATGTTTTCTGTTTAGTTTACACATGCAGTCTATGCAGTTTCTCTCTTGAGCACCTTTCCCTCACTGGCCCTTTGACCTTGGTTAAGTTATTCTTTGCACTTCAATTTTGTCATCTGTGAATTGATTTGCTTAAATGACTTCGAAGGTTTGTTTTGGCTCTATCATGGCATGATTCTGTGAAATGGAAAATTAATATATTTGGCTTCAGTAGCTTTATTCAAAGCACTAATATTAAAAAGACACAATTAATTCTCATGCTACTATGAGTTTCCATTTACTCCATGGAAGTAATCATTTGGAATAAATCACTTGGGAAGATCTGCTTGATCCAGGTATTCAGTAGAAATCACTAGCATAGCATTTCATTTTTGGATAAAACTCAGAACTCATTAAACCAGCAGAGCTACAGACTTATAAGATACCCAATGAATCTTAATGCCGATAACCCAGTTAATTAAAACAAATAAGGTGGTACTTTATTAAACTTATAAAACCAAATCTGCACTGAAATGATCTTTACAAAGCCATGTTGACTTTTATTAGCAGACTTCCTCTCAGAAAGCCTAAAAGTTTTATTTGTTCACCGTGAAAGTCCTTAGGAGCTAACGTGATGCTCTTTGTCTGTTGCTAGATCTCCGCATCAGAAGACAGCATTCGTCTGAAAGTGTTTCTAGTATCAACAGTGCCACGAGCCATTCCAGCATTGGTAGTGGTAATGATGCTGATTCCAAGAAAAAGAAAAAGAAAAACTGGGTAAGCCATGGGCATCCATCTCATTCAAAAGCTTATTAGTGCACAGTGAGTCAGGTTTGTTTTCTTTCGAGCTTTAGAAATCTGTAGCAGTTTACAAAGGGTCTCTTTCAAGTGACCGGCCCCCAGAAGGCAGTACTCATCACCAGAATTAGGGTGGCATGGTGCTGAGAAGCAGAGCTCTCAGTCAGGACTAGTCTTGGGTCTGAATTCCCACTCTGCCACTTAGTACTTGGACCATAGGCAGGCAACTTCACTTTTTGAGGGGCCTACGTTTTCTCGTCTACAAAAATAGGATGATTAATACCCACTTTATAAAGTTGTTGTAAGGAAAACTGAGATGACATCTGCCAATAAATGACAGGGCAGGGGTTCACTGTGGAGATGAGGGAGAAAAGAAGATGGTGGTGTGGTAGTGATACTGATGGCGGGGATGGAGGCAGAGGAGAAGAAATGAATTGTTAAGAAAGGGAAAGAAGAAATCTTGAAAACCTCCCCACCTCTCACTTCAGCTGGGCATAGTGTGAATAAAGCTTCACCTCCTCAAAAATCAACTACATTAGTGTCTGCTTTCTGGTTTTGTTTTGTTTTGGTTTTGGTTTTACAAGAGAATAAAGCAGAAATAGAGAAATGCACTTTCCCAGAACAATGCTTTACATGTGCTAGAGATAGAATTTATGATAATACTAAGCAATTGCTAAAAAACTGAGGGGAAGATGCTATCACAGCAAAATGTTTTAAAACCATGCAGTAAAGGATTTCTTTTAATACCATGAAACAAAGGTAGTTTCTTCAATGAGTATAACTACTGATGAAATCCAAAACATAACTATGAAAGGATTTTGCTGGAGTGCCTACTATAAATAATGAAAGAAATATCTTTTTTGTTTTAAAAAATGTTTATACAGGTAATATTTTAAAATACTGATCAGCCTTCATTCCCTTGATTTGTAATTCCACACTCTTTCATGTTTCTGCAAGGTGAACTCTAGAGGAAGTGAGGTGAATATAAACCGTGGACAATTTGGCATGCATCTATAAAAAATACCCTACCTTGGCATGAATGCTATTCATTTTGGCAGTAGGCTTTTTATACCTTTTAAAAACAGATTACCTTGTATGTCTTTTCTTTGTGTCTTTTCATTTTATTCTCAAATTTTAAAGAGAAGAGGTAAAAACCACTTTCTGAATAGAACTGTAGGGGATACCAATTCTGGTTTTGAATAGCACGGGAATTGAAAATTTGAATAGAAAATCACAATTAATGAAGTGTTAGGTGAATTTGATTTCATTTTGCTTTTTAAGTTTATACTGTCAGCAGGACATGACTTGACTGTAGCGCTAAAGTGGCCATTTAAAACAAATTGCCTTGAAGAGAGAAGCATTGGGAATGGAGATCCCTTCAAGGTACTTAGTTTTAAATGAGTGCTCTGACAGCCGTGCCCTTGACCCTGCACTATTTCAAAGCCTTCCATGTTTGCGCTGCGCTGGATTAATATAAGAATAAAACAAAACACAAAATGCGGTATCGTTTTTTTCTAGAGATACCGTGCTGCACCTGTTAATACTCTGCTTGTACATACTGACCCCAGGCAGTGGCTAGGATGGCACCTGCAAACTAACGCCCCAAAGCCAAATTCTCCACGTGCACACAGACAAGAGAGGTAATTCCTGTCCTCTTTTCAGCTGAGAAGCTCATTCAAACAAGCCTTTGGGAAGAAAAAGTCCACCAAGCCTCCTTCCTCACATTCGGACATCGAAGAGCTTACTGACTCATCCCTCCCAGCATCTCCGAAAGTGCCCCATAATGCGGGGGACTGTGGGTCCGCATCCATGAAGCCGTCACAGTCAGCCTCGGCGTAAGTCACTCCCTCCGCAGGATGCTGAAGTCTTTTTAAAGAACAACTGCAGGCCAAGCCCCTGTTTGCGTTGTAAATGCAGTCAGACAACACCATCTGTGCCGGTCGTTTTCGGATCTTCCTTAGAACTGTAGGCAGCTCTGGTTTGTCCTTCCTTTTTCACATATGAGAGTTGGAGTGCTTTGCGATCTCATGCTCCACTCTTCTGAGTCATCAGTCTCACTTCTTTTCACTGGCCTTTGTCCATGTCTCTGTCTCACTGTGCGTTCCATGCAGGTCACCCCTTGTCTGGCCACCAAAGAAACGGCAAAATGGCCCTGTGATCTACAAGCATAGATCCCGGTAAAATGGCGTGTGATGCATGCAACTTGCCAAGATGCCGGTTCTAACCTCAGCCGTGTTTGCCTTTGCTCTCTCTAAAATCCCTCGCATGTATTTCAACGATGAAAACCTCCTCTGTCTTCCTGGTTTTGAAGTCCAGCTTGTTTTCCTAAAACCAAGCTGTAATCCATTTGCCTTTAATTCCATTAGATAGCGTAGCATTTGTATAGTAGCTCACCATTCGATGTTACAAGTGTGAATGAAACCTTGAGAACGTACAACATGTGCTCTGATGAGGTGATTCTCTGTTTTATATACTATTTAAATCAAATTTCCTTGGATGCCCATGACAATGACTAGCACAGAACTGTCATGTAGGACAGAGCCACTAATAGGACTATTTAAGATGCTTGTGTATCCCAAATAATTTCATCACTTCCATAGGCAGGAGGAACCTAGCACTATCATTTTGTAATCAACAACACAGTCCTCATATTTTAGATGGGAAAGATACTAGTTCATAAAAAACAAGTTTTCATGCCTTATTTCCTGCAAAATTACCTACGAGACAACAATAAGAACAAAATAATAAGGAAGTAATGTATATGAACTTCAAGCAGCCCCAACTGGCCCCTTGTATGGGTTGAAACCTGTGATTTAGCTTCATTAGCTTTGATCTGCTAAATCAGCTGAGCTGACCAGGAGGATTATATAACATTCATCCATTATTTAGATGTCCGAAACTAATCTCCCTGATTTATTTTCTACAATATTTATATTGAATTTTCATGGTAACTAGAAGACAGTGTGGTGGCAAAAATTGTTATACTTTGCACAGTTTTCCAAAAAAAAAAGAAGAAAAAGAAAAAGAAATCAGCGTTTTAAGAACATAACTGCTTTAAAAAAATATTTTATAAGTTACGGATAGAGATTTAAGTCCCTTGAAAAATGACAGAATGAGATGGTGTATTGCTATGCAACCCCGTGAATATCAGCCACAAAAATATGTTGAAGATCACTTGGTATTGAGTAATAAGGGATTGTTTTTAAACTTCAGCAAAATAGGAAGAAAGGATTAAAGGAAAAAGACAGCTCCTGTTTCCAGTTTTGAACCTGGGAATGTATTACTGTTTGTAAAATTCTTTCTCCTTCTCTTTAGGTTTTGCCGGCAGCACAGAACCTTTGTAGCTGCTGGATAATATTGCAGTTCAGCCTGAAAAGAAGCATTGCTTTTCCTGATCCTCTGGCTTCCCTCCTGACAGCTGACTTTGTGTTTGTTTCCTTCTTCAGGATCTGTGAATGCACGGAGGCTGAGGCAGAGATAATTCTGCAGCTGAAGAGCGAGCTCAGAGAAAAGGAGTTAAAATTAACAGATATTCGACTGGAGGCCCTCAGCTCTGCTCATCACCTTGACCAGATCCGGGAAGCCATGAACCGGATGCAGGTCAGTGCTGACCACCTTCCAGGAGCAAAGAGGAGAGAGGAAAAATACTATCTCGTTGCCACTCTTGGTTATTATAAAAATGAATTTCCCTTTGAAACCCACTGTGGAAACATGCTCCGTTTATTCAAACTTTGCACCTCATCTCCTAACACTGAATGGGGCGTTTTGTCAAAGCCAGGGTGGGAAGTGAGAGTACCTACCTCCTGGCTGGGTGTGCTCAAGGGCCATTGAAGACACTTGTGCCAGTGACCGGATTCACTTGAGAGCTGAGTTTGTCAAGAAACTACGACAAACCTTGTGTCTTCACTTTCCCATGATTTACCTTTGTGTTGGCTTTTTTCCCTTTTTTTGAAATCTGACTTTCAGTTCCCTTTTCCTATTTTCTATTGAGGAAAAAAAAAGTAATGAGGAAACTACAGAAATTTAACACAGACTTTCTAAATATGAAAATATAAGTGATGTAGAATGCCATCTGTAGAAGTAAAGCTTTTGTATTTGGGGAAGCATCTGAAGGCTAATTTCAGAACCAGTCTGTGCTCAGACTAAGTTTTCATTTTATTATTGTAAACCGGTAATCGGTGGGTATTGCAGAGGACTGAAATAAGAAAAGCTCATTGCTGAGCAGATTTATCTGCCATTGTGTATATTCACCAAAAGATCTTTGCGGTTTTTAGGAGCCTAGTGCCCCCATTTTGAAGGAACAGGAACTTTTTCAGATGTTAGCTGGTGTTTTGAAGTAATTTTAAATCACTTTATTTGTATTGTTTCTGTTTGACTCTGGTTTTCAACTCGCCATGAGTTCAGGGTATTATTACAAATGGCATTATTTACCTGTAAGATTTTAACAGTATGTTTAAAATGAGAAATTTTGGGGCGGATGGGTGTCTCAAGTCAGTTAAGTGTCTGCCTTTTGGCTCAGGTCATGATTCCAGGGTCCTGGGATTGAGCCCTGAGTCAGGCTCCCTGCTCAGTGGGGAGCCTGCTTCTCCCTCTCCCTCTGCCTGCCAGTCCCCCTGCTTATGCATGCTCTCTGTCTCTCTCTGTCAAATAAATAAATAAAATCTTAAAATAAAACAAGAAATTTTATGAATGCTTTAAATATTACTGTTCTTGATTCAAATGGGACCAAGTCCTAGAAGATTCCTCAAATGTATGGTATATTCAAAAAATACTTAAATTCTAATGGTTAGTGCACCTATATTTGTGAATATACGATTATATGTATATAAGAAAGAGTAGGTTAACTTTCCTTCTGTAGAGGAAATCCTGTTTTCATAATTTATATTTGTTTACTTAACATATCACCACATGCTTTATTTAATAAAACAAATAATTGACCCTGATAAAAGCGTTCGTACAATTTTCTCACTCAAACTCACTGGATTTTTTTTTCCCTCCATGTTTCCCATCTTCACAACAGAATGAAATTGAAATACTGAAGGCGGAAAATGACCAGTTGAAGGCAGAAACTGGTAACACAGCCAAACCCGCTCGCCCGCCCTCAGAATCCTCAAGTAGCACGTCCTCCTCATCTTCACGGCAGTCACTGGGCCTTTCCCTGAACAATTTGAACATCACAGAGTCTGTTACCTCAGGTAACTTTGTGCACCCACCTGCCTGAATAAAAAAATCATGACTGTGACTAAGTGAGGGGGGACGGGGCTGGAATTTGGGGAATCTCACCCACCACTCTTCTCACCTTACCCTCGTAAGAATGTGAGCTCCCTTAATTCTTGGAAATAGCCCCATTTCTTGTACTTTGTTATAACTTTAAAAGAACATTCTCTGTGAAAGAGTGAAAGACCTAAGAGATCATGGTTTTCATATAATTTAAAAAAATTACTTGTGCTTTAGAAGTACCTCCTTAATGATTACAAACACCATAAAGAAACAATGTTCTCAATGGTGAGCATTAGTACTCATGAATACAATACTAGTAATGCCGTGCAATTTTATGGTGTTTTAACGTATGAAGCCCATTGACAAGTGTATCAGGACCTCTCTGTAAATTTGACCAGATGATCTTGCATGATGTTGCACAGAGAAAACATAATAGTACTATATCACCCAGGGCCCGGTTCTCTTAAAGTTTCAACAAACGAAAAGAACTCCCTGGACTCTGTTACTGTGTTCAAGGGTACTTATTATGGGACAAGGGTACAGTTTTATTTCATTGCAAATAGAATCATCTGACATAATGTTGTCTTAGTACATGACAAACTCTTCAGTTAAAAAGTGTAACACTCCTATGGCCCTGAATCATTTTATGTATAGAAGATTGAGTTTAGGAGAGATTTACGTGAAGATGTATGGTAATTGCAAAGCACAGCCACCAGATGACGCTTGGAAACCAATGATATACGTGTTCCTGGGTGGCCATAGATTCTATTATACAACTATGTAGTTCTTCCAGGCTTGCTTTAAATTACACAAATATAGAAGCAGACGAGGAAGAGAAACAGAGACACAGCATGCTGATATTGATGGAATTGTTAATAAATCACATCTCTTCTACAAAGTCAGAATTTTAATAATTCTACTGTTCTATCTGCCCCTCATAGTGTAAAATGAATGGCTCAAATGTATAACTTGCTTTCTTAGAAAAGACAGGTGAGGACTAAAAAGGCAAGAAGGAACTCCTTGAAATTCAGGAAAACATTTGGCAGATTTTCGGGGAGGGAAATGAATTCTGAGAATAAGTTTCAAGTAAAATAAATATCCATAGCCAAGAAGAAGCAGAGAGATGTCATAATTAAATGAACTTATAAATCACATGGTAAATTAGAACTATGGGGCTGTGATAGTAACTTGGATGTGTAAATTGTCCATAAGGTGTTATCACCCAAGCTCTTTAAAAGATGCTAAAAAAGGAAAAACCAAAAATTTTAAATGTATAGATTCTGGTTGCCCTGAGCAATATCCTACATGGTGGCTTGTCGGTGATGAACCTAATGGAGAAGAGAACCAGGGTCCATAGCCAAAGGCGGTCAGCGACTCTCTTGTCCTGGCTTGACTCTAAGGAAAGACAGGGGCCTGGACCTTACAGGACAGCGTCATGGGAGTATTTCTCTGCTTGTTACATGATTTTGTTTTATCTCATTGAAATATAATAAGGTTTAAAGGAGGCATAGTTAATACCAAAGATAGCTTAGAAACAGAAGCCAAATAAAAATAAAACTAAAATTCATGTCCAGGAAAGACTAAAATTCATAAATATAATATAAATTAAATAAATCAAATATAGTTTCTGTATTCATAAGACTGAGAATATTGATGTCCCTGATTCAGAATTTGGGGCACATTTTTTGGGGGGGTTTCAAAATTGTACCTTTTATTACTCATTTTACTATTTATTTTTAGTTCATTATTATTTTAGTTCCCTAATTATTTCTCATTAGTGATAATTGTATCTGAACTAACAAAAGATTAAATCACATGACTAGGATACTGTTTTCACTGCCTTCACAGTTGTTTACTGGGTTCAAAATTAGAAATCAGAAGTGCCTTTACATTGGGTTTTTTTAGTAAAAAAAAAACTTTATAGGGTTCATGATTAATTTTTTAAGAAAGGTGAGGAGTAGGCAGGAGAGTGGATAATTGACAAATGTTTGGTTCCTGAAATATAACTGCATATTCCATAGATCCAGTAAAGACGGAAATTTGAAAAGCCTTCATTTTTTTCGTCAGAATTTCACTTGATTATAACCAGAATGGCAGATCTTTTTATTCTTCCTTCAAAATATTGACAGAGGACCATAACTTATTTTCTGTAAAACAACAAACAAAAAACCAAAACCAACCCCCACACAGAAAACCTTTACCTCAAATTTGTTGTTTTCTGCTTTTTCTTGGAGTTGTTTCTTCAGGTGATCATCTTATCAATCAATATATTGGGAACAGGAGTAGACACAGAGCGAGTCATGTTGTGCTCTTCCTCCCACTGTGAAGAGAAGGAGTTAAAATAAGCACATAGAGATAGGGAATGATGGTTAGAACAGCTGACCTTATTAAACACTGAGGATAAAGTGCTGTAAAAGCATTATCTCTGATAGTCTCAGTAACCCTATGAAGTAGGTGCTGTGTGAGCCCCATTTTACAGATGAGGAAACCAAGACTGAGGAAAGAGACAATAATAATTTGTTCAAGATCATGTGACTAGTAGGAGGCAGAGCTAATATTTGAACCCAGGTCTGTATGAATCCAGTGCCTAACCTTTTCACTACTATATTTATTTTGCTTTAAGTAACCACATATGAGAATTTTATGGAGAGTCATACATTTGTTTATTGGTAAATATTTACTTCGCTGCTCTTGGGAGAAATTCCATATTTTAAGCATAGTTTTTTTTAAAGTAAGCATAACATGAAATGAATAACAGGTTCTAAAGCAAACCTGAACAGAGAAGTAGATCAGAAATCAGACTAAATATCTTGCTGTGGAGAACTAGGCCGCTCACGGTCTGGCCCTTGTCCACCTCAGCATCATTTCATACTACTCTTCCCTGTCCCCAACTTGATCTCCACACCCCTGCCACCCAGGGCATTTGTCTGAGGCTTGAACACACCCAGCTCTTTCATCAAGGCTTTTGCATCTGTTCTTGTTTTCTGGACCTCTTTTCCTAGGTCTTTACTTGCTGATCTTATCTTCAAACAGTGCTTCCTCAAGGAAGCCTTCCAGGATGATCCATGTAGAGCCACCTCCCTTTGGTTACTGTTTCCCTGCTTCATGCCCATTATTTCTTGCACTTAACATGTTCTAAAATTACCCTGTTGAAAATGTTTCCTCCAAAAGAGCAAAAAATTCATTTTGCTTCTCAGCATTTATTCCTAATGCCCAGCACAGTTCCTGGTATCGTTTAGGTTTAATAAATATTTTTGAATATTTATAGACATTTAGGACTAATTGAGCAAAATACTAAAGAGATAATTTGGTCACAGCCTACCAGAAATTTAGATGTAGTCAGTCAATGGTAAGCTACTCTAAACTTCTAAGAAAAAGGGTAAGAGGATTAAATGACACTTAACAAAGAGTTTTATTTTTGACTGAGATAAGCAATAAGGTGAGAGGTTGTGAGCATATCGATCTGGTAAAATTAAATTTCTAGTACGAAGATTATCTTTGATGACTTAAAAATTTCTAGCAAAAATTCCATATTCCTCAAATTCTCTTGATTTTTGATTATTATGGTCTTAAGGGCACGTTTTTTATTCCTTTCTTTGTGAAATTTTATTCCTTAATTACTAAGACAATAGGATCATTCCATTTTTAGAAGCTATTTGATTAAATTATCATTTCTCTGATAGTAAATTCACAGCCCTTATCTCTATAAATTTATAGTCAGAGCAATTGAGGTCCTCTGTCACCAGACACATGTACTCTTTAGCATGTAACTGAGTTCATATTAACCATGGCTGTATAATAACATTATTGTCAAAGGAAAACATATATGTGGGATATTTGATGTTAATAATTATCCAAATGGATATTAATCTCATAAAGATATTTTGAAAATCAATCTTTAATTCCATTTAAAGGCTGGTTCTTTGAAGCTTAGCTAGCTTTATCATGCTTCTGTAAGTCTTAGCTGATTACTAGAAATACTATTTAGGTTTTAAAACTATAAGCATGAAGGTTACAGGAGAGTGATAGTTAGTGTACTTCTGTAGGGAAGTATAATGCTATGGTTGAAATTCAAGAACAGTACCTAATAATTATAGATATAAGGTAAGCAGTAATATAGTGAATATGTGTCAAATGCTTGAAAATAATTTCAGTTGACAACCAATCGCATCACCTTAGCATTTGTAAATTACATGGGTATTGAGCTTGGATATTTTAGGTTGGATAGAAAAATCAAATTGCTTTTCAGTTTGTCACAGTTACAATGGTAACTGAATATTACTCAGGTATTCCTCAGAGCTGGGTATAATAGAAAACGAAATCTTTTATTTCCTCCTCTGAAGGCAATGGCCCACTATGTGGGTTAAGATCTTTGGAGGCAGAAATAAATTCTTAGACTGAACCTTCAGTCCAGCCACACTAATTCATCTTCTTGAAAGCTGAGATTTTTCAAACCAGTTAGGCTAGAATGGGAAACAAAAAGGCCAAATATTCCCACTGAAAGATATAAAACTCTGAGGGAGAAAACAATGAAAATAAACAATTCCAAGCTAATGTGACTCTATTATGGTGTGAAAATTTGGTAGATATTTTGCTAGATGATGCTGGTGATGCAACTGGACACAAAGATGGCCGCAGTGTGAAAATTATCGTCTCCATAAGCAAGGGCTATGGCCGAGCAAAGGTATGTTCTTAATCTTAAATTCTTTATTACTAAAGCATGAGCATGACCATGAATCAAATGTATTTTATATTTGAGTATTTGTCCTGGTAAAGATACTATCAACAGCGTGTGTCTTGGCATTGGCTTAATATGTTATAAAAGCATGAAAGTTAGGGACTCAAAAGAAATGACACCATCATAAAAGTAGAAATGTGTCTCAGTACATCACCTTCATACACTGGTGACCATATTGGTTGAAACCATTCTCATTTCTATAACTTCAAGAAAGTAACATTGCTTTCTTTGACATCAACATCTTGTCTAACATTCCTTTGGTGTCACCTATAAAATACAGATGATATTTATGATATGTAGTAACGTGTTACCAGAGCTGTCAATATAGTCATTGTACAAAGAGGAGACTATAAGCTATATGAATATTCTAGACAATGGAAAGATATATTTACTGAACTTAGTATGACAATTCCATTGATGCCACATGTATGTATCATTTTTAAGCAAAGTCTAAGCTAAGGAAAGTATTTTAGCTTTTCTGGAATCAAATTTTGTTATTAAATCGTGACTCAAGTACTTTTTTAAAACTAAAAATATTATTTCGGGCTGAATTTGTAGTTGAATGGCCAAGAATACAAATTTATAAGTCTCTGAATTTTTTCCTATCAAACAGAAAAACAAAAAACTCCTTTGGAATTTTAAAATAATTGAAGTATCAAAGTTTAAAAAGTAAGATAGCACTTGTTAATTTTTACACTGAGCAAAGATTCAAAGAATTCCAGTGCCATAAACTTTCTGCTTGAGCTGCAGATTTATGCCAGGTTTTCCCAAGTGGGTCTTCATGCAAAAGACTATAATCTCAGTGAAGCTTAAACTAGTTCTAATTTAAAAGCAGCTACTTACAAAGCATAGTGTGAGCATTCATTTTGACTGGGTTACAATAATACTGGGAAACAAGTTTTCTTTTCAAAAATAATTCTAAAAAGCAATGTTTTTGAATATTGAAAGTAGTCGTCTTAGTCTTCTTGAGCTTCCATAACAAAATACCATGGATTGGGTGGCTCAAACATCAAAAATGTATTTTATCACCATTGTGAAGTCCAAGATCAAGGTGGTGAATGATTTGGTTCCTGGTGAAGAGTCTCTCATTGTATTGCAGATAGCTACCTTCTTGATATGTCTTCACATGTCCTTTCCAAAGTGTGTGTACTTGGAGAGAGAGATAGATGGATGTCTTTCTCTCCTCCCTGACTTGTAAGTCACTAATCCCAACATGAGAGCCCCATTCCACTGACCTACTCTGATTTTCTCCTAAAGTCTCCATTTCCAAAAATCGCATTGAGGATTATAGCTCTAACATATGAATTTTGGGGAGACATAAACATTCAGTCCATAAGAGTAATTAAAAAAAACCACAGTGGTTTGCCGTGAATGTCTTAACTCTTTCTGGAAAAGGTATTGGATTCTAACTTGGATTATATCTAAATGATGATAATAATCATTTACCCTTATAGAGGTAAAAGTTACAGATGAAAAAATCAAGGCTCTGAGGTAGCTAAGTGACTTACCTAAAGTCACATTTCTTTAACTAAGTGGTAGAATTAGGTAGGTAATTCTGTGTTATAGAATCCATATCTCCTAATATCTGACTCAGGAATTATTCTAACACCTCTTAAGGATGAATGCAGTTGGCGACAAGAATCGGGATTGTAATGTATCAGCTAGCTAATAATATGTACTGGCGTCATGCTCACTATTTTGCATGACCATTTCCAGGCATCGTAAAAAAGGCCCCACTTAGACTATAAGTCTTGAATTGTTTATTTGTCCAATGTATGTAGAAAGTCTTCAAATTCCCATCCTACAAAAAGATAATAATGAATTTGGGACCATTATTTGTATTGAAAAGGGATTCTTTGCTTGACAAAGTGAGTCCTGAGAAAAACGATTTTTAGACTTAGCAAAGATAGGGTCAAAAATGAGTAAGATGAAGTAATAGGGCTCATATAAAATAGTTCTCTTCCATCTCTGTCACCATTTCCCTTCTACCAAGCTGCTTCTCTTTCAGAATGCACCCATTGCTTTAAAGCAGAAGACTATTTTTCCTACTACCAAACAGGTCATGAATCAGTTTTCCATACCATTCCATGTCATCTCATCTCTTTTTTTCTTGTTGTTGCTATTGATGTTACTTCATCTATTTGTTTAGTTTGTTGAGATATGTTTTATTTTATATAATATACTATATGTATCTGTTACAATAAAACTCATAGGCTAAATAAACATTTTAGTCTTAATTATCAGTACATTAATATGTTTTAGTAGAAAATGTAGTAATAAAACAAGACACATAACTGAGTTTTAGCATGTTTTATTTTATTCTTATTTAGGATCAGAAGTCTCAGGCATATTTGATAGGATCCATTGGTGTTAGTGGAAAAACCAAGTGGGATGTCTTAGATGGTGTAATTAGACGTCTCTTTAAGGTAAGTTGTGCAAGATATCTTGATATTAATTTTTGAATATGTTTTACTTTAGATGCTTTCCTTAGCTTTAATAATGTAGACATATCTGCTTTTCCTCACCTCCATTTCAAGTAGTAAGGAAAGCTTTCTATCTTTGTGCTGTGTGATATTAAAAATTCTTTTATTACCCATTCCGAAATTCTTGACAGCTAGCTTCATAGCCCCATGAGCTTTGTATTTGTTGTAAATGAGTTAAATCTCTGTTTTGACTTCCTTTTTGTATGTATCATTTTAGGAATATGTGTTCCGAATTGATACATCCACTAGCCTCGGTCTGAGCTCTGACTGCATTGCTAGCTACTGTATAGGAGATTTAATTAGATCCCATAGCCTAGAAGTGCCTGAACTGCTGCCTTGTGGATACCTTGTTGGAGATAATAACATCATTACTGTGAACCTGAAAGGTAAAAACAAAAACAAAAAGAAAAACAGAACTGTATTTTTTTAACCAACATTCATTTTTTTCTTCCTCCCTCCCTTCCTTCTTTTCTCCCTCCCTCCCTTCCTTCCTTCCTTCCTCTTTCTCTTTCTTTTTAATTTCACTTCAAATTTTCATATTTGAAAACTGTGTTAACTGCATTGATAGTTTTAGTATGAAATGGGACATATTTATTTTTAAACACTAAAATCTTACTAAAAACACTAAAATTCAAGTAAGTGAAATTCTTTGACTTCTGGGATGTGAAACTTGGAATGTAATTTTGAAGATTCTCTAAGACTTAAGAAAAGGAATGTGATTTAGGGAATTTCAAATTTCTAGGTTTTCCCCTTTATGATCTTTCATTTGGGGAGGACACAAAGAATTCCTTACCTATCCCAAAGTAATATATTCATCACTCTACTTTGATTTGTGTACTCACTGGGGATAGAGAATAGATGTTAAGAATTGGGGCTAAGAAATTCTGTTTGCTTTGGATGATGTGATTAATTATAGGCAAATGGAATATCTAAAGTATACTTTTCTCCATAATTCTTTGTTCATATATGTTAAAGAGCCAGACACATCTATATAAACTGGATTAATAAGGAATTTGCCAACATTTGATTTTGTGATTAAGGTGCTTGGGTTAGCAAAAGGGGATACTGTTGCTTTGCTTCTTAATTCCTTGCCAAATATCACAATTCATATTCTTCAAAAGCTTAAGTGGTTGTACAGCTGGTTTGTCATGAGAGATAGAAGAGAACTAAGAGAAGTAGAAAATAGGAAGAAAAAGGGAAGAACACACACATATATTTTAATATTTACATTTACTCTTAACATTTACTCTACCACCTTCAAAGGGAAGGAAGATTTTATAATAGAATTTATAGTAATTCTTCCACTTCTCTCTGGAAATGTAAGTGGGAAACCTGACAATGGAGGGAAGCCTGAACAAAAGGAAAGAGCTTACTTTCATTTGGGTGTTCACTCTGCCTTATTAGTAATGCTTTTCTTATCTTAAAATGGTAACACGTGGTTGTGAGAAATATCAAGGAAAGCATTTTTTTTTAGATTTTATTTATTTATTCATGACAGACAGAGAGAGAAGGGGGCAGAGGGAGAAACAGTCTCCTCACTGAGTAGGGATCCTGATGCGGGCCTTGATCCCAGGACCCCAGAATCACGACCTGAGCTGAAGGCAGACGCCATCTGAGTGGCAGACACCATCTGAGCCACCCAGGCACCCTCAAGGAATGCATTTTACAAGGCCTGCATTCCTAATGACTAATAAAACTCTGTTGTCGGTTAACACTATATTTTAAATTCCATCTTCTGTAGAACAATAAGGCATTCTCTTTCCTTTGTTTCTTCCTTCAGGGGTAGAAGAAAACAGTTTGGACAGTTTTGTTTTTGATACACTGATTCCTAAACCAATTACCCAAAGGTACTTTAACTTGTTGATGGAGCATCACAGAATTATACTCTCAGGACCAAGTGGTACTGGAAAGACCTATTTAGCAAACAAACTTGCTGAATATGTAATAACCAAATCTGGGAGGAAAAAAACAGAGGATGCAATTGCCACTTTTAATGTGGACCACAAGTCAAGTAAGGTAAGTCACAAATTCCTAAGAGAATTGTTGCTATTTATCTGTAAGTGTTTTAAGCAATTAAGCTATAAGATTTTGTGAAACCCATTTTGAACATGGAAACATATCATCTCTTTGACTAAAACTAAAATCTAGTGGATGACTTAACCCTGTTTCATGAATTTAACCAAGACTGTTATTCAGTAACATTCAGTTATCAGGTACTTCTCAAGCATTGGGAACATACGGAAGAAAATGACAAGTCTCTCTTGCCTGATTTCTCTTAAGCATCCATTTGGGAAGCGTTAGAGTAGAAAGAGATACATGCAGAGTTCTTTAGAAGCAAAAGGGGAAAATATCATTCTTCCTGGAAGAATCAGAGCTGTATGAAAAAGTCAGTACTTGACCTGGGTATTAATAAATAGGTGGGAATTAACTGGGGTGTTATAGCAATGAGGATGTGGGTATGATTAGAATAGTCTAGGCAGAAATTCTGGGAGTAGCAATTTGCTTACATTTTATTTCTATAGGATTTCTACTTAGGAACCTTAGGAAATTGAACCATATTTCATTTCGCCATCAACTGAGGTCTAATGTACCATAATAATCAGCTTGAGCACTCTCAGCTATTAAATAGGCACGAGGGGGCTATAAAACCTAGCCAGTACTTTCATATATTATAAGTAAAATAAAGAATCCTAAAAAGAAAATAGTTGATACCTAACATATTCCTAATGCTAGAATATTTTGCCTGTAAGTACTCATTACATTCTCAATCAATTCAACATAAGCTTCTCTTAGGAAACTTCGTTTGTTATGGGCGCTACCTTGATGGAATCCACATGACACTGGGTCATGTTATTTTTCCAAAAATAATCTGGTTAGATGATCTAAACTGATCCAGTCTCTCAGAAACTTCAGGCCTACAAATTTTCAGAAAAAATGCAAGTCACAGAATTTGGATTGGATTCTTGAAATAAACCAGACATATAGTTTCATGAACAGAACATTTCTTAATGTTATGAAGAATATGCCAAAAAACTGGACAACCTAAGAGAAATGGAAAAGCTTTTAGAAATATACAACTTACCATGACTGAATCAGGAAGAAATAGAAAATCTGAATAGACCAATTACTTGTAAGGAGATTGAACCAGTAACCAAAAATCTCCCAAAGAAGAAAAACTCAGGACCAGATAGCTTCACTGGTGAATATTGTCAAACATTTAAAGAAGAATTATCACCAATCCTTCTCAAACTCTCCCAAAAATTTGAAGATGAGGGGACAATCCAAAACTTATGAGGCCAGCATCATCCTGATACCAGAACTAGAAAATGATACTGCTAGGAAAGAAAACTATAGGCAATATCCTTGATGAGCATGGATGTAAAGTTTTCAATAAAAATACAGCAAATCAAATTCAGCAGCACATTAAAAGGATCATTCACCATGGTCAAGTGGGATATATCCGTAGGGTACAAAGATAATTTAACATACAGAAATTAATCAATGTGATATAGCATATAGAATGAAAACAAATCACACGGTCATCTCAATAGATGCAGAGACAGCATTTGATGAAGTACATCCTTCATGATAAAAACTCTTTTAACAAGTTAGGTATAGAAGGAACACATCTTAACAAAGGCAATATATGACAAGCCCACAGCTAACATCATAGTGGCAAAAGTTGGTAGCTTTTCCTTTTAGGTCAGGAACAAGACAAAGATGCCGACTCTCATCATTTCTATTCAGTATAGTACGAGAAGTCCTAGCTAGAACAATCAGGAAAAGAAGAAGAAGGAGAAGGAGAAGGAGCAGAAGGAGGGGAAGTGGGAGGGGGGTGAAGAAAAGGTTTCAGAATTGAAAAGGAAGAAGTAAAATTGGCTCTATATGCAGATGACATGATTTTATATATAGAAAATCCTAAAGACTCCACCCAAAAAAAAAAAAAACCCACAACTGTTAGATTTAATTAATGAATTTAGTAAGGTGCAGGATATAAAATTAACAAACAGAAATCAGTGTGTTTTTATACACTAACAATGGATTTTTTGAAAAAGAAATAAAGAAGTTGATCTTACTTATAATAGCATCAAAAACAAAATACTTATAAATTTTAACTAAAAAGGTAGAAGATCTCTACACTGAGAACTACAATACGCTGACTAAAGAAATGGAAGAAGACACAAATAAATGGATAGGCATCTCATGTTCATGGGTTGGAAGAACTAATATTATTAAAATGTCAATACTAGCAAAAGCTACCTATAGATTCAATGCAATCCCTATCAAGATTCCAACGGCATTTCTTACAGAAGTAAAAAAAAAAAAAACAAAAAAAAACAAAAAAACCAAACTCTCATAAAATATATATGGAACCACGAAAGACTCTGAATAGCCAAAGAAATCTTGAGAAAGAAGAACAAACAGGAGACATCAAGCTTCCTAATTTCAGCTATACTATAAAAGTACAGTCATCAAAATAGTATGGCATTGGCATGACAATAGACACAGAAATGGTAGGCACAATGAAACAGAATCAAAAGCCTGGAAATAAACCAAAGCCTATACCATCAACTAATATTGAACAAAGGAGCCAAGAATACTCAATGGAGTCTTCAGTAAATGATGCTGGGATAATTGGATATTCACATGCAAAATAATAAAACTGTATACATATTTATGTTACTCACAAAAATTAACTTGCAGTAGATTAAATACTTAAGTATAAGACCTGAAACCATTACATTCCTAGAAGAAAAGATAGAAATAAAGTTCCTTGACATGGGTCTTGGTAACGATTTTTCGGATATGACACCTAAAGTACAAGCAACAAAATAAAAAATAAACAAGTGGGAATTCATCAAACTTCCACACAGCAAAAGAAACCATCAACAAAGTGAAAAGACAACTTACAGAATTGGAGAAAATATTTGCAAACCATTTATATCTGTGAAGGGGTTAATATCCAAAATATAGAAAAAACTCATGCCACTCAATAGTAAGAAAACATATGACCCAATTAAAAATGAACAAGGGACCTGAACAGACATTCTCCAAAGAAGATGTGCAAAAGGTCAACAGACACAGGAAAAGATGCTCAACATCACTAGTCATGAGGGGAATGCAAATTAAAACAATGATGAGCTATCACCTCATGCCTATTAGAATGGCCATCATCAAAAAAGACAGGAGATAGCAAAAGCTGGTATGAATGTAGGGAAAAGGGGACCCTTGTACACTGTTGGTGGGATTGCTAATTGATATAGTCACTATGGAAAACAGTGTGAAGGATCCTCAAAAACTGAAAATAGTACTGTCATGTAATCTAGCTGTTCCACTTCTGGGAATGTGTCCAAAGAAAACACTAACTCAAAAAACTTTTGCACCCCCCCCATATTCATAGAAGCATTATTTACAATAGCTAAGATAGGAAATAAGTTACGTGTACCTGGATAAAGAAATTGGTATATATATATATTTATATATATATATATACATACACATATGCATATATATGTATATGTATACACACACAATGGAATATTATCCAGCCATAAAAAATGAGGAAATCCTACCACTTGCTACAAAATGGACGGACTTTGAAGGCATTATGCTAAGCAAAATAAGTCCAAGAAAGACAAATAGTGTGTGATCTCACTTATATATGGAATCTCAAAAAAAAAAAATTACCAGAGGTAGAGGATGGGGGACAAGAATTGTAAGAAAATGGTTAGAAGGTATAAACTTCCAGTTACAGGATAAATAAGTACTCCCGATATAATATTAAAATGATGACAATAGCTAACACTGCTGTATGACGTATAGAAAAGTTGTTAAGGGAGTAAATTCTAAGAGTTCCCTTCACAAGAAAGTTTTTGTCCTTTGCTCTTCTTTATTTTCTTTATTGGATCTATATGAGAAGAAGATGGATGTTAGCTGAACCTATTGTGGTAGTCATCTCACAATATGTGTAAATCGAATCATCATGCTATTCACCTTAAATCTGTGCAGTGATGTATGTCAATTATTTCTCAATAAAAAACGTTCTTAATGGACTAGTTTATTAAAAGTCCCTATCACTGACCAATTGTGGGATCTAAGGCAGATAGATGAATTTCCTGACCTATATAGACACCACCCCCGAACTTTGTTCAGAATTGTCTTATCTGTCCTTTTCAAGGAGAACAATGATGTGCATAAAACATGCTGGGATCTCTTAAAGTTAAATAAATATAGCACATGAATTCCAAATATTTCCTTGGAACTCAGCACCTTTCAAATTGTTGTTGAACCACCCATTCTCATTTCAACAAAATACAGACATGTAACCTGCAGCCAAATATTTGACTTTTCTCTAAGGAGAAATACAAAGAGCATAGTCGTTTGTTTGCTTCAGCCTACATGTTTAATGCCTCCTGCGAATTCTGGGTCTTCTCAGAACTTTATTTAAAAAGCGTTTTTACCACCATTCTTTTTCTTCTCAGCCAGAATAATGAAAGGATTATGTCCCTTAGCCATCCTCATGTGTGTTTTTTGGATTTTCCCCAATGTTGGTATGACTTTAGAAGTGACTTCCTTATGAAGAAACAACTGGTTGGTAAAAGGAGAATAGATTTGTCACAGGAAGCCATGTCATTTTAACAAAGTTGGGGATCACTTAAAATCCAGTTTTGCATCAAGTGGAGTGGTTTGGGTTTCATTAGAATGTAGTTCAACGTGGTATAATAAAACATTTGGTTAATTTACACTGATAAAATTTATACTTATAAAATTACTTACACTTATAAAATTTGCCTCACCCCCAAATCTACTGTTATATTTGGGTTCTTTTTATTTCAGTTAAAAAACTGTTTAGTGTTTGGAGATATTCTTAATAATATTATACAAATCTTTAAAAAAAATTTTGACCAAATATTACCAATGCTCTTATTTTCTTCTTTTCCTAAATAAAATCACTTTTGTCATTAATAGGTTGGCTTAATGTTTGTTATTACAAAAATAATGAAAAATAAAGCCGAGCCAAGAGCATTGGAACAGAATTAATGATGCTAGGAAGCAGTAAATAGGAAAAATCTCTGGACAAATCATGTGGCATTCAGCATCAAGAAAGCACAAAGTACAACTAACAAACATTTATTGTTTCTTTCTGTTGTAAGATATGAATGAGCTGTCAGTAATGCTGGACACAGTAGTTGCTACAGAATTTAGCCAGTTCTTGCCAAATTTTCAGAGAATCCACAGTGGTTTTTGTTTGCTTTGCTTTGCTTATATGTGAGGCGGGGGGGAAAGTGAGAATGGTATAAAGGAATAGGAATGACTAGGTGAGGTTGTCTGAGGGACAGCTGCTCGCGGTGTAGATTTACTAAAGTAAAGTGGGAACGAGGCATGAAATCATAAATCCCGTCCCTAAAAAATGAAGCCGTGTCATGGCTGACGTGCTTTATGCTATGCCATAGATAGCAACAAAAAGACAAATCCAAAAAAGCACTTACTGATTCAAAAAAATCGAGCAATAAAACCATCAAATGAAAAAAAATCTTTTCATGTGTTTGGTACCTCTGCATTTTACATTCTATCCCTCTTCCTGCTCTTGAAGCCCTCCCTTTAGCTGCCAGCTGGAATATTTTGATTGAGAGCAGTACACATAAACAATTACACTTTGTGACATTTGATATAGCGGGCCCAGAAGGCTAGAGATGGATTTAGTAAATAATATATGGCCAGCTGAAAACACTTGGAATGTTAGGTAGGAAAAGATCAGAAAACTGGTCTTGGCAGATTCATTTTTGATGTGTCTAGAGTCAAAACCAGAGAAGGCCACAATCAACAGCTTTTATAGAACTACCAAGTTCTCTTTATATTTTCAGAGTATGGGATTCATCTCATTATCAATGTCCATCTGGTAGATATACCTGTTTTCTTTTGCCTAATTAGATCTTGGACATGAAAATTTTAATGCCAATGCATCAGTACTTCAATCTAAGATTTAACCCCAATTAAGTGAGAGTGGGGATTATAAAGTGATTTCAAAGTGGTATGAGAAAAACTCGTTAAGTTGTATGACAAAATTATTTAACCCCAATTAAGTGAGAGTGGGGATTATAAAGTGATTTCAAAGTGGTATGAGAAAAACTCGTAAGTTATATGACAAAATAAGTGTATGCCTATGTCCACTTGCAACTGGTCCATAGCTTTCATTAGATTCCCAAAGAGGTCTGCTACCCTTCTCCAGATGAGAGAGAATCATAACAGAATTGAGTGGCCCTACTTTTCCAACATCACTCAGTGATGTCTTAATTACCGAGTTCAATGCCCTTTGCTTCTTTTCTCTGTCTCTTTTTTTATAATTATTGCTTATGTATAGCCAATTGCTATAGGTAATCTTCCCTTTCTAGAAATTCCTATAATTTTCATGATTATCATTCTCTGTTTCCTTCTAACCCTCCAGCAAGCCCCTTCTCAGTCTCATCCACTGACTCTTTTTCCTTCACCTACTGGTAAATGAAAATATGACCCAATATTCTGTTTTCTCCCACTTCTGTTCTCACCTGGATGATTCCCCTCATTTCAATTGGTGTTGACTCCAATTGGACACTGTTAGCCATGCCCACTCTCCTGAATAGTAGGCCTTTCCCTTAGCTTACACATATGTTTCTACTAAGAAACTGGGTTAAAAAACCCAGTTTCATCTCTGAAAAAATACCCAATCCATCTTCTTCCATCCATCTCTGCTACCGCCACCCTCCCACCAAAATTAACACTCTCTATCACTTGGATGACAGCAACTGTTTTCTAACTGCTTGATTCACAACTTCTGTTAAATCTTCCTTCTCTCTCTTTCTGATTTATCCCTTCACTTCATGGAAAAGAGAGTATCTTTTCATTATTAAAGTCTGACTGCATTAAATCCTGCAACGTTTTCCATTGTTTTCTGTACTAAGTCAAAATCTTCCCACACCTCTTCTGTCCCCATTGAGTCCCATATTGTCTCTTGGCTTCAACAGTTTTGTTATTCTCTTGACTGGTTTCTCTTCCTCCTCTACAATATACTTACCAGACTTTGAAATCATGATTCTGACTACATTACTCAGAACCCACACAGAACATTCAGTGTTTCTTTGCTGCCAACAAGAAAAGTCCAGTAACCTTTCAAATCATTCCAGGTTGCAAACTCTTCTTTCCAACTTACTTAGCATTATTCATATTCACAAAGCATATACTACTAGTTTCTTTCCTACCACATTTTTTGTGTTTCTGCCTTTGATTATTCTTTTCCCTCCATTTGGAAAGCTCTTCTTCCATTTTTAAGAATCAAAACATTACTTAATCCTAAAAATAAAAGGTTAGTAGAAAATAAATACTATCACCAGAAAGTCTTTCCCAGCAGTACAGGTAAGGTTTACATACTTTGAACAAAATCTTTGGTGTATGCTTTTTTGATACATAATTTTTTCAAAGATTTTATTTATTTGTCAGAGAGAGAGGCAGAGGGAGAGGGAGAAGCAGCCTCCGCTCTGAGGAAGGAGCCCAATGAGGGACTTGATTCCAGGACCCTCAGATAAGCTGAAGGCAGACGCTTACCCACTGAGCCACCCCAGTGTCCCAGATACAGTGTTTTTTTTACTGTGAATTACAGTTTGGTTGTTTTTTTTTAATACACACACACATATACACACACATGTAACCCATTCTTCTGGGCAATAAGCTTCTTGAATGCTTTTCCATTTCTAATTAATCGTTATCTCTTTCATACTTATGTTTCCTTTGATAAATAAATTGCTTTTTCTACTAAAAAAACATGTCATTGGTCCACATTTGTTTATACAGGAAAATTCAAATTTTTCTGCATGGATTCGAAGTCTATTTTCTTTTTCATTGCAACCACCACTACCACGTACAATTTCTCTTGTAAAAGCAGAGCACTTATTTCCCCAAACACATCACACACTCAAACCTCCCAGCTTTCACTCTTTATTATTTGTACTTCAATAGTTTGTCCCCAAGGACCCTGTTCTCTGAACAACAAGTCTGGATTAGGTGCCTCACTTAAGTTTTCCTATGGTGTTTTGTGCATTTCACTTACCACACTGTTTTTGTGATTTACTTATTGACCTGCCTTTCTGCTTATCAATTCTAAATTCCTAGAATGGAGAAATAATCTCTGAATCCTTAGTGTTAAGAGTACCTGGAACATAATAAGTGGTTGCTAAGGTGTTTTGAAAGGATAAATAACTGCATAATTATTATTTGGAATTCTACTCATTATTCAGAATTCATCTCAAATTCCACCTCACTATATAAGTCCATCAGGATCCCCTAGTTGGGATGAATCCTTCTTCCTCGTAAGACCATATCTCCCCTTTTAACCTCTATCATGGGATGCACTGCATTTTGTACATTTATTAGTTATGTATGTACCTATTACCCTCCCAAGCTCCAGCATTTCCTTCTCTAGAAAGCTTTCCTTGAAACGTACCACCTAGGCAAAATCTCCTTCCCTGAGATTCCTAATATAGGAATAGTTCCTAATATACTCATAGTTCCTAATATACTATGACATTGTACTCAAATGATTTGTCATATTTAAATTTCAGTACTTGATATGACCATCTTAAAGCCTACAAGGGAAGTCTTTTTAACACCCATGCCCAGAAAAGCACTTAATTCAGTCATAAATAATGTGGAGCTTACTAACTTGAATGATGATCCATTATTTTTGTAAACTTCAGGGGATTGTCTAGAGCAATGAATGTAGAAGATAGGCAGCGAGAGTTTTATAAATGAATGAATGACTTAACATGGGTAGATTATTGATATAAATTCCATTTTTGTCTTTTAAAATAAATGAAATTCTCCAGACTATTCATTAGCTTAAACATATTTTTCTGTATTCTCTGATTTAGGCTATATTTGTGCAACGTGACTGGCTCAATGTAAGATATGCAGTGCATTAGTTTTCTAATAAATTTTATATTTGAACTTAAATGAATATATTACTAAATGCCTCAAAACCCTGGCCACTGTTTTTTATCCTTTTCTTCTATTAGTTCTAAAAGTAGTATTACAGACAGAGGGAGGTGGCCTCTAGGGTCAGTGGTACCCGTATTCAACTGGCTGCCAGAAATTGGAATCACGGAATTGTTTTTTAACCCTGACCAAGATTTACAAATTGAAAATGTCATTGTAAATATGCAAATATTATGGAAATGTTCTTACTGATTAGGATAATTTCAAGAAACCTAATTATGTGTCTGGCCTACCCATCTGTGAGAGCAGTCAATCAATGAACTGGTTATCATATTTAGATTAAAAGTTATTAGAAAGGAATAATACCCATAAAAAACAAAACAAAACAAAAAACCCAAAAATCCAGGAAGCTCAAGAAATGCTAAATGCTAATGTCAAGTGACCCAGGGAACTATAACAAATATTGTCTTTGTTTAAAATCACAGAAGTTGCATGCAGATTATAAATAATAACCATACTTCTATCTAAGTCCTGGGGCTGTGGGTTCATGTACCCTATTGAAATGAATTAGAATTAAAACATTTAAAGTATTGGTGGAAATTTAGGTGTACCATTTTGGACTCGTTATAAGGTTTGCTAAAATCCACTTTTATCATTGAAATACCAAAAGCAAGAATGAAGTCTCAGTATTTATGGTGTATTATAAGAGCTCATATCCAGAACTCACTGTCCCACCCTCCCCCCCTTTTTTTTTTGCTTTTTTTAAGGGGACAAAACAACTGAGAAACATGCCTTTGTTTTCAAAATTTTATATTTGCTGCAGCTGTTCTGTATTGGCTTTTCTCTTTGCTCTTTTCCTTAAAAAATAAATCCTCTCAGAATTATACTTTTTTGCTTTCTTTTATATCAGTGCAATGACCTAGGGGTTTTAATCAAAGATACTGGATGGCAGAAAAGCATGCTATTCCTAAACAATGAATTGCTTGCCATTGGTATAAATTGATCATTGACATATTTGTTTTCTTTATTTTTTTCAAGGAGTTGCAACAGTATCTAGCTAACCTGGCTGAACAGTGCAGTGCTGATAATAATGGTGTAGAACTCCCTGTTGTAATAATTCTCGATAATCTTCATCATGTGGGCTCTTTGAGTGATATCTTCAATGGTTTTCTCAACTGTAAATACAACAAATGGTATGCTTATGAAATATTTTGAGTGATGAAATATGAAAAAATGATCAGATTTGTTTCTTATGTCTTTATACCTTTTAAAACCTATGGTAGATGCCATTAATTTGAGAAGCCTTCATTAATATTATAACATCTTGCCAAAAAATACCCCTGTGCATCTGTTTATTCATTCAACAATTATGTTCCAGACAAATTTTATGGAAACATGATTTACTTGATAGCATTAACTTCTACGGATATGCGGAAGGTCTGGGAGACTAATGTCAATGACAGAATGTTTGGATCAAGGAAATTAAGAATTAAAATGAAGCTCTAGAGCTGTGGTTTCACTTTTCCTCCATATCAAAGTTTGAATTCAACTTTCATGTAAAGAAAGTTTAATGAATTCAGATATATCTCCATTAATGAGTCTTTTAATTATTTACAATGAAAGTAAATGTTGAAGTAGGGTATAAAGAAATCTGAAAACCCACTAAAGAGGGCCTCTAAAGGAAGGACATATAAGAGCAACCTAAATATTAGTTTTAACGGTGCAATATCCTAATTAGTCTCTGCTAGAGATTTTTTTAAATATTAAAAGTAGATCATCATAAAATCATCATTGAAACAAAAATACAGATTTTCTCATGTAATTAAGAAACTTTAAAATATCTATGAAAGAGTAAAAAAGGAAAACTTGATGAATTTGATTAAAATCGTAAGAGTCATAAGATGTTAGAGTGAAATGAGATTACTGTGATTATTCCATCTAACCTTTTTATTTTATAGATGAGTAAACTCAGGCTCAGAAAGTAAAATGATTCTCCTAGGATGCTAGAGCTGAAATTAGAGCCCCAAATCCAAATTTCCAGCTCGATGATCTTTGTCATTTTTCATCCTAACATTACAAAATTACCCTTTTAAAGCCTACTGTTGAAATGGAATAATCCGTATTTATCTACCTTGTTTTTTAAGGTAATTTTAATAGTCTAATCTCTTTTACCTTCAGCACATCAACATATTTAATTTTATTTTCTAGTCCATATATTATTGGAACAATGAATCAGGGAGTTTCTTCATCACCAAATCTAGAGCTGCATCACAATTTCAGGTAAAGAGAAATTGAATGTTTTGTTTTGTTTGTATAGTCTCTTTCTGTTTGCTTTTGGTTAGTGTTTTTCCACTTGTACATTGACACATCCTGCCAGTAGTGACCTGTGGTGTGAAAATAATTCTCACTTCTGACACTCTTTCTCAAGCAGACATTTTGTAATCTTCAACCTGTAATCAGAAGTGTTTCTAAAAAAAAGAAAGAAAGAAAGAAAAAGAAAAAAAGAAAAGGAAAAAGGAAGGAAAAGAAATGTTTGTCCTGCTCACTATGTCACCAGCTAAAGTAGAGCACTTTTCTTCAAAGTGTGAGGAATGTGAAGAGAGTTCCTATTTCAGGATTTGTGATTCTCCTACAGAAGAGTACTCAGCGTGTAGACTCCCACTCACTTCTGACGCACATGAGCTTTGCTTTAGCTTAAAAAAGAAAAGTTATTTTGTATACCTCTAATGCTAACAGATCTCCTGACCCCTTTGATCATTAAAATGAGCCACCAATTGACATAGGAGCATTCTTCATTTATATTGGAAAGAGAATACTGTGGACTTCAACTTAATTTATTTAAAGATTTCTGGGTTTTTTGTTTGTTTGTTTTCGTTTTCTTTGTCTTTTTGTAGATGGGTGCTATGCGCAAACCACACAGAACCAGTGAAAGGATTTTTAGGCAGATATCTTCGCAGGAAACTGATAGAGATAGAGATTGAAAGGAATATACGCAATAATGACTTAGTCAAAATTATAGATTGGATTCCTAAGACATGGCATCATCTCAACAGTTTTTTGGAAACACACAGTTCTTCTGATGTTACCATTGGTGAGTTCCAAAACTGCAATATGCCATTTTCCAGGAACTAAGAGTACGTGGTAAAGATGGCCAGATTGGATGGTAGAAAATAACAAGCAAAGCTAATTTTTTTCAGGCTCCCAAAGATTTAAGTTTTCTTTTTTTCTTCTGAAAGTTTGCCTTCTTGTAAGCTTTATATGTCTCATTAGATTCATTCTGCCTGACAATTAAGGTTTTCTAAGATTTGACTGAAATCACATGAGTTTAAAATAGACAAATATGTAAAAATCAGATAACAATTTGAAATAAATTATACCTGTTTAAAGTGTCCCTTTTTATGCTAAAAACAAATTTTAGCCAATGTTTTATATCAAATATAGTTATGAGAGAAGATTTTAGTTAGAGATAATTTAGGTGTTTTATGGATAACTGAGGTGTTTCATATTTTTCATTAAGGCAAAACTGAATTACTTCTCTTTAGTTGGCATAAAAATGTTTATTTTTCTAATCCTTCTTAAATTGCATGTATAAAAGTCTCTTTCCCATTTTGATGGATTATAAATATATACTCACCAAAGATAAAAGGCAAATGAAAAAGAAGAATTTTATAATTGAGATCAGACAACCAAAGCCAAGTCCCACTCTGCAAATAAGGACATATTTTATATTTGGCAATTTACTTCAGCACAGTTTCATCATCTATAAAATGGGGCAGGTTGACTGGATTATGACCTTTAAGGTTTCTCTTAACTCTAATATGTTATGATCCAGATTAAGATTTTAGGGTAAAAGGAAGGAGAGTTCAGGAGATTGAGTATTCAGTAAAACATACTTTGATAATAATCAAGCTGGTCAAGATTGTAATTGTTTAAGAATCCTGCAAAACGGGCGCCTGGGTGGCTCAGTGGGTTAAAGCCTCTGCTTTCGGCTCAGGTCATGATCTCAGGGTCCTGGGATCGAGGCCCGCATCGGGCTCCCTGCTCAGCAGGGAGCCTGATTCCCCCTCTCTCTCTGCCTGCCTCTCTGCCTCCTTGTGATCTCTCTCCCTCTGTGAAATAAATAAATAAAAAATAAAATCTTTAAAAAAAAAAAAAAGAATCCTGCAAAACATATTATTAATTCCCACAAAATTATGTCTTGAATATTTATGTGTTTAGGTTGTTACATGTAATGGTTCTCAAAATGCTTTGCTTCTTCTTAGGCCCCCGACTTTTCCTTCCTTGCCCTATGGATGTAGAAGGTTCTAGAGTGTGGTTTATGGATCTCTGGAACTATTCTTTGGTACCTTACATTCTGGAAGCAGTGAGAGAAGGTCTTCAGGTATAGTACTCAATATTCTTTACTGTTTACAAACAAGCAAAAGCATCCATTAAAGCAAAAAAAAAAATTCTTTTTCCTGGGTATTTCTACAGAAAACTGCATGAACTATATAAATATACTGGTAAAATTTTAAAGATCAACTAGTATGTAACACTTTATTTATTTGTGTATTCTGTTCTGAAAATAAATATGTAGGAGAAGGAGAAAACCTTTATTCAAACAACTACCCATTTAAGGCCAAACAAACTTATTGCCATGGGTAATAGCAGTCAGTTGATAGCCAGTTAATTGGACAGTTCTGTATCTTATAAGACAGACATGTTAACATGGGCCTTGATCATTTATTCTCTTACCATATAGTTTGCAATGAGTAGTTTTTGCTTACAGGTTCCCTGTTTTTAGTATGTTTCATTGTTTGAAACACTTTAACCTCACTTGCAAGATCCTTTACTATTTTGAGGGAATCTCTAAATTCTAAGGCAGTTGACTTTTTAAAAATCTATGGCAGGTTAGTTTAGCAGCCTTTCTGCTGTTCCTTTCATCTACCTTATGTCATAAAGCCCTACGCTGTCTCTTCCATGTACTCTTAGTGAAAAAGTCAAGGGGCGCCTGGGTGGCTCAGTGGGCTAAAGCCTCTGCCTTCGGCTCAGGTCATGATCTCAGGGTCCTGGGATCAAGCCCCGCATCAGGCTCTCTGCTCAGCAGGGAGCCTGCTTCCTCCTCTCTCTCTGCCTGCCTCTCTGCCTACTTGTGATCTCTCTGTGTGTCAAATAAATAAATAAAATCTTAAAAAAAAAAAGAAAAAGTCAAAATACATCACTAATAAAAAAATTCTGTTTCTTCAACAAAATATACTATCTCCCTAAATTGGATTTGAGATTTCATGAAATTGTAGGATTGTAAAACTCAAGTTTGAATCTTTAAGATTTTTACGGCATAATCATCCAGCTTATTGTAAAAGAATCTAATCTTTTCTACAGCTCGGCCAAATTTTAGGAAGTTTTTGCTCAGGCATCTCTATCTCTGATTATCGCAACTGCTACTAGAATTAAGATGTAGTTCTTGCTTTTCACATTTGTCATCTGCACTACTGCGTTAAGTATTTTACCATTTAGAAAAGCATCATTTAGAAAAGGTTATCTATACTCCTTCCTTTCCCTTCCTTTGACCAGCACACTGTCCTCACCTAGGAGAACAGAATGGCAGTCTTTAGAACCACCACGATGGTTCTGGTGAACATGATGAATAAATATTAGGAAGATGTGCTCAGGATGTTTAGAGATAATGATCCTAGAGCATGCTATCCATTGGTTTTATTCCAGATTTAAGTAATACACTTTCCTATTTGAAGGATATGAGCCAATTTATCCCCAGTTGTTGTTTGGTTCCTATAAAATAAAAGACTATACCAAAGGTTTTTATTTTTTAAGTGTACCACCTCACTTTTCTTGGTTCCTCTGAAACTGTTGTGCTAAGATGGAAGTTGAGTCTCTCAATTTCAATTATTTTATACAAAAAAGAAATTTGTGTGAAAATTTATGATATTCTGGAGGTCATAACTTTTAAAACTAATATTTAAATGAAAGTTCTCCTCATACAGGTTCAGTATTAATGATCTGTCATCCAAGTCCTTATATATAAAATCCTCTTTATTTCATATGTGTTCATTAATATAGATAAAGAAAAAGAAGATTTTACGATCTCAAAAATAGCAATACTTAACAATGCTTAGTTTCCTTAAGTCTAGTTTTTTAAAACTGCTTCAGTTCTTTTTTAAAATATGTAAATCAATATTATTTTAAAAACACTCTCCTGAGAATTATAATTTTATACAGCTTCCATTTAGGCAAAAGTATAACCATTAGAGTAATACCAGTTTCCCAGACTAAAACTTGAGAGATATTTCAAAATTATTTTTGAAGAGGCAAAAAAATTGTCTCATTTCTCGCGTGGTTCTAGATGTTTAGTAGTAGCTTAGTGTAAATGCTGAATCAGCCATAATGTGTAGAGAGTGTAAGAGGGAAACCCAACACCCAGGAGAGATAAGAAAGGTAGATAGACTTTTCTCATTGCTACTGAAGGATGTGCTCAGCTATAAGTCTATTGGCAGATGATATTCCTGAGGTAGTCCATATATGTTTTCTGTAAGAAAAGGAAGAAAAGGAATCATGTGTGTTATGAATCATTCCCTTGGATCTACTGGTAACAAAGAACCTTGAATTGGAGCAAGAGGTGAAAGAACAAAACAAAACAAACAACAACAACAACAACCAAAAAACAAACAAGCAAACAAAAAAAAGAGGTGAAAAAACGAAGCCTGATTGCAAAGATGAAACTCTGAGTTGAGAGGAATAGAAAAATCTCTTTCCAACTGAATGCTTTGATTAGGAACCATGTAGGGAATACTTTCTGCCAGACGTTCTAGTTGGAAAAAAAAAACACTGGTGATAAAATGGATTTTGATTTTTATTCTGGTGATTCTCCCTTTTTGAAATGACAACAACCAATCCATATTATTCTAAATATTTAAATATTTAATATCTTATAATTTTATAATATTTTAATATTTAAATCTTCTTTCAATTATTTTCCTATATTTTATACTGAAATTTAGAATTGGACCTATTTAGCATTTTATGAGTCACCTCCAATTTTGCTGTCTTGTATGATTCTTTAAAAGGCTGGTATCAGTGATTTTAGACCTTCATATTACATATTTTGTGTAACATTTACTTTCCAAGAATGACACATTTCCTTCAGTTAGCTTAAGTTATATGGCAGGCTATGTCTTTAGCTCTATAAAGTAGGTTTTTAACTGAAAAAAACTTTTGCTCCAAAACTTTCGCTAATCATTAAAAAGAAAAAAAAAAAATCTAGTGATTGCTACTCCTGCCATCTTCTCTCAAGGGATAAACAGATATCAGGACCTGGCCTCCTTGCTTGCTTGCTTGCTTGCTTTCTCTCTCTTTCTCTCTTTCTTTCTTTCTCTTTTTCTCAAGGGAAGGCTGACACAACCTCATACAGTTCCTCCAGGAGAAACCCAAAAGATAACTCCAAGGCAATTCATGTGCCTTTCGTGGTGTCAGTATCCATCATTTTGCTTTTGTCTCACTGAACCACAGTAAGCCATGTAGAAGACCTCACAGTGTGCTGAGACCAAATATGCACCTGGTAACCAGGATTGCAGGAGGGAGGGAGGAGGAGTTCAAGGCAGGAGGGAAGTACATCAAAGACCTGGTTTGCCCCTGTTACTGCCCTCTTCTCTTCATCTTAGCTTTCTTTCTGTCCCCCTGCAGCCTTGTACTTGCTTACAAATTCCATTCCACCTCTTTTTCTGCAGTGTGCCCTTCCTAATTTGGTTTCAGGCTTGCTTCCAGCTTAAAAAATTTTTAACATGTCTTATATTCATCTTCTCCCCTCTCCTCTACTACCAGACTTTAGCCATTATCATCTCTTTTTCTTACTGACTCTTTGTTTCCATTTGGGTCCTGACGACATTAATGCTTCCATTTCCCCTTTTCCTCTTCTTTTACTATTGGCCTTATAAATAAACAACTACAAAGAGTTTTTACAGGAAGCAATAAGATTATTAGAGGAAATTAATCCAGAAAAAATGATTATCAGAGAAAGTATTTTTATTTTCAAAGAGAATTTGAGTAGAGTGAGGTTGACAAAGAAAAAGTCTCTTATGTATCATCTTTGCAAAGTGCACTTTAGTAGAGAACTCTATTTCATGTCCAGCATAGCTTTTTTCAATTCTCCATCCCTGGAACTTTTCTTCCTCAACTGTGAGTTTTGTTTTGGTTTATAAAATCACTAATAAAGATAAATATGGACGGTGATTTCTATGTACGTTTAAAATAAATCCCCTTCATACTCTCTCCCAAATGCTGACCATCTATCCCAGATGTTCATCTTTATTTTATCTCTCCTTCAAGTTTAAACAGAGTTATGTAGACAGGCATATATTTACAATCTGGAAAATTGTATATGGACACAATTCTCTCGAAAGTTCCATAAGAACTCGACGTGCAAAGGAATCACTCAGTTAGTGGTCACCTGTTTTACTGAGTTGAAATGTATTTGATATGTATTAAATATGTGATCATTTTGTAGATGTATGGGAAACGGGCACCTTGGGAAGACCCCTCAAAGTGGGTGCTTGACACATACCCATGGAGCTCGGCATCTCTGCCTCAGGATGGTCCAGCATTACTTCAGTTGCGACCAGAAGATGTTGGGTATGAAGGCTGCATATCCACTAAGGAAGCCACAACCTCAAAGCACATTCCACAAAGTGACACAGAAGGGGATCCTCTGGTAAGAAGCTGATGTGTGGTTTTTCTAATACAATCTTAACTACAGTGTGTGGTCATCAATATTTAGTTATTTGTATCGAAGATCTTAGGTGGTATTTGGGACTGTTCTGATATAGGTTTTCAGTTTTTAACTCTTCTGCCTTTGGCTTACTTTCATTGGGCGAAATTCTTAAAATGAAAGACCAAACTTGTATGCTTAACAATCAAGAAACACTAAAACCAGGCTGAAATCTGTGACCATAATTTTTATCTTATTATGTAGAAAATTATGTAAATTAATAAATCTTCAACATTGCATGACTCAGTTCACTAGGTATTTAAGAGAAAACCAAATTTTGTTCTTAAATTTAAAAAAAGAATATAACATTTTACATTAATCAACTAGTCTGACTAGATTTACAATTAGTCTTTTATTACCTACAGTTGAGAAGACTAAACTGACTTGGAAATGAAAAAAAAGTTATTCCCCCTGATTCTCCCTGTCTTCTTAATTTGTAGCTCTATACAGTTTTATAGCCAGTAACCTCCAAACTATGTGTACTCTGAGAATATTAAGTAAGTGGTATTATTAGGAAAAAGATTTTATTTTTTATGTATTTTTTCATGTTTATAGATGAATTTGTATAGATTGGTGTCAGGTGTAATGCATTTATTAGCTTACCATTCTATGGTAAAGAAATCACTGGACTTGTACAATCAATACAGAAAAAAAAGGGCACCTGGGTGGCTCAGTGGGTTAAAGCCTCTGCTTTCAGCTCAGGTCATGATCTCAGGGTCCTGGGATCGAGGCCCGCATCGGGCTCCCTGCTCAGCGGGGAGCCTGCTTCCCCCCCCCTCTCTCTGCCTGCCTCTCTGTCTCCTTGTGATCTCTCTCCCTCTGTGAAATAAATAAATAAAATCTTTAAAAAAAATACAGAAAAAAAAGATACTGAAATAAAGGCCATTATGTTATTTAAAATAAACAAAAATGGAAATTATTAAAAATCATAACCTATGACTATACCCAAGAACATAAAATGACTTGATATTTTTTGGAATATTCCTATACCCACCACCCAACATATATACATTATCATCTCAGCTGGCCAGTCTTAATATTAGGGGGTTACATGTGAACAAGCTGATAGATTTTTAAGATCTTTTCCAGAGCAAGAGGCACACACACACACACACACACACACACACACACACACACACACACAGAAAATTGTGCATACTATTTCAAAGGGTTCCGTAGAGTCATGGAAGTATATGCAAAGGCCTGCTTAGAGTTCAGAGAACTCCTATATAGGACTTCCTATATTGCACTTTTGCTCTAGACCCTAAAATCCTAAAGGGCCTGGACCTTTTTCTAACAGGTAGTTGGCCCTTTAGCTCATATATAACTTGAAATCAACGGTAGTGGAGGAATTGGTTTGGATGCAGCATAATTGTGAGCAAAAACTAATTAATTGCTGATAGAATGGTTCATATTTAAGAGTAAGTATAAACTGTAGGATACAAGTATGGATTATTACATCTGAATTTTATAAACTCGAGTCTTGCCTTTGCATGTTGATATACTGTGTCTGTTCCAGGTAAGGAGAGGTTTAATAGAGTTTGTTTTGAAAATTAAACTGTCGAGTAAGGGACCCTTAGGGGATACCCTCAACTTCCCATTTCCCACGGTCCTTATCAGCTAAACCCACCTAGCACTCTTGCCTGGCTCTGAATGCTCTTGTCTTCTAGTACAGAAAAGAGATCCAGAGTCTCCCATACTGAGTGAAAATTGGGGTTAAAAAATCTGACTCTTAAATGGCTGCTCGACTAAACATCTTAGGAAATGGTGTGTTAAATAGCAAAAGGCTTATCATCAACAAGTAAATCTTTGGATCAGGCACCTTCTGATAAGAAAATAAATATTCTATCTGCTTTTATTTTGTTATACTTCTATAATTACTGGAATCAAGTGAAAATATATTTGCAGTCCAATCTAAATCAAAAACATTTGGAAAAAATCCACTGTTTAATGTCAGAAATATGTTGGATATGAACAAGGATACAAGTTTTTGGTGCATCTCACAGTATTTTATTCATCATCAACAAACTCATTCATTCTTTCAACAAGTATTAATAAGTATATCCTCTGGGCTAAGGCCTGGTAGATAAATAAAAAGATAAATAAAATATTTCTGATCTCAAGAAGCTCCACTCCCAGTTCATTAGTGGAGAGAGATATCCACCTATATAAATTACAGTAAAATAATGGTAGAGTCACATGCTAGAAAAAGTTGTGAGTCCATTGAGGAAGTGATTAGGAGAAAGCTTCATAGAGGAGGAGATTCTTGAACTGCATCTGGAAGGAAGAACAGAAGTTCCATCATGTGGTGGATGGAGGACATCCAAAATTAAGGAAGCAGCAGGTGAAATGTAGAACAGTGTAATAAAAATGAATATGAATAAAAATTCTATCTGCAGATTGATGGGATTAGAACAAAAGGAGCAAGAAGAATTAGAGCTACAAACGTCTGCAATTGCTAGATTGTGCCAAGGCTTATTTATCTTTGTAGGAAGTTAAAACTTTATCACACAGATAAAGAGGAGCTATCAAAGGTGTTTTGGCAGGGGACTTAACATTAGCTAGATTTGCAGGTTGTAAAGATCTCCTTAGTAACAGAGCAGAAGACAGATTCAAGAGGAGAGGATGGAGGCCAGGAGCCCAGCAAATTGGTAATAGCAGGGTAATAAGGACCTGAGCAACGTGTTACAAATGATACACGTTATATTTATGACTATGGATGTGAGGAAAGCAGAGGAGAGGAGAGGAAGGGCATTCCTTTCCAGAGAATAATGATCTATCCGAGTGACTATCGGATCATATTTGTAACCTTGCCCCCTCTTGTAATCCCCTTTGACTTGAATGCACAAAGCAACACGATAAGAAGGCAAATTTAATCCCATGTGTACATTTATTATGAATCTAAGACTTGGAACTTATTCTAATAAAGCATATTTACTATATGGCACCATTTAAAAAAATTAAGACTTTAGGGCGCCTGGGTGGCTCAGTGGGTTAAAGCCGCTGCTTTCGGCTCAGGTCATGATCCCAGGGTCCTGGGATCGAGGCCCACATCGGGCTCTCTGCTCAGCAGGGAGCCTGCTTCCTCCTCTCTCCTCTCTCTCTGCCTGCCTCTCTACCTACTTGTAATCTCTCTGCGTCAAATGAATAAATAAAATCTTAAAAAAAAAAAAATTAAGACTTTAATGACACTTCTATTACACCATAAAACTTTTACAACATTCAGCATTCAAGTGATTTCAAACATTTGTGACTGAGGTTAGAATCATAAGCCTTTAAACAGACCTCATTTACAATTTCTACTCTTAGTAAATCAGGAGGACACTCAACACACAATTGTGTTTTACAGATTATCTCCACCCAAATGCTTAAACATACAGCCAGTGATAATGGTGGAGGACGTGACATCAGAAAGGAGGGAGGCAATATGAACGTGCATGGGGCGGGGGTGTGTGGGTGAGAGACAGAGAGAGGAACGAGAAGAGAGAGTACATGTTTATGGAGACATTTGGCTTTAGCCTTATTGGGTCTGAGAGGTTGTCACTAAGTACTTTCACTTCATATCTGTATATAGCTGATTTAATAAATTCAGAGAGTTAGACTAACAATTATATTGAAAAATGTTGTCCTGAGGAATACTAAAATTATTTTAAAATACGCTATCACTGTAGCCTTTTTGTCAGAAAGGCATTTTGCTCAAATTGGCGATTACCAGTTTGTCATTTATTTCACAGGCATTTATTGAACACGCATTTTACACTGAACACACAAGCGTCCATAGCCTAACATACGCCTAAAGAATCCTTTTTTTAGATTTCTCTTTTTTATTGGATCAGCTTCTCCAGTTCTCTAATTTGGGTGGGGGGAGAACACCTTGGATTACTTTATAAAATAATAAAATTACTATGCATTAAACAGTATAAAGATTACAACCACTTCTAGAAGCCCTTGACAAGAAAGCAAGTCTAACTCCTTTCATGAAGACCTGTGCCAGTTTTCCTGCGCTTTCTAAAATCATCGAACAGTTTATCCACTCTTTGCTTTGAAACAACCATTCTTTTTCCTCTAACAGTGGATCTGCGGATCTACCCAAAGCCAAGCAAGCTGGCTGCCTTTTATTTTGTAGTACATGGAAACGCTAGCTGTGTCTCTCCCCAGGTGCTTGCAGGCGTATGTCCCTTTTCCGAGGACAAACATTACCCTTGTCCTATCAACGGGGAAACCCGAGACAGCTGCTCTTGTTCCAGAAGGTGGCTTTTGTTTTTAGTGATAGATCAATCATAGTTTAGCCAGCAATTCAACAACAACAGAAACTTGACAGTGATTCTTCCCTTCTCCCTCTTCACACACTCCCGGTCGGCTTCACCCAGCCACCCCCTTCGAGGTCAGCGCCTAAACAGCAGATGGAGCCTGTGTGCGCAGCAGCTGGCTTCATTCCCCTCGGTGCCCTGCTCCCCTCGCGGGCGCGTGTGCGCGCTGCGTGCGCGTCTGTGTGTGTGTGAACATCCACGACTTCCGCTTGCCATCCAGTGCTTTCTGCTCCTCCGCGCCAGACCGCCGAGAAGCTCGGCGTGCTCTCCAGCAACGAGCCCAGAGGGCCAGCTGTGATACAGTGTCTTTCCCAGTCTCCCTGCTGGAGCCCTATCCCTTCACAACCCCCCGTAAAAGAGCTCTCCGGAGACCCTATTGGGTCCGTACGGGTTGGCGGCGTAGCCGTGATCGGGAGAGCCGGGATAGGAGCCCGAGGCAACCAATTCAAACCTGAAATTGCTTTCCCGGCTCCCTTGGATGGGGGGAGGCGCGCTGCCTCCGTGTGGCTCCGGGCCGCGCGTTTTATGGGGCTCGCTCACTGCATCACTGCCCACATCGATGTCTCTTTTTCTTTCTTCAGATGAATATGCTAATGAAACTCCAAGAAGCAGCCAATTACTCGGGCACACAAAGCTGTGACAGCGATAGCACCAGCCACCATGACGACATTTTAGATTCATCTCTTGAATCTACTCTCTAGGGGGTGGAAGAAGTTAGGGGAAGAGACGATGCTTTTTCTGAAGGTTTCACAAGTAAGGTATTTTCACTAAACCACTGCCAGTATGAAAGCACCCTGTCAAGGGCCCTGACCCAGAGTCGTGGTCTCCGAGGAGCAGAGCGAAGTCTGAACCGCCAAGATGCTCGGCTGAAACGCAAGCTTAACTTGATTTTATTTCCAGGCATTTTTTTATATCCGTGGAGTGGTGTCCGGCTCCGTCACTCAACTGGAAAGGACCCTAAGGACAGGGCGACCGAGTAGATTGCACACGGGATAGCCAAACTGGACTTTCTGTTTCCTCCTCTTTCCAAGTTTACAGTGCAGCCCTTTTTTTGTCCCTCCCTTTGGTTTCCTCGGAGGGGGCCGCCCTCCCCCGAGCGGGGCCCCTTCTTCTCCTTCCAGCCTCCTTCGTGCCACATGGTGCTGGTCACGGGGCTCCAGCAGCGTTTGTGTTGTGCGCTCACCCCATTCCCAAAGGAAGCCGAGAGGCCAGTCCTCCGTCAGCACGGGCGGAATTGTGCCACGGCCGGGCAGACGCGACCACGGCAAGCTGGAGACGTGCCAATGTCATTCTTCACTGCCCCGTTCCCATGATGTGCTCCGCCAACGTTCTCGTGTATGAGTCACAGGTTTTATAAGGTTGTTTTTACCACAGGTTTTATAAGGTTGTTTTAAACCACCTGCCCACTCCCTTAACAAGAGTTTTATACCAATTATTAGTCAACACTGACAAAAGGCTTTCTTAGGGCTTTATTCGTTGGAGCCTTTTCAGTGAAAGAAGGAACATTTCCTATGGTGCTGTCTCACTGCCTTAAAACAGATTTCTACGACAGTTTAACGGTTGGTTTAAATCCTAAACCATTGGTAATCTCCACTGTCTTTTCATTTATAACCAAGCAACACCAGTTAACACAGTAGCCTCATCTCTAGATACCTGTTTCAGTTTTGGGGGGGTTTGGGGGTTCTTTTCTTTTTTTTCTTTTTTTTTTTTTGGAAGAATTGGACAGGAGAAAAAAAAATCAGTATTTACCTTGGGAATAGATCGCCTCTCCTCCAAAATGTTCAAGTTAACCCAGAAACCCTCTTTGACCGTCACTTCAAAGCAAAGACATGTGGCTAACCTCCATCCAGTTCTAGGCAAAAGAGTTATAGAAGGAGGGAGATTTGGAATTCTTACTCAGCAGAGCTGGAAGCACTAGTTGCAACATGAGCACAACTATTTGGCTTTCCCCCGCCCTACTCTTTTTATTCTTCTTCTTACTATTCCTCTTAGTTTGGAGCATGTTGTTTTGATTGCTATCGTTGTACATGAGAAATTCAGCATTAACGAACACTGAAGCAGTGAAGTCACTGTGGAAGCAGAAGCGTTTATACTGTAAAAGAAGGTTAGATTTGCACAGTCTACTGGGTAGGTATTGTAAATAATCATTTTAAAAATCTTGCACAAATCGAAACAAACACACACACACACACAAAAATGTTCTTTAATCCTGTTGGTGTTAAGAGGTGTTTCACTTGCTGAGATTTCCTGTACATTGCAAACAAATACAGAATGCAAACCCTCAAAGCTGTTATTATCTGGTGTGTTTGTCCTGTATTTACAGTGGTTATGACGATGCGGGAGCTATCAGTGGTAGAGTGAGCATGCTTCAAAACTGTACATGAAGCCAATACATTTTTGGAAAAGTAAAAATGTCCGAAAGTGCATCTGTTGTGGCAGGCTTTAAAGAGCGTGCATGAAAACCAATTGGAATCATGGGAGAAGTTCCACCATGCACAGAGGACGGGGTTTTGAGTTTTCTGAACCGAAGGGCTAGGCCATGGTGTAGATTTGTTCTAGGCACGCAAAGGTGGGTTGCTTTCAGGATGTGCCATTGGTGCTACTCTCTGTGACCACTCGTGGGTCAGTTGCTAGAGAACAATAACAACACGAGACCTCTGTGCCATTTTCAGAGTGTCGCTAAGTCTGTAGGTCCTACACGGTGCTATTGCCCCAAGGGAAATCTGAACTGAATTTATGCACATAGAATTGTCACCCTGACTTTGAAGCCTCAAACATGGATCAGAGCTGTCGTAAAACATCAGTATATGTAGCTGGATGAGTGACTAGTTGCCCTTGTATGATATGTGATCTAAAAGAAATTGCTAATCTTTCCTTGCCATTTTGAGAAACACAGTCCAAACATGATCATAAACACAAATTCCTGCAATACATCCCAGTAGGTTCACCTAGTTTACAACTTAAACTAGTTTGTGAAACATTTGTCTGTATACATTTTATATTTTGTACATTTTTGATGTAACATATCATGTAAATAGGCAGAAACAGTGAAATAAATCATCTGAAAAGTTTTGTAGTCTTTGTAAAGCCCCAATAATAAGTACTTGGTGTCAATGGACTTAACTGGATGATGTATTTTCTATTGGTTTATTGTTCCTCTAGCTTGTAAACCAGCTTGCATATATTTTTTTGCAAATGTGCACCCTGTATCTGTCTAAATTATTACTTTGCCATTAAAGTGGAATTATTTATTGACAACAAGGTGTGGTGTCTATATATGGAGAAAAACTGAATAGTTGTGCACCAAAAGTGTCAAGCCTTAAAATGTTGCTTGTACTATTTAATGCACCATCAGTAGAGATGTGTGTAAATATTTCTTTTATATACCTTATAGAGAAGATCACATAGCTTTTAGTAAATAAATTAACTGAAGGCCCGAGATATACTTTTTAAGGAAGTTTATTCAGTGAGTATTTTTAGAAAACTCGCACTAGTCTATCTAAATGCTTGATTATAAAATAAGAGTTAATATAAAATAGAATGTTGATGTTAGTTAAATCAACTTATTAAGTGTTTCTTTGCTTATATTTCACTAAATCCTCTACTAAACTTTTAGTTCTAAAAGATTATGTTAAAGCAGAATAATTTTTTGATGGTACTTAACTTTTTAATAGAGATTATAAAAAGAAAACTCCCTTTAAAATTAGACTTAAAAAAAAATACCTCGAGTTCCAACCCTAATAATAAGAATGTATATTTGGATGATGTAAGTAGGGTTTTGACTTTTAAAACAGGAAAATTTTTGAATTAGGACAGTTGTGGAGGGCAGAGGCATTATTAAAATGGGTCAATCATCCAAAATCGATGCATTCATTTCTTCATTCACAGTTTGGAAAATGAAGGAAATGTCCACATTTCATCCTAACCAGGTAAGCACTGAATTAATACAAAACTTGAATACAATTTTGACATGTGCACTATAGGAATCCCACTGTCATTCTTATCTGTATGACGCTGGCCCGTTTACCCACATTCTGGATGCCTCCATTTCTCACCTATAAGATACTGATAGTAATAGTATCTCACTCCCACAGATTACCACGATGATCAAATAAGTTACTACATGCAAATGCCTTGAACAGTGCCCAACATTTACAAAGCCCTCCATAGAAATAGCTGTTTTTACAACTATTATTATGAACTAATAATTATAAAATATGCATATTTTAAAACATTCTTGAGAACAATGTGTGAAGCATTTCAACTTATTAAAAAATTTAATTCCCTAATTTAAAAAATGGAGCTTATAGTAAGGCTATCTACCTATAGGGAGGTTGGGGGGTTAGGTTTGGATCTGTAAAGCATTTAAAAACAATGCCTAGCACTCAGGAAACTTTGAATAAATATTAGCTGCTGTAATGACATTGTCATTAACTATATTAATATACATTAATAATTATTAACATAATTATATATAATTATATTAATATAAGTTAATTATATCAGTAGTAAAACAAATTCTCAGGATTCAGTTTGTAAATACATTCAAAGTAATATTAGAGTCTTGCTAAAAGTATGTCTTTCATCCAGTTTCCTCATCTGTAAAATGGGATAATTATAGTATCTCTTCATAAGATTGTATTCAGACACTGACAATCAAATGAATTATATTTGAATTTGGAAAAATTCAAATGCCTTTATTTCAGCCTTTTGGATTTTCACATTTAAAACCCCCCTACATTTTTGTAAGAAATAAGCTACCTTAAAAAATGTTAATTCTATGTCTTTGATAAGTTGAGATATTTTCAAAGAAGCCTTAATTGTGTTTTGCTTTTTTGGATGGAGGGAGACACTAACAGATAAAATATTGCATTTCTGAATGCAATATTATTTTTAATTTAGTGGAAATGATCTGGATAATGATGTGGAGGATCTCCTCATGAAGTACCCATTATCTCTTATTTATGCAGGCATTCATCAATAAGGAAGCATATTCATAGAAATTAAACATAGTACATTCTGAACTATAACCTTATTAGAGGAAAAATAAAAGTTCTCAAGCTATTTTCCATAAAATTGAAAAAGTAATAATAAACCTTTGTTATTGGAACTTTTAACAATTCACCTTATATTCTAGAACAGCACAGTATGGAGTTGAAATTGATGAACGACCGAGTAAATAATTTTTTACATTCATTACATGTTAAAATGAAAACCCTGTCAATATATTGGGTTATATTAACTGTAGTATTATAATTAATTCACCTGGTTCTCTTTACTTTTTTTTACTGTGACTGCTAGAAAATTTACATTAAATCTGTTGCTTGTATTTGTGACTCACATATTTATATTCCTATTGGATAGTATATCCTAGAAAAACTGATCATTATAAAATGTAAATAAGATCACCTTATCATCTTTTTTATATCTTGTGTTTATGAATAAGATCCAAATATCAAAGGACAATTCCTTGCTTAATCTGGATTTTGCTTATCCGTTGGTTTTCTTTTTCACCACATCCAGTGCCCCCATTTTGGTTGCGTTCTCTGTGATATTAACCTAATTATAGACCTAGAAGTAATTCTTGAGACAATAACAACAGCTTTCTGGACAATTTAGCTATGAGCACATGTCAGAGTTTTATTATAATCTTCCTGCATGGGAAAAACCTCTAGTGGCCCAATTTAAAAGTTTCTCTCCTAGTAGAGGCATTTATAGACTATATAGATTAGACAAAAAAGGATATCCATTTCAAAGTCTGCAGACTCTTGGCTGTCAGATGGATGCATGAGTGATTGGTCTCCCAAGACCAATATTGATCCCATAAATAATTAAGCAATAATCAGAGTTCTAATTTATTCAAATAAGGAGATTACTAATTATATCAAAGCAATACGGTTTTATCCCAGACTGGGTTTGAAACAATATTTCTTTTATAGTAATTTACTTCCTTTTACTCCAAGGCCCTTACACATTCTCAAATGCTGTTACCTTAGACAAGCCTCTCTGGTCCTTCAGACTAAGTCAAGAATCTGATTTATTTGCTTTCCTAGAAATTACATACAATTATCTTCTATAATAAGATAGATATCTTATATGCTTATGCCGTTTATTATACAATTTCCAGGCTTAGAATATAGTGTATTCTCAATACATATAAATTGAATAAAAATATTTCTTTATGTGGAGATAGCAACAGAACGTTAGCTTCTGTAAAACAAAGGTATTACATTCAAGAAGAACCACTTTTTCAGGTGAGGAGCTTCCTGGGAAGCCAGATTAATTAGATGCTATTTGGTGACCCAAGGAAGGAAGTGGATAACCTGAGGGTTTGTGTAATCCAGTAAAGACAAAATACTGCCTCACACTTAGAATTTGTTTTCCCTGGGCGCCTGGGTGGCTCAGTGGGTTAAAGCCTCTGCTTTCGGCTCAGGTCATGATCTCAGTGTCCTGGGATCGAGGCCCACATCGGGCTCTCTGCTCAGCGGGGAGCCTGCTTCCTCCTCTCCCTGTCTCTCTGCCTGCCTCTCTGCCTACCTGTAATCTCTCTCTGTGTGTCAAATAAATAAATAAAATCTTAAAAAAAAAAAAGAATTTGTTTTCCCTTTAGATGTACTACATACTTTTTACCAAGTTTTCTTTTTCTTTCTGCTTTTCAAGTCCTTTGAAGATGACTTAGTTATATATATAGTGTAATTTAAATGTGTGGGGTTTTAGAGGAACAGATAAAACGGTTGGAAATGTAGCGCTAGAGTCTTGAAGACAAGTGGGGGCTGAAAAGATCAAAATAGGAATACTTAGCATAGAAATGAGAAGTGAAGTTGTGAATTTCATTTTGGAATGTTTTTCCACTGGAAAGATCTTGACCAAGCGAAGAAGCTGGAGACTAAAATTTGAGAGATGTGGTGGACATCTTTATAATTCATTTGGCCTTTATTTTTCAATTTCCATAATATATCTATGCCCATTTAATGTGATATTTATGAAGGAGGGGTAAAATGGAAGAAAAAAAAACCTTGAATTCAGAGTCAGAAATCTGTACCCTTGTCATGTTTTGTGATTTTTCCAGGAATGAGCAACTAATCCATCATCTGTGTTCATCTAGATTTTATACACTAAAGATTTTATACACTATAGATAACTAAAGGCACCCAATGTGGCAGGAGTCATTCTAGACATTGTGATGCAAAAGATGTGTGTTTCTCAGTTCCGAGAAACTATATTCTCAGGGAATAGTAGAAAATTTAGAAGTCCAGTCAGAGCCCATCCATGAACACATAAATGCTTGTATTTTCAGTAGTTGTGTTCAGTTTGGTTTGGTCCTTTTTTTTTTTTTTAAAAGATTTTATTTATTTATTTCACAGAGGGAGAGAGATCACAAGGAGGCAGAGAGGCAGGCAGAGAGAGAGGGGGAGAAGCAGGCTCCCCGCTGAGCAGGGAGCCCGATGCGGGCCTCGATCACAGGACCCTGAGATCATGACCTGAGCCAAAAGCAGAGGCATTAACCCACTGAGCCACCCAGGCGCCCTGGTTTGGTCCTAATCCAGCGTGCCGATTTGAGGCAGCTAAGTATAAGCTTGTTTGAGAGGGTGGTGTCCAACTTGTAGAAGCTGGACCCAACTCCCTATAAACTGCCTGAGTGGGGCGCCTGGGTGGCTCAGTGGGTTAAAGCCTCTGCCTTCGGCTCAGGTCATGATCTCAGGGTCCTGGGATCGAGGCCCGCATCAGGCTCTCTGCTCAGCAGGGAGTCTGCTCCTCCTCTCTCTCTGCCTGTCACTCTGCCTACTTGTGATCTGATCTCTGTGTGTGTGTGTCAAATAAAATCTTTAAAAAAAAAAAAAAACCTGCCTGAGTGGAGTGGAGTGGTCATTTGCCAAGCATCAGCACCTCATCGAAGGTGGGCTGCCTAGTTCTGAGGCAAATGGCTGTCCTGGTAAACCACTTTCATTCCCCAGTCTAGCCCTTCGGTGAGTTACCACTGGTATAGGCACTGGGCAGGCTCTTCAGCAGGTTGCGTGCGCGCTCTCTCTCTCTCTCTCTCTCTCTCTCTCAAATAAGTACATCTTTAAAAAAAAAATAGTTAAAAAAGTTGATTCACATAGGTAAGTTCTTCCAAACATAGTTAACATAAATTGAATATGAGTTTTAAGTTTAAATTTTGGATAACTACCCTTAAGTTAAAAATTGAGTTCCAGTTTGCTCTATCATCCCAGGACAAAGGATGCTACTCATCCCCCATTTGGATAAAGAAGGAACTTACCTCATACTGTCCTTTTGCCTGACAGAAAATGATTCTCTTCTCTAGATTAAAAAAAAGAAGAAGAAAGAGAAAAAGAAAAAAGTGTAACCATTCAAAAGTCATTTTAAATAGCAGAATGACTCCCAACGCAAGATCAGAACTTCACTGCAAAACTATCAATAATATTAACATATATAAATATAAAGAGAGAAATGTTTTAGGGTATTGGAGACAGTGTAAGAAAGCAATAGCTACCAATACACTAAAAATGGACTTGAATACTCAATGAGAGAGGAGAAGCAGATTAAAGCAGTGCTTTTCCTGATCTGCATAAACTATCCCTTGGGGCAATCTACTTTTCTTGCCCACATTTGCTGTTCACCAAAAAAACATTCTAATTGCTAATCTGCTTCCTAGAAACCCTGAAACCTGTATGGGTATTTCTCAAATGTAATATTTTTTATTTATTTATTTTTCTTATATATCAAAGTTCAGTGATTGTTTCTTTCCAAGATCTGAAAAACCATATTTCCTTGACTACCTTTTTTTAAAGTGCTGCTATTAGAAATTTAGTTCATCTGCAGAAACCACAGCACTGTCTATAAGGAACATAGTAGCCCCTTGCCAGAGTAGCGCAGTAATTAGCTTTTTTTTTTTTAATGCTGCACTCTTTAGCCGTTTGCTTTTTTCAGTATCAACCAAGTGTTTTACTAACTAGCTTGAGAAAAAGATGTCTGTCATACTGGTGGCACACTCAGAAATTTGAAATTTTTAATAGTCCCAACACACATTAGGGTTGAAGTGAAATGAATTAATTACCCTATCAAATGAAATTATAATTGATGCCACTGTTATATGAATCATCAGCCTGAAAATAAAACGTCATTAGCATAAAACAATAGTGGAGAGCAAAGTTTCTGGGTGACCAGCTGGTGTGGAAGCGACATGAGGGTGACTCCCGCCTTGCTTCCGCAGGACACCATGGATTTGCAGTCTGCTCTGGAAATTTCCTCTTCGTGGAATGAATTGCAAAAAATATGCAGGACCTTCAGAGAACTAGAAAATAGATCATGTGCAAACAGATGAAAACATTTTTTCTAGCCAAGCAAATATTGATACTGCTAGAACCCAACCTACAGTTACTGTGTGACCATTAATTTCAAAGAAAGGTCAAATTGCAGATTTTAACACCAATAAGGCAAAAGTGGAACAGGAGTTTGCACATACCATAGAAAAATGCTGCAAGCAATTTTACATTGTTACCTTTCATTGGGAAATCAACCCCAGGGTTAATTTGGAGAGAAAAAAAAAAGATTTTTGTGGCCAAAGAGTTATAACTTCTGGCATATTATGATGTGTTAATAATATCATAGAGCTATCTCTACAAAGTAGTTTAACCAATTTTTAGAAAGTAGCAAAAAAAATCTCCTATATAACTTTATAGTACTCTTCATATAAAACATAGGACCTAAACTGAAGAAAAAGAGGAATCCCAGCATAAATACTGCTGTTCAATCAAAGGAAAACAAGTTAGCTAAATGCATGTCTTATTTAATATGCCTAGAACACTAACTGGAAAATTCCAAAAGAAACAACAATGATAGGAGTGCCTGGGTGGCTCAGTTGTTGGGTGTCTGTCTTCAGCTCAGGTCATGATCCCAGGGTCCTGGGATTGAGCCCCACATTGGGCTCCCCGCTCTGCAGGGAGCCTGCTTCTCCCTCTCCCACTCCCCCCTGCTTGTGGGCTCTCTCTCACTGCCTCTCTTTCTGTCAAATAAATAAATAAAATCTTAAAAAAAAAAGAAAAACAAACAAACAACAATGATAATGTGATAGTTATATTTTATGTAAGTTTAAGCATTCCCAAACAGATAACTAAGAATCATCTGTGGTCTCTAACGTTAAGACATTTGTTTTATTTCATGAACATCCATTACGTTATGACTCCACTGAGTAAACAAATGGCTGATTTTAAAGACATGAGAAGTGCTAATGAAAGCAGAAGTTTTCTCCTCTCCCCACATTTTGGCCTTGGGCCTAGGGAATAGAATGACACCTGGGAAGAACTGCAGAAGGACACTCACTCTCTCCATCTCCACCCCAAGGGTTAGGGCCGAGGTGCACCAGGGGGCAGAGCAGCTGAGCCAGAACCCAAACAAGTTGCATTTGTAAAAATCTCCTGCAAAGACTATTAGCCAGGTTACCGTCAAAATTTCTCCAGGGCCCCAGCCTGCTCTTAAAAGCCCTACCGTTTCCTGGAACTTGCCCAGAGCAAGAGGAATTGAAGTGAATGGTAAAATATGCACCTGGTCACACTCATCTGCCAAAGAGGACAGAATGGTCTCTTAAATCCGCTTGTGTGCAAATCCAGTTTACCAGCTTGTATTCATTCAGTAAGCATCCCCGGCCAGGGTCTCTGCAAGCAGCTGGAGCAGATGCTGGGGGAAGCTGAAGTTCCCCAGCTTTTCCCCCTGTAACTGAGCAAGTCCAACTGTCTTTTGTCTTCCAAGTGATATTTGTGTGTATGGGGGGTGGGGTGGCAGGGCACATACCAAGAAATCTTGGTAACATGTTTACCAAGAACCCACACATACTCACTTCTAACTATAACGGAAGATTAAAAAAGAAAAAGGAGATACTTGCAGCTAGCTAGCGAGCATGTCTTTTCAGTCATCTTCGTTCTTAAAGTTCTATCCACAACACAGTCTTGAACACACTAGTTGTTCAGTTAACTACCCTGAATAGATAAGGAGAGTCTTCTAAGGGTTGTAAGAGAAGGTACTTGCTGATTAATCATTTTTATATTTAAGAAACATGTCAGCCAGGGCGCCTGGGTGGCTCAGTGGGTTAAAGCCTCTGCTTTCGGCTCAGGTCATGATCTCAGCGTCCTGGGATCGAGGCCCGCATCGGGCTCTCTGCTCAGCGGGGAGCCTGCTTCCTCCTCTCCTTGTCTCTATGCCTGCCTCTCTGCCTACTTGTGATCTCTCTCTCTGTGTCAAATAAAAAAAAAAAAAAAAAAAAAAAAAAAAAAAAAAGAAACATGTCAGCCAAAGAATGTTGTTATCGATGTAATGAGAACAAGTTTTTTCCCAGAGCCACTTGGAATAATCTTCCAAAATTTAGTTGCCCAAATAAAAACTACCTCTCATGGACTCTCTGAACTTGCCCATATTCACTACATGGTATTCAAGCTAGAGAACCTTTAGGGATGCAAACAGTCACCATCTATTTAAAGATACATCCTCGATCAAGAAATAAATGAAGCAGATTTCTGTAGGCTAACGATAAAGAATTTTAAAGAAACAATTATCCCCAATTCATTTTTAGGAAAAAATGTTAAGGAAATTTCCCTTCTTCTTGATTTACCTCAATGATCTAACATTTTTTACAGAGAAAATATCCACAGAGCCAAAAAATTGTCTCTAGTAATGCATTCACACATACCACCTTATGCTTTTACCCATTATCCAAAATGCGGCCATTTTTTATTTGCATTTCAAATCAAAGTTCATTTCTTTTAAGATGCCTTTAGGTAAGGACCATAAGAAGCACGGTGTATAGTTTGTTGCATCAGAAGATGGAGGGGGCGCCTGGGTGGCTCAGTGGGTTAAGCCTCTGCCTTCAGCTCAGGTCATGATCTCAGGGTCCTGGGATCGAGCCCCACATCCCGCTCTCTGCTCAGCGGGGAGCCTTTTTCCCCCTCTTTCTCTGCCTGCCTCTCAGCTTACTTGTGATCTCTCTCTCTCTCTGTCAAATAAATAAAATCTTAAAAAAAAAAAAAAGAAGATGGAGGAACACTAGACCCCCTTCCATCTAAACTGACTCACCTCACCTTAGCTATACCAGAACTTGGGAACCAATGCCTCTTTGATGCATACTGATTGACCTACTATTAGTTTTTTAAATAGTTTTAATTGATTACAATATTTTTTTTCTGTCACTGGGTAATAAATAACCATATAGATAGCAACCTAAAACAATACCCATTTATTATCTCAAAGTCTGCTTTTTGGTCATAAATCAGCTGGGCTCAGTTGGGTTCTCTACTCAGGGTCTCACAAGACCAAAATGGAAGTGTTGGTGAGAATGACCTCTCACTTCGAAACTCTGGGGAAGAATTTGTTTCCAAGCTTATTCAAGTCATTGGCGGAATTCAGTTCCTTGAGGTTGGGGGACCAAAGTCCTCATTTTCTTGCTGGCTGTCCGTCTACCTGGGACTACTCTCAGCCTCTACATGCTTCTCAGTCCTTGAGTGTGGCCTTTTATAGCTCCAAGCCAGCAAAAGCTTGTGGTATCCTTGCACTTTCTCCCTCTGATTGTCTGTGATTAATTAGGCTTACCTAGACAACCAAGCTTCTGCCACATAATGTAACCGTCAGGGGAGAAATAATATCTCATCCTTATAACGGGTCCCATTCAGATTCTAAGGGAAAAGGATTCCACATGGAAGTGGGTCATGAGGAGCCATTGTTAGAATTATGCCTACCACACTCACTAACATTTAAACATGAGGGTATTTCATATAGATATCCAGAAATCTGGTTCCTCTTAAAATCAGTTTCTAGCAACATTGGGCCACGTTCCACCACTACAGCGATTGGCTAGACTTGATCAATGACAATATCTTTCAGAGGGGCACTCTTCAACGGACTGCACCAGACCCGACGGGTGTATATCTACCCGGGTTCACGCTGTATGTATTTCAGTTTTCCACAATTGCACTGCACAATAAATAATGCTCAACACAACATTTCTGACGGGGTGTGTATTCACACCTTTCAAATCTAAATTTATCCAGGAAACTAATCATCTCAACGATATCTGCACTTTAAAGATAATGAGACAACCTCAAGCTACACACTAATGTTCCTTTTGCCTCTCAAGACTTATCCTCGTAATAACATTTCAGTAACTTAGTAATTCTGAGCATGTACTGTCTTTTGGGCTGATAAGTGAATAATATTGCACAAATTAAATGCTACCACTGAGTTAGCCCATGCAAAAGACACAAATGTACTCTCAGTGGACAAATGTATTCCCGTGTAATCATGCCAGCCGCAGAAAATGGAATCTGTCATAAAAAATAAATTATCCAAGAGTCAGACCATGTTCACACAGCTCGGCACTAAATTTCATTTTCCTTGTTCTTCAGCTGAGAGTCTAAATAAACACTTATAAAACAGTCTGAAAGATCACATTGTCAAAGTTGGATTCCATAGCCTTAGAATTCAGATGTAGGACACGGTGGCAGTAGGGAGGCCTGCTGCTTCTCATGTGCTTCTCTGTGATCACACCCTTATTCAGCTGGATTTCCTGGGTTCAGAAGGCATAAAGGTGCAGACAGAGGTGGTGCAGAGCGGGAAGGCCATGTACTTTGAGGAACTGTGGGAGGGGAGGCTAGAATTGATGAGGGTTAAAGTAATGGGATTAGCTAAGGACTGTTGTGGGCCAGATTGTGAAGGCTCTACCTATCAGGGTAAGAAGTTTGGAAATTTTCTGTTGTGAACAGGGATGTCATTTAGAGTAGCAGAAGAGTACAGCAGTTAGAAGCATAGTCCTTAGGGATGCCTGGGTGGCTCAGTCAGTTAAGCGTCTGTCTTCAGCTCAGGTCATGGTCCCATGATCCTGGGATCAGAGTCCCATATTGGGCTCCTTGCTCATTGGGGTCTTTACTCATTGAGGAGCCTGCTTCTACCTCTGCCTGCTGCTCCCTGTCCCTGTGCATTCTCTCTCTCTCTGACAAATAAATAAATAAAATCTTAAAAAAAAAAAGAAAAAGAAGAAGCAGCATAACTTTTGGAGCCCGACTATATGGATTCAAATCCCATCTCTGTCACTGACCAGCTATATGACTTATGACTTGGGACAGACTATTTTTATATTTATATGAAATATTAATGCAAGTATTAATATTATATAAATATGATTAATGCTATTATTAATTAATTAATAATAATATTTCATATAGACATTCATCTAAGCTACTCCCAAATTCCCAACTCATGGAAACTATGGGAGCAAATAAATACTTGTTGTCCTAAACTACTAAATTGCATGGGTAATTTGTTATACAAAGAGTCATTTTATTTTTTTAATTTATTTTTTATTTATTTTTTTTTTTTTNTATGGGAGCAAATAAATACTTGTTGTCCTAAACTACTAAATTGCATGGGTAATTTGTTATACAAAGAGTCATTTTAGTAATATTTTGTAAAGCTAACATTTGACAGGTATTCAGAAAAAAAGTGCATCTGCTGGCCATTAAGGCAGCTGCCAGCCACATATGGCTATTTAAATTTAAATTAGTTAAAATTAAATAAAATTTAATATCCAATTTACCAATCCCATTAGTTACATTTTAAGTAACTCTATAGCCACATGTGGTCAGTGGTTGTTGTACAGATAGTGCAGACAAAAAATTTTTCTTGTCTCAGAAGGTTCAACTAGATAGACAGTGTTGCTCTGGAGCAATGAGACTCAAATTGGGACCTTCAAAGGGTTGGGAAAATATGGATTTATTTTGTTATTTCTATTTGGATTTAAATATTTGAGATGTTTGGCATAATGATTACTTTTTAAGAAATTAACACATTCTAAATCATTTGGACAACTATCTTAAAACCAAATACTGCTAGTCAATTTCTATGCTTCATTTAAGTCCTTGAATTCGAATATTTATAATGGAGTTCCAAGAGTGCTGCTCCAAATGATAAGAGCTACTGACAGAAGTACTGAGTCAAAGTTATTTTATAACAAGAGGTGCAGGAGATGTCTGTAACATCAACCTATCATGTCACACATGATATCTGAATTAAGTTCAGTCAAGGGAAAACTGGTTCATCATCGTAACACATTAAGCTTTCTACGATTTACTTTAAGCAAAACAGCATTCTCTTCATATGATCTTTATTATTTTGACTATTATTAATTGCATAATTTTGTTTATATTTGTAACTGTCTTTGATCTTATAAATGGATAGTGGCTATAAATACAAATATAGGGTTATTCTTATCCATGATTTGGTCATATTATAAAAACATTTTATGATCGTACTGAAATTCCATGGTATTTTCCTCACTTAAAAGTGGTGCCTAGGTAATTCAGATTTGAGGGAAAATATCCTAGAGCTATTTCATTCATCTCAGTTTGCAATTCCTAATTTCTGTGTATCTCAGTTTAAATTCTTAAGCAAAAGATCCTGATGGGCTTAGCGGGAATCATGTATCTTCCCTTGTCCAGTGGGTTATGATGAAGATGGCAGGTTCACAGTAGTAAAATGTTTCTCTCCAGCCAACTCATTAATTGGGATTCTTTACAAAGAAAAAAAGCTGGGGAGATGTTGTTATCTACAGTGTTTTTAACCATGAGAGATGAGGATCCTGCCTAACAAAGAATGCCTAACCCCCGAATGACTCTGCAAGCGTTTTTTGTTTTTTGGGTTTTTTTTTTTTGCGCAGTAGCAAGGCCATGGTGGTGGGGGCGGGGGTGGGGGGGTGATTTTTAGAGAATCTCTCCTTGCACTTCACAGCATGTCCAGTAGGTGTCCCTTGCCTATGTTTTCCCTAATGCATGTGAGCACAAGTACTTCCTTGAGGATGCGTTTCATTAGTCTGTAAGACACCTAACAACTGGTAGAGAACAGGCTTCTAAAGAGAGAAAGGATTTTGATGAATGCAGTAGAATTATATTAAGTAGTCGGCACACCTTTTGTTATGTTGATTGTGTCCTGGTTTTTATTGAAGTAATGAAAAATAGCAAGGTCTGAATTTCTCCCTCAGCTATGCACACACAATTCTCTCCGACAGCTCACAGAGCTAGGTCAGCCCTTGCTGGGTACAACAGATTGGCCTTGGGCCATGCTGCTTTTGCCAGGGTCCTCTTTTCCTACTCCATGGAATGGTCTTGAGAAATGCCTCCCCTTGTTGTTGATGGGAGCCAGCAAACCCGCTGGTGTGAATTTCACCATTCCTGCTTCCTCTTTCCTCTTCTCCTCCCTCAAATCCATTTGCAGAAGTCTTCTGTCATCTCCTTCCACTCTGCCTTGTCACCTCCCCACATTCCCACATTTTCTCATTCTGTTTAGTTTCTTTCTTTAATGACACTTAAACCCAAGCCTATTTTTCACTTAGCTTCTGAGAAGTCTCTCCAGGTTTTTCCTCTTGAGTGTGTTGCAATTAGCTTTTTTATTAAGTGCTACTGATTTTCCATTGATAGCGACTATTTACATGGTAATGCTATCTTTGTGATACCTTTACTCAGAGAAACAGGACCTGCCTTCATAAGTCTGAGTAGAGGAAGTTCCCATGTTTTCACTAAATTATATGCTGAAGCTCATGGAATAAATTAGATCTCCTTGAAATGTATTATATTACCCATAGGGACTGTTTGATGACTGGGTAAGTCACATATGTGACAATGGACATTTAGTTATATAAAATACATTTCCATCATAGCCACTGTCAAGTTCCTACCGAGTGAGATGAAATCTCACTGTGCTTTATAGAGTAGCTCTCCTATTTCAGGGTTTTGTTGTTGTTGTATTTTGTATGTGTGTGTGTCCATACAACTAGAATAGAAATACTCAGTGGGTCAGGTTAAGGTACTTAGCATAATGCCTTCTACCTGTATAATAATTTAAAACAGTCAAGTTAGGTAGCAGTTCTCTAATTGTATCATGCTTATTTCGAGTACAAAGGTGTCTCATATCCTTAAAATGCTGTCAAAAACCAAACTCCGCACACCGAGTAAAACAAAGGCAAAACATGAATTTATTGAAAGGGTTTCAATCTACAATCCTGGCAACCCAAGCCTACGGGAACAATGAGTTCTGAGTTGCTTAGAGATGAAGGAATTTTTACAGGGCAAACGTGGAAGTCGTTTGGGTCTTTCAGCTGGCTGATTGCCTTGTGATCTTCTTCCTTGCTTGGATCAGGGTCTGTGAGTCGGGGAAACAAGGACAGTCCAGAGCTGGCATCAACAGACCCGGCATGTGGGGGTCCGGCAGGTATCCTCCGCTGACTTCTAAAAAGAGCTGTAAATTCCTGCATCTTATGTTAGGTAAGGTTAAATTTTATTTTCTTTCACCTGCCTGCGTTTGCCCCCTCTGTTTTATTCCCAGTATAAGTTACTCCGTCTTAGGTGGTTTTGACAACATTAAAAATTAAAATTCGACTTATGTGTAGAATTGGGTCACTGGGTAAAGGAGGACCTATTGAAATTTTATATTGTTAAAAAACAAAAATTCAACTGAGTAAATTGTAAAGATTTTGTTGGCTTCATTCAGTGATTCATGAATTGGGTACCATCCTATCTAGCAGATAGGAAGGAGCTCCAAGGAACTGTGCGAAATGAAAGACTTTTATAGGCAGAAGGGAGTCGGAGCAGGGAAGCTCTACTAGACAAAGAAGCAGGTTGGTTATTGCAAGGTCGCTTTCCAGCCGGGGATCGCAGGGGTCTATGGGGCAGATTACCTCACTAGTGCTGACTTGGTGATTTGGATTTGTCTGGTTTAAGCTTCCATTTCTGGGAGAGTTGAAAGTGGCTAAGTTAAGTCTTAATTTGGTGATATGGGTTATAAAGGACTCCATTTTTGGCCCATTGTCTTCTTTTTAACAATATGCTTGCTAAAATAAATGTAAATTAAAAATAGCAAATAATATTTTTCTTGACATTTTAGAATACAGAAGGTTTATCTTAAAGGGCCATTAACTTTTGATTGCTGGTTTCTTTTTAAAAAAAAAAACTATCCAAAGTTTATGCAGATGGGGTATCTGGGTGGCTCTGTCAGAGCATTTGACTCTTGGTTTCAGTACAGGTTATGATCTCAGGTCCTGGAATCGAGCCCTGTGTCAAGCTCCGTGCTCAGTGCCTAATTAGCTTGAGATTCTTTCCTCCTCCCTCTCCCTCCCCCTCTCCTCCTCCTCTCTCTCTCTAAAATAAATAAAATCTTTCAAAGGACTTTATACAGATAATTTCCTCATAGTCAATATTCAGAATCCATTTATTGAGCTTTTAGTGGCGTTCACATCTGCCATCATGCTTTTCAAAATAATCCCTGAAAGGCTGGAATTATTAGTATTTTATTAGTTAATGTGTGTTTCTAGAATGCCTTTTGGCAATTGATATACTTTTACAGTTTGCAGTTAAACTGACAATTTCTTAAAGTTACAAAACCAAAAACCACATTTTTCTTAGGTCTTTAAGCTATTTTTCACAAATTTTATCATGTCATTTGTAAATCTAAAAATTGTATTTGGGAAAGACCAGGCACCTTAACTCTTTTAGTTATTCTTTAATTAATATTGATTAGCTCAAGTCTAATGATTTAGACGCTTTTAAACACTCAATTCCTTGAGCAACATAATTAAATCTCTTTAAGTATTTTGACAGAATTTATAAGTTTAGTACCTTCAATTTGTTGTAAGCACTGACCTGAAAAACTGCATTTGAGAATGTCAGAAATGAGCTACCTGCTCTGTGCCTGAGTTTGAAACTTATTTGTTTACATTTCAGTTGATTAATTTAACAAACACATGATGCTTACTTTACTCTCTCTCTGGCTGTCCTGCCAAGTGGCCTTATTGTCAGCAGATCTCTTATTCTCAAGGTTACCAAATAAACAATTCGCTCCTCATCCCCTGGAGGGGAAGAATGGGACAGGGCTCCTACAGATGAGAAGATGAATCCAAGGGAGAGGTGTTCCCAAACTCACCCAGCCAACACACACACACACACACACACACACACACACACACACGCACACGCTCAAAACCTACAGCTATGTATCCTTGTTCCTTTGGGGGCTCAACCACTAACACGGTGCCTAAACAAGGCCGTGACTGTCTCCACCAGAGGAGAACATCCGCCTGTGACCTGTCAAAGACAATTGTACCTGGTGGAGTTCTAGAGGCAAGGAAGACTTTATTCAGGACTATTACTGTAAGAGTCAAGATTATTGCAGTAGGAGAGAGAGAATGAACTAAATTTCACTGAAACAAAAGGTGGGAGAGTTTTTAAGCACCGGAGTGAGCTAGGATGAAAGTAGTGGAGGACCATGGATGTCTGTGTGATTAACCGCCTGAATTTGCAAATTGGTGCTTATCATTAAGTCAGGCTCCAGTCCTCCCACAGGGACTGAGAGACTGAGACCAGCTTCCTTCCTTCCTTCCTTCCTTCCTTCCTTCCTTCCTTCCTCTCTCTCTTTCCCTCTCTTCTTTCCCTCTCTCCTCTTTCTTTCTTTCTTTCTCTCTGACAACATTTCAAAAGGGTGGCTCACAGGTCTGAGAAGGGCATTCCCGGGTTGTAGGAAATTTATGTTTCAAATGGTCAGAGAAAGAATAAAGTAAATGCTCTAAGAAAAGGGTTATGGGGGAGGGGAAAGGAAAGAAAAGGGATGTCAGGAGCCTATAATTAGGAAGAAAGTGGTCTAAATTTTAGTTAAGCTGAGGGGTCAGACTTCAGGTGGATGGTATTGGTTTTGCATCCAGAAGGCTCAGAAATGGATAAAAAAACAGGAGCCGAATAAATCAAATCTGAGTCATTCTCTCTCCAAGGAGAAAGCATGAGGAACAGGCAGCTGTTCTCTTGTCCAGGCTAATATTTGAAAGTGCCTAAGAGCTCTTTGTTCAATAGATCACCTTAGATCTATTCTATTCTTTCATGTGCTTAAAGTTTAACTATATCCTTCTGCTTCTTCCTCCCATTTCTGAAATGCTACTTGATCCTCTCTTAGGAGGTACTTAGAGAAGGTAATAAGACCAGAAATGTATATGGATACTTATTATTCTGATATATGTAGCGAATTTTATAAAAGGCAGAATGTTGTTTCTTGATTGTAATGTAATTACGAATTAAGTTATTAAGTTCTATGTTCTGAGGAAGAAAAGAACAATTCACATTAATGAAAATTCATGCCCGAGGAGCTTAATTTTTTTGAAAAAAATTTATTCGGTCTTCATGATATACTAAGCTTTTGTGCCAACTTGCAATTTAATTTTTCAGTTCTTTTACAGCAGCTAAAACTACCAAGGGCAGAGTTACTGGTTTTGACTTAATGAAAGCGGTGGGTATCATGCAGAAGGTGAGAAAAGGTGAATTCTATTCATAAGGGAGGAAATTAAATTTTCAAATTCCGATTGATTCTGGAATCCACTTTTTGGTGATAAGTTGATAAGATACTTTAACTGAAGAAAAACTGAATTTAATAAAGTGCAAATATAAGTATGCTAATTGAAAAAAGTAAGTGTTAGAAAATCAATTCATTTTGTAAGTGCGCTGATAAAGAAGGCGCTGCAAGGAGATTTATGTAAATGTAATGAATTTAAGCGTTTATCTTGCAAACTTGATAAACAGCAGTAAGCACTTTAGGGGGGAAAATAATTAGTTCCTCAGTTCTAATGTGTACCCAAATCATTGTTACAATTATATTTGTTTATTACTTCAAAATGACTTTTTATTTCAATGCAACACGGAAGCCTATAATCACATCAATTTCTTCCTAATAATTTTTGTTTATATTTAATGTAGGGGTGGATTCTCACCTTTAATAATGTCGTTGGCCCTTTTGTGTCTCTCTCCTTAAGAAGACACAGTAACATTGAGAGTCAGCTTATTATAGGCAAGATCATTTCCAGAACAGCCACTCCTCTTCTTAGTCCTCTCTACTACATTGTCTATATTGCAGTTTATGCTTTTATGTTTTAGAATAGAAATAGGCCTGGTTGCTTCCTTTCTTAAAATTTCCAGCGTCTCCCCAATATCTGGCACAAAGTTCCCATAAGGCATTTTATACTCAGCTCCCGCAAACTAATCCGAATGCATCCCACACTAGTTGCCTCCGCCTTGAACTTTGCATTTTAGTCAAACTCTTATGTCCTCTGACGTGGAAGTGTTGGGGTTCAGAGCAAATGGCCAAGAAAGAGTTCTTGAGACACCTTTGGTGCAAAAAGGTGGTTTGATTAAGAAGCACAGGGACAGGACTGTGGGCAGAAAGAGCTGCACGGGGGGCGTGACTGGTGACTGATTCTGTACTTCAAGTTGGGAGGGGTTTAGGGATAGCATAAGTCACTAAGGAATTTTGGAAGCAAGGTTTCCAGGACTGTGAGGGGGCTAGTTATTGTTACGAAAAGGTCTTTTAATACTGTCTAATAAAACCTTAGTCATGAGACTCTTCAGATGTATATCAGTGGGTCATATGCTTGGAGGATGATTGCTAACCTATATCTTGGGGGGTAGTGATAAAGGAAGATTCCAAAGGAATTTCTATATGTTTAAACTAGACTCACAGGATCCTAGGGGGTCAGGATATTATTAAGCTAAGATTGCCTTTTGCTCTTAGCAAAGTGTCAGCATCAAGACAACTGAGTTCCTAGAGGAAGATCACTCTTCTTGTTTCAAGGACTTGTCAGTAGACTGTAGGCAGGAAGGAAACTTATTTTTTCTTTTGCCTTTGTTTCCCACATCACCCCCTTATATATGTTTCCTATCCTATTGGCACACTGCTTCTCCAGAGAATTCTGACTATGACAACTCCAAAGCTTTTGGCCACGTGAAGGTGAAATGACGGTGTTAACTGTTAATTGCAGTGGCAACACGTGCAGGTGGTGTTGGTGGGTAGAAGCAAGAGCTTGAGTTTGACATGTCGACTTTGAGATGTGTATTTGACATCCTAGCAGAGATGCCCAGTGAGAGGTTGTAGACATAAATCTGGACTTCTGCAGAGTAATCCCATCTGGATATTGTGAAATCAGGTCCTCTTTAGTCACCAGGATTCCATGTAACCAATTCAAAACATTAAAACAAACTAAAATAACATAAAGATACTGTTTTACTTATGTGGCCATCTTAAACTTCTAAATAATGTCCAATTCCATATATCCTCTTGATCTTCTAAAAAAAAAAAGTAATTTTCCTCCGTATCTTTAAGGTATATCTGAATGCTTTTCAAATGCCTGCTGACTGCTCCCTTTCAAGCAGCCTTTTAAAGTTTGTTTATTTGTGAGTTCAAGGCCCTCCCTCTTCTGTGGATCACAAAGGAAGCCCTGGTGTGTTTGAGTGTGGGAGGTACACAGGTAACAGGAGATCTTCTGCATGAAAGAGAACCTATAAAATTCTTGTGAAGTAGATGCCAGCTTCTAGATAACACACCATTTGAGACTTAGATCCAAACTGGTGAGTTGTCACAGTGTAGATTGTGTGGAAAGTCATGGCACAGGATGGGATCACGTAGGGAACGAGCAAGATGGAAAAGAGATGAGTCCAAGGACAGAGCCCCGGGGCACTCACATTTAGAATTCAGGAGAGGCAAATATTTTTAATAAGAGATTACGGAAAGATAAGAATACCGGGTAGATACCAAGAGAAGAAAGTATTTTAAAGAAAACATAATGGTATTCAATACTGTTGTCATTTCTTCTTGCACATCTCAGTGGTAACTCACATTCATCCTCAGCTCTCCTAAATTTGGCATGAAGGGTGCCAGAATATGATCCCTAAAAATATGCCCCTTTGGCATTTGGATTATCCTGAGTTAAAGGCAATTGAGAACAGAGGCAGAAAAAGCTCTTTACCTTCCCCTGTCTAAAAACAGAGTATACATTTCCCCTTTGTAAAGAAATTTTCCATTTGTAAAGAAATCTCCTTATCAGGGAGGGAGCTATCCCTGGAGACAACTTTTATTACCTGAGAGTCTTCCCTGCACACTGTATTTTGCAATTCATAGTTACGATATATGTTCTCCTTTCCCTTTCCCATAACTTGCCTTCTTTTCCTGTTGTTTAGCCTAGATGGTATATAAACCTCAGTCATCTGACTGCCTCCTTGAGGCACATGTTTCTTTGTGAAGTTTTGTCCAATTTACGTAATTAAGGCTATATATTCTCTTGTTAATCTGTCTTTTAGCAGTGTGATTCATGGCCCCCATCCATTGAACACAGGAGGATTGAGGGAAAGATTTTCTTCCCTTTTGTCATTATGGCCATATTTCTGTGAAGGGAAGCATAAGCAAAGCAGTTACTCAAGACAATAACCTAGGAATTGTTCCTACTTCTTTCTCTGATTCCTATTCATTACTGAGCCTTGCTGATTTTATCTTTTAGATTTCAACTGAATCCACCATTTCTATTTCCATTTAGACTACTATAATAACCTCTGCTCTACCAGTAGCCGCTCAAATTGGTTCTCCACATGATTTTTTTGAAATACGAATCTAATCTCCATTACCCCCTCAATAACTCTTCGGTAGCTTCTGTGGTACTTTTAAAACTAAGACAAAACTTTTTAACACGGACTACCTCCAGCTTCATCTCATCACGCTTCATTCTTTGTTCACTCAGCTCCTATCATCCTGGCCTTGTTTGAGTTCTTCCCACGCACCCTTTTCTTACTAAGTCTTCACACATGCTGATCCCTGTGCTCAGAAGACTTCTCACATCTCCTTACATTATTCATTCGTTTTCCTTATTCATATCTCAACGTACACCCAACTACTTCAGTTAGTCTTTCTTGAGTTCCCCAACCAGTTCAAATTTCCCTATTTTGTGACTCTTTTTGCACCATAATCAGCACCTGTGTTAGCAGCATCATAGGCTTCTTCATAACACTTTACATTATTGAAGACAGGGCTTCAAACTTCTATTTGCTCTCCATTTTTCTGATTGGTACATAGTAGGCACTCAAACACTCATTGAATGAGTAAAGATTGAATGCTTTCATCCAGGCTGGAATTGTTTCTTTACTCTTCTTTTCTGCCACCAGACCTTTAGCGCCTTGAGGGGAAATCATTGTGTTCACCATACTTAATCATGTATGTTCATCAGTACACCAGTAAAGATAGGCTAGGTTTTGCTGCAGTGATAAATATCCCAAAACAATAGAAGCTTAATGCAACAAAAGTTTGTTTCCCTCTTATTTAGTGAATGGCACTAATAACTGTAACACATTTAGTGAATAGCACTAATGAATATAACCTATGTTCTAGCATATACATGGACTAGAAACAAGGAGAGGAGTTGACTAGTAATTCATAGAAAAATCAGAGGAGAATTAATTATTTAGACTATAATCTAGGGATGACTGTCATGAATTTGTTACTCCAAAAGGTAATCACTTACGACCACGTCCAATAGATAACAATGTGGGCAAGTACACAGGAGTGTAAAACCAGCCCTTAGAAAGTTTGAGCTTTCAAGGAACTACTACAACCCAAGGAAAGAACTTTAGGAGTTACTCTAGACTTCCAGACAGCTCTAGATTACATGTTGACAGCAATGTGAGTTATGTCAAGTAAAAATAAACAACGGTCCTTTTTCTTCTTGTTCCTCTGTTCCTCACCACAGAATCAGGGGTTATTAGAGAAAACAGGAAATTAAACACAGCAATCAACCCAATATTTTCACTTGAGTAGATTCATCAAACCAAAATGGTTTTACCAAATAAGATTTGGGTTTTTTTTTGTTTTGAAATATTTGTAGGCAATCAAAAATTCTCAGTGTAGATGGCATATCCCTAAGTGCTAAGAGACAAGAGGAAATATGCAGCATAGACTTCACTTTAAAATACTGCAAAAGTACTGGAGAAAATTGTTCTTTGAAGATAAATTGTAGACAAAGCAGAGTGCTATGATTAGCACAAGAAAGGTAAAAAAATTAGTGCCATTAGAAGAAAACAATTAAATTACAAGAGATTAAATTAATAGTTGTTCAGTTTATACATCATTTCTTTTCTTTTTATTGGTTTAAGCTAAAAAAAAACCCATACTTTTTTTTAAAAGATTTTATTTATTTATTTGACAGAGAGAGTTTTACAAGTAGGCAGACAGAGAGAGAGGAGAAAGCAGGCTCCCCACTGAGCAGAAAGCCCGATGCGGGGCTCGATCCCAGGACCCTGAGATCATGCCCCAAGCCAAAGGCAGAGGCTTTAACCCACTGAGCCACCCAGGCGCCCCCCATACTTTTTATATAAAAGACATACATTATTCAGATTGTTTCTGTTGTTTAAATCAAAGATTCATACAAATATAGCCCTTACATGATACCATATTTGCTTGTTTATCTGTTTTCCTACCAAAGTATGAAACTCTAATGGATATATTCTCATTTCTCTCTATATATAATTTTCAAATAAATAAATAAATGAATGAATGAATAAATGTTTGAGTGAAAAAATGAGGAGGAGAGTAAGAAAAGTAGAAAAATTTCAGTTTCTTCACAATTTTGCCTAGTTTTGAACTAATCCTATCATTGAACATATTTGCATTCTCATACAGACCCACATCAGAATCAGGGAATTTTTACTGCAAACTCATAGAGTTAGATGGTATTTTAACTCTTATATTTTAAAACTAGTGGTGCTGTATCCTGGTGGAGATAGAGAAATTTGGAAGCCACGGTAGACAGCAAAAGATACAGAGACAGGAGTGAAGAGAGAAATAAGCCAGATAATTAGTGTTGAAGATTCACAATGAGGAAATAGATATTTCCCAGTGAGTAAGCACCTTCTAGTCTGTTTGACATCACTCCTAGATTTATATAACTTAGTACAGAAGAGGTTTCCAGATGTAGTCAGGAAGTTGACTTGTGGCAAAATTGAAAGCAGTAAAAATTATTATCAGAAGTCAACTTTGTCTTCTATTACCACTTCTATCTATATCCTTATACTTGTAATGAAGAATTTCTCTAGATTTCAAAATTTGTTTTAACTCTTAAGACGATGGGATGTGAGCATTTTATATTAAATGAAAGAAAGCTCACATAGAACCCACTTTAAATTTAAATTTTTTTCTTTTTTTTAAATTTTTTAAAATTTTTTTATTTTTATTCTTTGCCCCAGGGTACAGGTCTGTGAATCATCAGGCTTACATCTTTCACAGCATTCACCAAAGCACAAACCCTCCCCAATGTCCATAACCCATCCACCCTATCCCTACCCTCCCACCCCCCAGTAACCCTCAGTTTGTTTTATGAGATTAGAAGTCTCTTATGGTTTGTCTCCTTCCCCATCCCATCTTGTTTCATTATTTTTCCCTCCCTACCCCCCACAACCCCCCACCCTGCCCCTCAAGTTCCTCATATCAGAGAGATCATATGATAATTGTCTTTCTCTGATTGACTTATTTCGCTCAGCATAATACCCTCCAGTTCCATCCATGTCGTTGCGAATGGCAAGATTTCGTTTCTTTTGATAGCTGCATAATATTCCATTGTATATATATACCACATCTTCTTTATCCATTCATCTGTTGATGGACATCTAGGTTCTTTCCATAGTTTGGCTATTGTGGACATTGCTGCTATAAACATTCGGGTGCACGTGCCCCTGAGGAACACTACCTTTGTGTCTTTAGGATAAATACCCAGTAGTGCGATTGCTGGGTCGTAGGGTAGCTCCATTTTCAACTTTTTGAGGAATCTCCATACTGTTTTCCAGAGTGGCTGCACCAGTTTGCATTCCCACCAACAGTGTAGGAGGGTTCCCCTTTCTCCGCAACCTCGCCAACATCTGTCATTTCCTGACTTGTTGATTTTAGCCATTCTGACTGGTGTAAGGTGGTATCTCGCTGTGGTTTTAATTTGTATTTCTCTGATGCCGAGTGATGTTGAGCACTTTCTCATGTGTCTGTTGGCCATTTGGATGTCTTCTTTGGAGAAATGTCTGTTCATGTCTACTGCCCATTTCTTGACTGGGTTATTTGTTTTATGGGTGTTGAGTTTGAGAAGCTCTTTATAGATTTTGGATACTAGCCCTTTATCTGATATGTCATTTGCAAATATCTTCTCCCATTCTGTCAGTTGTCTTTTGGTTTTGTTGACTGTTTCCTTTGCTGTGCAAAAGCTTTTAATCTTGATGAAGTCCCAATAGTTCATTTTTGCCCTTGCTTCCCTTGCCTTTGGTGAGGTTCCTAGGAAGAAGTTGCTGCGGTTGAGGTCGAAGAGGTTGCTGCCTGTGTTCTCCTCGAGGATTTTGATGGATTCCTTTCTCACATTGAGGTCTTTTATCCATTTTGAGTCTATTTTTGTGTGTGGTGTCAGGAAATGATCCAGTTTCATTTTTCTGCATGTGGCTGACCAGTTTTCCCAACACCATTTGTTGAAGAGACTGTCTTTTTCCCACTGGACATTCTTTCCTGCTTTGTCGAAGATTAGTTGACCATAGAGTTGAGGGTCCATTTTTGGGTTCTCTATTCTGTTCCACTGGTCTATGTGTCTGTTTTTGTGCCAGTACCATACTGTCTTGATGATGACGGCTTTGTAATAGAGCTTGAAATCTGGAATTGTGATGCCGCCAACTTTGCTTTTTTTTTTCAACATTCCTTTGGCTATTCGGGGTCTTTTCTGGTTCCATATAAATTTTAGGATTATTTGTTCCATTTCTTTGAAGTAAATTGCTGGTATTTTGATGGGGATTGCATTAAATGTGTAGATTGCTCTAGGTAGCATAGACATTTTCACAATATTTATTCTACCCATCCATGAGCATGGAATGTTTTTCCACTTCTTTGTGTCTTCCTCAATTTCTTTCATGAGTACTTTATAGTTTTCTGAATACAGATTCTTTGCCTCTTTGGTTAGGTTTATTCCTAGGTATCTTATGGTTTTGGGTGCAATTGTAAATGGGATTGACTCTTTAATTTCTCTTTCTTCTGTTTTGTTGTTGGTATATAGAAATGCAACTGATTTCTGTGCATTGATTTTATATCCTGACACTTGACTGAATTCCTGTATGAGTGCTAGCAGTTTTGGAGTGGAGTCCTTTGGGTTTTCCACATAAAGTATCATATCATCTGCAAAGAGTGAGAGTTTGACCTCTTCCTTGCCGATTTGGATGCCTTTTATTTCTTTTTGTTGTCTGATTGCTGAGGCTAGGACTTCTAGTACTATGTTGAATAGCAGTGGTGATAGTGGACAGCCTTGCCGTGTTCCTGACTTTAGGGGAAAAGCTCTCAGTTTTTCTCCATTGAGAATGATATTCGCTGTGGGTTTTTCGTAGATGGCTTTGATGATATTGAGGTATGTACCCTCTATGCCTACACTATGAAGAGTTTTGATTAAGAAAGGGTGCTGTACTTTGTCAAATGCTTTTTCAGCATCTATTGAGAGGATCATATGGTTCTTGTTCTTTCTTTTATTAATGTCTTGTATCACATTGATTGATTTGCGAATGTTAAACCAACCTTGCATCCCAGGGAAAAATCCCACTTGGTCGTGGTGAATAATCCTTTTAATATGCTGTTGGATCCTATTCGCTAGTATTTTGTTGAGGATTTTTGCATCCGTGTTCATCAAAGATATTGGTCTGTAATTCTCCTTCTTGATGGGGTCTTTGCCTGGTTTGGGGATCAAGGTAATGCTGGCCTCATAAAAGGAGTTTGGAAGTTTTCCTTCCAATTCTATTTTTTGGAACAGTTTCAGGAGAATAGGTATTAATTCTTCTTTAAATGTTTGGTAGAATTCCCCTGGGAAGCCGTCTGGCCCTGGGCTCTTGTTCGTTGGGAGATTTTTGATGACTGCTTCAATCTCCTTACTGGTGATGGGTCTATTCAGGTCTTCAGTTTCTTCCTGGTTCAGTTTTGGTAGTTTATATTTCTCTAAGAATGCATCCATTTCTTCCAGATTGTCAAATTTGCTGGTGTAGAGTTGCTCATAATATGTTCTTAGAATTAGTTGTATTTCTTTGGTGTTTGTTGTGATCTCTCCTCTTTCATTCATGATTTTATTAATTTGAGTCCTTTCTCTTTTCTTTTGGATAAGTCTGGCCAGGGGTTTATCAATCTTATTAATTCTTTCAAAGAACCAGCTCCTAGTTTCATTGATTTGTTCCACTGTTCTTTTGGTTTCTATTTCATTGATTTCTGCTCTGATCTTTATGATTTCTCTTCTCCTGTTGGGTGTAGGCTTTCTTTGCTGTTCTTTCTCTAGCTTTTGTAGGTGTAGAGTTAGGTTGTGTACTTGAGACCTTTCTTGTTTCTTGAGAAAGGCTTGTATTGCTATATACTTTCCTCTTAGGACTGCTTTTGCTGTATCCCAAAGATTTTGAACAGTTGTGTTTTCATTTTCATTTGTTTCCATGAATTTTTTTAATTCTTCTTTAATTTCCTGGTTGACCCATTCATTCTTGAGTAGGGTGTTCTTCAGCCTCCATGTATTTGAGGTCTTTCCAACTTTCCTTTTGTGGTTGAGTTCTAGTTTCAGAGCATTATGGTCTGAAAATATGCAGGGAATGATCCCAATCTTTTGGTACCTGTTGAGACCTGATTTGTGACCCAGAATATGGTCTATTCTGGAGAATGTTCCATGTGCACTGGAGAAGAATGTGTATTCTGTTGTTTTGGGATGGAATGTTCTGAATATATCTGTGATGTCCAACTGGTCCAGGGTGTCATTTAAAGCCTTTATTTCCTTGTTGATCTTTTGCTTTGATGATCTGTCCATTTCAGTAAGGGGGGTGTTCAAGTCCCCTACTAATATTGTATTCTTGTCAATGTGTTTCTTTGATTTTGTTATTAATTGGTTTATATAATTGGCTGCTCCCATGTTAGGGGCATAGATATTTATGATTGTTAGATCTTCTTGTTGGACAGATCCTTTTAGTATGATATAGTGTCCTTCTTCATCTCTTATGATATTCTTTGCCTTAAAGTCTAGTTTATCTGATATAAGGATTGCCACTCCAGCTTTCTTTTGCTGTCCATTGGCATGGTAAATTGTTTTCCATCCCCTCACTTTAAATCTGGAGGTGTCTTTGCGTGTAAGATGAGTTTCTTGTAGACAGCATATCGATGGGTCTTGTTTTTTTATCCATTCTGATACCCTGTGTCTTTTAGTTGGGGCATTTAGTCCATTTACATTCAGAGTAACTATTGAGAGATATACATTTAGAGCCATTGTATTGCCTGTAAGGTGACTGTTACTGTATATTGTGTTTCTTCCTTTCTGGTCTATGTTTCTTTTAGGTTCTCTTTGCTTAGAGGACCCCTTTCAATATTTCCTGTAGGGCTGGCTTGGTGTTTGCAAATTCCTTGAGTTTTTGTTTGTCCTGGAAGATTTTTATCTCTCCTTCTATTTTCAGTGAGAGCCTAGCTGGATATAGTATTCTTGGCTGCAGATTTTTCTCATTTAGTGCTCTGAATACATCATGCCAGCTCTTTCTGGCCTGCCAGGTCTCTGTGGATAGGTCTGCTGACAATCTAATATTTCTACCATTGTATGTTATAGACCTCTTGTCCCGAGCTGCTTTCAGGATTTTCTCTTTGTCACTAAGACTTGTAAGTTTTACTATTAGATGACGGGGTGTGGACCTATTTTTATTAATTTTGGGGGGGCTTCTCTGTGCCTCCTGGATTTTGATGCTTGTTCCCTTTGCCAGATTAGGGAAATTCTGTATTAAGATCTGCTCCAATATACCTTCTGGCCCTCTCTCAATCTCGTCCTCTTCTGGGATCCCAATTATTCTAATATTGTTTCGTCTTATGGTATCACTTATCTCTCGAATTCTCTCCTCATGGTCCAGTAGTTGTTTGTCTCTCTTTTCATCCTCTTCTTTTTTCTCTGACATTTTGTCTTCTAAATCACTAATTCTATCTTCGGCTTCATTTATCCTAGCAGTAAGAGCCTCCATTTTCAATTGCACCTCATTAATAGCTTTTTTGATTTCAGCTTGGTTAGATTTTAGTTCTTTTATTTCTCCAGAAAGGTCTTTTATTTCTTTAGAGACAGCTTCTCTATTTTCTTCCATTTTTTTTTCAAGCCCAGCCAGCACCTTAAGAATCGTCATTCTGAACTCTAGTTCTGTCATATTACTAATGTCCGCATTGATTAGGTCCCTAGCCGTCATTACTGGCTCTTGTTCTTTTTTTTGTGTGATTTTTTTCTGCCCTGTCATTTTATGCAGATAAGAATAGATGGATGAGAGAACCAAATACTAAAGGGTAGCAATGACCCCAGGGAAATATACACTAACCTACTCAGAAGAGACCTGGAACTGGGGAGAAAAGAAAGAGGGGAAAAAACAACCACAACAACAACAAAAAAAACAAAACAAAAAACCCAAGAAACCAAAATCATACAAAAACAAAACAAACAAAAATAAATAAAACAAAATCCTATATCTATATTATCTATTTCTGTTTCTATATCTATGTCTGTCTATGACTCTATCTCTATCTCTATCTCTATCTCTATCTCTATCTATCTATATCTATTAGATTGGTGAATTGAACAGACCCTATAAGTATCCAAAAAATAAGGTTAAAAACAATGAAGGGATAAAATATGATTATAACAATGCAAATTTAAAAAAGATTAAAAAGTGTTGATAAGATATAAGAGTTAAGAACGTTAAAATAGGAAAAGGGAAAAATTTTAAAAGAAAAAAGTAAGAAAAAAATTCAAAGAAAAAAATTCAATGAATTTAACTTTGAACGACTGAAGAATCATGGAGAAAAAGCCATGAATTCTCTGTGTTGCTTTCCCCTAGCTTCAGAGTTCCACAATTCTCAGCAACCTTGAACTTGACTTTGACTGGATGTTTCTTTTTTTTTTTTCCTGGTCTTCTGGGGGAGGGACCTGTTGCTGTGATTCTCAAGTGTCTCTGCCCAAGGTGGATTCCCACCGCCCTCGCCAGGGGCCAGGTTAAGTAATCAGCTCGGGTTCACTCTCGGGAGCTTTTGTTCCCTGGACGCTTTCCGCACCTCGTTGGAGGACGGGACTGAAAATGGCATCTCCCAGTCTCCGACCCGGAGGAGCCGAGAGCCTGGGGAATCAGTCCTCAGTGCGCCTCAGAGAAACGCAGTCCCTCCTGTCTCCTGGTCTCCGGCCATGCTCCGAGCTCACCTGTCCTGTGACCGAGTGTCTCTGTCTCTGGTGTGGCCCCGTTTAGAATCTCCAAACCCGGCAGATTCCTGCAGCCGCTCCCGCACCGCTCCTCCCGGAGGAGGAAGGTGAGTCTCTCCGGGTCTGCCGCCCGTGGGTTCCCCGTTCACAGATCAGTGGCCCGGCTGCACTTCAGATCACAGCCCAAGGTAACCCCGAGCTGAGAGACACCTCAGCTCAGCTCCGTCTCTCCCGCCGGCTTCTCTCTGAGACCTGGGAACTCGGTTGCGCTCAGACACCCCTGGTCTTTTTGTGTCCCCGTGGGTCCTGAGACCACACTGTCCCTGCAGGGGCTTCACCCCCCGCTTGGTCTCTGAGGCGACGTCCCTCAGTGGAGCCGACTTCTCACAGTTCCGAGTCTGTGCTCCGCTGCTTGCTCCCTTGCCGGCAGCCGGCCCCTCCCCCCGGGTCTAGCTTCCCGTCGCCTCAGATTCACTTCTCCGCACGTCCTACCTTCCAGAAAGTGGTCAATTTTCTGTTCCTAGAATTGCTGCTCTTCTTCTCTTCGATCTCAGGTAGAATTTGTAGGTGTTCAGAATAGTTTGATAGCTATCCGGGTGAATTCCTGGGACCTGATGATAATCGGTCTCCTACTCCTCCGCCATCTTGCCGCTCCTCTAAATTTTTTTCTTTCAATAATTTTCCACTTGTATATAGAAAAACCAAACCTTGAAAGTAGATTTGAAATGTCATTCTTATAAACTAGCCAGGGTCAGTTATGTCTCCTGGATTATGAGCCAGCAGAGCTGGATTTTGGCTGCCCTGAACCACAGTGGATGGATTGGTTTGGTATGTGGCATCAAGGCACATACTCAAAGGAGAAGCCAAACAACCAGGACTCTTAAAGGATATATCATAGGAGAGTTCCAAGACTTTGGGTTGCAAGAAGAAACAATTAGATGATTTGGACATTGCTGTTGTGATAAATGAGACCCCAACAACTGTTAAAAATAATTTTTGAAGTAATTTTAGACTTAGAGAAAACTAGCAAAAATAGCTCAGAATTTCCATATATCTCTTCTTTATAGCCCTGAGCCACCCTGCAATTATTAAAACCAGGAAGTGAACATTGGTATAATCTTGTTAACTGAACTAAAGCCTTATTTGAATTTGACCAGTTTTCTCACTGATGTTGTCTATTCCAGAATTCCATTCAGAGTCCCTTTTACTTTAAAATTGTATTCCCTTCTTTAGTCTCCTGCAGTTGGTAACAGCCCCTTAGTCTTTTCTTATCTTTTATGAGTCACTCCTTGTCCTTCATGATCTTGATGCTTTCGAAGGTTATCAATTAGTGATTTGTGGAATGTTCTTCAATTGTGGATGTTTGAAGTTTTCTCATAATTGAATTGAGGTTATACTTTCTTGGCAAGTAGACCACAGAAATGATATGTGTCCTCCTCAATACATCCTGTCATGGGGTTTGTGATGTTGATAAGTTTGATTACCAGGGATGTTGACCTTGATCACTTGTGCAAGGTGGTTTTTGCTGGATTCCTTCACTGTAAAGTTACTATCTTCTCCTTTGCAGTTAATAAATTTCTTTGGGAGTTACTTTCAAAATGTGCAAATCTACTTTTTCTTCAAATGTTTGACCAACAATTTCAGGATCTATCTGTTGATCTTGTCTGCAAAAAGTTATTACTATGGTATTTGCCAACAGTGAATTCATATTTTTCTCTATATTATTAATTAGAATTCTAAAGAGCTATCTTTTCCTCCTAATGTGTTAATGTAATGGATTATCTACTTATATCAATGTGGATTTGTGGATTTTTTATTATTCCACCATTATTTGTTTGTTTTATTGAAGTATAATTGATATACAATATCTTAATAGTTTTAGGTATATATCATAGTGATTCAATGTTTTTATACATTACAAAAGATCCCCATAATAACTGTGGTCACCATCTGTCACCATGCAAAAGTATTACAATATTATTGATGATATTCCCTATGCTCTACATTACATCCCCATGACTTATTTATTTTATAACTGAAAATCTATACTTCTTAGTCCTCTTCACCTACTTTGCCCATCTCCCCAGTGTCTCCTACTCTGGGAACTAACAGTCTGTTTCCTTTATCTGTCAATCTGTTTCTGTTTTGTTTTGTTTATTCATTTGTTTTGTTTTATAGATTCAATATATAAATGAAATCATATAGCATTTGTCTTTCTCTGTTTGATGTATTTCACTTACAATAATATCTTCTAGATTCATCCATGTTGTCAAAATACCATTTTTTTTACAGCTAATATTCTAATTTTTATATATACCACATTTTCTTTAGCCATTCATCCATCGATGGACACTTGGGCTGCTTCCATATCTTGACTATTGTAAATAATGCTGCAATGAACGTGGGGGTGCATATATCTCTTCAAATTGATGTTTTCATTTTCTTTGGATAAATAGTCTTAAGTGGAACTGTATATTGGTTCTCTTTTTAAATTTTTTTAGGATTTTTTAATGGTTTATAATCTAATACAATTATTTCATTTTATTATTATTATTTTTTTTTTAGTGAGGAGGGCCTCAAATTATTTTGGCTTTGTCCATTAGAAACTTTTTAGATTGGTGTCTATGGTGGTTTTTGTTTTTTTGTTTTGTTTTGTTTTAACACTTTTATACTACCTGATACCACGTAATTTTCAGGTTCATCTTATATTTTCATTGCCCCAATCCTGCAACCAACTATTTCTCCAAAGACCCCTGGTTCCTTTCATTGAAGGATACTGTTTAGAAACCCCATCTGGGCACTACATGCGCTCGTTGTTACTAGGATGTCATTGCTTTTCACCTATTTTCAGACAGAGGTAAGGAATACGTATGTGTATACTAATTCAGTCACACTCAAATATCTATATTTATGTATCTATCTACTTCCATATAAATTAAAACCCACAAGTTTTCACTGAGATATTTGAATTTTCAACCACTAGAGTTCATTTTTAGCTTTCTTCCTTTGCTTTTTTGTTTCAAACTCCAACCTGGCTCTTCTTATCTACCCTATGTATGTTTACTTATTTATTTAAATCTAGTATACATATCAATTGTGTCTAAATTTCCCACCCATATCACTGTGAGAAATATTTTTATCCCTGGGTCACAACACTTATGCACAGTTCTTTTGGCCTTGCAGTGTCCCAAGTTATATAGGTTAGTTCTTTTTTCCCTATCTCTTCCCTCTTGCAAATGAATATGGTCACTCTTCATATAATTCATGGAATAGAGTTCCTTTGTCAGTGTTTATATTCTTCTTTTCTTTTTGGGGCATGTGATACATTACTGTGGGTCTATACATCAGAGCTATACCAAAAGATAGACTCAGAGAAGTGTGATTTCGTCTTGTTCCTGCTACCCCCCCTCCTATTCCCTGATTCTTGCCACCCCTTTCCATTATTCTTTATAGGAAATCAGTTCATTTTAGTTTTTGTTTCGCCCTTCCAGCACTTATTCTGTACAAAGGAGCAAGTAAGTGTGTATCTTCTTATATCCCCTGGTAGCATAATCTTATGCTTTATGTCTTTGACTTCACGGTATATTCTTGAAATCATTCCATATCAGTTTTTGGGTGTCTTCCTAATGCTTCTATTACAGCTGCATAGGACTTGCATCATGGGGATATCCTAGAGTTTACTCAACCACTTTCCTGTGTATGGATATTTGGGTTGTTTCAATATGTTGTTACTACAAACAGTGCTGCAATAAATGACCTTATGCATATGTGTTCATCCTTGGTGGCGTATTTGCAGAGTAGATTTCTAAAAGTACAATTGTCGGGTTGAAAGATGTGTGCATATGTAGTTTTGTTAGGTATTGCTAAATTTCCCACCAGAGGGGCTGTACCTATTTACATTCCTACTAGCAATTTCCCCCCACAGTCTCACTGACAAAATGTTCCATTGTGTTTTAAATTTTTTTGCAGTATGATATACGAAAAATGATATTTTAGCATTGTCTTAATTTGCAATTGTTTCATTAGGAGTGAGCTTGAACTTCTTTTCCTTGTGTTTGAGGAGAATTTTTTTAACCCTTTTTTTCTTATATTTGTCCATATCTTTTTGACATTTTTATTGGGTTGTTATAATTTTCCTCTTAAGAGTTATTTATATGTTAGGGGTATTAGCCCTTTGTGATATTTACTGTGACAAGTTTCTCCCTGTTGGTTAGTTTTCTTTACACTTTGTTTATGGTTTTATTTTCATGCAAATTGTGGGGGGGGGACCGACTCCTATCAAGTTTACCTATCCTTTCTTATAGCCTCTGGATTTTGAGTCATAGTTAGAAAGCCTTTCCCTATAATGAGGTTAAAGAGGAATTCATCTTTGTGTTCTCATATTATTTGTTTGGTTCTATTTTTCAATTAGATTCCTGATTCATTTGGAGTTTATTCTTGTTTATGGTGCGAGATATGGATCTAATGTTTTCTTTTTTTCCAAATGACTCTTTAGTTGACAGAGCACCATTTCAATGTCCAGCTTTAGGCAGGGATTTGCAATGCTGTCTTTGTCGTATATTAAGTTTCCATTTGTTTTTGTGTCCAGTTATGAACTTTCTATTCTAATCCACTGATCTATTTGTCTAGAAATGCACAGTAACATACTCTTAATTATAGAGACTCTCTAACAGTATGTTTTAACATCTACTGGGCTAGTCCTCTCCTCATAAATTTCCGTTAGCCATATTTTCCATGTTATTCCTTCCTACATGTTTGTTTTTCCATATGAATTTAAATAGCAAATTACCTAACTGCAAAAATAGCTTATTTGCATTTTTATTGAAATTGCATTAATTTTATAAATCACTTAACATCTCTATATTAGACATTCTATTCAAGAACAGGAAATGTCTTTCTATTTTTCAAATTGACTTTTGTGACCTTTGGGTGTGCTGTACAGTTTTTCCTCATAAAGATTTTATACATTTAGTGTTAGATCTATTCCTCGGTAGTCTGTTTTATTTGATGTTATTTTATTTTATTTTTATTTTTATTTTTTTAAAGATTTTATTTATTTGACACAGAGAGAGAGATTACAAGTAGTCAGAGAGGCAGACAGAGAGACAGGGAGAGGAGGAAGCAGGCTCCCCACTGAGCAGAGAACCCGATGCCGGCCTCAATCTCAGGACCCTGAGATCATGACCTGAGCCGAAAGCAGAGGCTTTAACCCACTGAGCCACCCAGGCGCCCTGATGTTATTTTAAATGGATCTTTCCTCTACCTTTATGTTCCTTAACTATTTATTACACGTGTATTTGAAGACTATTGATTTTTTATGTTAATTTAATATTCTGTTTCTTCGCTGAATTATTTTATTGCTTCAGTTAATTTTATCACTGATTCTCTGGGGATTTTCAGGTGTACTATCATATTACCTGAAAGTAGAAATGGTATTACTTCTTTTTTTTTTTAAGTTTTATTTAAATTCAAGAAATTAACATATAGTATATCATTAGTTTCAGAGGTAGAGTTCAGTTATTCATCAGTCTTATATAACACCTAATGCTCATTACATCATGTGGCCTCCTTAATGCCCATCACGCAGTTACCCCACCCCCCATCCTTTCCCCTCCAGAGATGGTATTACTTCTTTATTCTTAGTCTCTTGTTGACTTCTCTTGTGAAAGTATTTTGACTAATATTTCTAGCATGATATCAACTAGCAGAAGAGATAGTAGAATACATTTAGTAGTTCCCCTTTAAATAAGATAACACCTTAAGAAGTAAGCTATTACTTCTTACACACGCACACAAATTTTAAGAAAGCGTCTATGTCTCAATTCTTACTTTGAGGGTTTTTTTTTCAATAATGGGTGTGGAATTTTGTCAAAGGTATTTGCAGCATCACAATTATGAAGATAATCATAATTTTCCATAGATAAAATAATGATATATAAAATTAATCGATTTTCTAATATTAAACCAATCTTATATTCTTAGAATAAATCCCACTCAGTGATGGTGTATTATTTTCTTAGCCCTAACCTCCGGTATTTAGAATGTGATTCTATTTGGAGATAGGGCCTTTAAGGAGAAGATGAAGTTACAGTGAGCTCACAAGGGTGATTGGCCTCTCTTCTGTCACTAGACCCTCTTCGTTCTTTCTCTGACCTCACCTGCTACTCTGCACTTGCTCACTTCACTCCAGCCATGCCGACTTCTCTTCTGGTCATTGAATACACAGGAATCTGCGTTTCTCAGCACTTCTGTAATTGCCATTCTATATTCTTGGAGGGATCTTCTCCCAACATTTGAATGACTTCTCCTTTTCTACCTGTTGTAGGCGCATTGATGACCCCCAAGGACAGCCCATTTCTAATCCTTGGGACCTGCAAATGTTAATCTGATAAGGCCATAGAGTTTTTCAGATGTGATTAAGTTCAGGATCTGGAGATAGAAGAATTATCTTGAATTATCCAAGTGGGCCCTAAATACAATCATAAGTGTACTTATAAGAGGATACAGAGGGAAAGTAGATGCAGAAAGGGCAGTGTGACCACCAGAGCCAGATACCATACTCCTGGCTTGGAAGATGGAAGAAGAAGTTCTGAGCCAAAGAATGCAATGAAGAAACTGGAAAAGGTTAGGAAACATAGTCTTCCTTTGGGGCTTCAGAGTGAGCATGGCCCTATTAACACCCTGATTTCTTTCCAGCGAAACTGATTTGGGACTTGTGACCATCAGAAATATAACAGAATAAATGTATGGTTGGTTTTTTTTTAAAGATTTTATTTATTTATTTGACAGAGAGAGAGAGAGATCACAAGTAGGCAGAGAGACAGGCAGAGAGAGAGAGGAGGAAGCAAGGCAAGTGGCAGGCAGAGGGAGAAGCAAACTACCCACTGAGCAGGGAGCCCGATGCGGGCCTCGACCCCAGAACCCTGAGATCATGACCTGAGCCGAAGGCAGAGGCTTTAACCCACTGAGTCACCCAGGCGCCCTAAATGTATGTTGTTTTAAACCACTAGATTTGTGATAATTTGTTACAGCAGCAATAGGAAACTAATGTACCAAGAGTTGCTTAAATGTCACCTTGTCATCGAACCCTTCTCTGACAACCCGATTTAAAATTGCTACTGCCATCTCCACTCTCTATTCATTTCCCCTATTTTCCATTTTCTCTGTAGCACTTTCCATTGTATCAAATAATTGACCTGCTGTTTTTGTCATGTCTGTCTTTCCCCAATGAGTATATGTTATATGAGGGAAGACATTGGCCTGTTTGGTTACTTTTTTGTATACAGCCTCCAAACAGCGGCTAGGAAATAGCAGTTTCTCACTCAGAAAAATTACATTGAATAAATGTATATCTCTTAGCACAGGGCGTGTGCCAAAGAAAAGGAACACATATCAGGAAGCTATAGAAGATAAATAGATTCTGAACTTGAGAGTGTGGCTGTCCTGAAGAGCCGATAGTGAGAGGGGATTTGCCGACAGGAGGATTGGGTGGATAGATACATACATACAGAGATCCTATTCATTCTGTTTCTCTAATTTTATATATCTGTCAATTTGAGAGATCTATTATAAGGAACTGGTTCATATGATTCAGACTGAGAAGTCCTAAGATCTGTAGTTAGCAAGCTGGAGACCCAGGTGACCGATAATGTAAGTTCCATCTGAGTCAAAGGCCTGAGAACCAGGAGAGCCAATGTCTCATCTCAGCAGTCAGGCCAAAGTAGTACATTTTTCTACAGCCTTTTTGTTCTATTTGGCCTTCAACTGATTGGATGAAGGCCACCCACCTTGGGGAAGGCAATCTATTTTACTCCATCTACTGACTCAAATGTTAATCTCATTAAAAAGCACACAGACGTACTCAAAATAATGTTTGCCCAAATGTCTGGGCATCCTTTTTTTTGTCTTTTGTTTCTTAAAAATTAAAAATCATGCATCGTTTACAGTGTCGGATATTGTGACCACAGTCTTCCCAATCCTGAGAAATTCTTAAGACCTTACTGCAGCTTTATACAGAGTGTAAGCTATGGTTGGTTTAAAATGTGTGTTTCAGAAAAGCTTTTATTTAATAGAAATACATTGCTTTAGAAGGAGCAACATGGCACAAAGCAAAAATCCTAGTAGAAAAAATGGTTGCCACGAATTCCCTGGGTAAGTTCAAAGATTTTTAAGGCCAGAGGTGTCTACTAGTCAATGTAGCAAAATATCAATCCAAACAAAAAATACTGATTATAAAATTTGCTTACATTAAAATGGAAAAAAGTAAATGTTAGTGAAAAGCTTTTAAAAAATGTTGACGTAAAAGATTAACCATCACAAATCCATCCCTTTTCAAATTGGTACCCCTACTTAAACCATACTTAATCTTCAAATAAAGACAATGACAAGGTCATAAATCTAACATGGTACAACTCTTCTATGAACTACATCTGCTTTACTCAAGTCTACTGATTCAAATGCTAATCTCATTCAAGGACACTCTCACAGACATGCCAGAATTATGTTTGACTTAATGTCTGGGCATCCAGTGACCTTGGCAAGTTGACACATAAAATTAATCATCACAGAAGTGTAATAAACCCCTTTGGATGTAGTGAACCAAGATGGGGGTTGGCGACTACAGGGAACCTGCTCAAAACTAAAGGTTTCCACTTTTCCTTCTTTAAGCATTTACTTGAGACTCCTTAAAGAAAGATTAGCTCAAGATGGGGTGGGGGGTGCTGGTTAGGGTACATTCTTTAGGGCCAAAAGCAAAAGAGGCAAAGTAAATCTTTGTGTCTAATTTCTTTTATTTTTTAATGAGAATGTGATGAGAGAAGTACATAATTTCCACAACAGGGAGAGCCCCAGCATGCAAGCTCTATTTCGAAATAGCAGAGAGAGGAAATTTTGCCTTATTTTAAGGACTGGTACATAACTCCTTCTAGGGAGAGAAGAGTCCTATTTGTCACAAATAGGAGGATGAGGCCCTTTGGGCATGAGTACATGTTTTGCAATAAAACAGAGGGCTAGCTAAAGCGTGCACAGCAAAAATTATCTAAAACCTCTTATTGGGAACCATGGGCGAGTGCGTTTGGTTTGGGGAGAAAAGGAGCAACATGGCACAAAGCAAAAATCCTAGTAGAAAAAATGGTTGCCACGAATTCCCTGGGTAAGTTCAAAGATTTTTAAGGCCAGAGGTGTCTACTAGTCAATATTAAGTTGTTTGTCCTGCAGTGCAGCTAAGTAAACCTACCTTTCCCACTGTCTTCTCTAAATTCTCAAATAAAATCTGAAATATTTGTCATCTTGGGTTGGAGGAAATTGGCAGGATAAAAGTATCCATGTGTGACTCGGTGGGGCTGTGGAGGACAGAACAAAGGATTGTACACATAGTAGACATAACTTGGAATTAAGATTGACAAGCAAGCCGAAATGATAGGGAGAAATGTAGCTTGCCTTCCACTTCTCTACCCAGATAGTCATAGGAAATTTGAGGAATTCAAGCCAATGTCATGCAAATATTAAGGGTGGGACCACCACAGCCAGCCGGCCCAATTAAACATTTCCAGATGTTTAGATTACAAGTATAACAAGAAACACTCCTATTGCACTTCTTTATTTGGCTTTCAAAAAAAATCGTTGGCCTATATAGGAAGCCACACCTGGGGTGAAAGTCAAAAGGATTACGAAATCTTGCTTTGGATATTTTGGTCCACATATTGTCCTTTGATTCTTTCCTCTTAAAAACTAAGCTCTGGCACATTTGTTCTGGGTTGTTTTCTCTCCCTTTCTTTGGCTCTGTGTACGTGCTGTTGCTTTTGTATTCATGCTCAGTGGTGTGTTCTCTGAAACTTCTATCAGTCAGAGCCTTCCTTTCAAAACAGAGCTGACGGGAGAAAGACCTGGAAGTCCACACTGGGGTCTCACTCTGAGATGTGCTTGCGAATCACACCATCAGGACAAACCCTGTTATTCGTCAAAATAGGCTCAAGGGATATTTGCCCGGCAGCACGGCAGAGAGCAGCAATAAAATTAAATAAGTGCCTGTGGGTAGTAACAGATGAAAAAATATTTCTTTACTTGTACAGCGACAGATCAATGGTAATGCACATTAGGGTCTGAAAGGCCCTTCTGGAGACGAGCTGTCAGAGTGGCCATTTACATACTCCTCTGGCTGTCAGGCTTCCAAGCATCCTAATAGCTCCTCTGTGATGGCTGCCAGGGGCTGTCAGTCACGTCTCACAAAATAAGCTAAGGGTTGGGCATCTCTTCATTGTTTCAGATTGGAGGCTAAATGTCCTAGGCAATGGGCACCTGGAAACCAGGACTAAATATTATGCCTGGGATTTGGAACACAGTTGGCTCTTGGCTCTTGGAGTCTTTCACTGGTTCATTCATTGAGCCATCAGATTCTTACTGAATTCATCATAGGCGCACACTTCTGCGTGATACATACAGAACTTAGGTACATATTCTTCCATAAGGGAACTTCCAATTTAAAATGGAAGAAACAGTATGTACACATAGAGCCAAAAGAGTCACAGGTCAGGAGTGTTAAATGTTATAAGAGTACCCTTAGGGCTATTATTTTAACTATACTTCTTATTTTGTCCTTCAGGGACTGCCGCAGATAAGGCACTATAGAAAAGAGGTCTATGCTTCCAGCCGCCAACTCTTCACCTCTTACTCATTCCTCATCCCTCTGGATCTTGAAATTCAGCCTCAGCAACCCATATGAAGTGTTCTTTGCAAACATCACCAATGACCTAGTGCTAAGAACTTCAACAGATCTTTAGTCTTCAAGCAACTCGATGTCCATATCTTCACTTCCTCCTTTATTTTCTGTTCAGTACTTACAAGATGGACCAACACTACCAGGAAACTGATTTCACCCTCAGCTTCCAAGATGGGGCTGTCCTGGGTTTTCTCCTGACTTGCCGACTCTTCTTTTCTAGATCTCTCCACTGGCTCCTCTTCCTTGGCCACTCCTGGCAGTGGAAGCACCTTCCCAGGTTTCACCCTGGCAGACTTTCCTCCTCTATACTCTTTCCTACTCCCTTTTCTTTGAAAAACCTCACACATGAACACAGCTTCTTCTATCAGCTTTATGCTGTGGACTTCCAGATTTCTATCTTTAGTTGTAACATTTTTGTGTGCTTTCTATTTCTAAATTCCCAGTGAGCAAATCCTCCTGGATATTTCTCAGGCATCCCAAACTCCTAGTTTTGAAATGAAACTCATTAAATTCTTTCTATCTGTACTCCCCATCTGCCCCAATCTGCCCCCATCCTGTCTTCTTTATCTCCAAATGGTTCCACAATAATGATCACTAGGGTCAAGCCAGAAACCTAGTGGTCACTCTTCCTTCCTTTTGCTTGACATTTACCAGATTCTTTCTTTTTTTAATTAATTAATTAATGAAATCATTATGTTCAGTTAGCCAATGTATAGTACATCATTAGTTTTTGATGGGTGTTCAACGATTCATTAGTTACATATAACACCCCGTGCTCATCACAACACATGCCCTCCCTTAATACCCATCACCCGGTTATCCCCTCCTCCCACCCCCTCCCCTCCACAGCCCTTAGTTCGTTTCCCAGAGTCACTTACCAGATTCTTAATATCATCTGAACCCACCACATCTTCATCTCCAGAGTTCATCATGGCCCTCATTACATTTTACTTATACTATTGAAATAGCTCCAAGTGAGTCTTTTTATTTTTTAGCCTCTCTTCTAACCTCCCCTTCACACTGGTCACAGAATTATCTGTGAGGGATTTCAGAGAATAGAAGACAAGGGTGGCTGTCTCTGTCCCTATGTCTTAGTGTTTCTTCCTAAAACAATACAGATCAACAACGAGGGAAGAATAAAGCTATACCAAAACAACACCTTCAGCATAATTTACAGAGAATATTAAACTTCATATAAATTTAAAGGCAGAAAGCCAAAACAGGAAAATCCAGCTTGGGGTCTCTAATGCTGGCATCCAGCACCTCCTACCCCCAGGCCTTGCGGTAAGCGGAGGAGGCCATGAGACATTATGGAGGGAGAAGATGGGAACCTGCATGAACCTAGAGTTGATTCAAAGTTACCTTCAGAAATGTTAGGCCTCCCTAGGAGGTGTGAAAATACTAAATACATACCCAAGAGATAAGAGCATGGACCGCAGGAGGGAGTTTGAGTGTTCATGAGATTTATAGGGCCACTCTTTGAAAGGCATAACTTCTGGGGAGAAAACAAATGCAAAAGGAAGGTAGAAATGCCACTTGGCAATTAAGCGATGTCTTAGTTTCTTCAGGTTGCTGTGACAAAATCCCTTAAACTGAGTGGTTTATAAACAATGAACATTTAATTTTCACAGTTCTGGAGGCTGAAAGTTGGCGATCAGGGTGCCAGCATGCTTGGGCGAGGACCCTTTTCCAGGACACAGATTTCTTGTTTTATCCTCAAATGAGGGAAAGGGTAACACCTCTCTCTGGCGTCTCTTTTATAAAGGCACTAATCCCATTCAGGAGAGCTCCACCCTCATGACTTAATCACCTCCCAGAGGCCCCACCTCTTAATTCATCACTTCGAGGTTTAAGATTTTAACATGTATTTTGTAGGGGGACACATTCAGTCTATAGCAACATGTGTGAATCTCCCCCACCCCAAATAGCAATCTTTTTCATCAGATTTTCAGAAACCTCCATCAGCCAACACAGTTTAAGAGTCTTTGCTTTTGAGAGAGGTAGGGAAAGTCTGTCAGGATATGTCAGTGCCTTGGGAAAAGGATTATCAGAAAAACACCATATGTGCTTTGGGAGAAAGTGAATGAGTGGGAGCATTTATGTCAGATGGTCAGGCAATTAGACTAAGGGTTTATCAATACTGACTGATACTGTGTAGATTACCAGATAAAGTCTGGATTATTCTGTCTGGAAAATGATGAACAATGAGGAATAATTTCAAGTTACAAGAAAAATAATTAAACCGAGAGATGATCTATTTCTGGGTCAGAAGAAATGATGGAAGGTGGAGAGTAGGCACCGTATTTCATCATACGGAAAGTGCATAACTGTCTCGGCTCTGGGGCTGTAGCCACAAAGATGGACTTTGGACAATTTGCGGTGTTCTACCAGGGAATGAAATTCACCCAAAAGATGAATCAAACATGGCATATTTGTTTTGAGCTTTTGTTATTTGTTTGGCTCCATGTGGAAAGTTCTCATTGACCTATCTAATTGCATGATAAAATAATTATTTAATAACAATATTTTTTAGATACCAGATACTTAACTATAGAATTTTAATATCATCTTTCATGATTATCATCATTATTATCAGAGCTAACATTTATCTGTTCCATGTTTCTTATTGTGCTATGAAGTTACATACACTACCATATTCAATCCATAACCTAAGTCCTTCTGTGACATATGCTGTTATTAAAGCAGTTTGAGGGAAGGGGAAACTGAGGCTGAGAACAAGTAACTCACTTCCCATGTGGTAGCACACACCGAGATCTGTGTGATGCTGAAACCCATTCTGCTGCGTTTCTAGCAGTTTATTTCCATTTTACTTTTGAGAGAGCATTGAACGAGAGAATTAGCATTGAGAGAACTTGGCACCAGCTCCTGCCTGGAAACAGTGATTCGTGATGATGTATACTCTAAAAAGAATAAAAAACATTGATTATGATTTGCATCAAACCTCAAAAACATTGCAAAGTAGCACCACAGAACAGTCCCAGAGGAGAATGCAAAGGGAGGGGGAAAAGGACTTGGAGACTTGGAGAAAAAGGGAGAAAAGGGAAGGACAGAGAAAATAGAGAAGAGTCAGCGAGCAGAGCCTAAAGACGTCTGAGGAAGAGCAAGAGCAAGCCGCTTCCCCTCCATTCTCCACCCACACAAGCACTTGCGCTGAACTGTGTGAAAATCTGTGAAGTGTTGAGGAAAAACCCGCATTCTATTATCATCTCTTCGGAGTTATTTATTGGGAAATATTCTAGAAATCAAGGAAACCATTTCCTTTCCTATATATGTAGTTTTCTGCCGTTTCCTAGCTTTCAGATCTTTTATTTAATAAATTTTTGTTGATTTATGAACTCTCCAAAGCATATTTTTTTTTTCAGCATAATTTTTAACTCTTGGCTTACACTATTTTTCCCTCCATCTTCTGTCTATGACTTTTAACAATCATTTCCTTTGAAATTTAATCAGTACAAATAGACTAACGGCATTTATATATTCCAGAATAATAGATACTTTCCTTTTTAATGAATTTTAAATAGTAGAATTTTATATACCTGGCAACTGGCTAGCAGTAATAATAGTAGCTTCTGAGTGCTGGCAATGGATCAGGCACTGTGCTCAGGGTTTCATGTGTATTACCTCCTTTAATCTACACGCAATTCTTTGGGGAACATGGTGGTAGAGAGGGCTGCTTGCCTACCAGTCTAATTTCCTTGTTCTCCTTTGTATCCAAATTTTATCTATGTGACAAACGCTAGCTAAAGGACTCCATCTCCAAGCCCACCTTGCAGCTTTATGCAGCATGTGACCGAGTACCAACCTATAGCACGTGCACAAATTTCCATGGGGAAGGAACTTTAGGCCATTGGGAGATCCTTTCTTTGGAAGCCACCCTTTACCCCCACTTCCTCTTTTTAACTCTGGAATGCAGACATGATTGCTGATGACTCAGTGGCCGGCATGGACCATAGTAGCTTGAGGATGGAAGCCTGTGCTGAGCAGGAGGGAGCACAAAGATAGAGGATACCGGGTTCTGGATAACTTTCTGGAGCCATTATACCGGCTGTAAGCTGCTTATGTCTGTAATTCTTTTATGCGAGCGATGTAACCACCTGTGCTTAAGCCACTGCTATTTTTATCTATTACATGCCATCCCACAGAATTCTTAACTGATATGTAGGCATTGTTATCTTCATGTTAGGGATGAAGAATCTTACAGCACAACCATGTTAGGTAACTTTTGAAGTATTTGGATTCAAATTGGGGTCTGACTCTAGAACCCAATAATTTATACTAGATTATTGCTGGTAGAGTAATTTATCCACATCCTGTAGCAATCAACAGAATTCTTTTCAAACCACAATAGCACTTTATAGAGGGGTAGAGACCAGAGCTAGTCAAGCCAAGGTCATGAATACCTCTCCAAGGATGCTGGATTTATTTTAATAGCAAAATATGTTCTTGCCTTTGGCCATTCCTCAGCTCCTGCCACACACTGCCTAGTAATCCTAGAGTGAGCTGGATTAGGGTGTGCACAGCTGCTCACTGCCAGTGAGAAACAACATAGAGTACTGCCCATGAGGCCCTGCTTCTCTGTGTGTGTGCACGAAAAGATCTGTGTTCTAGACACGTCCATCAGTTCATCTGCTGCAATCTACTTTTCCTTCTTGCATACCCTTAACCATAACCACAGCCATTTACTTCAAGACCTCCCTTCCCTCATCCCCCTCCAGACATTAACAGGACTAGTGACATCACCTAATATTAGCCAAGTCCTTCATAGGTCAGGTGAAGTTAATTAGACTGTCCATCAAACAAGAGAGACCGTAGTCTGCCTGTAACAGTCTAATGCTTACACGATTTCCAGATTTGCAGTCCTCTACATTTTGGGTCTGTGCAAAACTTATAAATAGCCAAAAGAAACTGCATAGGCAGAAGAATGAAATGGATATATCAATTTAGACAACACACAATTATACTAATTGAAAGTTCATAATACTACCTGCCTGATTACCTTCTGTTTATTCTTAAGATTTCAACCTCAATTTCATTTCTTTCTTTCTCTTTCTTTCTTTCTTCCTTTCTTTTTCTTTCTTTCTTTCTTTTCTTTTCTTTCTTCCTTTCTTTCTATTTTTATTTATTTTTTATTATCATGTTGCTTGTCAGCATATTGCACATAATTAGTTTTTGATGTAGTGTTCAATTAGTTCTGTGTAATATCCAGTGCTCAAGATCACTTCTAAGAAGACTTTCCTATACTCTCAAACTCAGCTGGGCTCTGCATATCTAATATTTCTACTCTGTACAGTTTTTCTATTTTTTAAAGTATTTTAAATAATTGATTAATGTCCAGTTTCTCATTTCTGCTGCTTAGACCATGCCTGGCAATAGAGGTTATTCAATATATATGTGTTGTAGACACTGTGACCTGAGGGAAAGAGATAGTCATCTTAACCCATGACTTTCTTATCATGGTCTCAGTTAGATATAATGGTACTTTGGTTTCTATTTCTGAGCGTCCAATAAATTAAAATGTTCATGATAATAAATAATAACCCTGCTTTTTCTTTGTTTTGGTTTAAGGTATGTCTGTTCCTTGAAAACAAAGGGAACATAATTGGAGAAAATGTGTGTAAAGTAAAAAGATAGTTAGGTAAACAAAGAAGGGAAAGGCCAGAGATTTAGGAAATTAGAAATTGCATCATGTGAAATAATAGAGATGTTTAGTTCATTCACTGATACATGGTTAAAATGAATGTAATTATGATTTCTATGATGATATCCTATCAAACTTCTATTTTGACCAGCAGTTAAAGAATACCCTTTAACACCACAGTATTTTTAATAAATGGTGGTATTCAAACTGAAAACTGTTATAGATTTTCTTCATTGATGGCTTTTTGTTTTTTTACCCCAAAGAGGGAGAAATATAAGAATTAGCAATGCCAGAAACAAGTGGAGAAATCTTATGGGAAATGATGTTTATTAGAAAGCTCACATGGATGACTGGCATGCCCATGAGAACTTCCTGACTGAGGAAAATAATGGTTTAAAAGCCTTCTGTTCAACCTATCCACTCAAATGCAAATTTCCATTATATTTTATAAATTCATTTAGATATAAATTATAAATAAGAAGTCATAAACAAGTCAGGGTGGCAGACAGGGAATAAGCAGGTTTATGTCTAGCACTTTGGGAAGCAGAGGTTGACTAGAACAATTTAAGCTAAGAGATGCCACACCATTGCTTTTCTTGAAATCCTAATTTGTAGGTAACAGATGGCACCAAATCAATAGCTGATTAGAGAACAGCACTTGGCATTCTATCTGGTGGGTGGGAGGAAAAGGGTGTTTAAATTTTAGGGAAAAAACATAGCTCATAAGCAAGATTGGCATACAAAGACTGAGAAGGATGTGGGGGAAAGAATCACTTTTTTTTCCATTTAATGTCCAGAAAGGCAGTGAGCAGAAATCTGTTTGTCACAGCTCAAGTCAAAACGATAATTTCATATGGGTCTATTTCCTTAGAACTTACTGTTTAATTTCAAACTATCAGTACTACTAGAAACACATTCCCTCCTTCCTTAGGTAAACCTACATGACCATTTCTTTATGTGACTTTGTGTATAGGGAAAACAATCAAGGTTTGGGGAGATAATTGGTGCTCAAGCCCATCAAGGGACCTTATTGTCATTTTACTGCCATCTTGTTATACTACGTTATATGTCATCAGAGAAAAATTTCCATGCTCTCTTCTCTGTCTTCCTCATTTCATCTCAGGTTATTCATCCTGAGTTTGTGTAGAATTTGTCTCTCAAGTGTGTTATTCTAATGGCACTTCTATATTTTTGTCATTGCCAGATATTAAAAATAGAAGAAAACATTCAAAGTAGTGATCGATGGCCTGTGGATATGTGTGTGTGTGTGTGTGTGTGTGTGTGTGTGTGTGTGTGTGTGTGTATGAGAGACAGAGAGACAGACACAGAAAGACAGAGACAGAGAGACAGAGAAAGACTGAGTTACTGACAAGTATTGAAGTTAATTGATACTAAGACTAAAACTGAGCAAAACCCAGGAGTTTATATAAGACCTTGAGTTGATGAAGGTGTACATGGTGAATTAGCACAGACTTTATAAAGAAAACATTCATTACCTCTGAAAAAAGGCAAAATCAGGTTTCCAGTCCAAGGAATGTGGCAGCCAGCCAGCCATTTGTCTGTAAACATAGAAACGAGATATTCATCATGAACCAAGATCAGGGAGAACAAATGGACAAGAAACATGTGTGCGTATTTGTCATTACTGCTATTCCTTTTCCCTCAGAAAAGCTTTTATAATCAATTTCTAAAGCTGTTAATCCTACAGACAGAAGACCAGAATGGGAAAAGTCCAGCACGAGTTCCTGGAGCTGGTAGTCCCAATGGGCATCTAGGGCCAGCCCCTTGGAAGATCTTCAGCTTTTGTTGAGGGGCCAAAACAAAGCTTGTCATTTTGGGGTTGAAACTGCCTTGCTTGTAGGTCTTCTATTAATGATCTCAGTTGTGAGATCTGAGCCCTGTACTAAGAGGGGTAGTAGAAACTCCCTAAAATTACCTGGAATTGCATCTTACTGTGGGATAGGTTCTAAAGGTGAATTTAAAATGAAATTCTCATACATTCAAATTTGGGCAAAAGTCTTTTTGGATTTTTTTGTTAATATAGACTATGTTATCCTGCAATAATAAACGGCCCTCAAATTTTAGAAGTCTAAACACAAAGATTCATCTCTTTTTCATGTTAGATGTTGGCTAGATTGACTTGCAGGTTGATTCCACAAGTTTTCTTCATTCTGAGATCCAGACTGTGGGAACAGTCAGTCCTCTTCTGGTACATACTATATTTGCGGTAGGGGAGAAAAGAGCCAAGGGAAAACCATCTGATGGCTCTTCAAGTTCAGGTGTAAAAAGTCTCACCCCTGCTTATGTTCCACTGTCCAAAGCAAGTGACAAGGCTGAGGCTGAAGATGATGACAGTGGGAAGTATATCGCTTCCACCAGGAAAGACGTTGCAAGTCACATGCACTGAGTAGGGGGTGTATGATGCTATTACTGGGATTTGCAGAGAACAGAGAATAAAAATATAATCTTCAGCACAAATGGGATCAACAGCACAATCTAGCACAACGTCCCTTTAGAAGGTGTCACATTGGCAATATGTGGTATCTTAGTATGGAATGATGCAAGCTGCCTCATTTCCTCCATATGCGTACCTGATGAAGTAGTTATATTTGGGTAGGTGGAGTATGAGCCTTAACACAAGAATCACATCCACCGCTGGGAGAAGTGCATGTTTTGGGGAGGCAATTGGGAACTGGGACTAACTAAATTTACAGGAGATTCACCTTTCCCACTTTAAACTGACCCCAGGGATAACCTCCATTGATGGGAATGGCAGCAGAAAACTTCCACACTGTTGAATTTGTTTTTCCTTTCTTCTCTCCCTTTCGGTGTCAATCACATATGTTTGACTTTGCAAAAGTTACATGTTTGTATGATGAAACCACTGCAATTGGGAGAGTAGGCAATTGCGTCTCCATATGTGTGTCAACTGTAATATTTATTAATCCTTCCTGTTTGACCTAGACCTGGAGGGCACAGAAAGGTGTTTGCTGCACACAGTGGCTCAGTCTACACTTGTGCAATGATGGATTCTGTTCTGTAGTACAGCATAGTGTTTAAAATCATCAACTCTATGGGGCACCTGGGGGGCTCAGCTGCCCTGTGACTCTTGGTTTCCGCTCAGGCTGTGATCTCAGGTTTCTGGGATGGAGCCCCACTCTTAGTGGGGAATCTGCTCCTCTCTCTCTGCCCCCCACCACTCACATGCTCTTTCTATCTGTCTGTCTCTCTCTCTCTCAAATCAGTAAATCTTAAAAAATAAATAAATAAAAATAAAATCATCAACTCTAGAGCCAGTTTGCCTAGTTTTGGTTCTGATTTTAGTACTTACTATGTGTTTCTTAAACATTTTATGCCTCATTTTTCTCATCTGCAAAATGGACAAAATGGTTCTTATTATATAACACTAAGGGTGAAGTGAATATATATGTATTAGAGTGCTTAGGACATATTAAAAACTCAACAAATATCTGACATTATTACAGTGCTGATACAGTGACTCTATGTCCAAGCATCTAGAATGGTGCCTGGCATGTAGCAAGTATTCAATAAATATTTTCTGAATAAATGCATAAACCCCATTCTTGCTCCAGGTTACTGCTTCTCTATCTCACCATTTCTTAAGCCAGAAATATGGGACCATCTTTGAGACCCCTTTCTTCTTTAATTCCATCTATTTTCCTCTATAAATTAGCATTTTATCCGTCTCCACTCCCACTAAGTGGGTGCACCATGCCCTTGTTTTCCTGGACTAAGGAAGTCTCCTTCATGGCTCCTCTGCCTCCGCTCTTATTCAACAGTCAATTCTCCACACAGCACAGGGAGAGGTTTTCTGAAAGAGGTAAATACTGTCATGACATCTCCTTGCTTAAAACCCTCAGTAATTCCCTATCACCCTTACAGGACATGGGAGCTCTGTAATGTCAGCAACAAAGTCCTCTTGCTCTGGCCCCTCCCAGCCTCATGTCAGGCTTTCCTTTGCCCTTGCTTTCTCCACCTTCATCACAGTGACTGTTACTCTGTTTCTCAAGCTCTCCCTACTTCTTTCTTCATGGTCTTCACACCCAGCGTTCTCTATGGTGGATCATGGTTTTCCTTATCCTTTCCACTTGCCCCTCCCTTAGCTGATTTGTATTAACTTAGAAGGACATAGGTTAAAAGTCAACTCCTCAGAAAAAACCTTCCCTCCTTGCCAACTAAGATACCCTTATTTAACTCCACTGGATACTTCTTACAATTCTCTTCTCTAGTGCTTATGCAAGAAATATGCATATAAATAATTTTTGAAACTGACTGAATATATGTGTGTGGTTGTTTTTTTTTTTTTTTTGCCATGATTTAAAATAGATACATGGGCTCAAAGAGGCCCTCAAAATCTACCTCCAAATCTTTCCCTTCTTGGATGTAAAGCTCTTCTATGGACTCCCCAAAGAATCTGTCCTGAATATTGCAGGCTCCTCAAAACAAATATTTACTGGACTCCCAGATGGAAACTTGTATCATTATATTTATTTCAAAATGAATCTTTTAGCAGAGCAGTTTAAAGACAATTAAGACATGGTAGTCAGCATAAATAATTTCTAAATAGGCATTTTCTCCTCTCCTGATAGTGCTTACATGCTAAGTAACAAGGGACAAATTAAGACTGATTTAACATAGTAGAATTACAGCATCTCATGGGCTTGTCACCAGGTTATGAAAGGAATCATCTGGGTACATTCTGAATTGTCTAAGGAATCGAATGGAGAGACACTCTTGACTCAGAGTCTTTAGGTATGTGGCTGCATTGTGCTCCTTTTACCATTAGCATTAACATGTTGGGGGGCTTCTTGTAAGGTCTGCATTTATATTGATCAATATTAATATAATTTATGAGCATTTTGTATATGCCTACATTTTGTTCCCCAAAGCAAGAGCCTCAGGTTTAAGAGCTAATAAAAACATTTTAATAACACACACTGGAAATATAGCAAGAACTAGCATGAATTAATGTTTATATGTCTTTCTCCACCCCCTTTATATTTGTTTCTAATGAGCAGAAACATCAAAAAATATTGTTTTTCACTGTTCCTGAAAATATGGCAAATGGAGGTTCAAAAGTTCTTTCTCAACACAGAAGTGGCAATATTTATGAACAAACTTTTTAACTTCTCAAGAAATCACCAAGGCATGGCAGTAAAACGGAGATAAAACTTACTGGCCAATTACATATTTAAGACCTGAAACTTCCAAGTTTTGAAGTAGAGTACTTTACTGCAGGAAGGCTGACAAATTAGTCATTTTAGGACTGACCAAGCAGACATTTGGTGAAGAGGTTTTATAGCTGAACTATATTGCTACTGTATTTGAAGATTATTTCCCCCAGGGGTGCCTGGGTGGCTCAGTTGGTGAAGCCTCTGCCTTTGGCTCAGGTCATGATCTCAGGGTCCTGGGATCGAGCCCCGCATCGGGATCCCTGTGTAGCGGAGAGTCTGTTTATCCTTCTCTCACTGTCTCCCTTCTCCCAGCACTTGTGTGTGGGCACTCATTCTCTCTCTCAAATACAAAAAAATTAAATAAATAAGTAAGTAAGTAAATAAAAAAATAAATAAATAAAATCTTTTTAAAAAGAGAGAATTATTTCTCCCAATATTTAATTCTTATGGTAAAAAACTCACAGTATACGCTTTTTTCCCTCTTAAACAGAATATTCCACTGATTTACTTTCTCAGTACGCAAGTTGAATGTTCTTGTAAAAGAAAGTGACTAACGTCTGTGAAATCTTTAATCGGTACATAAATTCAAGCAGCTCTCTTTCTGCACATAGGCTGGGCCCCAGGGAACCCGACTAATATAATGCTCAGGTTTTGTTCAACGCAACCTCCCCCACTCTATCTCTGGAGCTAAGGTTTGCATGTTTTCCTCAAATTAGCTTCCTCTTTTTGAAACCAAATTGTGCGTGAGGAGCTTTAATATGAAAAGCCCAGTTTGTTTCCTGAGCTGAAGTCAGTCTTGGCTGAAATACTAGTTCTTGAGTTTGTACCTGTAAGCAGATGGTGGAGAGAGTTTAGCCCTTAAGCCCAATAGATTCCAGAAGCTTGGCAGCTTACTGTCTTGTCACCCTCATTTTCACTGTAGAAGGATCATAAGAAAATGCTTCCTAGTATGTATGCCTTTTCTCTGCATTTTGACAGGCAAAAAGTGATTTTTAAATCATTATGCAAACCATGTTTTGGTTGTCTTTGGGCTCTAAACCACATTGATTTGGGAAAGGGCTTCCTATAATCATAAGATTGAAAGGGGTTTATTCCATCTTGCTGTTGTGAAGTGAGATTGTAATTTACTGTGCTAGGCTAATAAAGTGTCTCTTGCTTTGAAGATAGCAAGCCAATAAGCAATAGCCTAAGGATCAACAGTATCAGAACCACCTGGAAACTTTCTAGAAACGCAAATTATCTGAGCTCCAGAATCTCCAGTGGTGGGTGGCATTGCATTTTAACAAATCTTCCAAGTAATTCTTCCCTATCTGCTTAAGTTTGGGATGGGTGGAGCTGTACAACAGATCAACTGCATGTTGTGGATGGTTAAGAGTGTAGACTGTGGAGTTTAGACGGCCTGAGTTCAAATCCTTTTAGGTGTCGGAAGTGTTCCTTGGTGTGTTAATGTTTTATGCATTGCCCAAATGTTCTGCTCTGATGTATCTTTTCTTCATTGAATCTTGGTAACTAAAAGGGTCAATTCTCTCCTTTGCAAAATTTTTCTTAATAAGTTGCTGTGATCAAAAGCCAAGCAAAATGAAAAGTGGTGATGATATGTAATGTATCCTAAAGTAACAGTGATTAATATATTCTTTGCTGAGATACATGCTGTGTCTACTCACTATGCTCTTTTAAAAAGAAAATCATTTGAAAACTTTGAAATCTATCATTAGCTGTAAGTGTATAAGTTTTAACATCACTCACAACTAGTTGGGATAAACCAGTCAAACCACTGCAATTGATAATCATGAATTTTAGAGAGTGATTTTATAAATATTCATGCTGCGAGAGTATTTGTAAATTTATGACAAGCTGTGTGGTTTGGGAGGAAAAAAGAATTTTGACATAACTTTGGTTTATTTGGTATACTGGTATTTTCATATTAACGTTTTTTATTTCTTCAAATTTTATGTGGAAAAATGAAATTAACATATCATCTGTAACTTTGCCCAAGCCATTAAAAACAAGCAAAACAACAATATGTTAGTAGATCAAAGTAGAGAACTGAGTTGTACAGTATTAAAAAGAAAAAAAATGGGATCCCTTAAAAGAAATAAATGAAGTTAGCCTTAAATAAATAAAGTTAGCCTGGTATGACTTGTTCTATTTTGTTACAAGCCACCAGAACTTTAACCATGAGTTAGAATATTTTTAAGTCAGAACCACAGAAATCCTGTCTGTAGGTTATGTACTGTAGGTATGCAATACTCCAATTATAAATACCTTGTAAGCAGTGAAGGCATCTTCCTTTTCACTGCTATTTCTCTAGAGCCTAGCACAGTGCCTGGAATACTGGAATTACAAAAAATGTTTGTTGAAAGATGAATGAAAAATCTGTCCCTGATTTCTTTTTTTAAAAAAAATAGATCATCATTTGCCAAACTTCAAATTTCCTTCATCATCCCCAATCTCTATAATTCTATTTTTTAAAAGATTTTTTATTTATTCATTTGAGAGACAGATAGAACGAGCCAAGCAGGGGGAGAGGCAGAGGGAGAGGAAGAAGCAAACTCCCCACTGAGCAGGGAGCCAGCCCCACATGGGGCTCTGAAGCTCGATCCCAGGACCTGGAGATCATGATGACATGAGTCAGAGGCAGATGCTTAACCATCTGAGCCATCCAGGTGCCCCTAGAATCCTATTTTTTAACATTTATAGTATTTCAAGGGCACGCACACATAGGTATAGATAACAGTATGAACATCCATAGGCTTACCATCAAGATTATGAAATAAAACATTACAGATATTTTTGAAATTGAATTGACTACTGTGTTGAATTTTTTTATCAAAATCACTTAAAAATAGTTTTACCAGACATTTAAACATAGATAAGCATTATTTTGGTTGGTTTGAATACTTTATAATTTTATATAATTGGTATCAAATTATATAGCCCTCAAGCAACTTACTTTTGTTTTTTCCCCTCTCAACATTGTATTTGTGAGATTTATCTTTGTTTATAAGATAGCTCTGTTTTATCAATTTTTACACCTATCTGCTGTTCCATTTTATGGGTATTCCAAACATATTCATGCTTCTGCTTTGATAGGTTGGACTCCATTTGTCTACTATTATAAACAATGCTGAAGAATCATTCTTGTCTATATATTCCAAGGGTAAATGCATCAAGGTTTCGTTAGGCACTTTCAAGTTTATATTGTTAAATTACTCTCCAAAGAAATGGCACAAATTCGTACTTCCGTGAGCACAATATGAATGTCCCTACTCTTAAAAACTTGTGTAATCTTCACATGGCTTAAAATTTACCAAATCATTTTTAATTTTCATTTGTCATTTTCAGAAAAACTAAATAATCCTTACTTATTGGTTGGACATTTTGGATTTCCCACTTTTATTGTCTGTCTATATTATATGCTCATTTCTCTATCTTATCTTCATTTTCTTATTAATTTGAAGGTCTTAAAAATATTTTTGATAATATATTATCAGATGAGTCATTGTGTATGCTTTCTCTTGTACTGTTGTTTATCATTTCTAATTCTTACAGTGTCTTTGTCTGTACAGGAGCTTATAATTGTTAATGTAATCCAAGTTATCTGTCTTTTACTTTATTCCTTGTGCATTTTGCTTCCTGTTTACTCAGAGTCTTAAAAATATTTGTCCTGCCTTTTATCAGAAGCATTTCAGTGTTTTACTTTATACAATTAAATACTTAATCCATTTTAAAGCTATATTATTATGCAGTGTGTATTAGGAATAAAATTACATATTTTTTCCTGTGGATGAGTTATTGTATCAAGATCATAAGACATTGTTTCCCCACTACTTACTTATCACAGTTGTACAATTTGTAAATTTTGAAGATATGTATGCATGTTTCTAGACTATTCTGTTTGTTTTCATTTGTCCCTATGACATATCCTGACAATGGCACATTGGCTTAATTAATATCTCTATTTAGGTCTCGATATGTAGTAGGGCAAGACCCCAACTCTTGTTTGTCTTCCTTCTCACATTTGTCTTGACTGTTCTTGGCTTTTCACTCTTAACATTAATTGTAAAATTAATTTATTAGGTTTCATGGAAAATCTTATAATTTTCATTAAAATTTCATTAAATTTTTAGATTGATATTGGAAAAATTATCTGCTTTATGATACTGGGAATCCTCCATTCACAATCTCTCTCCACTTACTTGGTATTCTTAAATGTCAGTCATTCTCCAATAGGTCTTGAACACCTTTGTTGCATATTCTTACGTACTTTATGTTGACTTTTTGCTAATGTATATATCTTAAAAATAACTAAAAAAAATTTAAAAGTTTTGTGTTCATAGCATGTAAACTTATTTTTACATGATAATTTTATATTCAGATTATTGGCAGTAATGGTTTTGTTCTTACATTTTTTTGGTTCATTCTCCTAGATTTTCTGTATATACAGTCATATAATCCTTAAATAACTTTCCTCCCAATCCTTAATTACCTTCATCATTATCATCTTTATCATGCTTCTCCTCCTTCTTATTTTAGTACGACGGATAAAATCTCTAATAAAACTTGAAATGGCTGTGATAGATTAATACAAAATGATGCCCGGTGAGCAGATTCTTCTCTGTACTCATACCTTCATGTAATCTCCTCCCACACTGAACCTGCCTTGTATTTAGCTTATTTTAAGCTCTAGAACATTGCAGAGATCCTATGAGTTCAAAAGCCTATACTTTAGGAAACCTTGCAGTTTCTGCTTTTTCCCTCTTGAGATTCCTGAGATGCAGTGTAAAGAAGCCTGAGCATTCCCACTGAAGAGGCCACATAGAGAGAGTCTAGGGAAAGAAAGCCTATACAGGGAAAGAGGCCCTAGAGGAGAAAAGCCTACAGGTAGAAGTGAGAGAGGACCCAACTATCCCAGGTGAGGAACTGGGCATGTGATTGAGACCATCTTGAATTCTTCAGCTCAAACTAAAGCCATGTGAGCAAGCCCACCAGAGACTTACATGGAATAGACAGGTCATCCCATCTGAGCCCAGTCAATTCACAGAATCATGAGAATCAGTAAGTCATCATTTTTATACAGCACAAAGTTTTGGGGGCAGTTGTTTCACAGCAGTAGGTAAATGTTGCAGTGGTAATGGTGACATTCTTCTCTTCTAGTGACTTAAAGAAAATGCTTCTCCTGTTTTAAGCATAATGTTTTCTATAGTTTTTTGGTCAGGTTACTTCTAACAAGTTAAGAAGTTTTCCATTTGACCATAGTTTTCAAAAGTACTTTTTTAAAAATCCTTTCCCCATATCAATTGCAATTCCATTTTTTTCTCTTATCTGTTAGCATAGTTAGTTGGATTTTCAAATATAGAATAATCTTGGCATGTGTAAGATAAATCAAATTATATGATATTTTTACATACCTTGCTTCATTTTTTTTGACAGGATTTTATGTATGATGATTATATCTATGCTCATAAATAAAATTCTTGCACTATTTTTCTCAGATGTGTGTATCTAGACTTGTATTAAAGTTTCATTTCCTCATTCAATGATTGTCAGTATGACATCTTTTGTTATCAATATCTAATATGTACCTGTAAATATGTTATACTGAACATTCTTGCATATTCTATTCCAATTTTTAAAGTTTGGGTTTTTTAAAAAAGATTTTATGTATTTATTTGACAGAGAGAGAGAGAGAGAGAGCGCACAAGTAGGCAGAGCAGCAGGCAGAGGGAGAATGAGAAGCAGGCTCTCCACGAGCAGGGAGCCGGATGCGGGGCTGGATCCCAGAACTCTGGGATCATGACCTGAGCCGAAGGCAGCCGCTTAACTGACTGAGCCATCCAGGCGCCCCTCTATTCCAATTTTTAAATGATACACAAAATGCATTCTCAGGCCATTTCAAAGTCTTCAGTCAATTTTCTCCACATATCACTAAAACTTTAATACGAGGCTTTTTTAATAATAGAAAACACCTTAAAAAAACCCACCTAAAACCACTTCTTATTCTTTTATTTTCACTATTAAATAAGGATGCAATATCAGATGCAAATGACATTTGTAATGTATAGATAGTATATGTTCCATAATGTAAGTAAATAATCAATGAAATAGATACTCATTTCAGTTCGGCCCAGGTTGGTACTCTGCCAAGTTTCCCGATATTAACAAACCATCGTGCCCAGGGAATATGTGGAAATATGTAGTGATTAGGCAGTCTTTTAAAATAGCAGGAGATCAAAATGCTATCCTTGGGAGACAATCCAATATAGACTGAAGCCACATTGCCTTCTGTGGCCCTGGGTCGGGTATAAATTCAACATTTTTCCTGGTATACAGTTGTTGATTTTTAAGAGGGAGTTTCAACTCACGTAGTGAATTTGCACAAAAATTTGCAATTCATCATTTTGAATATTCATATCATGAAAGGTTGTGTTTAACAAGTTTAAACATGCTTCATTTTCACATTTGGATATTTTAAATTTATTCCAGTTTCTATTATTTTTTAAATCTGAGTTAAATGGTTTTTATACTTTGCAAATGTGCTTCTCCTTAAGTTATTTAAAAATCACGTATACCTAAGTGACTTGCTCTACCATTAAGAATGTGCTCTACATGATACCTATTTTTTGTATTTGCTTGAAACTTGTTTTATTCTTTGGTGCATGATAAATCTTTTGTAAAAATATCATGCGAGCTTGAAAAAATTGTGTAGCCTTAAATCTCGGTATGAGTGGTTCCATATATGCATCATCAGACCAAATATATTAATAGATAATGTTCAAATCTTTTATATTCTTATTGACTATTTGTCTGCTGAATATTCCAATTACCAGAAGAGGTGTGCAGATATTTTTTAATTTCCCACTATGGTAGCAGAATTTCTAATTTCTCTAGATAGCCATCTCAACTGTATTCTGAGACTTGTTCTTAGGTATATGCTGATTTTAAATTGTCATATTTTCCTGTTAAGTATTATTTTTATTATTATGTTGAGACCATTTTTAAATCTCCTAATTGTGCTTTCTATCTTAAAGCATATTGTATTTGACATTAATACAGTCATGCCAGCTCTCTTCAGACCAACATAGTCATGGTATTTTAAAATCTTTTTGCAAGTTTTGCATCTTACTCATTTTGGCAGTCAAGCCTCTTTGTTGGTCATAATTAGGGTCTAAATAATTTCCCTTGGATAATTCCTCCTCTCTCTGGGAGTTTTAATTTTCAGCAAAGCGAATATAGAACTCGTAAAACACTGTTTTGAATCAAATGATTCTTTTAACATACTGCTAAGTCTTATATTTCTGAGGAAGTTTCTTATTCTCCCTTTGGTGGTCCTAATCTTAATTTTACCCCGAACTCCAACACTAACCCTGTGATACAACCTCTACCCCCATAGCGAAATCTCTCTCAGGCAATCATTGCTCTTTAATCTTTTTTTTTTTTTTAAGATTTTATTTATTTGTCAGAGAGAGAACACAAGCAGGGGGAGCAGTAGGCAAAAGGGGAAGCAGGCTCCCCACTAAGCAAGGAGCCCGATGTCAGACTTGATCCCAGAATCCTGGGATCATGACCNTCTTTACCTTAAAATGTTGGTTTTCTAGGAGAACATAAAACTATGCCACTCTTTATAGGTATGTCCTTCTAACACTATATTCCCCCTCTTTATAGAACTCTACAAAGTCTACACATTGATTTTAATTTTTTCTTAAAATTTAAAATTCACATTAATTGGGACCTGCACAATGATGTATGTTTGCATTTGAGGTTATAAGTGTAATTAATGGTTGCTGGTTCAATTGTTTTCTCCTATGACTTGCTGGCACCTCCCACAATGTTTTCCTTCTTTGAATATCTTAGCTGCCTGTTTTCCATAGGAAATTGATTTACATATTTATCTGAATGTTTTTCTCCACCCTCATCACATTTAGTTTCAATTCCTCTTGATTAGTTTATCTCGCCTCTGGGCAAACACATTCTCCAAGGAAAAAACAGCTTGACAAAGCTTAGAAAATAAAATGAAAATAGGGAAGGCATCCTAGGTAAAATGGATGGTGCAGGGCTAGAAATATAAGTATGTGACTGGGGGACATTATCTGGGTAATTGTGGGATTTCTGAAAGAAAACAGTGAAAGCTTAGGCAGAAATGATGGGGATAAGGCACAAAAATAACCTTGAATTTCAACGTGAGAAGTTTAGACTTAACGTACAGATTTTAAAATTTCATCTGAAGTTGAATGGTGTTGCTCAAAATGACTTCTAAATAGATGACTGTGGAAGTGGCACACAGAAGACAGAAGAAATAGAAATCAGATACACAGGTTTGCATAAAGAATCTTCACTGCTCTTACAGAGAAAATGAATAGGAAGTGAGAAATTGAAGGGATAATGAAGAAACACAAAGGAAGTATAGGAAATGTATTTGGGGGATAAAGGATGAATTTGTGTTATCTGTGGTGAATTAGAGGCATATTCAAGTGGCCTTGAATGAGAAGTCTGTTAAACAAAGATGGTTTCTACCAGATAGAATTTGAGAGACACAGTCAGGGTTATCTGTATTAGGGAGCACAGATGTGTGACCATCTAAGAAGGATGCTATATCATAGCATTTTCAGTTGTAAGTGAAGGAAACCTAACACAAATAAGTTTAAGCAATAAAAAAGATTTATTGGAAGGGCACTGGAGTAACTCACAATATAAAGGAACAACTTCAGGGCTTGGGCATTTCTGGGGGGATTAAGGATTAAGAACTGGGGCTCGGCCTCAATCAGAAATTTTCCTCTCTCTCTCTCCCATCTCTCTTCGCTTGTCTCTCTTTGATTCTGTTTCCTTCTATGGTAGACAAGTTTTTTTTTCCCTATTGTAAAAATAGTGGTTAAAGGACAACATTGGAAGCACATTATTAGAGAATTTTTCTAAAGAGGAACTATTAGCCTATGGGTGAAAGGCTCTGATTGATTTTCTTTGGGTCATGAATCCATTCCTGGGCCACTTACTGTGGTCAGGGGCAAGCGATAAGATGGTTAACATCTGTCTCTGTGGACAGGAAGGGAAAATGTATCACTACCCAAGGTGATGGAGAAGAACATGATGTCTACTGAGAAAAAACCCCACAAATGTCTCAACTTGCACCTTTTAATTTTATATTGCAATAATGATTAAAACATATTTACAACTGTATCACTGTGCAAGATGTTAATACCAATTCATGCTACCGTAGTCACCTGGCAACATCATCAATAATGCTTAAAAGAAAACACAATGAAAAAGGGATGGACTGACACAGAAGTAGGAAAAATTTAAATGGAAATGGCTACATACTGTGTCTTAGAACAAATCTATATGCCTCTTAAGCAAGTAAGGATACCATCAAAGGCATTGTCTCTCTTTGAAATAATTAGGATCAAACATGATGAGACATCAAAGAAGAGGTTTCAGGATGAGCAAAAGAAAGTCTGCTTCAGGAAGAAAATTGCTTGTTATACGGCATTAGAGGAGGACGAAGTCAAAAGCATGAAAACAATAATCCATCAACCTATGATAGCTTGACTCTGAACAAGTCAGAAAGCCAATGATCTAAGTTGGGCTCATCTGTAATGAAAGCCATGAAGCAATTGATGTCCACAGAAAGCAGAAGTCATGGAGAAGATTAAAGGCAGTTAGGAGCAGAATAGGAAAAGAAGGAGAAGGAGAAGAAGAAGAAGAAGAAGAAGAAGAAGAAGAAGAAGAAGAAGAAGAAGAAGAAGAAGAAGCAGAAGAAGCAGAAGCAGCAGCAGCAGCAGCACATGAAGAGAGAGAAAAAGAAATGAAATGGAGCTGTTGAGTCACGGTTAAGTCAGGGCATAAAAGTTTCAGTTCATTCAGGTGCTGCTGAATTTGTTTTTATAAGATGCTGAACAGCATCTCAGTTCTGCATGAGGTTTGACTACATGACAATTGGGACTGCTTCCTTTAGTTCTTACTTTCCCATGTGTCCTGAGGATGGATCTCCAATTACTGAAATGATTGCCTTGTATTTCTGTTCCTTGAAACCTGAAGAATCCTCATTTTACACATCATCTTTTAGGCAAATCTTTTGTTTAAAGACAATGGGTTTCTAATGAAGTCTATGAATTTTGCAATGCTGTGTTCTTGATTGATGTGTGGGTTTTTTTCCACATTGTTGAGATTTGAACAACAAATATTTTAGAGCACACAGACCTTGAGATCAAACAGACCTGGCCTTCAAGCCTGAAAGAGCTCTATGTCCTCCAACAGGTTTTTCCATGCTTAAATTTTAACATTTTTAAGTGGAGATGATAATAGTGCTCCTAATAGAGCTGTTTTCAAGTTTAAGTAAGACATAATGTCTTTAGCCGTATTTGTTTGACATAGCACTCAAAAGTGTTAGCTATTAATTATCATTTGACTATTACCTCATATGAGCTTATTGCTCTGTAGTTAATAAAATTAACTTTTGCAAATATTAATGTCCTATATATATTTGAGAAGGTGATTCAGGTAATTGCCATATTATGCTAAAATACTTTTATGATATGGTGGTAGGTCAGGAAAAAAAAATAAAACAGCATGAGAAAAGAATGGGTATTTGACTATTCCAAACATATAGAAATGATCTTTCAATTATCCCTTCTAGTGGGTAGTATCATTATATTTTATTTAATTTGTTGTGGTTCTTCAAACAGTCTAGGTTTTGGGGAGCCTAAGAAACAAAAGCAAATTCGCTACCTGAGTCCTGAACAAATGAGGTATATAAGACAAAAGAAGAAAGCAGCATTATTGATAACACTGACATTGCAGGTGGTGGCTTATATCTGAAGGAAGGTGGAATATTTAGTACAGAGCCAGAGAATTAGATAGACACAGCCACAGGTAACCCTGGGTTTGGGGCCAGGCCTTCATGCTTAGGGTTTGAGCATAGAGAAACAAAACAAATATGTATATCCTGCAAACACCCTGGCTCCAAGGAGAAAGAGAATGAGAGGTGACTGAACTTCCTAGTTTTTCGTTGCAAAATAACCAGTAGTTTTAAGTCATTATTTATACCTTGGGAGAAGTAAGAGATGGGGCAGAGAAAATCTAGAAATGTTACCCTATTGGAGTCCCCTCCATGAGAAAGGGAATATCAGAAGAATGAAAAAGTATCCGACCCCCGTCTCTCCCAAATAAAACATATTTATTTACTCTCTTTTACTTAGTGTTACATATTTTTTTATAAATCCTACATCTGTCTTGTATTATTGACATGAGTAATTGCCCAAATATTTCATATTTTTTGAAGATTTTATTTATTTATTTGACAGAGAGAGAGAGATCACAAGTAGGCAGAGAGGCAGGCAGAGAGAGAGGGGGAAGCAGACTCCTTGCTGAACAGAGAGCCCGATGTGGGCCTCAATCCCAGGACGCTAAGATCATGACCTGAGCCAAAGGCAGAGGCTTAACCCACTGAGCCAACCAGGCACCCCATATTATTATTTTTTAGACAAGCCTGAAAGACTAAGTCTAACAGGGGATTAGTTTCTTTTTCCTATTTTCAAAATATGTGTAATTCAAAAAATATGCATAATTCACTATGTTGGTCATGAGTGGAAAAGTGGATCATTGTTTGGAAAGAAAAAAAGGATAGGTGTTACTAGCAGAATAGAAGAACTGCTTTTGCCATGTCGACTTTGGAAAGTAAAGAAAGGAGCATCAAAGCTCAATGGCCTTGGGACTACCCATTAGGAAGGAGAGAGCAAGCCCATGGGTGAGCAGATTGGACCACACGCCAGAGTTCTGCTGTGCTCCTGTGTGGAGGAATCAGAGGACGAGCTGGACCTTCATCATAGGTAGTAAAGCATAGATGGGGGAGCTGGAGATATTCCCAGTTCTGAATTGTCCTCCTTTGGAAAATTCATTTAAATGTGAGAGATATGGGACCAATTTTTTCTAACCAAAAGCTGCCCAAATATCCCTTTCCTCTAAGTCCAAGACTCAACCAGGTGATCGGTACTCACAGATTTCTGAATGGGTAACAATTTGTACACAAATATGTGGTGGTGTGGAAATTTATGAGAGACCCATGGAGAGGTAATGTTTTAGTCCAGTCTGGTGTGCATGCAATGCCAAGTGACTAACAACTATAAATTTCCTCTTTGATTGTGATAGTTGTAGTTTCAGTGAAGCTCAGCGCTTCTTCCAGCTAACTAATACTGTCCTTATGATAATTTGTGAAAAATGTGATTAGATGGTGAGATCCTCACTGAGGAAGACTGGCTTCAGTGGAATAACCTCAGTGATTGGTGTTTCCATTTGAGACGTTGTTGAAAGTTGTTAATAGGTGAGCCGGTGCATGGGTGGTTAATTCTGTAATCGCAGCTGAACGTAATGGCTTAAGCTTCGATTCCCTTCTGGTGTATCCAAATCAAAACGTTGAATCCATGAAGAGGAAGTTGAAAAAGTTCTAGAGGATGGAATAAGTGAATTAAAATCTAAATTAATGTCCTGCAGGATATAAGAGGGTGTTGAGTTGTATGCAGCGAAGACGTTATTTTCAAAATTTTTTTCAGTGTCAGTAAGATTGTTAGGTAATTGCCATATTCTAACAGAATAATACTGGTACAATCTGCTTCCCAGAAATTATCTGATGTTTATTGCAGAGGAAGAAGTGACCACTCTAGAAAAGAAGTAATACTAGAAAACATTACATCTTTAAGAGAATTAGAAGGACATGTTTGAATGTCACTTTTTAAAACAAAACAAAGTGATTCTCACTTGTATTTTGCTTTGCTGATGAATTTAGGATTCTAGTTCTTTTTTTTTTTTT